>JAEOAD010000012.1:28897500-29497500 GCA_036365145.1 Orientallactaga sibirica | reverse complement strand
CATTATATAATGGCTAAATAATAATGGCATCAGGGAAGAAACAATATACATCATTCTCATTTATAAACATAGAGGCAAAACCCTAAATAAGTATTAGCAAATTAAATGTAAAATGGGTATGTCTCAGATAAGCCAACTTATTCATGTAAGTGAGTTTATTACAACTGAAGGAATAAAATCACAAATGATCATTTTATATAGATTAGTCTGCTCATAATTGAAAATAGCAAAGCTGGATAAAAGTGCTTTTTTATCCTAATAACAATGACTATAAATTCTTAAGAACAAGCATGCTGTATAATAGCAAAGTAGGAGAGGTATTCCTTTTCATAGTATCTTCCATCACTGCCGTTGTTAATGATATAACCAGAGTTCTAATCTGGGAAACAAGTCACAGAGAACAGAATGTGAATTAAACATTAGAAACAAATTGCCAGGATATCCATGACCTCGAGCCTGGTGCTACTTACACACTATCTTCATAATAGGAAGAAAACTTCTTGACATCAAAATAGAGACTGAGGGAGAGGGGATATGATGGAGGGTGGATTTGTGAAGGGGAAAATGGGGGTGGGGTTTGTAATTATCATGGTTTATTTTCTATAATTACAGAAGCTGTCAATAAGGAAGTTTAAATATTTGGAAACACATTATTTACAGAGGCATAATTAGCTCTGTATATAATTATATATAGATTATATATATATATATATATCTATATAAATTATAGATAGATATATATAGATAATTATATATAATTATAATTAGAGGTATAATTAGTAATATACCAATGATTACAACTAATATAAAAGTTCACACAGATTGCTAAATATCTTTATTTTTCATTAACACATCAATACCCATTATAAAATCATAGCCCAGCCGGGCATGGTGGTGCATGCCTTTAATCCCAACACTTGGGAATTCAAGGCCACCCTGAGAGTACACAGTGAAGTCCAGATCAGCCTGAGCTAGAGTGAGACCTTATGTTGAAAAACATAAATAAATAAATAAATAAATAAATAAATAAATAAATAAATAAATAAACCATAGCTCAATTCTATAAAAATATTCTAATATTTGGTATCTTGTCATGCAATTTTAATTTTAAAATTTTTATTTGTATTTATTTATTTGTTTGACAGAGAGAGTGAGAAGCAAAGAAAGAGACAGACGGAGAATGGGCACACCAGGGCCTTCAGCCACTGCAAATGAACTCCAGAAGCATGCAACAACTTGTGCATCTGCCTTATGTGGGTCCTGGGGAATCAAACCTAGACCCTTTGGCTTTGTAGGCAAGCGCATTAACTGCTAAACCATCTCCCCAGCCTGACAATTTTAATCTTAAATTGCAGGTATACTGTTGTAGGAATTTGTAATATCTGACATCCAAAAGGCATGTTGAATCATAACATTTGGTTACATTAGGATTATATGGACAAAATGGAAATGCAAGTCTGAGAGAAAAGAGAATATTGTAAAAATCAATGTATTTTAAATGGAAATCCAGTATGAAGTACAGTGTAAAATACTTGATCATATTATATGTAGCAAAAATAAGTGTTTCTTATAAATACTTAGTTATATATGTATGTGTTTATGTGCATAGGTATGTGTGCATCTGTATCTGTATATTGAATTGTGATTTTAAAATATTGTTTGGGTAGTAGCAAATAATTATCCTGACTCATGAACCCTGTTACAATCTCCATTTTGAGAACAGGTGACCTGGTGACAATAAGTGTGGTGGTTTAAATGTAAATGGCCTCATAGCCTCATAGGTATTTTTTTATTAAGCTTCCAACTTAGTCTTCAGCAGGGAAAGCCCTGCTGGAAGAAGTGTATTACTGGGGGCTCTATCTTGAGTTCAGCCCTAAGTTGTGTTCAGAGTGAGTTCTTGCTGATGCCGGCTGTGTGTGAGAGACATCCTGAGCTCTAGATATTGTCTTTCTGCTGTGGATCTATGATGAAGTGAGCCAGCTTCTTCCACAATGCTAAAGCATCCCCTAAAAATTATAAGCCTGATATAAATATTTCTCCTTGTAAGCTGTTCCTGGCTGAGTGTCTGTCTCAGGAATGAGAAAGTAACTGCAGCAGTCAGGTTGAAGAGAACAGTTTTAAAATCTTGGCTTTCTAAATAGACATTTCATTGTGTTTATAATTGCAATGTCTGCATGTAAATCATTAAAAAGAGAATGAGAAAGGATTAGTAGCAATGGACAGTTATAAAGTGATAATAAAGTGAAGGCAATTTTAAAAAGCCAAAAAGACTGGAAACTTTGGAGATAAGTTCCAAGAAAAGAAAAATGCACAAAAATGCAACAGCTGTATATTGGCAACGACAGAGAGTCCTCATAGGACAAGAGACCAGCCCATACAACAATATAGTCACTATCGTGAGGCTAAGATTCATGACCTGAACAACCCGTAAAGATTAGTCCCTTTTAGATTGGAAATTTGCCAACCCTCAGGGTAGAGCCCAAGATAGAGATTCAAGTTGGAAGCAGTCTATTAATAAAGTGTCCCCATAGATAATGCTGTGGGAATCATAAATCAGAATGGGGTAGGGAGAAATTCAATCTAGCATGCAGTGTCCCACAAACTCCTACCTCCATTCCACTGCACAGGGATCCCTAGAATGTGAATTATACCCCCAAATTTACCACAATAAAGGCAAAGTCCCAAATTTGAGGCAACAGCCCTGAATTTAGAAAACACTAGCGTCTGGAGTTTTCCTATTCATAAGCAGGCAAACTGCTTCTGTCTGGAAGTAGGAGAGCTAACTTCTGGTCTACCCAGCCTAGGAGTGGGCTGGTTGCCTCTAGCAACAGCCTGAGAAAAAATAAGCTGAAGATAAGTTGTTTAAGCCACTAGTAAACCTGTTGAATCTGCTGTCACCATTGCTCTGATGTTACTGCAGCTGTGAGGTCCTCTGCATAAAGGTACTCATTGCCATTTTTATTGAATGGTCAAAAACCAGAAATGTGTGAATAAGTAGTACATTTTATGAGCAAAAGGCAAGGAACTTTCAACTTTGGATAATCCATAAACATTTCTCAAAGGAGGGGATTTAGTGGTGTGACCTGCTGGACTCTGCTGATCCAGAACACACATACACTGGAATCACAACTGCAATCACATTACATCCATCTGTTATCTGCAACGGACATGTGGGCCATTCATTACTGACCTCACTATCAATGCTATTTTCACCACTTCTTACACATGTATTCTTGCTCTGAATTAAGAGTCCAATCAGGTCACTGTGGAAATTGAGCAAAGAGCATAACTTTCTATCAGTCAGCATCTCTAAGCACTGCTTATCAGTATTGGTCATTCTGTGTTTTTCAGGCCAAAAATACATCAAGGCAGAGGAATCCTAGTCATATTGCTTTAAGTAGGTGGATTACATGGTAGTAAGATTCACTTTAGGGCAAGTTACAAGTAAGGAACTTAGCATCTCACAGCAAAAAAAGAAAAGTTATTTGTAAGGACCATAATTTCCCATAGTTCTTTCTCATCCAGTCCCATATTTCATTCTTACAGTTCATTCCCATAGTTTGTTCTTATAGTTCATCCACACAGTCATCCCCACACCAAAGGAACTGGTCTTTTTTTTTTTTTTTTTTTTTTTTTTTTTTTTTCACATTTGAGCATTAAGTCTTTCATTGGCTAAGGGCTCCTGGAGAGCTGTGACCTCCCAGGTGCTTCTAACACAGAACACCTCCAGGATAAACAGCTCTGGCAAAGATGAGCTTTCTCTGTGGAAACAAGACATGCACCCTGGGAACAGGAGCACAAGTAGACTAAAGGGATGTAAGGGAACCTGAGCAAAGCAATAGCAAGTCCACTACAGCTTAAAATACTTTTCTCTTAGTAGAACAGGCTAGATAGATGAAAGAAGGTCATAGAGAACAAAATTTTCAGAGGCTCCTAGGTAATTACCTTCTCTCAATTGGAATGACATAATTGTGACACGACAATGACTGAGGTAGTTTGAATATTTGGCCCCCAATATATTCAGTGTTTTATTAGTTTATAGTTTGCATCTGCAATCACCTAGCTAGAGGCAATGTCACTGGGGGCGGATATTAAGGTGTGGTGGTGGGTTTGAGATTCCATTGTAAAGATATGCAAACTATGCTGTGGTTTTTGGCTGTAGCTTTGCTCTGTGTGCTGTGTGGCTGGTTGGCTTTTCTCTCTTTGCTTGGATTGGTTAAGGCAGGCCAGCTTCTTCTGCCATTATGGAACTTCCCCTGTATCTGTAAACTTCAATAAATAATATCCCTTCCTCCATAACTGTGCCTGGTCTGGAAGTTTATCTCAGTGAACCTAGAGCTGTCTGCTATAATGACAATATTATATGAATATGATTTAATTACATTGAGGCTTATAAGTCTTAAATGAAGGAAGTACTTGGCATGCTGTAGAACTCAAGGACAGTCCATAGTAAGGATTTATTTATTTATTTATTTATTTATTTATTTATTTATTTATTTATTTTTTATTTATTGAGGTAGGGTCTTGCTCTAGCCTAGGCGGACCTGAAATTCACTATGTAGTCTCAGGGTGGCCTTGAACTCACAGCAGTCCTCCTACCGCTGCCTCCCAAGTGCTGGGATTAAAGACGTGCACCACCACATCTGGCCTAAGGGTGTATTTTTTTAAAAAAATATTTTATTCACTAGAGAGAGAGAGAGAGAATGGGCACAGCAGGGCCTTTAGCCACTACAAACAAACTCCAGCCACATGTGCTACCTTGTGCATCTGGTTTACTTGGGTACTATGGAACTGAACCTGGGTTCTTAGGCTTCACAGACAAGCATCTTAACTGCTAAGCCATTTCTCCAGGCCAAGGATGTATTTCTTGAGATAATGCTGAGCCAAAATGCTTAGACGATGATGCTTTACTGAATAGAAGTAAATGTAGCTAGATTCAAATGTTTCTTGTGTATTGTCAGCATCAGGTAAGAAAATCATGGAATTTACACATGTAGGGCTGCATATATTAAAATCAAATTATAGCCGGGCGTGATGGCACATGCCTTTAATCCCAGTGGCACAAGCCTTTAATCCTAGAATTTGGGTGGCAGAGGTAGGAGGATTGCCACGAGTTTGAGGCCAACCTGAGACTACATAGTGAATTCCAGGTCAGCCTTGGCCAGAGTGAGACCCTACCTCGAAAAACCAAAATAAATAAATAAATAAATAAATAAATAAATAAATCAAATTATAATCGGAGTTATGATGTTATGATGTAATAAAAGTGGGATGTGAGGTAGCTACACATTAGAATAAATGAATATCAGTGTGATTGAAAGGTTTAAGGGTCCTTTTCTTTGGAATAACCAGCTAGCATATTAGTAAAAATAAATAAATAATTAAAATTTAGTCCTCCCAGTAACAATATTATTACTACTGACATAGTATTGCCTGATAGAAAATCCAGTGTGAAATAACTAGCATGGCATACATGAACAACAGCTTTTGCCAAGACAGAATCAGTGCTTCAGTACTGCTATGATTAATTTTCATTGTTATCTTGACTGAATTTAGGTTGTCTAAGAGACACACTCTGACATACCTGTAAGGCACTTCCAAATGAGTTTAATTAAGGTAGAAAAACAAGAAATTTACCCAGAAGTTTGGTATTAAAGAGTGTGGCTATTATATGATAGCTTACTATTTTGGATAATGGCACAACCAGAAGCAATATAATGTTACTAGAAAAATTGCAATGCCAGACACGGGATATCTTCTAGTGAGTTGTTGGTCAGGGAGGTCCCCGGTGCCCCCCAAACATTACAGGCTATTGCCAAACCTCTTGGTTTCCCACTAGAAATAGATAAGTAAAAGATGATGGCATCAAAATAAGAGAGAGACTGGGCTGGAGAGATGGCTTAGTGGTTAAGGCACCTGCCTCCTAAGCCTAAGAACGCCGGTTCCAATCTCCAGTGGTTCCAATCTCCAGGTCCCACTTTTAGCCAGATGCAAAGTGACATAAGGGCACAATGCCGCACTTGACCACGAGGGGCGCGCACACATCTGGATTTCGTTCGCAGCAGCTGAGAGGTTGCTGGCATGCCCATCTCTATCTGTCTTCCTCTGCCTCTCTCTCTGTCTCTCTCTCCAAAAATAAGTAAAATAATAAAAAAAATTTTAAAAAATAAGAGAGAGACTATAGAGAGAGGGAGGGGCTATGATGGACCGTGGCTTTGTGAAGGGGAAAGTTGGGAAAGGGAAGGAATTATCATGGTTTATTTTATATAAATGTGAACACTGTCATTAAAAAATAATTTTTTTTTTTTTTAAGACTGTGGCTATTGGTGGTAGGTAAGCCTTACAATGTAGTTCATAGTCCTTTATCACTAGTTTGCAGAAAGAATGTACAAGACTTTAAGGTTATGGGCCAGAAAACTGGGAGAATCTCATAAGTAGATGGTGACGGGCCATTCTGGCAGGAGCTTGGGACATCAGAGTAGTAATGGAAAGGTGTACAATAAAGAATGGGCTTAGGTATTTAAAGGAGAACTTGGATAGAGGCCATTCATGGTTTATTCTTTCAGAGTATGGTTGCATTCTTCCTGTGTTCTGAGAAATTGAATGGGATGGAATTCAAAAGTTGAATTTGGGTTGTGGCATAGTTACTGCCCATTACTTGTTGCTGGATCTATAGTGAGAAAGAATAGAAAACTGTGGGGAGGGGAAACAGAGCAACTTGATGAGGAAAGGGACATGAGCAAGTTTAAAGTTGAAAACAAGGTCCATGTGGAGGAAGCAACTATGATCGTTAAAAAGATTAGTGCAGAAATTTGTACTTTCTCTAGGACAATATCAAAGGTACTTTGAGCATTACCACTCACCCAACAAAAAAGCTATGATCTGTGAACATGCAAACACATTTGAAAGTAGAAAGCTTGAAATGAGAACAGAAAATTTCTAGTTAGTCTATTGCATATTTAATGCAATAGGTGAATGAAGAAGCAAAACAAATAACATCAGCCTACAATTTCAGAAGATTAAGAGAAAATGAAAGATGATTCTCAAATATCCCAGAAATGAAGGAAGACTGCAGCCTTGGTCAGTATGAGGAAGATGCAAATCTCCCAAGACCAACAGGGAAATTCAGACAGCAAAGCAATGCTTTTGCATTTGTGAATGAAAATGACCTTGGTTCTACGCTTTTATAGATGAACATTAAAGATAGAATAAAGACATTGTGAGTAGATGAACATGGTTTTAAAAAAATAGCTTCTATGAAGCTTACTAGAGCATGTGCTTTATTGCTAAAAAAGTTTCGCTTTATTGGTAAGAAAGTGAGAAACTCATCAGAACCATCACTCAGGGAACCAAACATAGACAGGGCTCAAAGGGAGATTTCAAGGGCATGGTTCACCTGGCCAAACAGAATTGGAGAAAGAACAGCCCTGGAAGATAAGGCTGAAGAATGCCTCTGTTTCTAAATTTAATCACAACGATGAAGAAAACAAGAGAGGCTTAAAGGATGGCTTGAAAATGTTGATAAAGAAAACAAAATAAAAATTAATTTTATATTGAAGTAAACGTTGTACAAGAAAGGAAGAATCTATCTAAGAGTGATCTGAGGAAGGGATTGGCATCATGGATGGGCCAGTGCATTGTAGTCACATGTCCTTGGTTGGTCTTTGTTCTTTGCTGACCTTTGGAAAGAGCACTGGAGGAGGGATTAACTGTGGCTTGCATTGGCAAATAAAACATGCATGTGATAATTGTGCAAGTTCCTAACTCTAGAACTCAGAGACCTAGAAGCTGTCATGTTTTCCTACTAGGGACTCTGATGCTAGCATGACAGAAAAAAGTTTCATGTTGATGAGGGTAAAAGACCATAGAGAAGCTGGGTGTGGTGACATATGCCTGTAATTCCAGCACATGGGAGGCAGAGTTAAGATGATCCATGTAAGTTTGAGGCCAGCCTGGGACTACAGCATGAGTTCCATGTTAGCCTGGACTAGAGTGAGACCCTACTTCAAGAAAATAAAAACAAGCAAACAAAAGACCATAGACAGGGCTGGAGAGATGGCTTAGCGGTTAAGGTGCCTGCCTGCTAAGCCTAAGAACCTGGTTCCAATCTCCAGGTCCCATGTTTAGCCAGATGTAAAGTGATGCAAGGGCACAATGCCACACTTGACCACAATGGGGTGCACACATCAGGATTTCGTTCACAGAAGCTGAGAGACTGCTGGCACACCCATTCTCTATCTGTCTCCCTCTCCTTCTCTGTCTGTCTCTCTCTCTATGTCTCTCTTCAAAAATAAATAAAAATTTTTAAAAAAAACATAGACAGTGAGACAGAGAAAGAGATGGAGCTGGGAGGGAGAGAGGCATAGCCATCTCAGTAGAATCAGGTGAGCAGAACCTCCAGCCAGCATACAGCAGAAGCTGAGCTGAGATCAACAGCAATGCTGCCCAAGGAATCCACAGTAAATAAACTGTTGTTTGAAGCTATTGAAATTTGAGACACAGGTTTTGTAACAATAATTGATGTGGTTGTTTGCCTCTCTCTGTAGTATATAACCCTTCACTCTCTCACCCAGTTTGATAAACCTTACCACAAATATTACTAGTGGATTCCTTTCTTAAGAGGCCGTAAGTATATACATCCTTAAATCTGTTTTCTTTCCTAATCATTTGATTTCATACTTTGCAATCACATATACTAGGTACCAGAATAGATTTAGCTCTTGATATGTAAGATGTGGTCTCTGGCCTCTGGCTTTCTCTCAAAATTATTGTCACATTTCATCCTTAATTGCCATCCTCCAGTTGTGACATTTGTCCTATTTTCTTTTGTTTGTTTGTTTGTTTGTTTGTTTTTGTTTGGTTTTGTTGTTGTTTTTCGAGGTAGGGTCTCACTCTAGCCCAGGCTGACTTGGACTTCACTATGTAGTCTCAGGGTAGCCTTGAACTAATGGTGATCCTCCTACCTCTGTCTCCCAAATCCTGGGATTAAAGGTGTGTGCCACCATGCCCAGCCAACATTTGTCCTATTTTCTTTGTCTTGAAGGCAGTCTTCTCTCTCTCTGGAATAATTGTCCTTCCCTACCTGCCTCTCGAGGGCTTACTTAGACACATTGTAATATTGCTATTTCCATGCAAGGTTTAAAATTTGCAGCCTGAGATCCCCAGTAACAAGGTTTTATTATCTTTTATTCAGCATATTCAATACTCCTTTATTTTAATATCTCCCCCAGAATATCCCTGACTCTGTTTTTGCACTCATTAGCAATGGCTCCATGTTCTCCTAGATGTAAGCATAATGGCTGCTATTTTTTTTTTTTTTCAGGCTTGTGGAGTCTTAACATGCTAATGAAGCCTTCAATTCATTTATACATTTACTTAGTGGAAGGCTCATCTTCAGCAGATAAATTCAGGCAGCCATTAAAACATTGATTATGTTGTAGAACCCATTGAAGACCAACATCTCTACCCAGTACTCAAGACATTGACACCCTAGAGGTGTTTACTGGCACGGACCTTCGGTGCTTCTTGTTATATTCCTCCCTATTTTCCTTTGACATTACCCTGTTCTTTCAGGAAAATATCAGTTCAGTGCTAATGGTTGATCTTTACCTAATTCTTAAATTGTTCCCATTCCTGGTATAAACAGGTAGAACTAGATGAATTTGTTGATTCCACGTACCTTGGTATTTTGTTTCTTTATTGGTTCATTCTTTATTCCTCTTGATTTTTGTCTTGTGCATGTCTGCCACAGACAGAAGTACAAGATCTTTTGGGACTGTGAACATCTTGCAGTGTTCACACAACTTTGTCTAAATTAGATAATCTCATGTGGGTAATATACTTCTATTGAAAAATATTCAAATTAAGAAATACTGAATAATTGTCCTTCCCAGATTCTTTGCTTTTAAACTTAAAACATTTACCAGTTTATTTTGAACTGGCACCTGTCTCTCCCTTCCCAAGCATGCATAATGTCAACACTTCTTGGAGCACAAATCCTTCAAGGTATACATGACCTCTGCAAGCCTGGAGATATCTGGAGAGAAACTGGAGTAACAACTTTCACCTTGAGAATTCACTAGGTAATTATTGAGTTTAATATTGTTATTATGATTATGGATTCCCCTGACTTTTCTTTCTCAAGTAAGCACAAAGTTTCTATATTTAAACCATTTGCTCTAGCTGTTCTATGCTTCAAGGGGTTTATCAAGCATAATCACTATAACAATTTGAATGTAATGCTCTCTGTAGACTCATGTGTTGGAATACTTAATCCCCAGCTGGTGATGTCATTTTGAGAAGTTGTAGAAACTTTTGGAGGCTTGTTGAAGAAATTATGTCACCTGGTATGGGCCTTGAGGTTTTATAGTACAGCCCTAGGCTGTTCACTCTCTTTTCTTCCTCCATGCTGTTGTCATCATGTAACAAGGGTTTCCTGCTTCTGTCATGGTTTTCTTTTCATGCTGGACTTGTCTTAAAACCAAAACCTGGTCAGGTATTGTTCACAACATTGAGAAATAACTGGTACAAAAAAGTATTACTGAGAAGAGAGGCCACTTCTTTGATCAATTTGACCATTTGGTTCTTTTGTCTTTCTTTCTTCTTTCTTTCTTTCTTTCTTTCTTTCTTTCTTTCTTTTCTTTCTTTGTTTCTTTGTTTCTTTTTTTCTTTGAATTTGTTTGAAGGAAAAATGTGGAAGGATTTTGAAGTTTGGATTAGACATACAATGCTGTAATTAGAAGGCACCATTTTGGTGGGAGTTTGCAAAACCAGAAGGCTAAGAGAAATGTGGATAATGGAAGATTGGCTCATGATGTGTAAGAGGGGTACGTGGACTCTATTGAGAAGTGGGCTAGAAGTAGTTCATGTGGTATTCTGACAAAGCAACTGGCTGCATTTTGCCTGTGCTCTGAGAACTTCAGGAAAAGTTGAATTTAAAATGTCTTGGAAAGATATGTTTGGCAGAGGGAATTTCAAGGCTGAATAACATTGAGTCCATGGTATGGCTTCCTTACAAAGCTTACCTTTAACAGAAAAAAAGCATAGATTGAGCCTCTAAAATGTAAACCAGAACTTGAGGAATAAACAAGAAACTACCCATCTTGAAACCACATAATGATGGCAGGGGAGGATGTACACAGAGCCATGTGGACAAGGTAAGTGGACCAAAAACGTCAGCTCTTGCTTGGGCAAGAATGAATTGCTTCAAAACAAGTTCAGGTAGCTGATTTATTTCTTTCTGCTTGGTACTAGCACTAACATTTTCAAGTTGAAACTCATTAGTGAAGAGTGCAAAGAATTTACCAGTTTGTGTAAAGTCTTGACCTAAAAACTTGGCTGAGAAACAGAACAAGCAAATATTTTTCTGCCTATCCAAGTTCAAAGAAAAATGTTCCATTGTTCTGTCCTGTTTGCAGTGCCAAGCCAAAATATGGTTTATTTCAAGCTACTCACAGCTTGTGTTGCAGAGCCTAAGCATCCCACATCTGCCAATTCTTTATGGACCATTTTTGCTGAGATAGAAACAATTGCCTTTGAAAAGGAATGGCTATGAATTGTGGTGACATGCCAAAGTCATCTTACATGGCTTTATGCTTAACATGATTCTAAGTCCTAAAGCTGCTTCCAAAAACCCTGTCAGTTTGTAGTCAAATATATACCCTTAAAATTATGTCACATAGTACAATTTTGATTGTCATTAAATTTGTAACAATTAGCACTTGGTTAAAGAAATCACCACCCAAACTCCAAACCCAGTTCATATATCCCCATAAAGTATAGCAGAACAGAATCTATTTTATGAAGGGAAGTAGACACCAAAGGGACCCAGTAGGTACTAGTCACACATGCTTAGTGTCTTTTTCTTTAGGAAAGAAACTACTAGTTTTCAATGAGGGTTGTGATGCTCAGCCCTACCAACACAGAGACATTTAGCAATGTGCAGAGACATTTTGGGTTGTCCAAATAAGAGGATAATTACTGGCACCTAGTGGGCAAAAGATAGGAATGTTTCAGAACATCCTCCAGAACCTTGCTCAATGTCAGTAGTACTGGGGCTGAGAATCACAATTCATATAGAAATTAAAATGGTGTAAGTACCATTTCTCCCTAACCCTAGATTCACCATATCACCAAAACCACATAGCAAAGAATCAGAGATAACACTCTATAAGGTTATTAGAATACTAGTAGAATCAAAAAAGACACCAAAGAACAAAATGAAAAATGTTCTCTTCAAAAATTTATACATACTTCTGGGGAGATAAATGGTTCAGCAGTTAATGGTGCCAATTCCCTAATCCCCACATAAAGCCAGATACACAAAATAACACATGCATATGGAGTTTGTTTGCAGTGGAAGGGGTCCTGGTGTACCTCTGTTCATTTTCTCTCTCTCCTCACAATAAATAAAATATTTTAAGGGCTGGAGAAATGACTTAGCAGTTAAGATACTTGTATGCAAAGCATAAGGACTCATGTTTGATTCTCCAGATCCCACATAAGCCAGATGCACAAGGTGATACAAGCATGCAAGGCTGCACATGCACACAAGGTCACACACGTGTCTGGAGTTCAATTGCAATGGCTAGAGGCCCTGGTGTGCCAATTCTCAGTCTCTCTCTTTCTCTCTCTCTCTTGCTCTCTTTCTTTCTCTCACAGAAAATTAAAACAATATATTTTTAAACCTTTTATACATGCATATGCTGTGAAGAACCATGAAGGGTAGCTGTCCATATTCAGTATTTTAAATGAGTTTAGTTTGAATGTTTGCTTTTATTATTACATGTTCAGCATCCAATAATATCAGTTCTTCAGTAGTTCATTTGAAAAGCAAAGTTATTTTCATTACTAAAGACATCTACCTAAGTCAGGGGAAAGAAAATATAGCTTATGAAATGATTCTAACTTCCAAAAGAGAACAGGGGGCATGAGTCATAATTGTGGGTATTATAAAATTAGACTATTCAAATTCTGACAATCCTATTGTGATTAATGAAGAATATATTTCAATTATTATTATTTATCTTTCATGAGGCAATAGAATTCTATGTTTTTTCTGAAGCATAAAAAGGAACACATGATTCTGCAAGCTATTCACCATGAGATGCCTGATGCTTGCTTTCCTCTTTTGTGTAGGAGACAGGGGAAGATGGAGTTGCTCAATTATTACCATATTATTAACTCTAAATCACATCTGAAATGGGAGCTCTGCAGGGAGAGGATTTAGATAACAGCACATCAAGGAAATAACACAGTCTAAAAGTATTTGGTTTAGAATCTCATTTACAATGTGCCAAGTATTATTTTACTTAACCTCCTTTCTTGACCACCTTTGCAAAACTACAGTTAGAATCACTTCCCACTTGCATTCCATAGAGGAGAGAGTGCAGATCTCATGACTCAGCTGACAACTGAATATAAATGCTAAGCCCAGCTCTAAGTATTCTAGAATCACCAATTTCTATAATGAAAGGAAAATTATGATCACCTAGCCTCCCTTATTTTTAGAACCAGAGACACTGAGATTCTCCAAATGAAGATGTGTCTTAATGAAGATCATACAGTATGATTATGTTCATTCCTGAGTCAATCCCTTTCCTACTCTGCAATATTGTTTCATCTCTTACATCATCTGTTCATTAAATACTTTGTGATTATTCTTACAGACTCTGTAAATCCAAAAATTAAACAGGAAATTCTTCTAGAGCTTACAGTCGAATAAAGGCAAAGGCTTATACAATGATAATTTGAAGAGCAAACACAAAGAGATATACACACTAAAAGAGAAAATGAAAAAGATAATGTCAATCTTTAATATCAACTAGACTGGTAATGTGAACTCATGAAGAGACTCTCTGTGGTTGAAAGTAATTGGCAAGAATCATGACAAACAAAATTTAGGGTGTGAACTGTTAGCTCTGGGCATGACCAGGAAAATAATTAGGCCCGTTTGTTCCAAAGTAAACCAAGAGTCTCAAGTTTTATGTAAAATGGTTATGCTTAACACTGACTAATTTAATATATGTGTTGTGAGGAAAAAGGGATGGAATAAAGACACAAGATAAACTAAAATGGTGGTATGAGACTTGGAGTAGACATTCCACACTGATTTCTGTTTGGTTTTGCTTCCATGTGAGGTAATTAATGTACTATTTTGTGTGTTTTCATGATTTCAAAAACTGGCCCATCTTCTGGCTCACAGGTTTTGCTTGCACCCTGAGCATTAGTGCTTTCATTAGTTTCACATATTCAGACGTGGAATATTTCTACAGCTTTTGTGCTACCCCTTTGAACCATAGATGGGCAGTGAATCTCTTCCCTGGCAGGATTGAACTGGAACTACTCAGCAGATGGGAGTTGGCTGGAAATCATAAAGAACAGAGAGAAATCAGCCATGAATTATGATTGCCAACTAATCCCCTCACATATTAACTAGCATGGAGTATACGAAAGAGTACGTTGAAAGAATAATGGAGTGTATTCTTTTCTTCAAAGAACAGTAAAAGCTTTTTGATAGATTTTAAGCACCTGCTTTCTTCTAAGATAGAGATAGATGAGGTTTTCATTTCAAACATGGGTGCCTGAATATAGCATGGGTAAATGGCTGTTTTTTTTTTTTTTTTTTTTTTTTTTTTTTTTTTTTTTTTTTGTTTTTCGAGGTAGGGTCTCACTCTGGCCCAGGCTGACCTGGAATTAACTATGTAGTCTCAGGGTGGCCTAGAACTCTCAGCGATCCTCCTACCTCTGCCTCCCGAGTGCTGGGATTAAAAGCGTGCGCCACCATGCCCGGCTGGCAAATGGCTTTTGAAGGTCCTTTTACTACCTGTAGTTCACCCCTGAAGTGAGAAGTGTGACTAGTCATGTCATTTCTGAGAAGACATAGGTTCTATCCTGTAAGGTACTTCAAACTTAGCATGTGTTAGGAAAGAATGCTATTTTATCTATGAATTGATATAATGAGAGCATAAAATCTATTTAATACATTAGGAAAGGAAATCACAAAGTAATTTGCTATAGGCAATCAGTATATTTATCAATGAGAATTTGTACAACCACTGGGATAAGTATTTATTAAATACTTATATGTATAGGTACTTATTACTGACCACTAGCTGGGATTTTCTAGATGAATAAAGAGGTTCTTTACATATGCCATTTTCTGCTTTACTTCGTGTCCTAAAAATACAGTTATTTTCCCCAAACTTTTACTCCTTTCTACTTCTACTTTAGACCTCACTTTATAGGTTTCTTTCTCTTAAATGCAAGGCAGGAATAATAACTCTCTTGTACAGTCTTTTGAAAGTCCCCATAACTTTCTATCATAGCCCTAGATTTCTGTTTCCTCATGTGGACTGCAATGAGAATGCAGAACTTCATTCACTCTTATAGTCATACTATCTTGCATAGTGCTTAGCATACCATGAATGAGTAAAAGTCTGCGTGATGGACAAGGGATGGATGGAAGGATGGATGGCTAATGATATGTAATTCAGAATGTAGAATAATGGAGTAACATTTGCCTATAGAATTGGGAAGTACTTTCCAGAATAGATACAAACATCTCTTCAAAAATTTTAAATATTCCTTAACTCATGCAGTAAATATTTTTGAATGCCCTAATCAATATCAGATCCTTTTTAAGGAAGTAGTATTTTTTCCTGAGCAGCCTGTTCTCAGAGCTTACACATTAAGGGAAGCTATGTACTAATAGATTCCTGTCTATATCATATATAAATACATACATGCTTATACACAATTTTGATAATGATTAGTGCTATGGTGAAAATAAAACAGCATTATATGAAAGAGCATGAATAAGGACAAAAATTGAATACAATATATCCAAGAATTAGCTAAACACAAACTACAATTTTCAGTTTTATTAACAAATGCTGGTAAGTATAAAGCTTTTTGGTTATAACATTAGTGCAGCAATGTCCTTGTTTCGGTGTTTCTTCTCTCCATGTTGAAATTACCATTCCCTTCTACTTCATATTCAACAAGACTCTTTCCTTCAGTTCACTTTGCTCTCAAATTAACTTCAAAAATCACTTAACAACCAATCTGTATTTCTCTTTAGACAAATGATCAAAGGACTTTTTTTTTTTTTTTTTTTTTTTTTTTTTTTTTCGAGGTAGAGTTTCACTCTGGTCCAGTCTGACCTGGAATTAACTATGTAGTCTCAAGGTGGCCTCGAACTCACTGGATCCTCCTACCTCTGCCTCCCGAGTGCTAGGATTAAAGGCATGCGCCACCACGCTCAGCTTGATCAAAGGACTTTTTAGAGAAATAAGAAAATAGTGTATTTGGCCTGACACAGAATGAAAACAATGGATTGTGGGTATGAGTGATCAGCATTCAGAGAGACAAACATGTCTTTCTTTCAGATGGGAAAGATGTTCTGGAACAGCTACTTTTCACTGGGCTTTCTACACATATATGTAATAAATCTTTGGTCAGACTAAGATGAATGGAGGCCCACAATTCTCTTGCAAATCTATTTGAATAATAATCAAAAAATCTGAATGGTGGTCAACCCAGAGTATACATTGAATTGAAAAATTTCTAGTGGGAGCATTTTAGTATCAACAGAGTTGTCAGGTTTCTTTGATTAAATGTGAACATATTCAATTTAAGAATGGTACAACTCATACCCATAGGCATTGTGGCTACATTCTAAAATAACAAAATCCCCATTCATCATTAACTATGATGCATAATGAATCAAATTCCACTCACATTTATTGCATAGTAAGCTGTGTTTCTGCAATTGTGATGTATAGATTTTAGTTACTCAAATTAATAACAAATCACATTTGTTGTCTGAAACATCACCAAGCATGAATTATAATATCCATTATTCTAGCTTCTGCTTCATTTAGGTTTAAAAAAATCTAGTTTCATGGTAAATTTGAGAGGGATGCATTTTATGTGGAACCATCCAATATATTTTACTGGTTCTAAACTTTTATATGTAAACAAATAAGTACTTAAAGAAAGCAAAATGAAATGTTCCACTAGGACCCAATGACAAATGTTTCCTATTTATTGATTCACTTAACATATATTAACTCCATCATACAACATAACAAGTGATGGCACTATTGTTAAGATGCAATGGGATCTACTCTGTAAGTATCAAATAATACTAG
This sequence comes from Orientallactaga sibirica, assembly GCA_036365145.1. NCBI lineage: Eukaryota > Metazoa > Chordata > Mammalia > Rodentia > Dipodidae > Orientallactaga > Orientallactaga sibirica. Next base: position 29,480,347 of record JAEOAD010000012.1, on the reverse strand, counting down.
TGTGGTTGTTTGATTCAGGTGTTTCCCATGAACTTACATGTTTGGAATTCTAGGTTCTCAGCTGGTGGCAGTTTGGGAATTGAAGCCTTCTGGAGCAGTGTAATGCTGGGGATTGGGTATATGGGTATTATAGACAGCTTCCTCTTTCCAGTATTTGGCACACTCTCCTATTGCTGTTGTCCATCTGATATTGGCCAGAAGATGATGTTCACCCTCTGTTCATGCCATCCTTTTCCCCTGCCATCATGGAGATTCCCCTTGAGTCTGAAAGACAAAATAAACCCTTTTACTTTTTCCCACAAGCTGTTCTTGGTCAGGTGTTTTCTGGTGGCAATGTGAACCTGACTGCAACAAATACAGATACAATTAAAATCACACATGAAACAATGGTATCAATTGTACTTTATAAGCATGTGGTAGGGGTCTGGACATTATCTGTAGAACCAGAGAAGGGCTGGCTGAAAAGTAAATTAATGGCCTGAAATTTAAGGAAATCTTGGGGTGACTTGAAAGTAACTGGAACATATGCACAGACACGAGTTCCCAGCAAAAAATAGCCCACTGTAGCTAGAGGAATATTACTCTGAATTGAAGTGGAAGATGCAAGGGGAAGAGAGGCAGGCTCTCATAGAATCCAGGCTGGACACTGTAGATAATTTGCTCTTTATGTTAAGACCAGACCTGGGGATGACTCAGAAAGCACCATGGTTCTGAAAGGAAGGGACAGAGGAGCTCTCAGCACTGAAACATCTCTAACACACCTTCCAAGACTCAGGGTCCATTGCAGAAGAGGGGGAGAAAAGAATGTAAGAGCCAAAGGAAGAGTAGGGCTCCTTACAAAGTGCTCCTCCAAATACAAACTGGCCTGGATACCCATGACCTCACAGTACCTAACACTACTTAAACAATACCATTATAATAGGAGAAAAAGGTCATGGCATCAAAATGAAAAGAAAGACTGATTGAGGAGGTGAGGGGATATGATGGACAGTGGACTTTCAAAGGGGAAAATGGGGGGAGGGAGGGAAGTACCATGGAATGGTGTCTACAATTAAGGGAGTTGTCAATAAGAAATAAATAAAATTTTAAAAAATGAAAGCAGATAGCTGATAATATGGTCAGGTATTTGTTATATTTGAAATAAATTTTTGTAAAGAATGCTTCATTCTATATATATTTTTTTGAGAGAAAGAGAGAGGAAGAGGCAGAGAGAGAGAGAGAGAATGGGCAATGCCAGGGTCATTTCAGCCACAGTGAAAAAATTTCAGATGTGTGTGCACCTTTTTGGGTAAGTGCAGCATTGCATGCTTGCATCACTTTGCATTTGGCTAAATGTGGGACGTGGAGAATCCAACAGGCATTCTTAGACTTGGCAGGCAGGCGCCTTAATGGCCAAGTCATCTCTCCAGCCCTCGGTCTATATTTTAAGAAGAATGAATGAGCACCTGTTTTGTTGTGCTTAAAAGCAGCCCAGAAATCCAGAGGCTCCTAAGAGCTCACCACTGAAGTAGACTTAAAACATACCCACCAAGGCTCAGGGAATTTTATGGAAGAGAGGGGAAAAGATTATAAGAGCTACTAGTTAGGACATCATACCCAGAGGCATTGCCTCCCCCCCCCAATAACTGACTGCTGTTCCCACAATGCATAACCCACAACCCCATGGGAAATACCAACAACTCCACTGCTGAGGGCTCCCAGTAGGATGGGGGCCGGGAGGAGGGAAAAGATGGTATGATTACATGATGTATCCATACAGAGTATGCTCTTAATTAAAAAAAAAAAATAAGTAGCCTACAAGTTTTGACATCAAATTGTTTCTTTGTCTGTAAATGTATATTTTTTCCCTCTAGAACCATTAAAGATACAAACCTGCTTTAATGCCATTGGAAACTTTATTCATGGGAGACTGACACTTTCTGTGGCTCAAATGTGTAAATATATTTTGATAAGTAAAGAAAGTTCTAGGATATATATGGAAGGAGTGATATAACTTATAAAAATATTATATAATCAATGATGTAACCACCTTTGCAACTTTGAGCATAACCAATCAAAACACAGTTTTTGTAGATAAAAATCAATCAGAAGGGTCTTTCCATAGTGACTCATTTCTAACTTAGCACACAGGACATGGTAGCCAGCCTGTGGGACATACTGACTTCCCTTGTTCTTATTTTAATACATTTATTGTCTTACTTGCTTCATTCATCTCAGTGCTTTAAATATTTTTATGAAAAGCAATAGGGGACAAAATATCATCAAAGTGCATTGTGGTCATATACTAAAATAGAATGAAGCCCATTTTTTTTGCCCAATATTTAAAACATACTTCAAGCTACACATGAATAAAACTTAATTATCTTTTCCCCCAATCCTGCAGGGATTTTTTTTTTTGTTTGTTTTTTTGGTTTTGCTTTCTCAATAAATGATATTCAGTTACATTCATTAACAACAGTTATCCTGTTACATAGGATACAATTTTCTGAATCATTATCTTCACTCTCTTTATTTCACCTTATCATGATTTTCAAAACATTTTGTTTTCTCTAGCAGATGAATATACCTTGAATCAAACAACGTCTTACCACCTGTACTGCTTACCACTGTCTAAGTGATATTAGAGGATATGTTACTGAATAACTCTTTTACTACTCTCCCTGCTTCTGTCTTTCCCCTTACAAACAATGATCAGTGCAATAATTGTGATTACTACAGCTATGTTCTCATTGCTGGGACCAAACACCACACCAGGAAGCAGCTCTTAGTTTTCAAGGGAAGTTTCATCATGGCATGGCAAAGCAGAGGCTGGGCCTCACATCTTGTCACAAGAATGGGAGGTAGCAACAAGAGTGAGATACTGCTGGGAAGTAGGGAGCTGGGCTATAGCAACCCAAGGCCCACCCCCAGCCACACCCACTCCAGCAAGGCTTCACCTCTCAAGCTGCCATCAGCTGGGAATTGAGCATGAGGCTTAGTCACAAGCACGTGAGTCTATATGAGAAACATTTTACATTCAAACTGCCAAACTGAGGAAATATTCATCCAGGCACATTATTCCTCTGCCCAAGTATTTCAATGTTTTCTTGTCTAGTTCAATATGAAACATAAAAGAGGGCTGGAGAGATGGCTTAGCGGTTAAGGCACCTGCCTGCTAAGCCTAAGAACCCGGTTCCAATCTCCAGGTCCCACGTTTAGCCAGATGCAGTAATGCAAGGGTGCAATACCACACTTGACCACAAGGGGGCACACGTATCTGGATTTCGTTAACAACAGCTGAGAGACTGCTGGCACGCCCATCTTTATCTGTCTTCCTCTCCCTCTCTGTCTGTCTCTCTCTGTGTCTCTCTCCAAAAATAAATAAAATAATTTAAAAAAATTAAAAAATATCTTTTTAAAAAAACATAAAAGATGCATTTCTTCAAATGATGAAAAGAGCTCTAGAAGATGTGCTTCTATAAACTTTACCAATCTTGCCCATTCCTTTGTTTTCCGTAATTCACTCCACGGTAGTCCTATTGGACTTCTTGATGTTTCATGAACACAAGCTTGAATTTACCTTTTCTGAAATTCCCAGTAGCAATGTAGCCCTTTAAAGGCTAAGACATGGACTCAGCCAAGATGTCCATTAAGAGATGATGAGGAAAGAAAGAATGCATCCCACATATACAATGAAATATTATTCAGCCATAACAAATAGTGGTTGAATAATACATAACAAGTAGTGACATGGGCAAAACTGAAGGGCAGTGTATTAATTTAAATACCCTAGACAAATACCTTGTGTTTCCACTCACATGTGTAAGCTGAAAATATTTCACCAAGGTAGAGAGTCCAATACTGATCAGAAAACTATAGAAAGGGTAGAGAAAAGGAGAAATCAGAAAAAGTTTGGCTAACTTAAGGTACTAAAATATAATTTCCATAAAGGAATATGCCCTACTATTCTAAAATATAGTATGATAGTTATAGTTTACAAAACCTTATTATATATTTTATAAGGAACTAGAAAAGGGGATTTTTCCCATCACAAAGAAATGATATGCTTATGTAGCTAAAAATGCTAATTAACCTGATTTGATCATTATACATTCTGTGCGTATAATATCACTCTACAACCTATAAGTATGTACTATCATCATGGGATAATTAAAAACATATTCCCTCACAAGGAATATTCAGAATGAAGATTCATTTATGGTTCACAACTTGTCAAACACACTGTTCTGTAGTCTCACATAAGGGTCACAACAGTTCTATGAGGCGGGGGAATCACAGAGCAGAAAGTATTTGCTAGTGAAAGAGAAAGAAAGGGAGGGGGAGAGGGAAAGAAAGAGAAAAAGAAATAGGGAGAAAGAGAAAGAGAGATGAGAATATTAGTTAAGCATGTATGCTAGAATTTAAAGTCAGCTTTCAAATTTCTGAATCTAAAATTCTGTGTTACACATTCTCTCTCTCTCTTTTTTTGGGGGTAAGTATTCAAAAGCACACAGTCAGTGGTGCTTGATGGGGTGAATTTGAAAACTGGCCATTATATCCTTTATGAAAATTGTGCAGCAGGTGGTAAGAAAGGGAGGGAGACACAGGAATGGCAGCAAGGCATTATACCAGAAGTGTATGAGTGCTGATAGACTTGGCAAGATTAGAGCACCCAGAAATCTAAGCCCAATTTTCCAAGGGAACTCTACTTGAGATTCTAGCTAGTATTTGAGAAAGGGCTGTTAAGTAAACCTAGAAGACATTTTTATAGGATCAATGATTATTACTTTTAAATTAATTTAAAAGTATAGGTTGATCATGCACATTTAAGAATTTATTTCAACTTACCTACAAAGAATTGTTTGCAGTAGTTGTTTGATTTGTATAGGTGATGGACTGGAGTTTCACTTAAAATGTGTCATTGAGTAAACTGTGTCTGGCATTTACACACTGCTTATTTTATTTATTTTAATTTCTGCTTGCTCCGCAAAGCCACAAAAACAAACTTCTATAGTCGTCTATGTAGGTAGAATAATCATGTGATAGCTTACAGTATTCATTTTCTGTAGACTTATCAAACAATTAAAGGAATTGGCAGAGTACAGATGTATATTTTCCTTTTAATTAACATGTGTTCACCTTTGGAAAATGGAGACTGTTTCCTCCAAGAATAGAGGTTGATGAAACCTTTCATTGAATTGAGATGGAAAGTGGATGACGTGTTTCGTTTTCAACATACACTTTATTTCTATGTGCAAGGGACATTAGTTTATCTATGCCACTTATTTACATTCCTTTTGTAAGTTTTTGACACTTAAAGGTGATTGAACAGCCTTTCTTTCAAGGCATTTGTCTGCTACCTGGTGGTCAGAAAGAAAATTGCATCCAGAGGAACAAAGGTGATCAGGGCAACCTTTAAAAATACTTTAGAATTACATTCAGAAGAACATTCCTTCACGCTTTATCAGCAAATAGGTTCTGCCTTAAGTTAAATCATTGCTTTGTTCAGTTCATTGATGCTCCAAATATTCCTTTGATTATAACTTATAGAGAGAAATTTTTATTTATTTCATTATACTGCTTAAGGAGATCTACTGTTAAGAAAATTTAAAAAGTAGTAAGGGTTGCTTTTGGCTTCTCTTCATTTTTCTTTAAAACACATGTACACCACACATACATACACACACACCACAAAAACACACCACACATACAAACATCACACACACACACACCACACTTAACACAACACACACATATCACACATACATATACCACCCATGCATACATCACACACACATACAGCACACACATATACAACACACATACAAACATCACACACACACACACACACACCACTTAACACTCACAACACACACATACCACACATACATATACCACACATACATATACCACACATGCATACATCACACACATACAGCACACAGACACCACATATATACACCATACTACACATACATACACCACACATACACACCACACTTATGTGCACACACACACATACACTGCAGGAAGTGTAATGCTTCCTTGGGCCATGCTTGCTCCCTCCATCTTCTTCCATTTTGAAACCCAGGCTACGAGCAGTATACAGCTACTGTTTGAAGAAACCGCTATGCCCTGAAAACTGCTGCTTCCATTTTCTCCCTTGTACATTCACTTCCTGAACACATACTCACCCAAGCAGAGACAGGTTATTCCTAACCCTCTGTAAGTAATTTACAGTCCTCCGGCAGCAACAGTGAAACTAGAAATTGATGGGGAGTCAAATGTTAGACACCCCACTAGCGTCAGCTCCTTGCAGACCCCAGGAAAAAGATCCACAGTGTTCTCACATCTGACAATTCTGGACAATTTTCAAAGGCCAAGACATTTTAATAAACTGATTGAAATGAGATATACCTAGAAAGATAAATACTGTCTCATCTTAAGAATGGGACACAAAATTCTGAACTCATAGAAGCAAAGTAGAAAGATTACACTTCACTTGACATTTGCTAAAGCAGACCTTAAATGTCCTCGTTGTCCGCGACTCTCTCCCTTCTTTTTATCTCAGTGGAGACTCAGTTTTCCCTAAGAATAAAGCCTAGGTAACAGCTTTGGGTTTCCACTGGAATAACCACACACACATTCTCTTCCAAGGTGAGTTTAGGTCTGGGTCTCTATCAGAAGCCTACCATTTCTCTTGTTTTCACCCCACCACCATGGAAGAGACTAAGCAAAATCTGAACAAGTCTAGATCTTCAATTCATTTGTAGTCTCCTCCCCTGTATTCTTTTTGTTGGTGGTGGTTTGAAACCGAATGCCTATGGTCTAGCCTGCCTTGAAATCACTCTGTAGTGCAGGCTGTATCATGCTCAACTACCTCCCAGTATTCTAAATTAAATGTTCCTGTGTTTCCTAGTACTGAAATTCCCTTTGGGGTTATATTTATTATTTAATTTTTTTTTTAGCCAGTGCTTTTACTGTAAGCATTGACCAACAAAAGATGAAACATATCTAATTTCTCCTTAGTAGGTTTGTAGTTTTGTGAGCAAAGAAACACGTGTTGCCTGTTTCTTTGTTCAGTACTCCTCACTAGATAATGATAATTTACTTTAGTGACATATTTCCATCCAATGGATGTTCAACTTCTCTTAAGTGACAATTGACTGTGACCTGCTCTCCAAAAGCGTATTACCATACAGTAGACAGATGTCATTTGAAAATCTATATCTAAACAGCCTCCATTTCTTGGCCTATCTGCTTTATTTAGTAACCTGGACAAAAGTGAACCTTTCTCTTAGAGTTTGTATAATCTGAGGTAGATAGTTATCTGACAGTAGAAAATTACTGTCCATAATCAGTAGATAAGAGGACTAATGGGAGAGATTTAGTCTTAAACCTGAGATTACTGTATGAATGTGCTAGATGACTTGCATGTAGATTCTGATACTAGCAGTGAACCATGCTATGGATTAATGTCGTCCCTGCACAAGCAATGAGATGAATTAGCAAATTGGCTTCATCAATGTTTAATGAGAGAGAGATATATATGTCAATAAATTGTTTGGATACTGCTATTGTAGAAAAACAAAATTTAAACTGAAAGTAAAGAATTGCTCAGTTGTCTAATCTAACTCCTTTAGGAAGTGGATTTCCTGTGTAATCTTTTTGTTCCCATCTTATAATAGACTAAGTTCCTTGGTTTAAGAAATGTGGTGAGTGGTGAAAGAAAGAAACAATTCAATTTTTTGTGTATGTGGACTTAAAACATATAGCACTCAAGCTGGGATCATTTATCATGAATTGATTAAGCTTTACCTGTGGGCTGTCTTCGATTTTAGTCTTTTTGGCTAACTAGCATGATTAAATGATTTGCCCTAAGAATGGTTTCTTTAAGAATTGGAACTTCATTAATAATTTACTAAGAATCACATATAGGGTACGAAAATCAATCTTAGAGACGGTATTAGTCAAAACTCCTTTCTGAAGGTGGCCTGTTTTGAATTAGTTTATTGGCTCTCTCACTCACCATCCTGTGGGGAAAATAGGTGAAGGGGGTGGAGTTGGTGATTCTCTCTCTTTATACAGTCTGAAGGAATTTGGAGAAGTGTACTTGGTGGCTGTCTTTCCAACTCTGAGAGAAAGAACAATTGTTATCTACAATTCTAACTACTTTTGGGCTAGAGGTTTAATTATTTCACAGCAAATAGTATCTATTAGGCATGTTGGTGAAAGGTACCAAACCATCTATCTGTATCACCCTTGTTTTAACTACAAAAAAAGGCTCCAGGAAAGTGAATTGAAAATACTATTTTGTTTAAAACATATTTCCTCTCCACTCCTCAAAATTCTGTATGTACGAAATACTCTCTGTGAGACAAATACTTTTTTTACTATTATTATTCATTTTTGAGAATAAATTATTATTTATCTTGAGAGAGAAAGGCAGAGAGAGAGAGAGAGAGAGAGAATGGGCATGCCAGGGCCTTCAGCCACTCTGAATGAACTCCAGACATGTTCACCCCCTTGTGCACATCTGTGACATTGCACGCTTGCATCACTGCGTCTGGCCATGTGGGACCTGGGGATTCGAACAAGAGCTCTCAGGCTTCGCAGGCAAGCGCCTTAGTGCTAAGCCATCTCTCTAGCCCAAGAAATACTTTTTTTGAGGGGATGGGAATCTAAGAGTGAAAACACTTTTGAACTTTTGATGAGAAACCCTCTTGGATGACTACATGTGGACAGGCCACATGTGCAAACATGCAATTGGTTCTAGAGAGTTCAGATTTCTCTAAATCTTCAAATATTATACTCAATACTAAATGTTCCTCTTTTTTCTTTCTTTCTTTTTCCTCCCTTTCTTTCTTTCTTTCTTTCTTTCTTTCTTTCTTTCTTTCTTTCTTTTTTCTTTCTTTTTTTTTTTTTTTTTTTGACCTAGGATCTCATTGTAGCTCTCCTGGAATTCACTTTAAAGTCTCACATTGGCCTCAAGCTCATAGTGATCCTCTCCTACCTCTGCTGCTTTAAAGGTGTGTGCTACCATGACTAGCTATACTGAACCCTTTTGAGGGCTGTATCTACTAAGCTCACAATATATCCATTAATTTTGCTTTCATTCATCCCACCTTGAGAAGCTGGCATGATGATCGTTAATCCTATCTTCCTAGTCACAATTGATTGGCGATGGGCCTAAAGTGGGCCAGTTAGAGTTGTTTTCAGGTGACTGGGCAATAGGCACTGAGAGATATTGCGAGCCTCCTTGAAGAGCAGTGTGATCATCCTCCATACTCAACACAGACACACAAAAACGCCAGTCAGGCAAAGGAATGAATGGTTCAGACATTCAGGGAAGAATGAGGGTAGTGTTGACCATTTCTGGTTTTGTAAGGTTTGGAGGTCTGAGAAATGCCCCTGGGTCTCTATTATAAATTATTTTCCTGTTTTAACTAGGTTAAGCCTTTGCATTCATAATACCCCCTACAGGAAGGCTTAAAGTCTGGTCTTTTCTAAGTTAGATCTGAAGGCATCCTGGAAGAGTAAAAAGGAAGAGCCCCAGGTGCTGCCAAACCAGTTATAATTACTCCCATTTGACATTTCCCAGCAAGTAACTTTGCTCTTCTGCATTTACCTTTGACTGGCAGGAAGAGTGAGCAGCTATTCTGCACTGCGCTCCAGCAGGCTTAGGGGCTTTGGCTGGAAATAGATGGAGATGAGTGCCTCAGGCTAGGCTGAATGCTGGGATGGACTCCAGCTCTCCTTAATTTCACTCTTGTGGATACTTGCACTGGGGCCTGAGTCTTTCTGTAAATGTCTGCATGAAGAGACAGCCCTCAGGCAGTGTGCAAGTGTGGCAGAAGCAAGAAGGAACAAAATTGAAAATGCTTGTCTCCAGAGCATCCTTCCACTGACCACCCCCCACCCCGCATTGTGTTTTGCCTGAGGCTAGCCTGTTCCTTCCCTCTATACATCAGGTCAAGATAGCCTTCTTTCTCATAAGGGTTATTGCATGATATATATATATATTTTTTTTTCCCAGATTCCTTTTTCCTCTCTATACCTTTTCTAAATAAAACCTAGCAGTCTGGGCTAATTTACCATTTTGTCAGGATTCTGAATTCCATTAGATTTTTTGTGAATAAATATTACATACTCAAGAAAGTCTTGCAAATCACTAATAGAAAAACTGGCTGTACCTTCTTTGCAAAAAAATACTTCATTTTTCTGATGTGTGCCTGCCAAAGCACATAATAATTGAACTTGTTGTTACTGTAATTGGTTGAATTTTACAGCAAGCAGGTCCATTGCTACAGTTGGATTTCATTCAAATAAAAGCCCTTGCAGAATGATAAAATAATATGAGTGTATCTCAAAATAATTATATGTAATGAGTTTATTGAGGAATCTCTTATACCTGGGTATAAACAATACTTTTGTATTGTTATTATTTGAAGCATTCCTTTCAGCAATGGGTTCTTGAATTCTTTCTTATAAGCAATATCATAGGGAGATTCTTAAACTTTCTGGTTATGTTTCTTGAAATTAAAGCCACTTTTATATAAAGATGCTCAAAGTCTTTTGTTAATATTTTATTTATTTGCAAAGACAGAGAGAAAAAGAGAAAGAGAGAGAGAGAAAATGGGTAGTTCAGGGCTCCTAGCCACTGCAAATGAACTCCAGATACACTTAGTGCATCTGGCTTTATGCAAGTACGGGCAATCAAACCCCAGTCACTAGGCATTTCAGGCGAGTACCTTAACTGATGAAATGAATTATCTCTCCACACCTCCCCCACCAATCTTTTACACTCCGACGTAAGTGTACTTGAAATGTTCTTAAGATATGGCCTGCAGACTGTTTTTGGCCCTGGAATGGTTTGAAATTAGAGACAATTAGGACTGATAAGAATTTAGAAACTATTTTAGAATTTGAACATATGTAGTATTGAAGCCCATCCCAGCCTGTACTTCAGGACATGTGCTCCATCACTGAAACCCACAGGACTTCTTAGGTGACGCCCGGGAGCCACAAGGAATGGGGTGAAGTGGGAATTGTCTTCTTTTCAGACACTACCCTTGGCTCAAGCTCGACTTTAACCAGACCTAGCAGATTCTCTACCTGACTCTGTTTATGTTTGCTGTCACCTGGGGGCATCTCCCCCACCTGCCAAGGACCCCTCTCTTTGTGCTCAACTACAGAAGCAAGGGCATCTCTGTGGAACTATAGATTTTTGTAGCTCAGTACTATCTAGCTGCTAGGGAGTGAGTTTCTGGTATTTCTGAGACTCACCTCACTATCTTCATGAGAATTTACACTTCACCTTTTTTGTTGTTTTTTTTTTTTTTTTTTGAGACAAAGTCTCACATGGAAGCTCAAGCTGCCTAGAATTTGCTGTATAGCCCAGTTGTCATGTCTTTAACTTATAGAAATCATAATGCCTCAGCCTTCCAAGTGCTGCATTTACAAATGTCAGAGCACATACCTAGCTATGAGAGCTAATCTTGAAACTGACCTTATGCACAGGGCTTGAGGTGACGAGCTGGACAATCTTTCTCTCTCTCTCTTTCAATATTATATGCTAGGGGGTCTAGAATAGATGGGAACAATGCAACTACCATTAAGGTTTTCTGTAAGAAAGTCCAACACATTCTTTACATAATAGAAATTTGTAGTGCATTTTTATTTCAGTTTTGTCTTTAGCCATAATTCTGGGTCTATTAAAAAAAAAAGAAAATTCCACTTGTAGCAGACAGCTTCAGGTTCACTGAGATGAACTTCCAGACCAGGCACAGTTATGGAGGAAGGGATATTTATTGAGGCTTACAGATCCAGAGGAAGTTTCATAATGGCAGAAGAAGCTGGCCTTTCTTCACAGGACCAGGCAAGAGAGCAAAGCCAACCAGCCACACAGCACACAGAGCAAAAACTACAGCCAAAAAGCCCAGCACACTTCAGGAACTCCTGCTAGGCACACTTTGCATATCTTTACAATGGAATCTCAAACCCACCACCAACACCTTAAGACCGGACCCTGTGACATTGCCTCTAGCAAGGTGATTGCAGATGCAAACTATAACGAATAAAACACTGAATATATTGGGGGACATATATTCAAACTACCACATTCTGCCCCTGGCCCCCAATACATTTAGCTCCTGGCCCCCAATAGATTTATAACTATCACACATTGTAAATTGTACTCAGTTCAATTTCAAAGGTTCTCACAGTCTTGATCAACTTAAGATAGTGAGTCCTGTAAAATCAAACAAGTTACTTACTTTCAACATGTAAAAGCACAGAGTAAACATTTTAACTTGTATAAGGCATAGTAAGGAGAAACTAGAACAATGCAAACTCAACCACCATCAGCAGTCATCAAACTTCTGCAGTTCAAGTTCAATATAACCAGAGACTGACAGTCTCCAGGTTTTCCAGTTCTGCCCCTCCAGCTGGGCAGAGTCGCCAGGGAAAACTTCGATCTCAGGTCAACACTGCACTACATGGGAGTCCTTGCATAGCCCTGGTATATCCAAAACATCTTTAGGTCTCCATGCAAACCACGGTCCATCTTCCAAAGGCTCTTTCAGCCTATTCCTGAGGGTCTTCATGCCCTGCATCATGCCGCATCTCAGCAGCGGCTCCTGGAACCATGTGCAATTCATGACCACTCCATGCATTTTTCACGCTTCCAAAACTAATACCAGGTGTGCAGGACACAGCCATATTCTTAATCCAGGGATGAAATAAATCATAGCCTTGAAAAGCAGGTTCCTTCTCCAGTCAACTCTTTCCAAAAGTTTGCATTTCTAACAGTCTTTCCTCAGGCATCCTGTCCATTGTTTTAATGTAAAGCAATCAGGCCACCTTCCTCCCATCTTCCTTAAGATTGCTAATGTGTTTGACAATAGCAGCTCTAGTAACCTAAAACCAGTCTCAGTGCCTCTGTAATTTTAACTTGCCTGAGGTTTTCCAACTTAAAATCTTAAAATCTCAGTCCATTATCTTTAGCCAAGCACATCAGTCCATTACAAATTTAACCTCGATCAAACTTCCTGGGCCTGGATAGTGGAACGTAGCCATCCCCTATGCCAGTAGCCCAGTTCCAACAAAGTCCTCTGTACTCTTTCCATCCCCTTAGAAAGCTCATAAACCAAGCCTCGAAGTTCAATACTGTTTGCACTTAGCATTCTCAGACTCTCATCAGAATAGCCCATAATACTTGGCTTACCACTCCAGCTTTCTCTGTTCACTCTAGGGCACTTCTGCTGAGTGAACCCCACCCCTGCAATCCTTATGAAGGGCTATCTCTTTCATTCTTCTATCCAGGAGGAAGGTTTCTAATGATACTGTCATCAGTTTTGTGTAAATTTTCCCCTCACTCTTCCATTCCCTTCTCCATCTCCAGACCCTTCCTTCTAATCCTTGTGTTCTGTCTCTTGAGTTGCCTGTCAAGGATCCCCTCTTCTCATCCTTCCTTATTTCTTCTAGCTACATACCAGTACTCCTGCTGCATACTACCACTTATGATCAGCTCAAGCCATTCCGAGTTAAGAACTGCATATGAAAAAGAAAATGTGGCATTTGTCTTCTGAGACTGTGTGACCTTGCTTAGTATGATTTCTTCCAAGCATATCTAAGTTCCTGCAAATTACATTACTTCATTTTTCCTTACTGCTGAGTAGAATTCTAGCTTATTACTAATATGCTTGTTAAATAAATGTGTTCTAGTTCCTACCTCCCACTAGTCCTATAAGTGCACTGCCCTCTCCTCCTTGGAATACATCAGCAATAAACTTGCTTCTGTTGTGTTGTGCTGCGTAATCTGCATTTCAGACAACCAACTTCAGCTTCTTATGGTGATCCATCCAAATATCTACCTGGGTACTACCAAAACACAAAAAGGTGTCAAGGACCAAGAGGCTTTTATATGCATGCCAGGCCCCTTTATATGGATCAAACATCTAATCAGGATTAGCCTCATCATCAGACTCAGATGTGTAACAGAGCTACCTGATTGGTTGTTAGATCAGCTCACAGGTGTGCTCATCTGAGGAAGAAGCAGGAAGTGATGCTGAGGAGTTGTTGCTTGCAGCCATCTTGGATGAGACTAGATTAGAAGTGGGTTCTAGTTCTGTCAGGGCAGGCAAGGTGGCATCCATGTTTTGATGGGCTAGTCTCTCAGTACCTTGTTCCTAACATGTATCAGTGCTGCAAGGCTGGAGGACAGGAGCTTATAAGGGAGAGACTGTGATAGCAGTGGTGCAAGGGCCACAAGCAAAATGAAGAAAGACTAGCAGAGCCAAGGAGGGGAGAGGTGTGAGATGTAAGAACTCCACCATCATCAAGCCCTGAATATGGCCTGCTTGAGAGGTGATCAATTCTTTCCTTTTTTTGTTATTTATTTATTAGTTTTTTGTTTGTTTAGGTAGGGTCTTGCTCTAGGCAAGGCTAATCTGTAATGTAGTCTCAGACTGGCCTCAAAAGCAATCCTCCTACCTCTACCTCTTGAATGCTGGGATTAAAGGCTTGTGGCACCATACCCTGAAGAGAGAGGGAGGGAGGGAGAAAGAGAGAAAGAGAATGAGAATGAATGATATAGGCCCATTACGGCCACTCTGTGCATCTGGGTTTATGTGGGCAAAGGAGAATCAAACTTGGGTTAAGCTTTACAGGAAAGTGCCTTAAGCACTGAGCCATCTCTCCAGCACATAACTTTCTTTTTTCCTTCTTCCTTTCTCCTTCCTTTCTTCCTTCCTTCCTTCCTTCCTTCCTTCCTTCCTTCCTTCCTTCCTTCTTTCCTCTTTCTTTCTTTCTTTCTTTCTTTCTTTCTTTCTTTCTTTCTGTCTTTCTTTCTTTCTTTCTTTCTCGAAAACTCAAGTTCAATTGAACTGGTTTTGGTTACTTACAACAAATATAATCTTTTCAAACTATCTTGTAAATTGAGAGGGGTTAAGATGAGCCATTATCATACTGCTTTATCACATCTTTGTGGATTGAACACATTGTGCTGTCTGCATTGGGACATTTCTGTAAAGCAAAAGAGGGTACTATTAATAATTATGTGAAGCACATGGGCTGGAGAGATGGCTTAGCGGTTAAGGCGCCTGCCTGCTAAGCCTAAGAACGCTGGTTCCAATGTCCAGGGGTTCCAATCTCCAGGTCCCACGTTTAGCCAGATGCAAAGTGATGCAAGGGCACAATGCCGCACTTGCCCACAAGGGGGCGCACACATCTGGATTTTGTTCACAGCAGCTGGGAGACTGCTGGCGCGCCCATCTCTTTCTGTCTCCCTCTCCCTCTCTGTCTGTCTCTCTCTCTGTGTCTCTCTCCAAAAATAAATAATAAAAATAATTATGTGAAGCACAGATGTTATAGGAAACTACGTGACTTACCAACATGGAGAGGTAAAATGATTGTGGATCTGCAAAGCTGAAGGCTAGATGCTAGGTGACTGTGTAGGAAAGTATGTCCAGGCACAGTCCCTCCATGTCTCCTCTGTGGTATCAATTTGCCTCTCACTCCTGAAGCCCTTCTAATACTGCAATGCACTCAGCAAACAAAAGTGCACAGGAGGCAAAAATGTATTAGTAGGTAGAAAGTAAAGTTTTTGAAACTATATTGTACATGTTTGGGCCGTTTTTAAGCTCTGTTTGTAGTCTAGGTGATAGTCCACACATGAGAATTTTCCGTTAGGATATTGTTTTTATTTTATTCTTGAGAGGGACTGTGGTAGTTTGAATATATGGCCCCCAATATATTCAGTGTTTTATTAGTTTATAGTTTGCATCTGCAATCACCTTGCTAGAGGCAGTGTCACTGGGCATTAAGGTGTGATGGTGGGTTTGAGATTCCATTGTAAAGATATGCAAAGTGTGCCTAGCAGGAGTTCCTGAAGTGTGCTGTGGCTTTTGGCTGTAGCTTTGCTCTGTGTGCGGGGTGTGGCTGGTTGGCTTTTCTCTCTGCTTGGATTTGTGAAGGCAGGCCGCTTCTTCTGCCATTATGGAACTTCCCCTGGATCTGTGAGCTTCAATAAATAATATCCCTTCCTCCATAACTGTGCCTGGTCTGGAAGATCATCTCAGCGAACCTGAAGCTGTCTGCTACAGGGACATAAGAAACAAATTAATAACTTGTGTAGACTAGATTTTTGAATGTCTGCTCTGTGACTTGGGCAGCTTTCTACCACCATAAATATACTAGAACAATCTTAGGCATCAGTCCTTGGGCACTATCCACCTTTTATTTGAGACAGTGTCTCTCACTGGCTTTGAACTTGTCAAGCAGGCTAGCAGGTCACAGGCATATTCCTCTCTACCTCCTTAATGCTAGGATCACAAATATGTTCCATCATGCCTGAAACTAGTTTTATTTTATCTTTTAAGATGGGTTTTGAGAGTTGAACTCAGGTCCTCAGGCTTACAAAAAAAAAAAAAAAAAAAAAAAAAAAAAAAAAAAGCACTTTACTAAATGAGCTATCTTCCAAGCCTGAGAATGTTGTTTGACTCAAAGTTTGGAGGGTGTCTATTCATCACTGATTTGCAGTGTTGCCTTGGGCCTGTGGCGAGTAGCACATCATGTTGGGAGCAAATGGAGAAGCAGAACCATCCACCATATGGCCAAGGAAGGCAAAAGAATAGGAAAGAGCTGGAGTCCCACAATCCTTTCCCATGAATGCCCCTAACAACTTCCACTAGGCCCCACCTCCCAAGGGTTTCAGCTCCCCATAGTGCTGCGGTGACTACCAGGCCTTTGAGGTACACCTAAGATCTAAATTATAGCAGTGCATACTAAAGAGGCTCAGATACAGCTTTGTGTTGGCAAAACAACAGAGAGCCTGTAGGTGAAAGCTGATGTCTTTTAGCAGCTTTTATCTTCCCTGTATAAGCTGCAGCAGTTATGAGGATATTAATGAACCTCACAGTCCCCAATATGTTCTGATATGTTAATTTGGGAGCAGGACAGCACCAATGACAAGAAAATTGTCAGAGGTTTTTTTTTTTTAAATACATTTTATTTTTAAAAAATATTTTATATATTTATTTGAGAAAGAGAGAGAGAAAGAAAGAGAATGGGTACGTCAGGGTCTCCAGCCACTGCAAACAAACTCCAGGTGCATGTGACCCCTTGTGCATCTGGTTTACATGAATACTGGGGGAATTGAACCAGGGTCCTTTGGCTTGGCAGGCAAATGCCTTAAATGCCAACCCATTTCTCCAGTCCATGTGTTGCTTACTTTTGTTGTTGTTGCTGTTTTTTTGTTGTTGTTTTGTTTTTCTAGGTAGGGTCTCATTCAAACCCAAGCTGACCTGGGATTCACTATGTAGGCTCAGGGTGGCCTTGAACTCATCACACAGTGATCCTCCTACCTCTGCCTCCCTAGTGCTGGGATTAAAGCCACCACACCCAGCTCTTTTAAGAGATTTTAACCAAACACACTATAGGAAATAACTAACTATGGAGGAGATTAAGATGATGCAGACAACTGCAAGACAAGCTGAGGGAAACCAGAGAGCACTCACCACGATGTGGTGTGATAACATAGACAGCAGAAGGCCTGGCAAAAATGTGACAAGCTCAAAAAGGGACTGTTGGAAATGGGACATGAAAGGTGAGTGCTGGTGTTGGGAAGGCAAGGAGCATGTTGTACATGATAAAACTAAGGGGGGGGGGCTAAGGAAATGACCTTGTCAGGGTAAATTTGAGGACCTAAAGTTTGATCCCAGAACCTATGTAAAAATTTGGGCATGGCGGTGAATGCTTGTAATCTGGTGAGTCAGAGATAGGAGGCTACTGATCGACCAATTAATTTAGCTTAATCAGTAAGCTCTGGCTAATGAGAAACTCGGCCCCAAAATAAAAAAGAAAGAAAGAAAAAGATAAGTGACACTGTAGAGGAATAACAGGCAAAGTTGTCCTTTGGCTCCACATGTGCATGCATGTACACGTGCATGTGTGGACACCCCTCACACATACATATTTGTTCACCTGCACAGACATATGCACCCATGTACACATGAACGCACATACAAACACACAAAGCATTGGAAAAGAAAGTCAGAGAAAGGGAAATTCATGACTGTTTTTAAGAAGTAGTGGGTAGCTTGGATTGCAAGGTAAAACAAGGGGAGCGAAGCAGTGCCATGTTGAGTGGAAAACAGGCTTCAGTAACAGATCTCCTCCATATTAACACCATAGCCTGCTTCTGCAAATTGCCCATCCTATCACACACCCATATGCACACACATATACACACATGTGCACACACACATGTACACAATTGCATTCCAAGCAGCTAGTTTAGAATTGGTGGTTCATGATCTGATCAAGTTTTGGACAATGTCTTCACCATAAAAAGTTTATCTTGTAATTTCATCGGATCTTGAAGAAAACTTCATGATATTTTTCTGTTACAGTACCCCATAAAATCTATTGCATAGATGGGTGCTAGATGTCCCATCACATTTGATGTTCTGCAATTTTTCAAATTGTGAATGTAGGTGCACTGTAATGTCCTTATTTTCTGATGTCATATTAATGTTCTGGCTTAGAGAGTCTTGAGAATCTGTAAGCTTATGATTGATTTATTGATGTATGAGGGTAAAACTCCTTGGAGGATTCTGAGCTGAGAAATAGCTTATCTATAGGGAAAATTGGCAAGGTGTGACGTACTAACATCAGGATGAGATGTATAAAGTACCCAGTTATGTCCACTTGGAGAACTGCTTTGCAATTTGTCCCCCCCAATTGTGATCACAGGAGACTTTTGTGAAGAGTATGAGAGAAGAAATGGAAAAGTGCTTCCCTCTTTGCTTTTGCAGAACTCAGGCCCTCAGAAGAATGTACTGTGCCTTTAGAAATGGAGAAACATGAGACACTTCACATGTGCCTGCAGCATCTAACAATCCCTTCGGAAGCTGTCAATAAAAACAACACATCCAGGCTGGTGTTTAATACCTTTACTTCCCAGCAGCATAATACCACTTTGGTCAGGTCGAAGCACTGCACAATGTTGCAGCTCTTTCAGAAAAACAATGAAAACAATTGGAAAGACAGGATGCACATGCAATGGTGAGAAATGGTACAAGTGGCCAATCCTTCCCCATCAATGTGAAATACACTTGGTCCATCTCCACACTGTGTATTTGTTATAAGCCCTTAGAGCAGGGGTTTTGTTTCTCTCAGTTTTTGTAGCACCAAATAGACACAGTGGCTAACCATAATTAATTCTGAAGTCATTGAAACATGTCTAACAGGGAATTAATCTCCTAGATCTGTACTTTTATACATGTCCCTGGCTTGAAGTATGCTCCATGAGAGTAAGCTATAACATTAGATTAAATTCTGACCCTGCTTTTGTCATGGATGTGATTTGTTGATTAGAATGAATAATAATTTCCTGTTATATTTTGTATGCTATTTTACAATTTCAAAGTATTTTTATGCACAATAGCTCATTTTAATGAAATTGTATCTCCTAAACCCACAGAAAATTATCAAGAACATGAGCTCTTGTGTCAGACTTCATGAATTGAGATCCCAATGCTATCTGCTAGCTGGGTGACCTCGGGCAAGTCACAGATCTGTGTTGCAGTTTTCTTGTGTATAAAATGGAAACTACTGACTAGTGTTGCTAAAGGGATACAATGATATGGTTTGTGACAGCACAGAGCACAGTTGTTGGAATATAATAGTAAGAGCTGCATAAATGCTATGGAGTATCTCCTGCCTAATTTAGTGGGTTGGATCCATGGTTGATAGATGATGTCCATCAGATATGAAAGGGATCCAGCAGATGGTGCACTCCAGCTTCAGTATTGAGAAGTTTCTCATGGTAGATTCTATAATGGGACTACATCTTCCTTGTGTCTCATTATATTTCCAGAACCTAGTTTGTGCTAGGTACATAATAAATACTTGTTAAGTGAACAAACATATGGAACAGTTTGAGTAGGCATGTGATTAATTTTTAGCTCAGGTACATTCTAGGAATCAAATAGGAGAGTAGTGACAATTTGACATTTTTAAGAGTGATGT
Organism: Orientallactaga sibirica; assembly: GCA_036365145.1. Lineage (NCBI taxonomy): Eukaryota > Metazoa > Chordata > Mammalia > Rodentia > Dipodidae > Orientallactaga > Orientallactaga sibirica. The sequence goes on along the minus strand of JAEOAD010000012.1, from coordinate 29,460,337 downwards.
CTCCAATGACTAAGAATTCCTTAGAGCATATTGTAAGTTAATATCAGAGGCAATACTACCATGCTTGATGTCATAACTTTTTACACTTTGAAAACAAAAAAAATCTCTTATAAAATTTAGAAATGGAGGTCCATATTTGAATCCTTCATGCCAAATAGTTCAACATGCTTATATAAAAATTTAGAAAGATTTGGACATGAATTACTGTAAAAAAATTAAAACCTGAACCCCTAAACATTATTCCTTATTTAAGGGTCCTTAAATCCTAGAAATAGTTGAAGCAATTTGATTCCAAATTGTATCTGAAAATCAGTTCTGGCTTTAGCTATGAATTGAGAAATTAATGTTACCCATCAGTATAAGCGAATGAAATTATCAAAAGCTAAAAATCTATCCATTTACTCAAAAATTCATTCATTCAACAAACATTTGTTGAGCACCCTTATTGTAACAGGTTGTCGTTCTATCCCTCTGTCTCATGGACTTTGGGATTTAGGGAGCAACAGGATTGGTAGGAGCATCTCATATTTCGGAAGATCTTACTCTGTTGGGCTCTCTGAATCTTCTGAGCAGTGGCCTGAACTCATGATGTTGGCTGAAGCTGCTCTCATATACAGGTTGTGCATGTTTAAAAGACGAGATGTTCAGGCATTATGCACACACCCACCTACAGGCATCTAAATAATAATGATGGGTATCTAAAACATGGAGACAAAATATTCCACATCATGGAGTTCTTTATGTAGTTACCCAAGTTTAAATAAGATCAGTGTGATGCTACAGCTGAAAATTGCATTGTAAATTGGTGTGATCTTTAGCTAACCAAATTCTTCAGAGACAACCTCCAATTCTTAATGAGCCCCTGGATGCAAGATTTTGCATTAGATCTTAGCATTATCTTAAACGATAGGAGGGTGTTCAAATTGCTAGCGAATTCTCTATTGATTACATGATTGAGGAAGCACAAAAGTCTGTTATTCTTTCCAAAGTCAATTGTAATTTAAGCTCATTATCTCCCTGCAGATGTTCTGTTTCAGAAGGCAATGGAATCAAAATGTAAATGCTCTAGTAAAGAGGATTTCAGGAATTCTTTTACTGAACTGCATTGTGTTTTTGTTTTAGAAAATCACAGCAGGAAAAACATTTAGAAAAATCTTTTCCACTGTCCACCAACATGAGAATGAAGTGAAATTCACTAGCAGATCTCTGATGAGAAGTCACTCTCATTTTCCCTAACTTGTCATACTTAATTATATTTAACACTGAGTTTCCTAGAAGAGCAGTCTACAATGTCTTTTTGTTAAGTGTGGCATCAGACATGTCTGTGGCTCTAATATGATTGATAGTATTAAAGTCCACTAATATAAATTTTGATATTTTCCCCTTTCCCTCTGGCTTCAGCAAAACTTAAGAGAACCACATGAGAGCCGCTCTGTCATTAGGGTGCTATTTTTGATTAAAATTTTAAGGGAAGGCTTAAATGTCAATAAGCTAAATTTTACTGAAGAAAACTAGCCATTTGTGTGTAGGACCGATAAGACATGTAATATGTCCTTGGATTCTGCAGATGTGATGGATTGCCCCTTCACTTTGACAAACAACTTGGCATACATTTATCAGCAATTCACATTATGTAAATGAAGCATAAAATACAAAGACTTCCTAAAAACACAAATGTAAATTATCTGCTCATTTGATAGTTCTTCTGATAACACTTGTATCGATGGGAAATTATATGGCAACTTCAACATTAACTAAGCATTTACTAACTAAATGAAAGGATACTTTACGCTCCAAATTGATACACTATGTAGAAATATGTTGAAATGACCATTTTCTCATTACAAGAGTGTGGTGATTTCCTTTTATGAGAGTCTTGTGGCATTGCCAGAATAGCTTTCATAATTCTTTGTTAAATGATAACTAAAATATATGTTTTAATATATTTTCTTATAAAAATGAGAACTATTTTTTCAAACTGAAGAATAATCATATAGTCTCCTTTTATTCATTTTTCATCATGCTTATATCTTATAAACCTATTTTACATAACATTCAGGGTCTTCACTGTCCCCCTTCTCTCTGGTTAAAAAAAAAAAAAAAAAAAGATATGTATTGAAGGATGGGAGCAGAACAGGGCTGAAATAAATTGGTGTAGCTCTTGGGTTGCTGTTTGTACCCTGGTAGACGATTCACTACAAAGAATAGAAAAAACTCGCTGTTGACAATAATACCACCAGCAGTGCAAAATAAAATGTGCTGGGTAATTCTGATTGGTTTTGTTTTTATTTCAGACAGTTTCTGAACCAAGTTTTATAGATTTCTATTTTGGAAGACTATCTTAACTATCAAATTTATTGTATCTTGGGGAATCATTTTCTGCCTTTGAAAAAGAAAAATATCAAAATGTTTGAGTCTGTCTCAGCAGTCTGTCTAGTTTGTTTCATCTAGGCAACTAACAATTCTTGCTATTTTTTAGGAATCTGTTTGTGCGTAAGGTGATTTAAGTACCCAGATCATTTTTGTTTCTTATTCATTCCATAATTTTAAGCTAGATTAGGTGAGCACAGGACTCTAAGAAAACTATGTGTAAGATGAGATTTCATACTCTATATACTTATGGGAATATGTGAAAAAAAATATATTTTCTCTGTATAGGAGGCAGCATTTGTCATACACAAGGTTGATATCACTGTCACCCATGTTCCTAATTTTTATTTGTTTTGCTTTTTGAAGCAGGGTCTCACTCTAGCCTAGGCTGACTTGGAACTTGCTCTATAGCCTAGGCTGGGCTAGAACTCATGGTGATCCTCCTACTTCAACTCCTGAATGCTGGGATTAAAGGTGTTTACCACCATACCAGCTCATATGCCTAATTTTGAAAGGAAGAATACTTTGATCTTAGGTTGCCAAAAATATATGGTTTATATTTGGGGAAAGTAATTTGAATTTTGGTGACATGTAAGCTTTTATGCGTGTACACATATTACATATTACAATTCAATTTTGTAAAGCCCTAAGCTTTAACATACTAAGTATTTTTCCATGACAGCTTATCAATATGTGCATAATGAGTTTAGATTTCTCCAAAGCTTGTCAATGAAAAAATATATAACTAAAGAACAGCAACAACATTGAGAGCAGGGTCATGTATATCACATGAGTATCATGAGTTCCTGAAGGAATAGTATACTCTTACAGAGTTGTAATCCTTAGTAAGCAAAGAACCCTTTATAACAAATGTATGCTGATAATATATATTTTGTGAAATAAATATACATTATATTCTGTTAGAATTAATAATAGATTCAAGCAATACTTAAAATTAAAAAGTGAACAGTAATAAAATTCCTACCTAAAGTAAAGTTAAGCTAAAATTATCTTAATCTGTTGATGCATAAGAAAATTCATAACAAGAGAAAATAAAAAGCCAACATAAACATAACTTGTGGTATCTAAGAGGAGAATTAAGGTTGAGTTTCCAGTTAAGTGGAAGTCCAATTCAGACTACTCAGAAATATGGATAGTGGAACTGGTCAGGGTGAGGGGCAGTGAGTAGGTTTCTTTCAAATGATGACAACCTCCAATGGATGGAATTTGAACTATAACCTAATGATGGGTTTGTTAATCTCTGGAAAAGCCCGAGACCAAAGACTGACTTAATCCTGGCCCTGGTGATTATTCAAAAGTCACAGACTTTATTCTTCTTACACTGTTTCAGTCTGCAGACTGGAAAATTTCTACTGCTACACTGAGAGTTTCCACCGCAGTGAATGGAAGGTCTGGGTGAGCAGGGGCTGAAGCCCAGAGAAGGAAGGTGTCGAGTCGCTCGGTAAAGGATTTATACACCATGTGTTCACAGCTTGTTGACGGGTACAGTTATTGGTGCTGCCTTTTCCTTTAACTATGTGCTGGGATTCTGGAGCACGTTTCCCAATTTGTGACAATCAGATGTTTGATCCAGTAGCTTTGTCTAGAAGGACCTGAAATTGAGGGAAAAGAGTCAAGAGAAATCAAGGAGTAGTCTTCCCTTATCAACTACAATATGCTGAAAATGTCAAAACAGTGTGTGTTATGTGAGAACATCAAAGACTATTTTGGGCATCATCATGCATGCAGCCTCCACACATGAACAAAACTATTTAATGCTATAAAAGATGCAATTCTCAAATGAGGCTGGGATAGCCATTTACTCCCCCAAATGAAATAAAGAGCAACAGTTTGAAATCATTTAAAATATATAGCATTACCTCCTATAAGCTCCAGATGATTCTATTTCTCTCTATGAGAGCAAAATATAAATAATATGTATGACAATCAGAACATGTAGTAGTTTTTTTGTTGAGATACATGCAGGCAAAGCCTGTGGCTGACCAAGATGGAAATACCAATCTCCCTTCTCTGTGGAAGATACAAAACCTGCCTCTTCTACAAGGTCAACCCCACACCACCTAGAACAGGACAGGTAGCTGCCAAATGTGATTAGATTTGAGGCATCTGCTTTCTCAGCCTGTCACTCTTCCATTAGCATAGGGTCATTTCTCCCAATATTTGTTTTTTAAAGCTGCTGCTATTTTTATTTCGATGAGTGCCAAAAGCCATATATGAAACAGATTTAAGAAGATTGTTCTGCCAACTCTTCACCAGCACTCGAGCTGACAAGTCTTGTAGAGAGAAGCCAGAAGTGCCATGTGCTGAACACCATGCACAAGGCCACTGTTCATCTTCTCAAGCCACCTCCAGTGTGTTCTGCTGTGAACCTGGTAACTACTATAGAATTTCTAGTGCTTGTATCACTGCTCTCACTTACATTTATTAAGTTAGCTCTAATCACTACATATTTTGCTAAGAGTTGTACTTATCTTTTTTATTATTTAATCTTAAATTGAGTGAATTCCTAAGAGACTTTTAGCAATTAAGTGACAGCAATCTGGAGACCATGTTTTCAATTAATTAAATAATCATACAGTCGCATGTCCTGGGGTAAGGTGGCTCTTACCAGGTACAACTTGTTAAGTGTTCTACACAGAAGGGAAGCAGACTCGAAGAAATCTAGTGGGCATGTACAATATGGATGTGACCGTTTTGTCCTATTGTCAAGTAGATCAGATCAGGAAACAAGTAACAGACATGCCTTTTGGCCAACTGTGTGAGAGGGTTTCCAGGAAGGATTGACTGAGGAAGGAAGGTTTACCCCCAGAGTGAGCAGCCTTTTCAGTGGCAGCCTATAAATACAGAGACCCTGGGAAAGAGCAATGATTTTTGCCTGCCTGTCTTTGGTATTTGCTCGTGAGTGGATTGACTTTGTTGCTGCCATCATCCATGCACACTGGAAACCCAGCTTCTTCATCCTTCCAATGTGAACTGAAGATACACTAGCACCCCTCCAGGAATCCCCCATGTCTTCACTGCCAGACTGGGGATACTGAGGCATCCAGCCTCATGGACTGAACAGCTATTGGGTACTCAGACTCTCTAGCTTGCAGACTGCCATCATTGGCTTGCCCAATCTGAACTAATACACCTTCTTTATAGTACACATCAATTTGATTGGTTCTGTTCCTCTACAGAATCCTGACTCATACACTGAAAGTCCTTCTGGGAAGAACCATCTCCTTTACCTTAGTCCCATGCTTTATAACTCAGCAGGTAACAATTTGTGTTGGTTTTTAAAGTCTCTTTTGTATTTAACTATGAATTTTATTGATTAAAATTGCCTTACTAACTCTTAAAAGAGCCATTTTGATTAGGAAAATTGTGTTCCACCACCTCTGAATGCCTATGTTCTAACTTGCAAGACCTGTGAATATGCTAGAGTACATACCAGTGAGAAGTTCAGAGGGCAGATGGACAGTTTGCTCATCAGTTGAGGGCACTAGTGGTCATCATCTTAAGCAAAGTTAGCCAGATATCTGTGGAACCCAGGTGGTGTATATACATAGATACATATGACATGAAAACAAATGGAACTGGGTGTGATGGTGCATGTGTGAAACCTCAGCTTGTGGGAGGTAATGTCAGTAAGATCAGTAACTTAAAATGCACCTTAGCTTCATAGCAATTTTGAGGCCAGTGTAGGTTACATGGAATTCTGTCTCAAAAAATAAAGATGTAAAAAGAAAACACAAGAAAATAGAAGGAAATAGAAGGAGAAGTATTTGGGAAGTGGATGGGGAGGAGTGAAAGGGTTGAGGGGTACAGTAGAGTTTAATGGGCTGTAAATACTGTCAAAGTACGATATAATTGGACAGAAATGTCTTTATGAAACCCATTGTCTCATACAACAAATATATACTAATAAAAGCAAATATATGATCTTGAATGGTTCAGTTAGGCTTACTATAGTTAAATCTGGAAGAATGATGGGTCAAAGAAGAAATATGAAGAAATTTTGAAATAAACATTTTAAATATGTGAACAAGTGAAAATATTTTTGAAAACTTGCAAATGAAAAAATAGCTTACCAAAATTTGTAGACTCTAATAAAAGCAACATTTAGAGGAAAACTTAAAATTAATTACATAAACTTCCACTTTAGGAAATTAGGAAAAGACTAAATTAAATCCAAATTCTGCTAGAGAAAAGTAATGATAAGAATTAGTAGAGCAGTAATTAATGAAATTGAAAACAGGAAATTAATAGAGAAAAATCAATGCAAACAAAAGCTTTCCCTTTGACAAACCTAATATAAGCATTAAGATTTACTAGGTTAAATAAGAGGAAGGAGAGTGAGGACACAAATTGCTAGTGTTAGAAATCAAAGGATAAGGTATCCCACAAATAGCACAGACATTAAAAGGATAATGAAAGAATACTCTGGGTTCAACAGTGATCCCAGAACTCGAGGTGGAAGCCTCCACATCTGTGTTCAAAAACTTAGAAACTAGATGAAATACACTACTTACTTAAAAGATAGCATCTTCCAAAACTCACACAAGAAGAACTGGGCACCTGGAATGGCTTATCTTCATTAGAGAAATGAGATCAGTATAGTAACCTTCCAAAACAGAAAGTACTATGCTCCCTCCCTTAGGTGAATCTGGAAATTCTACCAAGTGTTTAAAGAAGGAATAATAACAATTATCTCCAAATTCTTTCAGAAGATAAGACAGCCAGCAACATGCTAACATCAAATCAAGATAAAGACACTTTAAGAATGCTAGGTATGGGTGATAGTGAATGCATGTAATCTCAGCTACCCAGGAGGTTGTGGAAGGATCCTGATTTTGAGGCCAGCCTGGGCTACATAGTCTTAAAGAAACAAAACAAGGGCTGGAGAGATGGCTCATTGATTAAGGCACTTGCCTGCAATGCCTAACAACTCAGGTAATGAAACCACAGAAAATCCTGAGGTAACGGAATGAAGGCTGATGGAAGAGAAAAATAGAAAACAAAATTGTCATGTATGGTCAAATTGTATGCTGCCAAAAAAAACTGAATGAGTATAATACTGGAAGCTTTCATAGGATCTCAGAAGTGTGAATGACAACATATTTCTTTCAAACCACCCCTGCACAGTTTTACTCAGAGCCAGCGTTGTAAATAGATGAAGAGAAGTGGTATGTATCTGTGTTACCAAGTGTGGGAGTTTGAATATATGCTCCTCATTGACACAGGTGTTAAAATTCAACTTGTAACTTGGACCTCCAGCCATCTTGCTGGAGGAGGTGTCCCTAGGGGTGGATGCTGGTGTCCAGTCCTAAGGTTTCCCTGGGAGTGGTTCTAAATTCCAACTCAAAGGTGTAAGAGAGCAGTTTGAGCTCTGGGGTACCGCTTGCTGCTGGTTTTGTGTTTGCTGACTACTGGTGGTTTCTCTCTCTGCTTGGATTTATAAATGGGAGCTAGCTTCGTCTGCCATTAATGAAACTTCCATTGGCTATGTAAGTTTGAAATAAATCCATTCCTCCATAAAACTGCATTTGATTGGATGTTCATCACAGCATTGCTGGAACTGACCACTATACCAAGAATGGAAGAACAAAAGCACTAGCAGAAAGCATGTTGTTTGCCTGATTAAAGAACATTGACTTTTCCTTATTTCTAAAATGATGAAAAGGATTTGGAGACACAAATTGGAAACTGAAAAGACACTGGGAAAAATGAATTGTCCATGTCTTTTCATAGTATCCATCCCACAGTATTCTAGTCCAGGCCACCATATTTCTTTCCAGGTCCACTGTGGGTTAAGCTTCCTATTGGCCTCTCCTAATTTAACCATACAATAATCTATTCTGCTAATGTTAAAATGGTCTTTATGATGATATATACAGCTGGATGGGTATTCATTTGCAGTAGCAAATGACCCTGGCATGCCCCTCCCACCATATGTGTAAATAAATAAATAAAAATATTCAATGTCTTCCATTGCACAATTGAAATGAAGTTGAATTTGTCTTGGGGTATGCAGAACTCTCTGAGACCTGGCCCCCAGTTATCTCATTGACCTCATACTCTGCCACTGTCCTCACTGCTCCTGAGTTGCTGAGGATTCCTTTCTGTTTCTCAAATGTTATATAGTCCATGTACTAGTGCACTGGAATTTCCTCTGCCTATTCTCTTTTTGGAGGCTCCTTCTCATTCAGTTTCATCTTAAATGCTATCTCCTTTGGTAAGTATTTGGAGGTATTCACTGGCAAGTCTTCTAAAGTGATGACCTGGCCAGATTCCATTCAAACAGTGTATTTTAACTTAGCCGATAGAAACTTTATTTATTCACTTGTTGGTTTTCTCTGCTTACATTAGAATTTAAGCATCAGGAGAATAAAGCATATGTTCTCATTACTTCTGCAGGTCACTGAACAGTCCTCAGCCCATGGCTATACCAAGTAGTTATCTGTCCTAAAATAGGTACACTTTTCAGGATAGAATGTAATTTTCAGACGTTTGCCTATCTAGTTTTAAAAGTACCATAAAAAAGGCCAGTTAGGGTAGAGAAATGGTTAAGAGCACCTCCTGTGCAAGCACAAGGGCCTGTGCAGGCCTGAGGGACCATTCTAGTTTGATCCCCCAGACCCATGTAAACAGTTGGGTAAGGATTCATATGTCTGTAACCTCAGTTCTGTGGGGGAGCAGAGACCTGAGACTTGAAGGAACTCATGAAAACATGGAAAGCTCCAGGATCAGTAAGAGACTGCAGCTCAAATAAGAATGGGCATAAGAATGATGGAACCAGACACCCATGGTCTCTCCAGCCACCATAGTCAGTGGCACCCCACTGCATGTAAAACACACTGTACTGCTTGGACACACACAAGTACAAATAACACAAACACACACACATGGAGAGAAAGAGGGGGGAGAGGCATAGAAAAGGAAAAGCCTTCTTGTAGTTAATGTTTCTCTTATGCAAACAGTAATTTGATATTGAATGGAATCCATCATCACCACTTTCCACTTTTCCAAAAACATTTCAACCTCCTTTCAAATACACATTTATAGTCACCATACTATATGGATACCTATTAATATGAGCCATCTTTCCCTAAGAATAGCACAGAAAGCTTATACAAGTTTAGAACATCTGACATTGATAGACAAAATACTGGATAGGAAGAAAAACTCATGCTATTTATCAGGATGGTTGGGGGATCCTCGGTGTGGTGGTAGAGAATCCATGGAAGTACTTACAGTTTTGGATTGTTCACTTCTCGCCCCCGCCCCCAACAGGGTTCAAAGGCATGATGGCCTTTTCAGAGGACTAGGGGAAATGCTTAGCACGCATTAGGTACTTCAAGAATGGCAACTTATACTATTAAAATGCATGACTTCAGTGTTTATAAGAATATCCAACAAAACTTGATTTAACCTTCCTTGTCCTGAAGAGGGAGGGAGAGTCAGCTATTATTTTAAATACTGTAAAAACAAAACAAAACCAAAAACAAGCTTCAAAGTCTCTCAGGTCATGGCATTGGCTGGCTGCTACTTCATGCTTTTAGGGTAGCCATTTTCTAATAAATTGTTTTTCACTAACTGCAGGAGATCTTTCCAAAGCCACAATTCTGAGGTTGTGGAATATGGGGCTGTGTAAAGGCCAAGAGGATGAATGGGAGCTCGAATTCTTCCCACAGAGACCTTGGATAGTCAGAGGCTCCATTATCCTAGTTTATACAATGGCATCCTGGAAACTATGCTTGCCCCACCCAAAGAATGTTATTTTTCCAAAATAATCTTACAGTTGTGGAGGATAGAGCTGATACATCAGAAACAGCGGTTTATATTGTTTGAGACCATTGTCTTTCATCTGATTAATTTTGCTTAGAATATTTTCTTGCAGAAAGAATGTTTAAAATGGGCCCTCCCTAGAGTGGAGCAGGCACCTCACCTATGACATGTGGTTCTGCTGGGTCTGCAACTGCTGCTGCTGTTGCTGCTGCTGGATGAGCAGTTGTTGCTGCTGCCGGCGCCGGGCTGTCCTCAGCTTCTCAAAGCGAGCCTCCATCTCCTCCAGAACCTTCGGGGTATATCTGACCACCAGCTTGACACTCTCCTTGGCAGCCTTGAGTAGTTCCACAGCTTTCTCATGATGTTCTCCTTCCACACTCTGAAATGTCAAGAACATTTCTTTCAGGAGAGAGCTCAATGTTGTTTCCCAAAAGACTATTCTGAAATTACTGTTTTATGAAAAATCAATAAATCAAACATATAAACAATAAACAATATTTGAGCTGGGCATGATGGCTTATCTCCTGTAATCGTAATCCTAGTACTCAAGAGCAGGTTGACTGTGAGTTTGAGGAGACTCTGGTATATAAAATGAGTTCCAAGCCAGCCTGAATACAACAATGTGAGAACCTTGTCTCAAGAACCCCAAACAAAAACAGAAAGACTAAAAAAACTTAAGAAACTTTAAACAACAAAAAAATACACAAAATAAAACAAAACAAAATAAAACCTCACAAATCCAGTTTGAAAATTTTAGGTGACATGGCAAATGAGATATCATCATCATTATTTATTATGTTCATAACTTTTCTACAGTTTGATATTAAGATGGTGGTAAAAGTGAAAAGAGTAAAAAGAAGAAAGAAAGTATGGTAAAGCAAACATTCAGAATGGGATTTCCCCTCCGGTGATACCTCACAGGTAAGCTGACCCTCCTAAGTCTCTGGTCAGTTTATGCTGCCCAAGGATCTCAGTGTTCAGACTTCAAAACCACCCATGACAGGATGTTGCTGACAGAATAAGATATGCAAATTTCATCTGCATGAAAATTGCACTAATTATGAAAATTTTGAAAAATAATTCAAAACAAATGTGGACTTCCTTGGTCAGATAATATTTATTAAGCATCTTCAATATTAAAAATAGTGATGTTCAGACACAAGGAAGAATTTTAGAGAACAATGCTGGAACAAACACAAATATAAAGTAATGGAAACCCTGTAATCATACTCATACTCTATGATACCTGTAATCTATTAATGGAAGAATACAAAGTAAAATAAAAGCAGAAGACAACTAAGATATAAAATGGGAATATTTATCATTTTTCAATTTAAAAAGGATTCTGAAACAGAAGTAACAGGAAGGGCAGTAATCCCCAAATGACATTTAAAAACTTTAAGTTTATATCTATAAAACATTACAAAAGTCAAAACAATAAGCCACTAAAATGTTTTTAATATATTAGTAAGTTTATTAATTTTGTTAAAATGCATTCTTTTTATTTATTTATTTATTTATTTACTTGACAAAGAAAGAGGGAGAGAGTGAGGGGGGAGAGAATAGGTGTGCCAGGGCTTCTAGCCACTGCAAACAAACTCCAGATGCATGTGCCCCCTTGTGCATCTGGCTAATGGGGGTCCTGGGGAATTGAACCTGGGTACTTTGGCTTTGCAGGAAAATGCCTTTACTGCTAAGCCATCTCTCTAGCCCTATTAATGTTTTTTATAAGGAAAGCTTTGACAAGTCAATAAAATTTTAAGCCAGATGCACAAGTGGAATGTGTGATAAAACAATGAAAGAAAATATAAATGGCTCATAGACCTATGAGTGGATAAATTACTGCCTAATAATCAAGGAAATACAGATCAACATAAGCTATTTAATTTTTTTATTTGTGTGTGTGAGAGAGAGAAAGAGAATGGGCACACCAGGGCCTCCAGCCACTACAAACAAATTCCAGACACCTGTGCCACCTTGTGCATCTTATGATGGTACTGAAGAATCTAACTTCAGTCCTCACAGACAAGCACCTTAACTGCCAAGCCACGTCTCCTCTCCTGCCCTAAGCTATTTCATTTTAAAGTTAAAGGTGATAAATATATTTTTATATATGGTATATGGAAAACTATGTAGGAAAATGTGACTGGTTCAACTCTTCCAGTCAGCACTATTATTACAACTAGAAGAAAGACTATTAAAATGAGTGATTTTACTTTTGGAGGCATTTGCTAAGAATTCATCAGGTATACATGGATATATATAAGTATAATATACAGAAATAAAATAAAAATCTATCACTTTATAAGATTGAAGGCTCCTGGAGACTAAACAACACACTTTTTAAAACTTTTATTTATTTATTTATTATTTTTTTATTTTTAGAAAGAAACACAGAGAGAGACAGACAGAGAGACGGAGAGGGAGACAGAGAATGGGCGTGCCAGAAATTTCTCAGCTGCTTTGAACCAAATCCAGATGTGTGCGCCCCCTTGTGGGCAAGTGCGGCATTGCGTCCTTGTGTCACTTTGCATCTGGCTAAACGTGGGATCTGGAGATTGGAACTGGGTTCTTAGGCTTAGGAGGCAGGCGCCTTAACCACTAAGCCATCTCTCCATCCCTAAACAACACACTTTTGAACAATGAATGATGGGTCGTGGAAGAAATCAAAACAGAAATTGTAAAATTCCTAGAATTGAATGATAATGAAAACACAATCTACCAAAACGTATGGGACACAATGAAGGCAGTCCTAAGGGAAATTCATAGTGATCAATGCCGTCATTACAAAGATGGAAAGATCCCAAACTCATAACTAACTGTCTATATAAAAGCACTGGAAAAACAAGAAGAATCCAACTTGAAGAGCTCTAGACAGAAAGAAATAATCAATATTAGAGCAGAAATTAATGAATTCAAACCAACAAAAGAATTTTAAAAATCTATGAAATGAAGACCTGGTTCTTTGAAAAAAATAAACAAGATTAACAAACCCCTTGCCAATTTGATGAAGTAAAAAGAGAGAGAGAGAGAGAGAGAGAGAGAGAAGTCTCAAATTAACAAAATCAGAAATATAAAAGGAGAGATCACAACAGACATTAATGAAATTAGAAGAATCTTCAGGGAATACCTCCAACATGTCTACTTCACAAAATTGAATAATCTGGACTAAATGTATGAATTCTTAGACACATACAACCTACCAAAACTAAACTCAGAGCTATCACATCCATGGAGACTAAAAAAGTTATCAAAAATCTCCCCCAAATGAAAAGTCTAGGACCGGATGGATTCTAAGCTGAATTCTATCAAACCTTCATTAAAGAACTGTAACCAATTTTTCTTAAATGGTTTCACATAATCAGAGACAAGGGAATCCTTCCCAACTCCTTTTATAAAGCTAGCATCACCCTAATGCCAAAACCTGACAGAGATACAGCAAGAAAACAAAACTATAGGCCTATATCCCTGATGAAATTAGATGCAAAGATCCTGAACAAAATCCTTTCAAACTGAATTCAACAACATATCAAAAGCATTATCCACCTTGACCAAGTAGGCTTCACTCCAGGGACTCAGGGATCATTTAACATATGGAAATAAGTCAACATAATACATCACAAATAAACTTAACCATAAGAATCATAAGATCATCTCAATTGATGCAAAGAAGGCCTTTGACAAAATACAATACCACTTCATGATCTAAAGTCCCGAAAGAATAGACATGGAGGGTTTATTTCTCAACACAATAAATAATACTTAATGGGGAAAGACTCAAAGAGTTCCCACTGAGATCAGGAAGAAGACAAGGGTGCCCACTCTCGCCACTGCTCTTCAACATAGTATTAGAAATACTAGCCCAAGCAATAAGACAGGAGAAAGAAATAGAAGAGATTCAAACTGGAAATGAAGATGTCAGGTTAGCACTATTTACAGATGACATGATCTGGTACATAAGTGACCCAAAAGTCTCCATCTCAAAACTTTTAAAGGTGATTAATTCCTTCAGTACAGTGACAGGATATAAAATCAATGCATAAAAATCAGTAGCTTTTCTATATGCAAAGGACAAATATACAGAGAAAGAAATCAGTAAAGCTGTAACCTATTCAGTAGCAACAAAAAGTTAAATATCTTGGAATAATTCTAATCAAGGATGTGAAAGACCTATATAATGAAAACATAAATGAAAACAAAAAAACTCAAGGAAGAAACTGAGGAGGTCATGAGAAGATAGATAGACTTCCCATGCTCCTGTATAGGCAGAGTTAATATTGTGAAAATGGCAGTTCTACCAAAAGCAATGTACAGATTTAACACAATATCACTAAAAATACCAGCATCATTTGTAACAGAGATTGAACAAATTATCTCAAAATTCATATGGAATGTCAGAAGGCCTCAGATATCCAAACATATCCTCACCAAAAAAACACCATACCTGATCTAAAGTTATATTACAAAGCCATAGTAACAAAAACAGCATGGCACTGGCATAAAAACATAGACCAATGGAACAGAATTAAAGACTCAGACTTTAGGTCAAGTAACTACAACTACTTGATCTTTGACAAAGGTGCCAATAATATATGGATGACCATATGCAGAAAAATGAAATTAGACCCACTCATTTCTCCATACATGAAAATCAAGTCCAAATGGATTAAAGACTCAATATAATACTGGAAACTCTTCAACTACTGGAAGAAAAAAATCGGAAAAATAATAGGAGCATGCTTCAAGATATAGGAGTAGGAAAATACTTCCTGAACAAAACCCCTGTAGCCCACAAAATTAAATAAGTACTCAACCAATGGGATTTCATGAAGCCAAAATGGTTTTTCACAGACAAACATACCATAAGCAGAACCAATAGATTACCCACTGAATGGGAGGAAATCTTCACCAGCTATACCAGTGTCAGAAGCCTAATATCTACAATCTACAAAGAACTCAAAAAACTAAACAATAAAAAATCAAACAACCCGGGCTGGAGAGATGGCTTAGCGGTTAAGGCGCCTGCCTCTTAAGCCTAAGAACGCTGGTTCCAATGTCCAGCAGTTCCAATCTCCAGGTCCTACGTTTAGCCAGATGCAAAGTGATGCAAGGGTGCAATGCCACACTTGACCACAAGGGGGCGAACACATCTGGATTTTGTTCGCAGCAGCTGAGAGTTTGCTGGTGTGCCCATCTCTATTTGTCTTCCTCTCCCTCTCTCTCTGTCTCTTTCAAAAAAAAAAAAAAAAAAATCAAACAACTCATTCCAAAATTGGGGCAAAGAACTGAATAGGGAGTTCTCAGAGGAAGAAATACACATGGCTAACACACACTTAAGAAAATGTTTAACATCCTTAACCATTAGGGAAATTCAAATTAAAACTACTATGAGATTCTACCTTTCCCCAGTAAGGATAAGCAAACATCAAAAAAATCAAATAAAAACAAATGTTGGCTAGGATGTTGAGAAATAGGAACACTCCACTGTTGGTGCAAATGCAAGCTGGTACAACTGCTATAGAAATCAATATGGAGACTCCTGAAAAGGATGAATATAGTTACCAACAGACCATGTTTTTCCCTAACTGGGCATATACCCTAAAAGCTCCACACCTCAGTTCAGAGATATTTGCTTAACCATGTTTATAGCTGCTCAGTTCATAATAGTTAACAATTGGAATCAACCCCAGGTGTGCATTATTGGATGAATGGATAACCAAGAGATGGTATATCTACATAGTGGAATTCTATTCAGCAGTAAGAAAAAAATAACAATGAAATTTGTAGATAAATTGTTGAACTTGGAACAGATCATACTAAGTAAACTCATGCAATCACAGAAAGACAACCGTCACATGATCTCACTCATCTGCGGTTCCTAACCTAGATCAGCCCGAGTTGCTAACATACCTGAATGGCATCTCAGGCTTGGACAATAGGGAGGGTAGGGCTTGGGGGAAGGGGGAAGATGGGGGATACAAAACTGAACGCAAATTGACCTGGTACCATAGAAACATATATCCTGGAAGTTAGACTAAATGGTTGAGCCTTCAGCAGGACCTTAGGGGGAGCACCTGAATCGAAGGGCCCTAGTGAGGGTGAGATGAAGCCTAACCCAAAGTTTCTCCTGTTTGTCTTTTTTTTTCTGTATTGTTCTTTATTCTTTTCCCTTGATGCTAGCCTATAATTCTCTGTACCAGGACATGGTTAACATCCACAAAGAGCTGTTGATCAGAGAGACCTACCAGGTTTCCCAAAACAAGCAAGACAGACTTCTGTCAGAGCACTTGATTACCCACCAGAGATTAAAGGTAAGACCCTACTGCTGAAGACACCATAAGCTGTTGGCAGAGACCATGGAGAGACCTGGTTGGAATTCTGAAGAGAACCAGTCCCCAGACAGTGAGCCCATCTAGTACTGGAAGGCACTACATGAACTACAACATCTGTCTGAGTAACTCAAAGTCTAAGCTACTCAGAAGCAAACAATGTTGATGTGATGCTCACACAAGTGCAACAGTGGCAAACAGCCATGGCGGGTTACCATCTGCTCTTGGATTGCCTAATAGATCCACTCAGTGGAAAGGAAAGCATATCTGGAACTGGGAAACAAGTTCGAATCATATCCAGATAACAATTTTGTTTTCCAATGTAAAGCTTCCACTATTTGTGAGTATAAGTGGGTCTACACCCTTTAAATTCTCTCTAAATTAATAATGGTTATCCCATTTAATCAGTTCTGACTTCACTCCTTCACTCTCCATTGGAGATTCTGCTTCTCTTTTTCAGAAGGGACCTGAGAAGGTAAACCATTCAGTGCACTTCACCCCAGCCCCAGCTGAAACCACAGAGGAAGTGGGGAAGTGAGCAAGATGCTGCTTTCTTGGTGAACATGATATCAGCACAAAAGTGGATGAGACAGACACTGAGGACACTCAACACCTACCAAAGCAGAGACCCAGAGGATCCTCAGAGCCCATCACTGAAGTAGACCTAAAACACACCCAACATGGCTCAGGGAATTTTGCGAAAGAGGGGTCAGAAAGATTGTTAGAGCCACAAGTTGGGACATAATGCACAGAGACATTGCCTCTCCCCCTTAACTGCCCTCTTAACTGCCTTAACTTAGCTGCCCTCACATTGCATGACCCACAATCCCCATGGGGTTGACCTTTATCCCCAATCAGGAGCACCTCTTCAGAAAAGGGGCAGGGATGAGGAAAAAGATAGTACCAACATGTGTTGTTTACATACTAAGCATGTCTATAACTAATTTTAAAAAAGAAAAATAAGTTATATCTCAAGCATACTTCAATTATAACTTATATTCATAATTCCTATTGATTTGCATATTTGGAAATTTAATTTTTATTTATTTATTTTGGTTTCTTGAGGCAGGGTCTTGCTCTTTCACAGATTGACCTGGAATTCAGTATGTAGTCTCAGGGTGGCCTTGAAGTCAAGGTGATCCTCCTAACTCTGCTTCCCAAATGCTGGGACTACAGGCATGGACCACCATGCCCACCCTAATTTGGAAATTTAAGAGGTTGTGCCTAATTCTATCACTTGCCTCAGGAAGGTGGGTGTGAACAAAGGGAAAAAATATATATACCAATGTGTCCTTACTGGTAACTTGTCAGAGCACTATTTGTCATTTCTGTAAGTACTGAGCAGATAATAAGGGTTAAGAACTGCTATAATGAGCCCACTACAGACAGTTTATATAACCATGTTTCTAAGTTTGGAATAAATAGAAAGAGGCTATGAATAGACTTGAGGTAGAGTGAATTTTCTATCTCTGGCTGAAGCCTAGGAAAATAAACTTGTTTATTGCTTAAGTCATCCTTTTAATTATTCATCCAATCACTGGCACAGTCACTAACAGGACTCTTAAGCATTTATTCTATGGAGGATAGTCTACTAAATGTTTTGGAAGAACATAAAAGGCAAGGGACAATACTGTCAACATATACCTTCTTTTCAGTGTGTTTTTTTTTTTTAAGAATAAAATATTATTATTTATTTGTGAGGCAGAGACAGGCAGGGAGGGTGGCAGAAGAGAGAAAGACAAAGACAGTATGGGCATGAGAAGTATGGGCAGGCAACTGTAAATGAACGACAGACACACATGCCACTTTGTGTATCAGGCTTTACATGGGTATTTTGGAATTGAACCCAGGATGGTAGACTTTACAAGAAAGCACTTTTAATTATGGAGCCATCTTCCCAGCCTTCATTATGTTTTAAATTCTTTGTAATTTGACCTCATATAATTTTTTATATATGGAACATTCCTTTGAAAGGAAAACTTATTTGTCTGTACATACCCTTCTCTAATTTCCTTTGGATAGTACCCACATAAGCCAGATTCACGAGGTGGTGCATGTGTATGGAGTTGTTTGCAGTAGCTAGAGTCCCTGATGCATCTTTAGGTCTCCTTGAATTTCTTTCTGTCTTTCTCAGTATCTATCTGCCTCTTTCTTTCTCTCTCTCTTTCTCAAATAAACAAATAAATGAAATAAACAAATAAATGAAATTTATTTCAAATTAAACAAATATAATTTTTTTTCTGTTTTTCCCATTTTTGTTTGTTAAATACTTTGGTGGACATATGGTTATCTCTTTAACCTATCAATTTATTCAGCTCCTTTAAATATGAATAGGTAGATTTTTTTCTCTTGCTCTTGTGTTCCTTTTTAGGGTAAGAACAAAGTAAAACCAGACTATCTTCCTAGAGAAGTTTTGTTTTATGAAATATAAAGAGGCCAGAACATCTACTCAGTGATGCAGTGTATGTTAATGGGTACTCACTCACTACTAGGTTATTTCTTGACCACTGAAGATTTGGTTTCTACCCTGCTTTCCTTGTTGTTTATTTCTTCCTACTATTACCTGTATACCTTACTTCATACTAAATATTTAAAGCATATTTTATTTTAACATATGATAGATTATTTGAATAGTTTATTCTTTTTTTTTTTTTAAGCACTGATGTCTGAATAAGCCTTCTTGATTGAGGAATGGTCCCTTACAACAGTTAACTTGAACTTGACTGAAATTTGCACCAACTTCTTCTACACAGGGTTGAGAATGTAAGGGTTCTTATTTGATTTGAGGAGACCTAAGAAGGCTTCAAATTTTGAAGTGAACACACAACCTCACTAATTTAGAGCCTGACATTCTATATCTTAGGTTTCATTCCCTGGCTTTAAGAGTTTTATTGCAGCTATTGCAATTTGAGCTAGTTGTTAGCATGAATTAATTTAACATGAGGCTTTCCAGTGGACATATGGAGAAAGGTTTTGTTAAGAATGTGAGGGGCAGTAAAGAAGGCACAAGAGTATACTATATACCTAGAGAAAGTTTCAACCAAAGTTTATTCCTAAAAATGAAAAACACTAAAAAGCAGTTTTATGCACATCACAGCTGTCCCTGGAGGGCTATAAAAATTCAATGTGGTAAATTAAATGCATCAAAAAGAATAGGCACCCCAGAATGAAAATATTTATATCCTCCTGCTGTTGAATATTTTTATAATGCTCATGAAAATCAACAAGGAAGAAAACAAAGAAGGCAATGGGGGGATCAAAGGTCACTGTATGTATGTATTTATAAAATTGTCAAATATACATCCATATGTATATCTCTATATATCTTTGGTAAAAAGCAATATGAAAGAGGAAATTTTAAAAATATTCTATTTTTCAAATTCATAAATTCAAGCTAATAAAATGCTACATATATAAAACCATGAGAACAGAAATTCCTCTAATGTTAATATGTACAGGAACATGTTTCAATTAGGAAATAAGGGCAGAAAAAAACTCAGGAAATAAGCAAGGCACACTTATTTTGCTAGCAATATCCTGCAGTAGTATGCTTAGGAAGCTTTAAAGTTTGCCATGTGGTGGAAATTTAGCAAAGCCATGACTAACTCATGAACCGTCCTTTAAGCACAGCCACATTCTGGCCTTTCATTAGTTTTTCCATTTCTACACACTGTGAGCCATCAAAATGTCTACTACTAGTAGTATGTTCAATTTCCTAGGTGATTAAGAATCCTCTAAAAATATCAAATAATTTGGATTGAACTGCCTTATGAATTTGTACATAATGTGTGCTTCCTCCCATGATACTATTAAATTTTGATCTACCCTATGACCAAGATAGAGTATCTATCTACCCTAGGGTGAGGTGGGAACATTATGGTTCAGGCTTAAAGCTTCATGGAGTGTTTTCTAATGGAGATAACATGAAGTAGATCTTGACTGAGTTTGCTGATGGGTAAGTGGATTAAACACTTTGTTGAATATAAGTTGGTATGCTGTGTGGTTGTACTAGGCATACCTATAGCCAGGATCATGCAATGATTTCTTTTTATATAATTTTTTTTTTATTGACAACTTCTATACTTACATACAAAAAGTGTATATTTCCCTCCCCTCCCCCCATTCCCTTTAGAACTCCAATCTCCATCATATCCCCTCCCTCTCTCCATTAGTCTCTCTTTTAATTTGATGTCATCATCTTTTACTTCTATTATGAGGGTCTTGCGAAGGTATTGCTAGGCACTGTAAGGTCTTGGATATCGATGACATCAGTTGTGTCTTTGGATTAAGGACCAGATCAATGAATAAAAGATATGTAAAGATATAAAAGGTATTTGGTTATAACATCTTACTGCAATGAGGTTATAATATCTTAGGACAATTAAGTGGCTCAGAAGCTCAGAACATAATCCCTGAGAAGGCCCTTAGAAATAATCACCTTGTGTTTTGACATATAAGAAAACAGAGACCAAGAGCAGCTAGGACCTAGCCCAGCTCTACTATGTCTGTTTCAGGAATCATTATTCATGGGTTCTCTTTCAATCTTCCTATCCTCTTTTCTAGGTTAACTAATCCAGAAATGGGATACAGGGAAGGTATATTTTGTGTGATAAGCAAACATTGGAACTAATGGCAAAAATACCTCTGTCAACTCCTAGCTAGGGTGTATGAGCTGGCTAGTGAAGAAGCAGTGTGCGGCTACCCAGAGGGGGCACAGTTGGAGGCTGTGAGTCTCAGCCTTGAAAAGTTCAGCATAGCTAAACAAAAACCTCTTCTTTTCCCTTGTTGGTAATGGTGAGGATAGATCATTTTATCCTCAGGATAGCTGTAGCTTTTCATTTCAATATTTTAATCTCATATTTTTAATCTTTGTATTTCCTGTTTTATCAAATTGTGAAAATTCACTAAAATTGATAAAATATTTAACCTTTTATCCAAGGGTCATACATCTGTCTATCTTTCAAGAGATAAGCAGAATGCTTACTGCTATCAAGAAAACCCTAGAACTTGTCAGAATAACAGGAGGTTTGCTTATACTTACCAAACAGGAATTCTTAGTCATAAATTCACTATCATAATCCATATCCTTAAACCTTTTTTGTGCAACAATAAAAGACTAAATTCATCAACAGGGTATAAAATTGGACTGTTGCAATGAGAAGAGATCATTTTGTTCATATGATAGGTTTACTCTTTTCATTATACTCTTAACTCATGTTTCAGTTGAGTATGTTCGTACATATAAGCATATTTATGCCTCTATGTATGTATCCCAACATTTATTGGGCATTTACTTAGTATAAAATTGGTTGATTTCATGCACAAATGTAATCCACAAATAAGTACATAAGACATGTGCTGGAAGGATTAAGAAATCTGTCTCAGGTCCCAAGGTTTTAAGAAGCACACATTGACCTGAAATAACATTTGTCTTTTTCCCAGAGACTAAATTCTTCCCAACAAATTGATAGCCTAAAACAAAATAAAATAAGAAAAAATATCATGAGAGTGCCTGTGGTAGTTTGAACGTACGTCTCCCATCGACTCAGGTGTTTTATTAACGTTTGTAACTTATGTCTCTAGCCGCATGGGTGGAGTAGGTGTCACTGGGGATGGATCCCGGGAGGGGTATTTGGGGGTGGATCTGAGTTTCAGCCCAAAGTTGCAAGGTTTGACCTCTGTCCAGGTTCCTGCTGTTTTGCTGCCAGTTTCATGCTTGTTGTTTTTGGATTTCAAGGGCAGTTTTGTTGTTTTCTCTGTTTGGATGACAGAAGCAGCTTCTGGATCTGTAAGCTTGAAATAAATCCCTTCCCCTCATAAACTGTGCCTGGTCTCAATGTTCTTCCCAGCAATGTGAAGCTGACTACAGTGGTGCCCTTCCTTCTTCATGGGAAGTTTTAGACCAGTCTTTTTATATATGGACATACACAGAAATCAGCAGAAGAGCTTTTTGAATATAAATCCTTTCTGTCCCTTGACCGCCATATCAAGACCTGCAGCACAGTGGCCTAGGGACTTGGGACCATAAACGAAACTATGACCCAGACAGTCCATTACTCATGTGCAGATTTCTGTTTGGACATGTTCCTCTAAACTGTGACAAACCTAAAAGGACATGTCATCTGTAGGTCCTTTCTGTGATGTAACTGCAGGAAGGAAACAGACAAGTCTCATTTCTGGGCTTGGTGCAGCAGTGTAAACAGCCTTTTTTGACAATTAGAAGTAAAAGCAGATGTGTTGAGTTGGTATTTAATTAAAAAGAAATATCTCTGTACCAGCTACAAAATGTATTCAGAAGAAGAACTCTTCAATCCTTCCTTTTTCTCAAATATGCTAATTTCCTATTTTAAATGTATTATATGTTGCTGAAGAAAAGTGGCAAGTGTATAAAATGTGTCACATTTATCTCTTGGTAACAATATGCTAATGCTTTCCCAGAGTACTTTTGTTCTTGCCCAAATGCTAATATCCATCTCATTGTATTATCATTTATCAGTTCAAAATCTCTCTGCTGCTAATAGACTCTCCAGGGGCAGGTTGAATACTGTTTAGCAGTCTCTGAACCAGCTTACTATTATGTACCCAATAAACATCTAATCATTGAGTAAAAAAATCTATCTGTATATCTATCCACTTCGCTATCTCCCTTCATATGTGCCTATTTCCTTATCTATCCTGCAACACCAAGAAGCCTGTATTCACTGGGTTTGAATTTGAGTCTCTCACTCACCACATTAATGAACTTAGATGATCTGCAGTGTCCCTGGCCCCCAATTTCCTCATCTCTTCAATTGGTATCTCGAAGCCAGTACCTAGTATGCATCATATTGTGTGTATGTAGATATTTCCTGCATGTTACCTATTGAACAAAAGCTTAATCCATCAATTGATAATGTGAAGCTGGATGAATGGAAGTTTCAAACTACTTAGGTGAATCCACTGCTTTATCCAGCCACAGGACATTGAGCAGCATCATCCCCACACATACAACTGATATGCTAATTACAAGAGATCATTAGTTATTCATAGGAAACTCTTCCTCTCAGCCCTGTCCTCCAGTGTCACACTTGTTAATGGAAAGGATTAGTGCAGGAGATTCACATGATAGGAGCCTGCATAATGGGAGGGAACTCTCAAGAGAAGAAAAATCATCAAATAATTGTACACTGGGAAAGAGCAAGGAGGTTAATGGGAAAAATGTGCACATAATTACACATATTTTTATCCTGTGAGAGTAGTTATAAATATAAAAATTTTTGAACCATGAAAATGTAGAATGCAGCATATTAGAAGTAGGCCTGAGGGGCAGAAAACCAAAAATGAGCAAAAGCTTTACAAAAAAGTCAGGGCCATAAATCAGATATTCACAAACCTAACATTTGGTTGCTCTCAGCCTATCTTTCAGATCTCAGGACTGAAGCTGATAACATTTACAGCTGCTGAATCCAAGTCAGAATTCTTTATAGTGACTCCTCCACCTTTGATGTGCCAGCACACAGAAGACTTAAAAAAACAACAACAACTCCCCAGTGGTTGTTGGGTTGAAGACTGAACCCTATTTACTCTCCATGCATGTATGTATACAAACATATAATCATCTTTGTATATGTACAAAGACATAGTCTTCTTCATATATGTACATAAACACTATCATCATGTATGCACACAAACACACAATCATCTTCAGGGGCACAGAGAGATGTGCTTTAGAGATCTGAAAACAGAACAGTACTGCTTAGAAAATTATTCCCAGACAATGATATCTACAATTTGATATGCCAATTCTTTTTTAAATTTTTTTGTTAGCATACAAGGTAATAAGCTTTGTTATGGTATCTCATACATATATCTCACTCTACTGTGTTGCCCTCCCCACCACCCTGCCCTGTCCGTTCTGCCCCTTCTTGCTGTTCCCTTACCTCCCCTCAAATAGTCTCCCCTTTTGTTTTCATGTCACATGTATTTGTATTCCATTGCTCTATGATGATTCCCCTCTCCCTTCCCTTAAAACCTTATATTCCTTTCTTAGGGTCCATTTTCCAGTTTCATGACCTACACACATGTACGCACCACACTTTTCCACTATGCTAATTGTGCTTCGTAGGTTTCACTGAGGCATATGAGATTACAGGGAACCCTTTGTAAACATCCCTCACATTGCTCTGTACTTCTCAGCTGCACACTTAGCCCACAGGAGCACTCAGAGAGTTCCTTACAAGTGATGATTCTCCCTGTCTACCTCGAGGTCTCTCTGAGCACAGAGGAGGGGCAATTACAGTGCAGGCACCCCTGTCATTCCCACCAAGAATCGTCGTCCTCCTAGTCAATGCTGCCACAGCTCTAGATAAAAAGTACAAATACACTTAAGTGACTGAAATTGTTACCTCAACCAAACCACCAAACCCTTAGCAGACCCAGTGTAAAAGAAGGGATGAGGATTGGGGTAAGAATAATGGGGGCTTGACTGTGGACAAATCTCTGATTCACTTATCTCTAGAGCAGCTGCTCTTCTTTGTGCTTCAGTTCATAAACAAGGGACAGCCCTGGTTTTATCTCTCAAAGACCCAGGAAAGGCCTCAGTCCCAGGGAACCTGCTGATCGTTCCTGAAGACTCAGGAGCCAGGCATGGTGGTGCATGGCTGGAAGGCAGAGGTAAGAGAATCAACAGGCATTCAAGGCCAGCCTGGGACTACAGAATGAGTTGTTCCAGGTCAGCCTGGGCCAAAGTGAGACCCTGCCTCAAAAAAAAAAAAAAAAAAAAAAAAAAAAAAAAAAAAAAAAGAGGATGATGATGCAAAGATAGATGGAAGATAGATGGAAGTAATTTAGTGCCTGTTATATTCTGCTTCTTTTATAATTAAAATAAACAACAGCCCTCAAGGAATTTGAATTTTCATTGGAGATGAAGGGCAGCAATTTTGTCAGAGAAGAGTCTTTAAACACCAAAGAAAGCATGAAGAAAAGGAAGGGAATGAGAGACCTGAGTTGTGTTAGGATTACAGGTGGGCTGCCATACCCGTCAGTCATTCACTTGGGTGATGTTTATGCACCAAGTGTTTTACCACTGAGCCTCCTCCCCAACTCCCACACTGGCTTTCAACGGCCTTGTGTTGTACAAGGAGTACTCAGATCCAGGAATGGTCTTTGAAATGCTTTTGAAGCAATGCTGCTTACCTGGACACTGCTGACATTCCCAAGGACAAATACCAAGGCCCAGCCAGACTTCAGATAGTCTCTACTGATTTTTGTGGTAGGTGCCTTTTGTTATAAAGGGCTAAGTACTAAAGCTGGAGGGTTCTATGAGAGAACTCAGAATTTAGAAAAAGGCTTCAACTACAAGAAGTTTCTAGGAAATCTGGCTACCCTAAGCAGAGCTTACATCATTCTGTCTCCACTCTGAGGTGAGAACATGCATTAAATGGCAATAACATCTAGGATTCTTTCAACCAAAATTATTGTTTTTCTCTCAGAATCTTATTCCAGCAATCCTAGGGGCTTCATAGTTTTCTAGAGTGTCAGAGTCAAGAGATTGCTGAAGTGTTTCAAACATGCCCTTCAAAAGATATATGCTGTAATATCTAACATTGCTTGGTCTCCTAGAATCACAGACAATTAATATTAAACATAAGGAAGAAGCAAAGCAAGTCTAGGCAGAAATTCTCTGAGCCCGGGGTTGTCAAATATAAAATAAAGTGTAAAATGGTGTGAACATTTATGCTGCTGTGTGCATGAATAATAGAACGTTAACAGCTGTAACATTTAATTTAATTGCAGGGAATAAACATTGCACCTGTCTTCTTGCAAAAGAAGTGAAATTTAAAGGCTATTTCAGGTTTACTGTCCACTATCTGTTAGTTACACATAAAAATGTCTTTACCAATTAAGTGCACAACTACAGAATATTCTTTCTACTTATCAACATTGATTTAATACTAAGATTTAAAATATATAAATATATATATTCTAAATGCTGTAACTGGCTCAAACTTCCAAATATTCTTTTCAATCTTCCTCTACAGTTCCTGCTGTGACTAATCATGCAGCCAGCCAAACTATACAGCATGGAGACATCCTTAACTCTTTCCTCAACCCATATCCAATTAGCTGCCAGTACTGGCTCATTTTCATTTACCAGTGCACATCATTATCTTTGCCCTTTATTTTTCCTATTCTCCAGGCTCTAGTCTGAGTCATTTGGTCTTTGCATGTTTTTGCCCAGAATCATTTGAACATTGATCTTTTTAGACAATGCCCTTGATAGCAGGGGCTTAAGCAGATTGCATGTTACTCCCCCAAACCCAGCATAGCACACTGTATTCACCTAGTATTTCCCTAATTAATATAGAGAGCTGACTTTGAAGCTTAGGACAAAAGATTATAGTGGGGCTGGGGAGATGGCTCAATGCTTTACGGTAGTTGCATGCAAAGCCTGACAACATGGGCTCGAGTCACCACTACCCATGTAAATCCAGACACACAAAATGGTGCATACATCTGGAGTTTGTTTGCACTGGCAGGAGGTCCTGGTACACCCATTTACTTTCTCTCTCTCTCTCTTTTAAATGAAATTGAAAAGAAATGTTACTGTAGTGATAAAGATTTGGAACAAGCTAACATTTTTGTATGTCAGCCAAAAGAACATAAATAATGACCTGCCTACAAGACTAAAGTAGAGATTAAAACAGAAGCAGTCCCAGAACCCCTCTATGGCCCACTTCAGCCTGAAGAAGCTAGACTGAATTGTTGCCCATCTCCTACATGATTTTAAAATTTTACCTCTTGAGGGGGAAATATAGGAGCAGACATTAGCCTTAGAGATCATTGAAAGAAGAATGCTATCATTAGGAAGGGAAGAGACACTTCCCTATGGCCCTGGGAACCTGTCAATCACCCACCTGGTCCAGATACTACCTTTGCTACAGACACGCTAAGGAGGTGGGAGGAATACCTTAATGACAGCGTATGTACTATTCCTCCAAGAAGCCTCTCTCTCAGTGTACTTATTCACAGACCCTCACTGCATGCTTTTCTGAGTTCTGTCTTAAAATGTAGAACTCACTCCCTCCCCCACCCTTCTGACTGTCTTTTTCTTTTTTGGAAGCCAGCAGAAATTATAAACATACTCTCCCTGACACTTTGGTCTTTTCCCCAGCTCTGAGCCCCTGATCTGGCAACCCCCTCTTGTCTTTCTTTTGGGAAATGCTCTTACTCTTGGGAATCTTTTTCTTTTTCTATATTTTCCTAATAAAGTCTACTTTTGTCCACTTTGCTCCCTTGTCTACATTCCTGCATTTTTTGGTATGTGAAACAAACTCCATTTCAAGAGTCCAGCCCATCTGGGCCAAGAGGTCCCATTGTTCTCAAAATCCCATAACAACAGACTTAAGACAGTTAACTTTTTAAGATTTTTTTTTTTTTTTTTGAGAAACCTCCCTACTGATTTCTATAGTGGCTACCCCAATTTAAATTCTTGTCAACAGAGAAGAAAGATTCCTCTTCCCAAACATCCTTGCTAACATTTTTGACTGGTATGAGATGGAATCTCAAGTTCTTTTAATTTTCAATTCACTGATGGCTAAAGGTGGCTCACCCCCTACCTGCAGTAAAGCTGTCAAGGATTTCCTTCCATTCTATAGACTGCCAGTTCACCTTTTTTGCTGTGAAGCTACATAACTCCTGGCCATATACCCAAAGGACTCTATATCCTACCACAGAGATACTTACACAGCGTGGTTATTACTGCTGTATTCAAAATAGCAAGAAAACAGAACCAGGCTGGATGTCCATTGACAGATGAGTGAATGACATGTGGTACATAAGCATAATGCAATTTTATTCAGCTGTGAAGAAAATTAAAATTATGAAATTGGCAGGACTTTAGATAAATCTGGAAAGTATTATATTAAGTCAGGTAGCCCAGGCTTAAAAAGACAAAAAAAGTATGTCCTCTTCCACATGTGGATCCTAGCTTCTAATTATTATGCATACATATTTGTGTCACAGTTAGTGTGGGTAGACTCCAGAAAACTAGAAAGGGGCCCATGAGATAGAAAATAAGAGGCTTTAAGGGAGGGCTTGGAAAGAAAACTGAACACATGTAATGAGAGTAGAAAGGTGAATAATGAGGACGGAGGGTCACAGTGGAGCTGGGAGGCAGGGTGATAGGGAAGAGGAGGTGATTGGGATTGAGGGGAGTAGATTAACCAAAACTAAGAATGCATGAAAATGCCAAAAAGAAATCTGTTGCTATGATTCCTAATTAAAAATATCACTGTAAAATTTTGAAACAATAAAGTTAGTATATTTCCTCCAAGCCTTTGTTCTCACTAAGTAGTGTCAATCATATAGACATTAAGAAGTCATTTAAGATTTTATGAACTATCCCTTTAATGTGCATTAGTAACCATGGCCCACAGAATGCAATAAAGCTTCCAAGGCCACACTTTAAATGTATAAAGAATTTCTTACCAGAGTCTGACCTTTCAGTCATTGCTTGCAGAAGTGTTCCATATGGCTGTATTTAGAGATAACGAAAAAAGTGTGTATGTATATACCTCAATGAGAAGAAAAATATCTAAGTGGATAATCATTAGTACAGTTTTTTCAAGAGGGAAAAATAAAATAACAAAACAAGGGAAATTGTCTAATTTTAGTCTTGTAAACTCATTTATTTAAACATTTTACAGTTATATATTCACATTAATATTTTTCATATACATGAAAATGGCAGGGTAGGTTGCTCTGGAACAATCCAAAGAAGGTAGAATACATGATAATGTAATTTAAATATTCCTTTGAAGCCAGGCATGGTGGCACATGCCTTTAATCCCAGCACTCGGGAGGCAGAGGTAGGAGGACTCTCATGAGTTTGAGGCTGGCCCACCACTACCTGGTGAACTCCAGGTTAGCCTGGGCTTGAGTGAGACCTTACCTCAAAATACCAAAAAAATAAGAAAAATAATAAATAGTGCTTTGAGGCATGGATTTTGGGTTATAGGGACAAATAAAAATAAAAAGACAAGTAACTTCCTAGGCAATGAAGGTGAATAGAAGAGATTTTAGTTGAATTGCCTGGGAAAGCAGAGTGGCAGACGTGTGCTCAGGGGGACTTTCAAAATGCAGGTTATAATGGAGCACCTGCCCTCGATGCTGTTTGCACAATCACAACTGGACCGTTTTTCTCCTGATGTCATTCATGCTGAAATGTGAGCATGTTTTCTTCCCTTCTGTCCCTCTCAGTTATTCATTTACTGGCTGCAGTGTATCTTATACATCCTGGCAGATCATTCATATTTCTGCCTGTGGACTATAAATCCATGTTTTCAGGGACTAATGTTTGAGAAATGGTGAGGAAGGATTATGAAATACCTCATGTTTAATTTTTGCTTTTCATCTGATGGCTCCTGAGATGAAAAACTGCAGTGCTTTCAATCTTCCCAGATGTGAGACCCCCAGAGAGCACGGCAAATCAATCAACCGAAGGATTTCTCTGAGAATGAAATCAGTTGGCTTTGTAGTTCTTTTTTTGGTACAACTAATATTGATCCCCTCTCCCCACCCCTAAATAACAATGTGCTGTAACAAGAAAACACTGCCATTCTCATCATAACAGATTCATAGGAGACCGATTTCTTTTCTCACTTAGCGTCAAATAGTGTCTATGTCGAGTTGTCTTGCCTCTAGCTGTGCCCCTTCTGAACCACGCTTTACACTGCAATCATGACAATCATTGAAAAATAAAACTTTGACCATGTGAATTCTTGCTTAAAATCACCGTGTCTATGTTGCTGAGACCCAAAGTCTTTAGCCTAGGGTATCTCTCCTATACTGATCACCCCTACTTATATTGTGCAAGTGCTAGCCCACAAGGCTCCAAACAGAACATGTAACTTTCTTTGCTGCCTGAATCCCTCTATGAATTGTTCTGCCAAGGGTTCTCTCACCTATCTAGCTCATCCAATTGGTCAACTGTTTGCCTAGCTCCACCATATTTCTCAGGTTTGTGCTAGAAGCTACTATTATGGTCTCCCATGGAACTCCATGTTTATCACTACTTGTGCAATAATCTACGTTGCAATGATGACCTGCTTCCCTACCAATTTTTTTCATATCTTTAGATGAAAGTGAAGATATCATCTTTATTTTTTACCTTACCAGTGACTAAAATATGAATGAGTGAATGAGTGAGTGAATGAATGAATGAATGAATCAATCAATCAATCAATGAATCACTGGCTAAGCTTTAGGCACTGGGTAATGTTCACCAATGATTTTGAAATTGAAATATATAATCACTTTATAAAACCACCCTGTGGTGGTTTGACTGGATGTCCCCAAAAGATTCAGTTTTCGTAAAGCTTAGAACTCCAGCCTCCGGGCTGGAGGAAGTGTCACTATGGGCGGATCCTAGGGCCCAGCTCTAAGATGTGGGGATAGTTCTGGAATTTCCAGCCAAAGATATACAAGGTACAAGAGCTTTGTCTGCAATTCCTGAAGTGTACTTGCTTGTGCTGATGGTGGTTGCTATTTCTCTTCATGTGGACTTGTGAAAATGAGCCAGCTTCTTCTGTCATTGTGGAATGTTCCCTCTATCTGTGAGCTTCAGTAAATTTCTTTCCTCCCATAACTGGGTCAGGTTTGGAAGTTCATCCCAGAGACCAAAAGCTAACTGTGATACATGCCAGTGATTTCTTTTGAATTGAAGCCATGAGTGCTGTCTTGATTAGGGGATAGTAACAATGAAGAAAACTGAATTTGTGTAATACTTCATATGTGCCCATGAATCATATTATGCCATTTAAACACTAAAAATGTAAAAACTAAGTAACCACTATTATTACGATCTCTTAGATCTCTTTTCTCTTCAGAAAAGTCAGCAAATTATTTGTCAAATACTACAAGTAACAGAGCTTGTTTGTGCCTTCCAGGGATGGAGTGAGAGTTAACAGACTCAGTGTATTTATAATGCTTCACAAATGCCTGGCCTGAATGATGTCTGAGGAACTGAAGCCCATTCTGTTACCTTTGTTGTCAACTGTTCTGACTGCATTTGGAGCTGCCTGATTTGTTTCTAACCCTACCATTAGGGAAGTTATAATAAACATTTTAATGTAGTGGCATCTATATTGAGCAGAAGATACTCAATGTAGTTAATATTTTAAATTAACAAAATATTTTAAAATAAATAAACTCATCACTTTCTCTTCTCTTTGATGTAACTTCCCTTCAGTTTTAATGGCTGCTTTGTTTTCTTTGCAACACACCAGTGGTTTTTTACCTTAGAGACTCCATGCTTGGCTAAGTTGTTCCTCTGGACAGAATGTTCTTCCTTAGACACCCTGGTGACTCATTTTCTATCTCTTTTGATCGTCTTTTCCAATACTTTCTTCTCACTGAGGCTGCTCTGCCCATCAGCATACGGTCCCCTCCCCATGGCATTCCTGTCCCTGTACTTTACTCATTGCTTCTTATTTGTTTGTTCCTTGGAAGTTGCCACCATTTAACATTCATTTATTTGCTTATTTTTTAAATTGTTTCTCTGACTTTCTTCTCAAACAGCACCTTTATTTTATCTCTCTTTTCCACTAAAGAATTCTGTCTTCAGTAATAAAATATATATACTTTAAAAAAAAAAATCCCTGTAGCTGGGCTTCGTGACAGCATGACTTTAATCCCAGTTCTCAGGAGGCAGAGGTAGGAAAATTGCTGCGAATCTGAGGTCAGCCTGGAACTTCAAAGTGAGTTCCAGCTATCCTGGTCTAGAGTGAGACCCTACTTCAGAATGAATGAATGAATCAATCAATCCCCACAGAGGGCTGGACTGCCCAGAGGATAAAGCACTCATAGATCAAGCTGGAGAAGCCAAATTAAATCTCCAGACTGAAGGTAAAGCCACGGGGGTGGGGCGGTGGGGGGGGAGTTGCTGTCAGTAATTGCAGCCTGCTGACAGCAAAATGGGAAGCTGTGTGATTTAAGTTTTGAAACTCTAAATAGATCATGGACACAAAACCAAGGGAGATTTCAGGATGACTAGGTGTCTGCCCCCCAGCCTGATGGTCAGTCTCATTTCAGATTTTTGTAAAACTGGGAGAATGCTGAGAGATTTTTTGTTACAGACTATTGAGTTTTCAAAAAAGACCCTGTGCCTTCTAAATTTGGGCAGAAGAGAGAATTGGCATATTTATGGCATAGTGGCATGATATTTCTGGAAGTCATCCAAAGCTAATGCTAAGGCCGGTTATGAGTAGTGCAGTCATTTATACTTATGAAAAAATTACTTTATGTTTCTAGGACTGTTAGATACAATGAGACCTGGTAGAGTGTGGTCAATGTTTTCTTTAAACTGTTCCCTTCACTGTACCAGGTATGGCATGTGGTTAATAAATCTTTGGGGCAGTCTTATTCAGAACTTTAAAGTGATATTCTTATAGTACTGTTTTCCAGCAGAGACAGATACAGCGAGTCTAATAACTGAGTTGCCAATTGCTTTGCCTTTGTCATGCCAGTAATGAGGTTTTGTCCTCACTGGAGAAGAGATGTGCTCCTCAATTGTGGAGTTCCATATCTGTCATAGATTTATGAGAAACTCATTCTATTCACATAGTGTACATGATAATGATAAATTAATTAAATTTTAATAATTCAGTTACTACTTAGTTTGTATTAGTTTTTCAATAAATTTTACTAGTTTAGTTTAAGGAATGATTTTTTTTTCTCACATTGGGGCAAGTGGACCTAATTAGAGATAGTTTTTCTTTGTCATGAATGGAGGTATGGGATGTTACAGGTCAGTATAAACATCCTTCATTGTACACAATCACCTTACCAACAAATAAATTATCCAGTTCAGAATATAAACTATTCTTCCAAGGGTAAGAATCCTGATTGTGATATATGTAATTTGTTAAAAGCATTACATAGTCAATTTTGTAAAAAACAAACAAAAAAATGTATTGGATTGCTGTCCCTTTGATGGAGCACAGTTCATTCATTTTAAATTTTGTTCTTACAAAAGGTAAAAGTAAGTTCCACCTCTGCTCTCAGAGTTTCATATGGATTGCCCAATGAACACCACAAGTGGCTGAGTAGCGCATTTCCCCCTTCTCACCTGAACCAATTTTTCTCCAGTTACAACAAATGTTAGGATCCAGGTTTGATAAGATCGTCCTTGGTAAATCCCTCTCTCTCTCTTCTCATGCCCAACCTCTAGGTCTTGTTTTTGGTGCCCTTATCTCCAAACTAATTTTCAAATCTTTTCCTGTCTCTCCATTGTAGCTATTATTTTTCTATTAATATCTTCATTATGCCTGTCCAGGACTCTCCTAGTTGCTCTTCTGAACACTAGTTGTCCTCTAGAAAATTGTCGTAGAAACCATATCTGGGACATTTTCTACCATGCAAAAATGATAAATCTAGGCTCCCCCCTGATGTGGGTAATGCTAATAAATCTGGTACTGGATCCCATTGAACCCTTTCAACCCTGTCTGTGGACAGGCAACCCTGATCTTTCAGCTACTCCTACATAGTAAATCATAGAGCCTTTTGCTTTCCTTTTTAGGTGTGTGTGTGTGTGTGTGTGTGTGTGTGTGTCTTCATGTGTGTTAGTGTAGGTGCATGTATGCCTCAGTACATTTGTGAAGGTCAGAGGACAACCTTCAGGTGTCAGTTCGTTCTCTGCTTTCCAGATTAGTTGCCCAATGAGCATCTGGTGGATTATTCTGTCCCCACCTCCTTTTTGCCTTAGGCAAACCAGGGTAACAGATGCTAGTGCTACAGTTTCTGGCTTTACTGGATTGTGGGGGTCAACACTCAGGTCCTCAAACTTGTGTGTCAAGTGTTTTACCTACTGAGTCACCATTCCAGCCTCCTTCCCTTCCCATCCTTTCTTACCTTCATGAAACTCCCCCTTTTTCCTGGAAATGAATGATTTTGCTTTATTTTTAATCTTGGCTTAAATGTCACCCTTTAAAGAGGTCATTCCTAACACTATTAACAGCCCCATGTTATACCCAATGACCTAGCTGGAAATCCCACCTAACACTATTTAAAGCAGTTTGTTCTGTCACATCACTTTTCCCCCCATAACACTTGTCTTACTGTATAATTGTGAGGCTGTGATGTATCGTGAAGTATAAATTTATGTTCTTTCAACCCATGTCTATGAAGCAAAAAAAGACCCTATAATAGCTAAAGCCTTTGGCTAGAAGGTCAAGTAATGGTTTCATGTTTTCATATTAGTATTTTCTCAGTGAGGACTAGATAAGTTGGAGACCAGGGGTAGGAAGCAAAGGAGGCTGATGTGCTTAATTAAGTAGATAGAAATAAAAGGAGCAAAATACCAAAAATGGGTAGGGAAGAAGGAATTTGTATTATCAGAACCCAGAGTAGAGTGGAAAATATTCAGCCATGTTGTCCTGAGATTAGAAAGCAAATGTTCCCATGCCTATGGACAAATGGTCTCATTTCTAAAACTGAACCCATTCTGGGCCTTTTGGGATTGAAGGCTGGGTAAGTTACTAAAGATATCAGATACTCTGTTTAGGTTATGGTTTATCGATGAACGTCTCTTCAGGGGAAATTAAATGGAGAA
Source organism: Orientallactaga sibirica (assembly GCA_036365145.1). Lineage (NCBI taxonomy): Eukaryota > Metazoa > Chordata > Mammalia > Rodentia > Dipodidae > Orientallactaga > Orientallactaga sibirica. Next base: position 29,425,258 of record JAEOAD010000012.1, on the reverse strand, counting down.
TGTTGGGATGAATAATCTTGAGAATGTTCTGCTTGATCTGAGTGCATTGCACAAAAATGTCCCATTACTAGGAAAATAGAGGGAGAGTTGGTAGAAGAGAAGGTAATGTCCCCATGGAGAAGACTAGAATAAGGCAGCCACCAGTGGAAGACTGCAGATAGCCAGTAGGAATTGGACAAAGCAAGAAATGTACTCTCCCCTTAAGTATTTTAGATAGAGCACATCCCTGTTGACAGCTTCGTTTATGGCTAGTGAAACTATGCAATTCCTGGGCCCAAAAACTGTGACAGAATAAATAACTGTCATTTATGCCACCAAATGTGTGGTGATTTGTTATATACACTTACAGAGTAAAAATCTGATCACTATGACCAATGAGGAACTGAACGGAATCACTGGGGGTACTTCCGCTAGGTTGGGCTAAATAGCTTTTCCCTATTATATACACTTTATGGGTATAAATTTTTATTATTATTATTATTATTATTATTATTATTACCCTCATTACCTTATTCTCTAAACAGCAGAAAGTTCCATGAAAGTGATGAGCTGTTAAGTTTTGCTCCCTGCTCTATATCCAGGGCTTAGCTTGGCAGCTGGTACTTAATAATTCCTCTACAAATAATCATTGAGAGAATGAAAAACATCCCTTAAATAACACCTACACATTGGAAAAAAACACACAAAAAAACTGTGAGAAAAATGGCATCTATCCTTAACCAAATAATCAAATACACATTAGCAAAGCAGGTAGAGATTGGGGTCAAGGTGACACCATATATGGGAATGCTTCTTTCACCCAGTGTCTTGTCCTTTCCCAGTGATTGCTTGGGGGTTTATTCTGCCACTATCACCACGATCTCAGGGCTTTCTTAAGGGACGAGATAAGTTTCTGGAACCATACTTGTGGGCTGAAATCACAGTGTGGGGATGTGGCAGTACTAGCTTGTAAGGTGACCTGCTCTATTGAGAGGGTGCAGCCTCTCTTTCTGCTTTGCAGATGGAGAGATATTTTTACTATGAGACAACTCAGAAAAAAAGGGGAATAGCATGCTGCCTGATTACTATTGCAAAATACCATGAACCACACTGTATTGCCTGGGCCTTTCTGCAGGCAATCAGAATAAAGCAGTGGAATTGTGCATCACTTGGCTTCATCATGAATGTGAGTGAAGTACCACATGATGTCATCCTGAGAACAAAAATGTTCAGTATTTAATTGAAATTTCAGCTTGCACTCCAACCAATTTCCTTCTAACATAATCTCCTGCACTTGGCTGTCAAGAAAGGGAAGGAACCTGATAATGGCTCCTGTGCAGACAGAGGATGTGAGAATAGCTGTATTCAAGGCCTCAAACCCTAGAATTAAGTTGAGAATTCCTATCTCAAGTACATAGGAGAACTGAAGGTCAGGCACTGTCTCTCCCCTGCTCACACCATTTCAATACTTCCCAATATCCAAATGTGTTTGGACAATACTTGGGCACTAGGGTCTGTTCTTAGGCTAGTTTAAAAGAGGAGTATAAGGCCACCCTGTGACTACATACTGAGTCTAGGTCAGCCTGAGCTAGAATGAGACTCTACATCGAAAAACAAACAAAAAAGTAAATATTGTTAATAGTGCCTACCACACCAAAGTTCATTATGAGGAAAATCATAAACTCATTATATAAAGTACTTATAGCAGTACCCGAATCAGAAAAAGTGTGAAATTTCATTCAAACATGTGCAGGTTCTGTTCTTAGACTGGGCATGAGGCAATGGACGGAAACCCCTGCTGGCAGTAGCGCTCTTGTTATATTGCAGCACTTAAATTTGCTCAGGCATATTGCACTATATTTCATGGCAGTTAAAAAAAAAAGTTTGGTTATTTTTTATCTTAACTTATAACAGATGAATACGTTTTAATTCAGGTTTCTCTGAGATGCAACAGCTATGAGCTCAGATCTTCAGTGCTAATTCTTGGTCTATCCACACTGCACACCTGACAGCACTCTGCATAGCTAATTTGGGCAATGAGCCTCACTCTCGATTTGGCACAGATATTTCTGAAATTGGACAAAGGCCAGGTACCAGGAAAACTATTTATTCTGTTCCATCCCTACACTTTTATTCATTCATCTGTGATACATACAAATTAGTTAGCATTGTGCATGCACCGTATCCACAGCTTTATTTAAGTTTAACTACAGAGTTAGGCAGATAGAACTGTAATCTCCCTGCCAATACACTTCTAAATCAATGTGTGAATTTTAGAAGCCAGTGGATGTCTCTTCTCAATGGGACGCAGTTTTGAGGTTCTCATGCTCGTATTTGATATTCCTGTCCTCTGCTCTCCTGACTTCTCTCTCTTCAGTACTAGTAGGATATCACATTTGAGGATGACCTTCTGGGACTTACTCCTGTTTAAAAACTATATGATGAACTGGCTTATAGATTTTCAAAAGAGCATAAAAAGACATGTACAGGGATGTCTGATATACCCTTTCCTCAGCTTCCCTTAATGCTAGCATCTAATAAGCATATAGTATAGTATAAAAACTAGGAAATTAACTTTGATATAACCACAGAACTCATTCAAATTTCAATGGGTTTGTTTTTTAAATAACTTGTTTTTATATTTGGTAACATCAAGTACACTCACAGTCAAGACAGAAATTCGCTTCATGTGTGTATATTTGGATGTGAGCCCATGGATACACCTGAGTGTATCCATGTTTGTGTGTATAGGTGAGAAGAAAGGAGGAAGTATGTATGGGATAGAAGGTGGAAGAGAGGGAGGAAGGAAGGGAGGGAGGGAGGGGAGAAAGACAAAGACAGAGACAACCAGCAACCAATAGCCTGGCCCTTCCTATTTCATGAGACTCTTGAGTAGCAAATAGGAGAATGACATGTAAATACACTTAGTCTGTAAAGTACTAAAGTGATAATTCAGAGTAGCAAACTTCTAATCATCTTACTGTATTCAGAAACAACTCAAGATTAGGGTTCACATACAAAAGGCTGTGCTTGCTTTCCTGCCTCAGAATTCTAAGACAAGACAGGGTGTGTGCATGCGTGCGTGTGTGCTTGCGTGCTTGCGTGCTTGTGTGTGTGTGTGTTGGTGGTGGTGTGAGGTGATAGCAATCTCAGCAAAATATCATTTGAAGACACAAGATTACAGAGTCAGAGAATTGGCAGGGACCTCTGGGCCAACTTCCAGCTGTGTACATAGTACCTGTATTTTTAAAATACTTAGGTCAGGTGGTCATCTAATCTATAATTAAAATTTTAGATGATGAGCTTCCAATGTTTATGACTGTATCTTTTCTTAGACAGCTTTATGTGTTAAAAACTGGTATAATAGCTGAACTCTTCCTTCCCTGTGACCTTAAGCCATTATTCTTGGCTCTACTACATGGTACCTTGCACCATGGATGACACCTGAAAAGAGTTATCATTTCACAAACATCCTATACTTTATGCTAAACAGTTCAAATCTTTTTAAAATGTATACCTCATACACAACTACAGTAGGTCTATTTGGATAAGAATATAACAAAATATGGGCTGAATGGCACACTTTAAGAGCTGAAACAATTTCTTTCTTTGTTCTGCCAAAGATATGTGTATCAATGACCCTACAATCACATTAACATTTACCTTATACTACTCACGGAATTAATTAGCATCCCCAGCAGTCCCCCCACCAGATTAGTATTAATTCAGACCTCTTACACATTCCACCCATAATTTCGGCCATTGGAGTAGGACTTCAAGCAGAGTCTTAATAAATTAGACATATTGTGCCATCTATTGAGATTATCTTTATAACCTGACTCTATCACTAAATATATTTACTATTCCCCTGGCTCCACACAGGCTGCATTTTTCAGACACAGTCCTTGAGAAAGCACTTGAACATGAAAAAGTGAAAAGGAGAGCATTAGACAACTATAAATTCTAACTGTAACATTTTGACCTCCTATTAATGTTAAATTTTAATTCAGCATTCAGCTGAAAGTTTTTGCCAAGGCTTGACATAAGAAGGAGCCAGACACAAATGGCTTCTTTATTTTCTATAAAATTGTATTAGGTAATTCGATGTCTCATTTATATGAATCTCATGGGAAATTTCACTTCAAGCTCAGGAATAGGGGGGGAAAAACTCAGTGTAGTAGAGCTGACATGAGTTTCTTTCTATTTTGACTTATAAGAATCTAAAAGAAAAAATCAATAGCTCAATTGCTGTTTCTTTTCTTTATTTCTATTTATTGATTCCCTCTTTCCATCACATTTAATTACCTAAAATTCCATATCAACAGTTCTGCCTTAAAATTCTTCTTAAATGCAGCAAGGATATATAAACAATCAAACAAAAAGATGAGTTACCAGGACACCATTTAAGATGTCTCTCAAAGAGCTTAAAGGCCCACAGTAGAACTTTTTAAAATACTAAGTAGGACCATATGAAGTTATTCTCAGAGTACTCATACTAAAATAAGGCTTCCCTAAACTTCCTTCCAAATTTTTTTTCAGTTAAGGATGGCATGCTCTAAAAATCTTCCCTGTAAGTCTTTCCAAATGATAACATTTCAAGGTAGAAATAGAAATTATATGATCCATTTGAGAACCTTATTTTTTTTTTTTATTTTGGTCCTTCTACTACAGGGTTAAAACCCAATCTCATAAAATAATTGATTTTCAACCTTTGTGTAAATGTTTACACTGAAATGACCTCTGGGCTCAAGGATAATAGCCCAGAGTTCTGGAATTGCATTAACTACTCCTTATATGACTAGGAAAAGGTCACTGGGTCATGTGGTTTCTCATTTGGAGAAAACTCCCTTTTGATGAGCATCTAATAAATACTACTCACTGGTAAGAAGTAAACAATAGGGCTTTACCCCTCCTCACTTCTCATGGGCAGGAACACCTCATAATCTCTCCTCTTTCCTCCTCTTAGTCTAAAAACGTCTCTCTGAACATAAAGAAGCATTTTTGATACCTCTATTAACTTTAATAGTTTCTTTTTTTCCAAGGCATGGTCTCACTCTAACCCAGGCTGTAGTCCCACACTGGCTTCAAACTCATGCCAATCCTCCTAACTCTGCCTCCTAAATACTGGGATTAAAGGTGTGCACCACCATGCCTGAGTTCACAGTTTCTTTTCTTTGGAAGGTTAGGAATTTATATTTATCACCTTGTAATTTATTATAAAATTATATGTTGTTACTTCTTTGATATGTTTGGGAATTTTTGTTTTGTTTTTATGTATGGTCTCGCTCTAGCCCAGGCTGACCTGGAACTCAGTTCTGTGGTGCCAGGTTGGCCTTGAACTCTGTGATCCACCTACCTCTGCCCGCTAAGTGCTGGGATTAATGACATGTGCCACCATGCCTGGCTCCTTTGATATCTTTGCATTATGTGTGGTATGTTATGTGTGGTATATGCACATGTGTGCGCAGGATTGCATGTGCATATGAAGGTCAGAGCTGAGCTTCTAGGGCTCTTCTCTATTGCTCACACACCTCAGTGATTCTCCTGCTTCTATTCCTCCCCTGCAATGACTGAGGTTACAACTGGAATGTGGCATGAATACGTTTCTGTTCCGACCTCATTGTGGGGAGGCAGGAGCACTCAGCCACCTCATAACAGCCTTTCATGCTAGCACACAACAACTCTCATGGTTTGTGTTTTAAAAAAAGAGTCCTGTACTTGTTTTTCCTAGCCCAGATTCTCATGGCTTTGTCACCATTGAGCAATAATAGCCTGTTTCTCGAATATGCAAAGAATAGTTTCTTAGATTTTCTCCAGAAAGGACTAATGATCTCATTGTCTACAGACAATGCAAATGACCCAATGCAATTCCACCTCACCAAGGAGCCCCTGATGGGAGAATTTGCCATTGCTGCACAAGTCTTCAAGCTGAGCACCTGTGATATATGTGAAGTGACAAGATCAGTGTTCTGCTGTGTGGGCTTTCTCATGAGGAAAAACAAAGTTTCTGGGCAACAATTACCTTGAAGAAGGCCCTGTTGGAAATGATATCCAGAAGACAAATGAAGCCCAAATCTGCATGGCCTATCATTATGAAACCTGGTGTTATGAACTCAATTTAATTGCTGAGGGTCTTCAAACAACAGAATGGATAAAACAAGTATTTTTTAAAAGTAAACAACTCTGCATAATGCCCCAACTTGTGGCTCTAACATTCTTTCTGCCCCCTCTTCTGCAAAAGAAAATAGGTATTTTACAGCGTATCGTTTTTGTGTAGGGAGAGAAAATATTTTAATCTATAACTCTTGAAGCTTAATAAACCAAGCAAGGGTGTTCAGCCAGCCTTATGCCAGAAAGGCAACACCTTAGCCACTGCCACTAAACAAATGATGTTTGACTCATTATCCAAATATGTTGTAAATTGATTTTATTTGGTGAAATTAGTGGCTTATTAACTAGAATGTTATATTTAGAAACAAATTATTGCTAAAATGATACCATTTGCATGTAATGTGGAATATTAAAATTTAGAGACCTAAACAGGGTGCAAAAATTTTAAGGAGGAACCAAGTCTGTCTATAGGGTTGATGTGACTATGGAAATGGGATCAAAGTTTGACCACTAAACTAAACTATCCTATTTCCAACTATAGGTTTAAGAGGATATTTGCTTTTCTGAGGTTAGCTATAAAGGTAACAAAATTCCAACCCTGAAATACTGTCTTGTCTGACAAAAGTGAGTCTTTTCTAAAGTGACAAATAGGATCCCTGAACATGCACAGTGGCAGGATCTCATTGGATTCACAGACAATGTAAAGGTTCATTGCTGCCTTCTTGCTAATAAATGCTTTCTAGCCTATGCCTATATGTGTAGGAATATTTTCTTCAACATAAGTAGCAAAAGCAATATAACTGATGGTTTTAATCCTCACTTACTCCAGCCTTCTTCAAGGGCTATATGACGTATCAAAGATGTATGTATGACAAAATTACCACAGAACAATTTTTTTTTCAAAATTTTTTTTTTTTTTTTTTTTTTTTGGTTTTACAAGGTAGTCTTGCTTCAGCCCAGACTGACCTAGGATTCACTACATAGTCTCAGGCTAGCTCGAGCTCACAGAGATCCTACTATCTCTGCCTCCTGAGTGCTAGGATTAAAGCATGCACTGCCATTCCCAGCAACGGGATGATTCTTAATGGACATTTTGCCTCACTAGTTTTCATCAGTATCCTTATAATCAGTAACTATGCCTCCTTTATGAATAGAGATACCTCAGATTAGAGGAAATTAGTCCATAATAATAATATGGATATTGAATGGTAAATCAGGTCTGTTTGTTCCTATTGTTGCAATGTTCCAATGTTCCTTGCTGCCTCCTAGGTTCACCACAAGGTCACCACAAGAAACAGTAAGCATCTTTCATAGTTACCTCATATGATGAAATGTCTCGAGCTGTGCTCCCTGCAAATGTGTGGGATAGAAAGAAGGCCTTTTTCTCCCTTGATAGGTAGTTCAAAGGCAATTACCTATTAAATTTATGTCATATATAGCCAGAATTGCTTTGTACAACTACAATTGCAATACATATATTTGGGTGCATATTTTGCTGTTGCTGTTATTATTTTAAAAACTAAATATACTTAATTAAATTGTAAATTCATAACTGAGGCACAGTCTTCTATGTGCTATACTGCATGGCTCTGGTTTCACTATCCAAAAGCATAGCTCTACAATTATCCTCTGAAACAAGCTTTGAAAAACTGATAATCAAAAGGTCCACAAGAAAGTTATATCAAAATGTTATCCTAAGAAAAAGTAGATGTGGTAATTTTAGAATCTAAATATGAAATTATTTTAAATATTCATAGAATGATAATTTTACTGTTCATTCGAGAATGACAGATTTCAATGAATTATTTTATTTTATTTATTTTATTTTATTTTACTATTTTTTGGGGGGGAGAGACACAGAGAGACAGACAGAGAGGGAGATAGATAGAGATTGGGCACGCTGTGATTTTTAAATATTTATTTTTTTATATTATATTTATATTATATTTTATATGTATATATATATATTTTTTTTTTTTTTTGGAGAGAGACATAGAGAGGGAGAGAAAGACAGGGCGCACAAGCAGTCTCTCAGCTGCTGTGAATGAAATCCAGATGCGTGCACCCCCTTGTGGGCGTCATTGCACCCTTGCATCACTTTGCATCTGGCTAAACGTGGGACCTGGAGATTGGAATCGGGTTCTTAGGCTTAGCAGGCAGGAGCCTTAACCGCTAACCACTAAGCCATCTCTCCAGCCCAAAAGCCTTCTTTTTTTTTTTTTTTTTTTTTTTTTTTTTTTTTTTTGGTTTTTCAAGGTAGGGTCTCACTCTAGCTCAGGCTGAATTGGAATTCACTCTGTAGTCTCAGGGTGGCCATGAATTCACTCACGGCAATCCTCCTACCTCTGCCTCCCGAGTGCTGGGATTAAAGGAGTGCACCACCATGCCTGGCTTCAATGAATAATTTTTGATAGTAAAATTTACTATTTTAGTTATATAAAGTTTTGACTATTCAAACTAAAAATCCAAGCAAGAATAAATGTATAAAATGGAAAAAAATTACTCTTAGTTACTGATAAAATCCAATGTTCCAAATACAATATTTTCAACTTTGTATAAAACACTGTGTCTAGAGCTGGAGGGATGGCTTAGTGGTTAAGGTGTTTGCTTGCAAAGCCAAAGGACCCAGGTTTGATTCTCCAGAGCCTACGTTATCCAGATGCAGAAGGGGGCGCACGTGTCTCAAGTTCATTTGCAGTGGCTGGAGGTCCTGGCATGCCCATTGTCTCTCTCTCTCTCTTCCTCCCTCTCTCTCTGTTAAATAAATAAATAAATAAATGAAAAATATTTAAAAAACACTGTGGCTATAAAAAACTGAAATCATATATATCATATATATGATCTATATTATATATAAATATAAATATTACATATAATATTGTACAGAATATATATTAAATATTAAAAGTCTCTTATTCTTTTTAAAAAATTATTCATTTATTTATTTGTCACAGAGAGAAAAAGAGGCAGAGAGAGAGAGAGAGATAATGGGTGCACCAGGGCCTCCAGCCACTGCAAATGAACTCTAGATGCATGTGCCACTTTGTGCATCTGGCTTATGTGGGTTTTGGCATGCTCCTTAACTACTATGCCATCTCTCCAACTCATGAATCTCATTCTTTTTTATGGCCAGGAAACTCTTATTCTTAAAATAAAAGTTCTTATGTACATGGATAGGCAAATATTGATATATTCATATTTATATTTCTGGAATTTATAATCTTACATTACTGATTCCTGCTGCATCATATATCAGTGGAAATTACTAATTCATGAAGAGATTCATGGAGTAATAGCTTTCACACAAACTATTCCTTGATATGGGGCTGTAGCTTAGTAATTGAATGCAACTCCCATCCCTGAGGGAATTTTTAAAAAGCTACTTTTGCTTATAGAAACTGAATAAAAAGTACCTTGAAATTATTAAGTTCTCCTAAACATTCACTTACAATAATATGAAGGGGAAATTCTACATGTTGGGATATTTCTTGGTATGATTTTCTAACTAGCTGATATTGATCATACCTGAGCAAGATGAAATAAGGCATAAAATATAAACTACACATTTTATAGGTTTAATATCCATCAGAGCTCAGGAAGGTGGTTAGATATGAAATTTTGATCTGCTTTAGGATTTCAACACTGATGACTATAATAGCAGAGGAAAAGGAGTGAGAAAAGAAATGTGCTCTGGTTATTAAAGAAAATCTCTGGTTATTTTATGAACATACCACTCCATTCACTGACAGCAGCTGGTCTCCTCTTTTGAGGCCTCCATGTCTTTCAGCCACCCCTCCAGGGATGATGCGAGAGATATAAATTGGAGAATTTTGCTCCTTTCCTCCCATTACGTTAAAACCAAGGCCTTCATCAGTCTTTGGCAGCTCGACTACCCGAGGGTGGGAGTGGCCTTCACTAGCTGCAAAAGCTGCAACTGTTGCCTGAAAGAAAAGATGTTCTTTTGGTAATAAAACAAGGGAAATAAGTCTAAGTATGTGCTCTGCATGGGACAACTGCTTATATATTAGTCTAGTATACTCCTGTGGAAGAAAGAACACAGAAAGTCTTTTATATGCCACCTATGACTCTTCTTTGATAAAGTCCTACACAGCTAGTTCTACCTCTTGGTGGTTTATCCACCAAGAAAAAAATTCATGTAAAAATATTTCATATTTACCTCATATGATGCAAATCCTCCTATTCTTGGACTTCAAATATCTAGTATCTATGCTGCCTAGTTTTACAGTTATTTTGCACGTATGTTGACCATGCATACTTTCTGGGTAGATTGTGTTTTGTAATTTTTGTGTGATACACAGTCTAACATATTTTTGCACATAAAAGTAATCATAAATATTTATTCAACAAACTGAAAAGCACTTTTGTATGTATATTAATATGATTACTCATGAAATCTTGCTATTGCTGGGCCATCAGTTTAGTGAATTTAAAGGTACTTTTTGTTTTATTTTTAAATATATGCCTAAGAGATAACTAAACTAAAAACTAAACCATAGGTTCAAAGAGATGATTGTTATTTCATATCAGCATTCCACACTATTGTGAGAGATGTCTGGCCCATTATTTTCCCCTATATTTTACATGAATATTTCCACTTGCACAGTGACGTAGGCAAGATGAACAGTCTATGGCTTTATACCTAGATATACAAAACTTTACTTATAATGGACACATTTCTATGTTAAAATTCACATATTAATTTCTTTAAATAAATTCAAGAAATCAACTTACCATTGGGTCCCACCCACACAGAGATAAAATAACAGCATTTAAATAGTTTCAATCAAGCAAAGATTCTGTGCCTGTTTCTTCTTTTCCACTTCTATTAGCTTGCCTAAACCACAGCTAATTAGAAGCCTACTATAAAGTGATTCATTCTCATCAGTGTGAAAATATTGATTTCCAACCACTGTACAATTCCTTTCCACACACAACATTACCACATCAATTTAGCATTATGCTACTGCCTACATTTAGTGAAGGATAGTGAAGGATATGGAAATAATGGGTTGGTTTTAGCTACATGCATTTGCTCATGCAAACCCTGCTGTCATGCATAGGTTTTAATGGCTGACATGGATGCAATGCAGACAGCCCAGAAACAACCAGGAGATATTGTGCTATTGCAACATTATGCTGCTATCCTGCTGTTCTACATGAATAAGAAATGAGAATGGTAAAACACTACATAATTCACTTTCCTCTTAATTAAACCATGTAGGGATCATTTTTCTATGTGTGTTCCACTTCAGTACAAGCAAAGCATGATGTAATGGAAATAATACCCTCCTGTGCCTGGGTTAGGGAAAGAAAAAAAGAAACCTTACACATCTACAGTGTTCAGTTACAGAAAAAAAAAAAAAACTGAAAAGGGCAGGAGAGAAATCAAACAACAGGTGATGTCACACGAAAGGATTAAGTGGAAAATTCTGATTATTTTCAGTGATTCTTACTTCTTAGGCATTATCAGGATGATAAAAGCTTTTTAGAAAGCAAGTCATGTTCTATTAAAAACATTTCTGTGCTTGTGAAAGATGAATTGCACCAGTGATTTTTAGTTTACTACTTCTGTTTCCTCATAGTCCATCTTCCAGAAAATGTCATGACCTTTTTTCTGTACCATTTTGATTAGTAGGACCTCTATAAACTCTGAATAATTTGAGCCAAAGAACAAAACTGGTTACTGCCACAAAAGGTGACAGTCCTTCCCTATAGGCCAATGCCACACTCTTCCAGCAAACTTCCCACCACTCAGCTGAATTCAAAGAGGAACCCTGGGTCAGTGGCATCAGGTGAGGTTTTTTTTCTTTTCTAACTTAACATCACATGTTTAGTTCTGTGTAAATAAACTTCCATGCACTGCATAGGATACAGTTTCTTTTGTATCAGCAGAATGCATCAGAAAACCACATTATACTGTATAAGATGAGTCAGTAGATTTGCTTGTGCCAAATGGACATTGAGTAAGCTTAATGAAATCATTCTCCTTTCTTAAGCTATAGAAGCAGCAGAAACGTTCAATTTTCCATTAGGATTTTTACCTGGGAAGTGGTACTGGTTCTAGACTCTGGGCTGCCACTGATGTCTAAATTCTCTTACAGTGTACACACGAGAATACCTGAAACACACACGCGCACAGTCAATTACTAGATCACTGGTGTCAAGTATATTTTTAAAGTTACTCAAGTCTTACCTTTGCTGTCGCCCTTGCACGGAACTCAGGACAGCCATTAACAGTTATCGTTTCATGCATATATTGATACACCTAAAATATTCACATAAAACAATGTGTAAGAATATTAGGAGTAATTCTTTCTTCATTGCAGATATGACAACAAATTTTCATTATCATATAGAAGCATGGTATCATTACTGAAATAGAACTGAATCAGTTATCCTCATGGATAGGAACACATGTACCTCTTACTTTTTTGGGGAGGGGTGGGAGTTGGTAACCACATTTATTCATAAGTTTTCAATCTATCTATGTTTATCAACTTTAAGATCTCTTTTGCATTTGGTTTATAAAAAAAGTGTTGGTAGTAAAAATAATTTAATATTACATACAATTCTAGATGTAAAATTTGTATGGGATCAAAGGGGTTGGCTCATCAATTAAAGGCACTTGCTTGAAAAGCCTGTTGGTCCAGGTTCAATTCTCCAGCACCCATGTATAGTCTAACAAGCATTTATTTACAGTCCCTGCTATATATATATATTGAGTTGATAATATTTTATCAATAGTTTCCTAAATTAATATTCTATAAAACTGGGGTCACAACATCTTTTCCTTGACCTGAACTCCCAGATGTAGGATGTTGTTTTATTGTTAATGATACATATGTATAATTTTGAATGTTTAGAACTTAATCTCCTCTGAGAAACTACTCTTCATTAATATGAGCAAGCAGGTAATCAATGAAGTCCTTTAAGCACAGAGATAAACATGGTACTGTAGAGAAATTAGTTAGACATTCTTAGACTTGGTAACAGAGCAACACATCAACACTGGGTTTGTGTTAAAATACAGCTTTAGAAGCAAGGATGGGGTAAAATCTAGAGGCAAAAGGAGGTCCCAGGAAGCTTTGCTGATTAATCATGGGGCTAAGCTTGAGTCTCATCATCCCTTTGGGGAACTTTGAATCAATGTTCCACAATTCCAATTTTCTTTCTGCACATCCAATAAATGGATAGGGAATATTTACTCACTCTTTATTCACATGGATGATTACTTTAATTTGAAGCAATATTTTAAAGTATCTAGCTCCTAATCTTGTTCTTCAAATATCAGACATCATTACTAATTATTATTATAGACCCAACTACAAAAGTTTTAGACTTAGAACATTAACATATTTTCCTTATAAGCTCTCAGAGATTATAAAATATCACAGTTATAAAATACAACATTTTTTTCTTACATAAGCTGAAGTGTAGAGAATGGCTTTTAATTATATAGCATGAGGAAGGTATTTAAAAAATAACAAGGGGGAGCTGTGGAAATGGCTCAGCATTTAAAGGTGTTTGCTTGGAAAGCATGATGTCCCAGGATCAATTCCCCAGTACCTATGTAAAGACAAATGCACAAAGTGGTAATGTGTCTTTGGGTGAGTCCTTAGACATATCCTTAAAGATTGGAAGAGAAAAAAACTGTTGAAGGTTTGAAGGGATATTTTGTCCTTTCTATTAATCTTACTTTAAATACTTAAGTGAAAATTCAGTAAAATGAATCCATAATTTGATCAAGTTACCCATTGAACCATTGTTTATTAAGTATTGTGTTTTCTTGTCTTCCCTATACTTTTTAGCTGGCTCCTGATTTTTCAATTATATTTGGTTAGATCTTTATCTTTTTGACTCATATTTCCCAAGTGAAAAGCTCAGAAAGAAACAGACACAGTGGTCTGCTTTAGACAGGTTGGGACATAATTCTGGTGGATAAAGAATTAGGACATTGAGTTCCTGGGGGACATCTGGGTGTTGAAGAAAAGGTCATTGGTAGAGTCTGTAATATGTCACTGCAAATTCTCTAGGTTACAAACATCACTGCTACATGCATTTTCACATTATTTTTACAAATGTATATTATTTTGCTTCCTAGATAGTCCTTCTACAAGTAAATTCTGCTTATTTGCTCTAACAGCCCATTAAGAAGAGGATCTTCCCTGCCCTACATCTCTTGTTAATAAACTCTCATGCTGATGACCCTTTCCTTCACCTTAGCTCATTATTTTGTGCTGACAGTCTGCTGTTAATGCCCATGGGGTTCTGACACCACCAAATGCTATTCATGTCAGTTATCATTTTCAAGTGCTCACCTGACCACTTCTTCAGTATACATTTGGCTGTCTGTTGCCCTAAAAATGACAAAGTCAAACTCCTACAAAAGCCAGGCCATAGACCATTGTGCAGAGCCCAGCCCCTTCACTAGTCTCAATTTCCCATACATGGTCTTGTCTGCTGCCACTCTCCAAACACCAAACCTTTGCATTTAGATCTTTACGAATCCTGGTGAGCTCTGATTAGAATGCCCTTCCACCTAGGAGACTCCCATTTATCCAGGTTTAACAGGATGATTTAAAGCCCAATTAAAACATTATCTTTCTTGTTAAATGTTCTTAGCCTCCCTCAAGCAGTTCTGTTTCTCCCTTCTCAGTTCTTGGCTATCTGAATTGGCCTAGGGTTGTTTTGGTTAACCTTTCTAGGGAAATGGCTTTTTGTCCTTGCATCCAAGGATGTTTTTTTTTTCTATGAGAGCATGAACTGAGCAAATAATTAAAAGGTTGTCACCAACTGATTAAGACAAAAGGTAAATTTGTAAATACGAAAAAGTAAATACTTGATAAATACCATGAATTAAGAATTATTCTTAACATACCAATTAAAAAGTGAAATACCTAAGGGGCAGTACCGTCTAGACCATTTCACAGGCTCTCTCTAGAAATGGCTTGGCATATACCCTGCCTGTACCACTTTTCAATTGCATGATGTTGATCAGTTGAATATCTCATTTTCCTGGAGCTCAAGGGTCTCATTTGGAAAATGTGCCTTAAAATGGTAACTAACTTCTAAGTCTGTTATGGGTTGAATAATATAACAGTTTACCATATGCAGTTAATAACTCAAATTGGCTCATACTGTTGCGATTGTTGTTGTTTATCAAGGTCGCTCATTTTATTTGACCCTGAGCCATTTGGAGAGAATTCTCCTAGTACTAGAAGTTCACAAACACTCTTTACAAATAACTGATCAAAGGTTCTCTACTGGGGGCAGGGAGAATATGCCCTCCAGGAGATGACTGATGTCTAGATATATTTTTTATTACCACAAATGAGACAGGCGGGTGCTATTGCTGGCATCTAATATGTGGCAGTAAGGAATATAACTAAACATCTTACAGGTCACAAGAAAGCCCCTCTCAGCAAAGAATTGTCTGCCTCCTTGTCAATAAGGCTGAGCTTAAGAAATCCTGACCTAAAGAAGAGAGCTGTAGCTTTTCATCTTATATGCAATAACTAGTGAGCCATAAAACACACTCAGATAGCACTGGGTAAAAGTTGTTATAAACATGTACTGACTAACCACGGGGTAAGTTATGGTTCTGATGTGCTTTCAGTGAGGCCTTACTTGGGTAAGCATTTTTTAAAATTATTTGCAAGCATGGGGAAAACAGAGAGAGACAGCAAGAGAGAGGAAACAGTTAAGCCAGAGCCTTTAGCTGCATCTGGTCTTGCATGGATACTGGGGAATCAAACCTGGGTCCCTTTGGCTTTGCAGGCAAGTGCCTTAACTACTGAGTCATCTCTCCATTCCAATGGTAAGCAATATTATAGGCTTGAACTCATTTGCTTCTTCAACTTTTCATCCAGGCATTCTACACACAAGGAAACTGTCTCAATCTGAGTGACATGATGGCAACTATGCAGGTAGGTTGCTGTAGACTTCTAACACAAATCCTTGCCTCCAAAATCTTTGTCTTGCAAGCATAGCACATGACCATTAGTATTTTAGCAGTATGTTTGTAAACAAAACAGCAACTGTAACAAATATTTCTTTGTATTTTGAATTGACATATTGTCCTACTCATGTATCTATTTTTATGTACAATCTGCCAACCTCATATATTGATATACCTTTATATATGAGTACATCTATGCCATAGCTAGCATTAGATAAGTGAGGGCTACAGTGCACAATACAGCAATTCTGAGACCAACCAACTTATCACTCTAGATAGCAGTGAGCTACCGAGCATTTTAATCTCTTTTATGATAATAATGTACTAAGATTAAGTGAAATTAATTCAATATCACCCATAACTTTTTTCTACAATGTACAATAGATCCTGATTACTTATATTCTTCAAGTGTGAAATGAACAGAACATAGCTTGGTTACAGTCAGGTCTAAACATATTCGTTCTCTTTCCATCAATTATGTTACCTTACAAACTTCCTTAGACTCTCATTTCCTAGGGGGCAAGATATATTTTGCCTATCTTCCCACCCGGTGACAATTATATATAAAAATGTCTGGGGCTGGAGAGATGGCCCAGCACTTGCCTGCAAAGCCCAACAACCCAGGATCAATTCCCTAGTACCCACATCAAGTCAGATGCACAAAGTAGTACATAATCTGGAGTTTGTTTGCAGTGGCACTATGCCCTGGCATGCCAATATTCATTCTCTCTCTCTGCTTGTAAATAAATTTTTTAAAAAAGAAAAATATCTGTATATTTTGAGAAAAGTTGTCAGGGAAGGAAATGCATTTTATCTGATGCCCTGACAGAGTTCTTGAAGGGAAAGAGGAAATGATTTCATGCACATCACTAAACGACAGCGGAACTTAAAATCCTCAAAATTCTTTGAGTCTGCAGCCTTCTGGTAACAGTCAGCTACACCAATTCTAAGCACATTTCATTGAGCAGGATGGATTTAATTCCTACCATCAGTCAAGTCATTGACAGAAAGTTTAGTATAAAGTTTTACCTTGCATTTCAACATCAGTAATTTCCTAACCTTGAAATACTCTTACAGATGCAATGACATTTTGCATATTTAAAATTTACTCCAAGCTGCAGAGAATTGACAAAGATAGATCAATTGAACATAAGAATAGAATGAAAGTGAGTCAGTTCAGAAAGTTCATTTAATCCTTTGTTTAGCTAGTATTCCTTTGAGAGGTATTCTAAGTCTATATGCTAGGCAGCCAGACTGAAATATGAAAAAAAAAAATAATGGCTATTTCTAAAATTTTGAAAGAACATTTATTTCACTACAGAAGGGCTATTTGAAATACTTTAAGAGAACAATTTACATACTACTTTATACTAAATAGAAAATGGACTACTTTTTCTGGATGCAAATTTTATCACTATGAGAATAATAAGTTCAAATGAAATAAAAACTTCACTTTGACTTCAATTTATCTGACAAGTTTACAAAAGATTCCCATTTAGATAGAGCTATGCTAAACAGCTAAAATTCTAGTACAAGAGAATATTTGTTTAGGGGCTTTCATTTCTACAAAAGCTAGACAACATCACAATGTTAGCTTTCCAGTGCACAGTTCTCAATTTTGACAATCCTGAATGATAATGCAGAGGTTGGAAATGTTTATCAAACCTATATTGTCAGTCTCGCATCCTGGATCTGCTATTGAGGAGATATTAGACAACATAACTCCGAAAGCTTTATTTTCCGATATGTAAAACGTCATCTTCAAAGAGGCAATAAGACAAGATGCAGTGCGTTGGCTTCATAAACCACAACCCATTATTCTTATTATGATCCCATTACAGTAGTCTTTTTTTCTATTATTACTATACTATGCACAACTAAGATCCTTGGAATGAAACTATTAAATGTACATGATAAGCTGGCAGCAAGTTCAAACATTTCTTTGCATTTAAAACTAGGTTTGGTGGTTGAAGATGTGGCTATCAAACCAAAAGCAGTTCCAGGTAGATGTAGAAACACCATCTCAAGGAAATTTGCAGGATAGGCAGTTAGAGAAGGATGCTCACCATTCTCCTTTGACCAGTGCATATGCTCACACACACGTGAGAGGGCATGTGTGCGTATGCTCACATACACACACACACACACACCATACACATACTCTACACACATGCCAGAAAAAAGAGAAAAAACTAGAGTTTTATACTTCTGTATTCCCTTTTTAAAATTTTTATTTTATTTTATTTTACTTATTTATTTATTTTTTTGAGGTAGAGTATCACTATAGCCCAAGCTCACCTGGAAATCACTATGTAGTCTCAGGCTGGCCTTGAACTCATAGTGATTCTTCTACCTCAGTCTCCTGAATGCTGGGATTAAAGCATGCACCACCATTCCTGGCTTCTACTTTTATATTTCTATTTTGACGTTATTTAAAAATATTCTCAAGGCCAGGCATGGTGGAGCATGCCTTTAATCCCAACACTTGGGAGGCAGAGGAAGGAAGATAATCAAGAGTTTGAGACCACGCTGGGACTACATAATGAATTCCAGGTCAGCCTGAGCTACAGTGAGACCCTACCTCAAAAAACCAAAATAAATAAATAAATAGTAATAATAATAAATAAACAAATAAAAATAGTCTCTATGTTCACTTAACACAATCCCCATTTTCTTTTTTAAAACATTTTAAATTATTTATTTATTTATTTATTTATTTATTTATTTATTTATTTATTTATGAGAGAGAAAGAGAGAGAGAGAGAACGGGCATGCTAGGGCCTCCAGCCACTGCAAACAAACTCCAGATGCATGTGCCCCCTTGTGCATCTGGCTTACGTGGGTCCTGGAGAGTTGAACCGGGATCCTTTGTCTTTGCAGGCAAACGCCGTAATGGCTAAGCCATCTCTCTAGCCCACAGTCTCCATTTCCACCCCCACTTCCCTGCATTATCTCATCACCCAGCCCAGTTCTATGAGAACTCAACCAGAAGTGGCAGATGAGCCTTTGGGAAAGTGCTGCTTGCTCTGTGGAGTGTGCAGTGCTGTTCTTTGTCTATTTTGTACTTCTGCTCCTGTGTGTGTAGAATCTGCTATGGCTGCAGCCTTCATCTTCCAGAGAAAGGGCATGGTAGGCCAGAGACACCAGATATAATTACTGAGGGCTCCAGATTTAAGTGTCCAAAAGGCCCTCATCTCTCTACTTGTCCTGATAAAAAAGACATAGACAATTTGCTTGGTTTAGTTTACTTTAGCTTTGAGATAAAGACTTATGGAGTCTAAACTGGTATTGCACTTGCTACGTAGTCTACGATGACCTTGAACTTCTGATACTCCTGCCTCCTCCTACTGAGCGCTGGTAATAGAGTCATGTGCCACCACATCTGCTTTTAAAATTAGTCCTTTTTTAATCAAGCCAGTGAAGATGGATTTTCTTCTACTTTTAGCCAAGAGTTTCAGACTGCTACATTTTTCATGTAATTTTATAAAGAACCATGCTATATTTAGTCTCTTTTCTTATACTTCCACCAGTTCTGAAAATTATAATTTTGTTCATTAGAAAATAGTAAAATATGTTAATATAAGGAACAAGAAGCCGAGGCTATACTAAAAATAAAGATTTTTTTTAAAAGAAAATCAAAATTAATTCTATGAAAATGCTGTTAAGGAAATAAAAAGTCAAGTCAAATGGGAGAAAATGTTTGCAAGATATATATCACATAAACACATCCTACCCATAATATATAGATAACTCTTGAAGTCCATAAGAAATCACATTAAAATACAGTCAAATATTTGGGCTACTGAGATTGCTCAGTGGTTAAGGTACTTGCCTACTAAGCTTAATGACCCAATTTCAATTCCCCTGTACCCACCTAATCCAGATGCACTGAGTTTGTTTGTAGTGGCTGGAGTCCTGGTGCACCCATACTCTTCCCCCATCTCTCTGTCTCTCTCCCTCTCTCTTTCTCTCCTTTTTTATCTAGCAAATAAATAATAAAATATATAAAACAAATGGGGTAGATGCCTGCCATGGATATTACCTGGAAATAAAAAGGGAGAAAATACTCACCCATTGCTGCAATGGGGAGAATCTCAAATGCTTGCCACTAAATGAAAGAAGCCAGGCTATCATGATTGCATTCATATGACCCTCTTGGAAAAGCTAAACAGTAGGGCAGAAAGTGTATTCAAGATTGCCAGAGTCTATGGCACAAAATGAACCATACACAATTTTAGTGGGTGTTGGAAGTGCTCTATATCTTGATATTGGTGACTATTTCATCACCATATTGATTACTAAATTACTAGAACTGTAAACTAAAAGGAGAAATAGCATTATATGTAAAGCATAATCTAATAACATTGGCTTTTAAACTATCAGAAAAATTATGATTGTGTATGGAGGTGGTTGAGAATCGAATTCAGGTCCTCTCATATTATAGGGAAGCAAGCTACCTGTGAGCTATACCCATATCCTAGAAACTATTTTATATGATATGAGAAAGCAAAAGATCTTTGGAAGATGAAAACATTCAGAAATTTAATCATGATGTTGGAAACTGGAAACAGATGTTCTGGAACCTAGTTATAAGAAGCTAAGTATAAAATGTGATATGTGACATTAGTTTCTATTAATCTTCAAATTTCATAACGACAACAGATGCACTTTAACAGTTGAAAAGTTTCTTTAAATCATAGAATGTTCCACATGTCTGCGTGCCTCACTATGGACAGGCTGCCTACTCATACACAAATGGAATTATAGGTAGGATCATCTGGGACTAAGTAAACCGCTGTTTGATTAGATAAAAGAAACCTTTCAGCAACTTGGTGAAAGGTAAAAATAACATCAACCCAGTTATCTCAAGAGAGGGAAAAAGTAGAACAATGTCTAGTCAGCATAATAGAAACAAATGAATGAGAAACATAAGCCATACAGGAAGATGACCTGTCCCAAATCGTAGCACAGAAAGTATGCCTTAGCACTTGTTAGATGTATGACTAATTAAAATGAGAAAAACAGTCAGAATTAAGACTAATACATAATTGTAATTTTTAAATGGATTTTTGATTCTTCAGATTTTAAAACTCTGAACTGAATAAAGAATGGATATTTGATGTGGTATCTGATTTTAAACTATTTAAATATATTTAAAGATGAAATTTTACCTTCAGATATCCTTTCATAATATACTTAAAATTATAATTGCAGCACTATGTGATGTGGTATATGACACAACTGCTATATGCTTTCTGATAGTAGATTTCATGCCAGGATAGGTACCTAAAATAAATTTATGGCTCGTTTATAACTTTACATTTAACTCCCTTCAGTGGGATGGAGTGTATATCTATAAGTGAAGCCCTTTTATTAAGGTATAAAGCATATTGAAGGAATTAGAGCTCAAATCACAAAAAGACTCAATTAAAAATGCCTTGAAGAAGTAATTCTAGATAAACTGAAAGTTGATTCACCTTCTAAGGAAGACATTCCAAGCTAATTTAATTTTTGTTTTAAGTTTATTATTTCATTTTGAAAAGTGGTGGTGGCTTTTCAAGCCATAACTATCTTTCATATATCTTTTCATAAATGCTTTGATAATTATGGAAAACAATGTTTATGTTACGGTGCTAGAATTCCTATTAACTGAAGAATTTGGGGTATAAAATTCAATGTCCAAATCCAGTTTTTAATAACATACACTGCTTACAAATCATGACTTTGCTAGTAAAACCATCACAATTTAAATTAGAGAACAATTCAAGGGGGAAAAATTCTGGATTAAAATCTTTCTCTATTTCTATAAAATCATGATAACATAATCATCAGCCACTGGACAGAAAAAAATACAGATATAAGGGTCTTAAGAGCACTGAAACCTCAAGCCCACATGTATTTCCAAGCTCAGCTACTTGACGAAGACATTCGGCTGCACAAGGTACATACCACATACAATTTACTTTCAAGGATGCTAACTAGACCACAGCTGTGGAAAAGCTGAATTGAAATGGCCCATAATTTGTGACCAATCTTAAGCCTTTAAGTGAAGTTATGTGAAATAGTGTTACTAGATTGAAGAAAAATGTAGTCTCAAATGATAAGTGATGTCCAATGCTTGGATTTGGATGTAGATGAGGACATTTTTGTGCAAAGTGATGCCCTTAAATATGTGACCATCTGTCTGCCCAAGTTGTAAAGAAATGAAGCTTTTTTCTAAATTACTGTTTATAGAGGATGTCTAATCAAAAGACCACATTAAGAAACTCCTCTTGTATTCTGTCTTCTAAGAGACATGAGGCCACTAAAGGAAGGTATTTTGGAGTGGCTTAAAAAAGAAAAGTAAAGCCCTATGCCTGACAGTAAATGACATATTCTTGCCTTTGTTTTTGATGCTGTGGGAGCTCCACCAGGAAGCATCAGGATGGGAGTCATGTGCTACATGACACAATACTCAAAAAGCCTCCACCAATTTTGAAATTACCTGAAGTTATTTATAACACTTGCTTTAAGTGAAATAAAATGACTATGCCATATACTTAATTTTCCAAAGGGAACAGAAAATACTCTGTTCAGCTTTATAGTTTCACAAATAATTGTCCTGTTATATAAAAGCAGAATAATTAGTAGTAGAACCATAAAACTGAAGAATGACTCTAATTTAAAAAAAAAAAAACTGTGCCATTAACCTTTAATTTCACTGCTTATTTTTGTAATTGCTTTAAATTTCCAATGGGATCTTAAAGCATACAACTTTCATAAGGTAGCACACATTACATTATACAAATAATTTAATAAGTTCAAGAATAAACTGAGACCACACACAACAGAATTTCCAAGGGGTCCATATGGCAGGAGGCCAACCCACCAGGGAGAAACCTTTTTCCTTGTCGTTCAAAAAGAATTCCCTCAAGGCAGCTGTTCTTATCTTGTCCTTGTTACACAGCCAGATTCCACTGTGACAGGAAATGCCTGAACAAAATTTTGGGAACATGTCATTTCCAATTAGTGTAGTGCATCTCAAAGTGGCTGTGTTAGCTCTATTTGTTTATTTTAAGCAAGATTCAAAAATGATTTGGCTTAAGAATCATTTTTGCTTCCTCACTTTTTGTTATTTTTTGTACTGATTTAATAAGATGACATGTAATCTCAGAAAAGACCCCAAAGTATTATATTGTTGGCCCAATGGTCTTGAGAATTACCAGCAGAAGTTTGCAAGGACTGTAAAATGTTGCTTCTTAAAATAGGTCTTTATCAGGAAAATGAATCATTCATTTTGGAACCATTAGGCACATATTGTGTTTGTCAAAAGAGTCATATGAAATAAACATTGAAGACAAACTTAATTCATCTACTAAGTGTCAACCTAATCATTCTGTTGATTGGGTTAAAATTAGTATTGCCAATAGCAATCAAATTACAGGGTATCAAATTAAATTGAAATTTTAGATAAATAATGGATAAGTTTCTGGTATAAGTATGGTATATCCCATGTAATCTATTATTTGGGAAACAATCAATAGTTCATAGCTAATATTTCATTACAAAGGGATTATACTTAGAAAGGAGGTTACTATACTCTGAAAGACAAAAGGTGTTAGCCATACAATGTAGGAGTAAATAGGTAGAATTTGGTGATATTTGGCTGTAGGTAAGAAATGATAAATTTTGTGATGAAAAAAAATTTGGGATAATGAGTCTAGTTTTGGAAAATGTCATTTGAGTTCTGATCTTCTAGAGACGTTTGGGTAGACAGCTGAATGTGTAGGTTTGATACTCCAATGAAAACTATAAGGTTTAAAGTATAATTTGTGAGTCTTCTCATTAATTGGATTATAAAACAAACCCTTTGTGCCAAAGAAACATAGGAATTAAGATCCAACATATGTGTTTGTAATGTATAAGCATAGTCTTCATCTCATATTCAGTCCACCAAGCCAACACATCCTTTTCAACAAATTTAAATAACTCACATGTAGTCATTTTCAACTGAATTATAGCTCTGAAAAAGAGGATATGAAATAAAAGCAGTTTACATATACTATAGAACCTAGGCAAAATGTAGAACTATGTAAGCAAGAAATTAAAATAATTTCTAATTATCTGTCATGATGAAACTATTGCCAATAGTCATAGTATTTGTTAGTCTGCTGTAGTTATTGATTTTAAAAGTAAATACTGGAAGGCATTTGATTCCTTTTATAACTTATGTTTTGTTTACTTGACCTTTTGCATGATCTTTTAAATTGACATCTAAGTATATATAAATACTTAAAGCTTTATGTTACTCTGATGAGGAAGCATCATAGTTCACTTTCTTTTAATAAGAGGCAATTATATTCTCATAATCTTGCAACACATATATGACCTTGGACTTTATAAATGTAAGATTATATTTTTATGTAATGTTCTCTGAAGTGAATTTGGGACTGAAAGGCATATGCATTTTTAATGTTAATAGATGTCTCTCTTTGTCCCTGGTGTGCCAAATCTTACAATGGTAAACAATGGACCAAAAATCAACCAAAATGTGCCACAGGGTGATATATTATGGCTAGATACCTGTAAGTGGGGATAATTAAATGAATAGTAGTCTAACTAATTAAACTAATAGTAGTCTCGAATGGAATACTCCTTAAGGATATGAGTTATATAGAAAAATAATTTAAAAATTAAAAAAAAGAATATATAAGGACTGGGCTTGGTGGCACAGACCTTTAATCCCAGCACTTGGGAGGCAGAGGTAGGAGGATCACCATGAATTCAAAGCTACCCTGAGACTTCTTAGTGAGTTCCAAGTCAGCTTGAACTAGAGTGAAACCCTACCTCCAAAAACAAACAAAAAATAGATTATATAAGGATGAATTATTGATTTATACAACAATAAATCTTGTAGTTATTCATAGTGAAAGAAATCAAAGCTGTGTGTGGTGGCTCATGTCTTTATTCCCAGTACTGAGGCTGTTGTAGGAGGATTGCCATCTTGGACAACAATGACTGAATGAAAGAAATTAGACAGAAAAAGAATATATACCATCTAATTATATTTTTATTTAAATGTGTGAGAATATATCTTTAAAATCAATGCTAGATTTATTAATAGTTGTACCTTGTTCAACTCATTGTCCTTAAATGCAGACAGAAAAGGAATACCACCATTCACCATTAATAATCTCTTACTGTCCCTATTATAAGGGAATCACATCCCTATAATCACATCCATATCCAATACAAACATGAGGCCATTTCAGAAAATTCATCAATGAAAGAATGGATATAAGACATATCATTCAAATTGTAAAAGATAACCACTCCAGCTTATTGTCCAATTGGTCCTAATCTCTCTAGGCTTTTTCTTTAGCAAAAGAATGACTGAAAATTCACCTTAAACAATATTATCACCATTGTGTATGTATGTCTTCCAGTGTGTGTTCTGTTCTGATGGGATTGGCTTCCCTGACCTGAAAAGGGTACCCTTTAACCTTCCAGCAACGTTGACTGAAACTGATTCCTTCAGAAACCAGAGCAAAAGAATTAGCCAAAAATGTCTTTGGGTTTGGACTTATATCTGCTCTTCACAAATGCTCTGCACTCCCCATCCTCTGAAAGAGCAGGAAGTGCTGCTTGAAGGGCCAGAGGTACATCTTAAAGTTTTACAATGACTTCTATAGAGTGACTGTTCTCAAGGATTCCAGCATCCTCCCTTCCCTAACTGGGGTGGGTTCAGAGCTAATCTTTCCAAGCTCCATCCTGAATTACTCTCTTTGCTGCCACCTCCTTTAGTGTAGACATTTAATCTGAAAGTCTCTCTCTTCACCAGCTAGCCTTGAAATAACTGTATTTTCTCATGTTCTGCAAGCTTGACATGTAGACTCTAATAATATCTATATCTACTTTTCCACATTCTTACTTCTAAAGTTTATCTTGCTTGGGTGGCTACTAACTTTTGATGTCTGCAAATGGCCTCATAAGGAGATTCAACAAACTGTTCAGCTTTTCCTTGTGATAAAAGGCAACTTCCTCTGTGGTTTTGTGTCATGACCTGCAGGTCATGGAGTTCAGTACAGAATGTCCTGCATACTTCTGGATCCACATCATGGGAGAGGGGTAGGCAGGATGTGATTTTGTTACCTGAGCAAACACATTTCCTATGTTTTATTCTTGCTCTCGATAATGTGGAACAGCTTGGCTATTGCAGTCATCCCATTGCAGTCTCCTCCTGAAGTGTTCCTCTTGGAACCAGGAATGCAAGCTTGTTCCATAAACATGCTCAAGACTTTTGGATGTAGCAGTGATAAAAGATGTCCCCACACTTGATGGTGATGAGGTCACTCGGGGAATGTAGGCAGATGGGACAGTTGGATCTGCCTGGACTCCCACCAGAGCTGCCGACCTTGTCAGTGGACTACTGATGAAGGTGTGGACAGAGATTATTTTCTTCTGGAAGGTATACGTCTATGCTTTCAGCAGTGAAAAGCACACACACACTTACTACCCTGAAAAATGTTTCTAAAAGTCTTCATGCCTTCATTACAGAGGCTGGTACCTGGAGAAGGTCGAGTTATAACTTGCAACTACTCACACACTAGTTAGGTAACCTGCTGCCTCTGACAGACCAGGATGCCAAGCCTGGGTAAGCTAGCTGTTCTCTTGGTCAGAAAGCAGATGAAACTCCAAAATGCCTATTAATTCTCAGAATAGGTAGTTCTGTGGTAGATCTGTAAAGCAGGTAACCATGAAATGTTTCTGAGATTATCTTGATTGTGCATGTAAGCTTTTTTTTTTCACTTAAAATATTGTGAAAAATGGTCCATGAATTTAATATTAAATATAATTTTAAAGATGATATCACATTTAGTCTTATAAATAAACTATATCATGTGTATGAGAAGATAATTCAAGCTGAAAAGCACTCTGAATGCTACGCTGGCTTGAATGTGCCCCTCCACAAATGTGCAGGTAGAACTCAATCACTGACGTGGTAGCATGTGGATAAGTTAAAGATTGTTTATAAAATTGACATGTAGCGATAGCCTAGCCACAGAAATAGAAGACTTGTTCCCATTTACAAGAAAGTTATTGAATGGCTAAGATTATAGCTTTGTTAACTACAAACAAGTCAGTTTCCACAGGACTATAGCGAGTGATTGGTGAAATGTGTACAAATGGTTTTCCTGTAGATTTATGAATTGTATTGCATTATACAATGCTTCTCTATCTTCCAGATCTGGTCTCCTCCAATTGACCACATTGAACAAAGGACAACCAGCGGTTTCTGTTATCCATAGCAATGATCTAGGGGCCTCAGTAAACATGAAGTGGCCAATATTGAACCATTTCTTTAGAGAAAATAGGGGGATAGGTTACAGTGAGCCTCTGGTCACATTTTCAGTCACCAGTCAGTTCCTAAAATTGTGTGTGTGTGTGTGTGTTTGTTTCAATATATCTTATTTCATACATTATGACTCATTATCATTGATCTCAAGGCCATCAGTACTAATGGCTGACTGAGCAGAGCTTACCTAAAACATGTATTTTCTCTGTAAGGCACGTAACGGGCTGCTTGCTCTTAGGAACACTGATAGCACTTCAGCACAGACCCACTTAAGCAGCAAATCACCCACCCAAAGTGCAATGATGTGGTGAGGTGGGGCAAGGAGCCTACTTGTTAGCAGGATGAGAACTGAAGAAAGAAGGCAGAATATTTCCTTCTTTACCTTCAGCTGAGAACTTGAGTCTGAGCAGTGGGTGATTCAAATTTTTCCACAGAATAAGAAGCTACAAAATGAGGAAGAGCAGACTGCCCTGCGTTTGCTCATACTATCCTGACACATTACCCAGACATGGGACTACACTTTTCACAGGAAACAACTTTCTCTAAGAAAAATTGCATCTTTTCTCCCGTTTTCTATTATATTCAATTCAATTCCAAGCTTCATGCTCTTATCTGTATAATTTATCTCATAAGGTAGATCTTATTTGTACCTAAAATGATCTCTAGCTCTCAAGAACATGAAGCTTTGATAAAAATAAAGAGAGAAAGCAGCATATTTTCAGGCTCCTGACAACACACAGCTGACTTTAGCACGAGTTCTATTTCCAGATCATTCACTTAAGGTCTAAATAGACACTCACTAATAATGATCATGACCTCCTTCCTCCTGTAGACTGAGATAGGGAGAGAAGCAGAGAAACTAAACTACATAACCTAACAGGGTTTATTTCTGAAGGCAGAACCTAAAAATGACCTAAGGTTTATTTTACAGAAAGGCAACAATTGTGTCCTCTCAGAAGGCCCATAACCAGATACCCCAAATATACAGGAACATCAGCAAGCTGCCACTAATACAGATTGCATTCTTGAATTACTCAGATAGCCCGGGCTCCTTGCCCTTCTGTTATGATGAATCACTTTTGTGCTATGGTGACTGACTATGTGGGTCAGTTTACCAAAGAAAAGCAGGATGTTCATTATAACTCACCTGTTAATTAAAAAAAAAAAAAAAAAAAATAAACTTGAGAATATTTTGATGTAAATTTGACATCACACTTGAATAAAGTCCTCTTAACACAAACAACTAAAGGTAAACATGATTTTTCTTATGAGTAAGCAACGGACACAGTAAGTACCTCTGACCCTCACCTCACCTTGTATACTTCTAGTGGAGAGGATGGGTTATGATGCCTAAGAGTGGCGTAAAGATATTGGTTTTTCCACACCAGCCCAAAATCTGTGGGAGATTTTTTTTTAAACCATATTAAAATATCTCTCTCCTCTCTCTTCTCTCTCTCTTTCTCTGAGATAATCTCTGATCTCTGGTTGTTAACTTGACAGGATTTAGAATCACCATGGAAACAAATGTCTTGGCACATACACTAGTAATTTTCTACATAACATGAATTGAGGTTGGAAGATGCACCCTAACTATGGACAAACTTTTTCCATGGGCTAGGATCCTGTACTATATCAGGCTAGGATCCTGTACTATATCAAAAGGAGGAAGCTAGCTGAACACCAGCACTCGTCTCTCTAAGTCCTCTCTGCTGATGTGATGATGGATGCAGGTCATCTACTCTTGAAATGCTTCCTGGCTACAACAAAACTTCCCCTTAAATTTATAAGCCACAATAAACCTTTTTTTCCCTACAACTTGCTTCTGGTCCAGTATTTTGTTTCAGCAATTAGAAAGTAACTGATATACTTTATCTCTGTTTCTGTGTCTATTTTTATTATCTCTATCTTTATTACCTCTGTCTTGGGATTAGGACAAGCCCAAAGCCAGACACTCTAGGAAAGCACTATACCTGTGAGGTACACTTCTAACCACTAAAATGTTCTTTTGAGAAAAAGGAAATAGGAAATATTCACATACACCTGAAAACATATCTGGAATTTTGTTTTTAGAAAATCCTCAGCTCAAGTTTATAGTTTCTACTTTTTAAAAATATCAATATTGGTTAAAGTATAATTTACCTACATCTCTCATTTCCACTTACTATATGTAAATTTCAAAAGACAAGTCACATTCATCCATCTAAGGGCATAAGGCTCATAGGCAGTTTATTTCAGTGTTGAAAATGAATCAGCTAACCTACATGAGGTTCAAGATTATGTATGGCACAATGCAGGCCTGGCCCTAGCCAGACCGCATGGCAGAGAAACCAGGAAGTGGCTTCTGTGAACATGGCATTCTGTGCAGGCCTGGCGTGACAACAGCTACAGTCCCATGCTCCCGAGAAACCTGCTACAAGATGATCTGTATGGAGACAGGCTGTCATTGGTCACAAAAAGGGGACCACCCCATACAATGATTGGCCAGCCAAGCCCCTTAAAACTCCGTGTACTTCCTCAATAAACGAGTTTGCGGCAGCTCTCCCTCTGCTGCTTCCACCCAACTCCAGGAGTCTCTGTCGTGACTCCGTGCCTCTCACCCCCCACTCGGCAGAGACCCTGCCGTCCCTCCTGGGCTGGCCCTAGGGGGGACCCCAACACAAGATGATATGGAAAACCACTTCTGAGAATCAACTTGCATGACTTGACCCTACAGCCTTAATTACCTTCACTTCATTCAAGACTTGTGACAGACCTTTCTTTCTTTCTTTCTTTCTTTCTTTCTTTCTTTCTTTCTTTCTTTCTTTCTTTCTTTCTCTCTCTCTCCCTCTCTCTCTTTTCTTTCTTTCTTTCTTTCTTTCTTTCTTTCTTTCTTTCTTTCTTTCTTTCTTTCCTTTTTGTAAAGGTTGCTTCCATATTAAAACTAGAACAAGAATAAAAAGAGGGAAAAAAATGAATCACTATTGCTGTAACAGAGAACAGCAAAAATGATGAGGAGAAAATAACTGATGTTTATGTTTGCCACGTTAGGGTGAACACATTCAAAATTTTTGTTTTGAAAAAAGAAAAGAGTTTTTTTTTTTTTTTTTTTTTAATTTGTAATTGGACAGGAAGTAGGCATGCATTTTCATTAGGGACATTGTTAGAAAAACGCCACAAAGAAAAACATCTGCGTCATTATCACTACTGTCAAAAATACTCCCTGCCATGCAAAGCAGCGATGTGCTTGTCTCAGGCAGAGAGATGCTAACTCATTAAAAAGTCCAGACCTGAAAAGAAACCAAACTTCATTTAACTTCTGGAAGTGATATGCCAAGTTTAATTATAGTGTGGAAGAAGAAAGGCACCAAAAATGCAACACTTTAGCATGGAAAAATATTTCATGAGACATTTTCTTTCTGAAAGAAAAAGTAGGTCAGTTTTTATCAATGTGAATAATGATTTGAATCAGAATGCATTATTAACCTGCCTTTGGGGAGGACAGAAATCTGCTTTTGTATTTTCCTATCTTTCTAATTAAATCATATAAAAATATGAGTTAGTTTAGGAAAGTGGGGGGGGGATAAGCTCAGAAAGTTTTAATTGGGTTGAAGGGCTTCCTGAGTTCTTGGCTTCCATCCAATGAGGACCATCAGTTCAGATGGGTGCACAGGCTCTTTAGGGCACTGATTCTTCCATTTATATTGTGCCTTCATTTTTTACCAGAGATAATTGTTAGCCTATTTCAGTATTAAAACAAAACAACCTCTGTAATCTTTATCTGTTTCAAAGTCAATAGTTCCCTCTTCATGTTTTGCCTGCCTGTGTCTATACTCAAAGTATAAGGTTGATTAGACACTTTTTTTTCATCTGTTGCACAAGTGATCTAGTGTGTAGTTAAATAAACTCAGCAATGATATGACATGAGAAATACTAAGTCCATACCAGATTATTTTTCCCTCAACTGACTGGCCTATCTTGGTTTTTCATGTGACCAGGGATCTCTACTTGTATTTTGGGTACTCCATTTCCATTTTATTATTTGAAGACAAGGAAGGTAAGGCTGGAATCCAATAACAGAACAATGGAGAAAAGGAATAAAGCCAAAAATACCAATGAAATATCAAATAGGCCTTGAAGCTGGAGGGTTTTTGCTAGCACTCACATTAGACCACAATGGATTTCATGTGATTACAAACAAGGCTATGGTATGTGTTGTTCAGACATTTTCTCCAAATTGAAATATTCTCTCTTCAAGGGTGGAGGGAAGATCATATGACTTAAGAAACTCAGGAAACAAAGCTCAAGAAGTTTAGAAAGTTAAACAGACCCCAGCCCAAGGTTATATCAGCACTGAAAATAAGTAACTGTCTTTAGTGCTGCTGTTTGCAAGGTCCACAGCAAGCTGCAGGGATGCAGTACCCACGAGCTAAGTTCCACAGCATGCGGGACTTTTCAGACATAGTGCAGCCTTTGAGTCACCCATGTTCTAAGCATGATGCAGCCAAACAGCTCTTTAATGCAATCTTTCTTCTGATGTCAATGCCCTATCTGAGGTGAATAGACACTGGTTCACAGCCCTCCTAGGGAATAAAGTTATGCAAAAAGGTGAATTAAGGTATCCAAAATATCAAATTGTGGGTGCACAGTAACACAGAGATTCTAAATAAGATTCTTGATCTGGTGTGTGGGAAGGCCAATGATGAAAAACTGCACTCCTCACACTAAGAGGAAGTCCAGCCTTCTAAAGAGCACAAAATATTTCTTCTGAAAGTAGGTTGAGTCTCACAACTGCTGTCAGAATTCATGGCATTGTGGCAAGTTTCTGTCTATATCCCTCCAAGTGGAGTGTAAGTCACTATTGGAAATTTCTTAGATGGCTTCCTAGAATATAATTTATGGACCAAGCCAAGAGAGAAAATGTTAGGGGGAAATGGGAACTGGAGCAAAGGAATAAAAGAATGTAGTCTTTTATAAAATAAAATTAAAAATAAATAGGCATGGAGAGATGGCTTAGCAGTTAAGGTGCTTGCTAGCAAAACCAAAGGATCCAGGTTCAAATCCCCAATACCCACATAAAGCCAGAGGCATAATGTGGACCAAGTGTCTGGAGTTTATTTGCAGTGGCTAGAGGCCCTGGTGCACCCGTTCTCTCCTTCTTTCTCTCTCAAATAAATAAATAAATATATAAAATATAAAAATAAATAAGTAAAATAAAAAGACAAAAAATAAAAATGAAATGTATAAGAGGGGAAAAGTTAGGGGAGGGCCTAACAGAAGTTTCATCATGTTAATAAACAAAACCAAAACATGCATGTATGCATCCTGGAAGCATTTGTTACAAATGACAGGACTAACTCATCTTTTCTAGAAATTAGATATAATAAAAATCAATATTTGTTTCTATTATGTAAACATATTCTTCAAAAACCAAAGTTAATAAAGATGGAAGGAGTCTTTCACTTTTCATTATTTTACATAAATTAAAGGTTATTTAACAGATACAAAGTTTTATAAAAGGAAATAATCAGAGAGACTAATCTGTCAAGTGTAATTGGTCCTTGATTACATTTGAATATGGTTCATTTTGACTTCTAAGTATCTGAGAGTTCTGTTCAAAGCATTTTTCTGACTTTTTAATATGCTCTTCCTAACATTATTTCTGCCTGATTATCCAGTACAGCATGTCACACAAGCACTGTCTTCACTTTTAATGAATGTTTTTTATATAGTTTAAATTTTGTTTGGTTTTGGAAGAACTCACATAGAAATGAAAGTTATAATTCAACATGGCTCAAGCAGATGGTTTCCAAATCTTCACACATAATGGAATCACCTGAGGATCCTTAAAACATAGTGATGCCTGGCTCTCACCCCAACATTCTGATCAAACTGCAATGTGATGAAAGTGGGGCTAGGGAATTTTCAGAGCTTCTCCAGGCAATTCTTATGGGTGATATAGTGATGCTCATCAGGTCAAGCACAGAGGAAGACCAATAATAAAATGTTCAGGATAAAGTTAATTATGTAATTAGATTAGAGCTTTAATCTTGCACCTGATCCCAGGTGTTTACTTCAATGGAATTCTGAGAACATCAACTTTGCCTTGTTCTCATAATCTTCTAAAAGCTGTCATAGTTCCAAAACCCACACTTAGATAGGGCAACATCCACAGTAAAAACACTGTGTCATCTGTTTCCATAGCTCACTTACAAGCTAAGAAAAGGCCTTCCCAAAAACCCATGCTTGGATTTCCATTTATACCATGTTACTTGAACTTCCTCTAGTAATTAATCATGAACAATGAGAAGGAGACCAAGACCCCGTGGCAGATTAAACCAATAAAATTTACCCTGTTTTCTCCCTGAGTCATGCTGAGGCAGGATTAGAAGTGGAGGGCAGGAATGTAATCCTGTTCCTTCCAGCTACAGCAAGGGGCAGACTGCTGGTGTGTGTGAGGGAAGCCTCCTGGAATACTTATATTCTATTCTTTCTTTCTCCCCACATTCTCTCTCACTGTTTGATGTATACATGGATACATTTCCTGTATTTGTTTTGGTGAATTTTCTTCCTTTAATCCTTTTTTGAGGTAGGTTCTCACTCTAGCCCAGGCTGACCTGGAATTCACAATGAAGTCTCAGGGTGGCCTCAAACTCATTGCGATCCTCCTACCTCTGCATCCCAAGTGCTGGGATTAAAGTGTGCACCGCCATGCCCGGTGAGTCCTCTTTTTACATGAACATGTGTTTCAAAATAATAAGAAATCATGAAGATGTTAGGACTCAGATGATTATCAACAGGAAACAACCCCATCCTTTCTCCAACTTATGCTTCTCCGGGTTGTAAGGTTTATCAAAGTATTTTAATTGCTTTTTGCACCTCCATTTAAACTATTGTATAAGAGCTCAATGTCACTAAGTATCAGTTCATTTTCAGTAAAACTTGACTTTTGTTTCAAAGCCATCTCTTTTATACCTAGAAATGTGTAAATAAAAATTCAGCTGTATGCATTTTATGTTGCCAATTTATCTAAACTGTATTTCAATTTTCACTGAATTATACTTTAGGTTTATAAAATACAAAATATTTATCCATGGAGTGTTGTTATATTCATATCCCAGCAAAAGTAGACTGTAAACAGATGTTTTCAGCTCCTTGTAAAACAATAGTTAAAAACTCTACTGAATCTTAGTAGCCTTTCTTTTCCTTGATAATGTTTAAGTTGCCACCCACAGGAGTATAATAGTAATTGTGAGAGGTCATTTATCTAGTACCAAGGTAATCATTCACAAAGGTCTCTCAACATGTCTCTGATTGATTACCCAAGGATAAGGACACATCAGTCCTACTAGTAAGAATGCAAAGAATCTAGGAGTCTCTGTTTTCCTCCCAAATGTGTGTTATCTGACTTTTGGTATAATATAGGTTAAAATTCTCAGGGACACATCAAGAAATAGACAGTGTCTCACTTAGCTTTCCCTGACCTGCTAAATTAGTCATGCTATCTGCCAAGCAGTTCAGCAGAACTCTTGTATAGTTCTAACTTTCAAAGTGAGAATACATGGTCACTGGATAAGATTTCTGGAGGATGGTGTTCTCTGACCCCATGGAGGTGCTTCTGTGTAGGATTGCCTAGTGTCAGATAGAAGGAAAGTTCACGCTTGGTGAAATCCTAGCATAGAGACCATTCTTCAGAGTCAAAAGACAAATCCATTGCACCTCAATTTCTTTCACTTAACATTTAAAGAATATAGGTAAGCATATGATACCCAATCAAAGCAATGACACACTGCCATAAAGAAGACACAGTATGTAGCAAATAAATGTAAAGTGGCCAAAGTTTGGCTTAGGTATGTTTATATGTACACAGAAATTTAAGCTGAGGAGTATTTCAATATACTTTTTCAAAAAATAAATATAGTGCATGGGATACATGACCAGAGTCTTCCACAGTTCAAGTGAAGGCTCATTAGGAACTCACTTTGATAGTTTCATTCACATGTTTTTGGTCAAATAAAAGTAGAGCATTTCACTCTGAATTAGAAGCATTTCACTTTGAATTAGAGGGTTATTTAACAGTGCTGTGGGAGGGAGAATTGAAGGCCTGGGCATGTTCTATCTCTTCCAAACAATCCTGAATGCTTAGCTGGGTTTTCAGTTTGCTGTGGTAGATTCCTCTTCATGCAGAAGGCATTGTGCTTTGGAAGAAATTGCAAAGATTCTCATAAACTTAAGTAGAAATCAAATCCATAGGCATTGGTATTCTCTAAATTTAATTTTTTACATATAGGGAGCTCTTAGAATAGATATATTCTTAATTTTTAAATTTTTTTATTATTTGTATTTATTTTTGTAGCAAGAGACAGAGAGAAATAGACAGAGAGGGAGAGGGAGACAGAAATGGGCGCACGAGCAGTCTCTCAGCTGCTGTGAACGAAATCCAGGTGCGTGCACCCCCTTGTGGGCAAGTGCGGCATTGCGCCCTTGCCTCACTTTGCATCTGGCTAAACGTGGGACCTGGAGATTGGAACTGCTGGAGATTGGAACTGCTGGAGATTGGAACCAGAGTTCTTAGGCTTAGGAGGCAGGCGCCTTAGCCGCTAAGCCATCTCCCCAGCCCATATTCTTAATTTTAAAACCTGAATAACACTGATCAAGTGTTATTCACTGAATAATACATATTTTTGAAGATTATTAAAAATAGATGGTGATATGGTAGTTTCTACATTGTATGATTGTAATGACTGTTCAAACACTACCAGCAGAATTCAACTGAATTATGCCTAAGAATATCTTTCTCTATAGATGTGTGTGTGTGTGTGTGTTTGTGTATATCTCACTCTATATAAATGTATATGTATATATGCTTATACACATATATGAAAGGATACTTATCTCATTATTTAGCAAATTATTTTCAGTCTAAGTGGAGGTCACACTTAAATGTACCTGAGTTTGGCATGTTGGCTTAATGAGTATAAATTAATCCTCAGTGTTGCATATAAACCAATAATGCAAAATATTAAACAACATAAGCAGGTGTTTCCAGTAAATATTTTGCATGACTTCAAGGAAGGAAAAACAACCAGGTAGTTTAAAGGGTTAAAGGTTATGTCACATGAAGAAAGTTGAACGTTATGGCAGTACTTAGAGGAATTTTTCTGGTTTTGAGGCCCTGGGAATTTCAGTGAACTTCTACTAGGCCTTGGATCTGTGTAGGACCTCTACACAGTGTTTCCTTTCTGGGACAAATGTACAAAGTGAAACAGGATATGTTAAGGGAATTGCAGTCTGACACTTAGTACATTTGCCACTTCTGTGCAAACTAGAAAATGCTCAGCCTCCCTGGAGATACTGCCAATCAATTATCATAATAAATATTCAGATCGGGACTTTCCTCTCCTCCTGTTTTCTCATGGGCAAGAGCTTTTGGTAGCCTTTCCTCTTTCCTTCCCTTAAGCAGTATAGTCTCTAAAAGACTCCAGTCTGGGTCTCTAAAGGGGGGGGGGATCTTTCCCATTTTCCTGAATCCCACTCACGCCTCCCCTTATGCATGAGCTCTGTCTTCCTTCCTTCTGTTAAATTCTAAACCTCTAATCTTTAAAATAAAATCAAGGATGGCTACAACCATGAAGGGTTTCTTTATAATGGGCAAAGGATGATCTTATCTGGTTACCCTTGTGACGTTTCTGAAGTACTACTAATGGAAGTATACATAAGTATCCTTAAATAACAAGTGAATTGTGCCGGTCCCCATATGAACTGATGCCACGGAGAGTGGGAAAGTCCTGTGCAGTGCTGGAGGATAAACAGCTGCCATGGAGAAGTATGACAAGCACAGTTATGGAGGAAAGGATTTATAGAAGCTTACAGATAGAGGGGAAGTTCCATAATGACAGTAGAAGTTGGCTCACTTTCACAGGTCCATGCAGAGAGGAAAAAACACCACCATTACCATCCGCAAGCACACTCCAGGGCCATGAGGCAGAACTTCAGCACTTTGCATATGTTTAGATGGAATTCAGATCCGATCCCAAATACACCTTAAGGCTTGACCCTAGGATCTGCCCACAGTGACATTCCTCCTGCTAGGGGGCTGGAGATCTATATTACACGTTTAATAAACTCCTGGATGTATTGGGGGACATCCATTCAAACTACCACAGAGGGCTAGAAAATATTCCAAAACCAGATCACAGTACACATATCCTCACAAACATCATTGTGTGCTTGGTAATGATCATTAAGGTTTATTGAGGAAGACAAAGGTGACAGAGTCTCTTGTCAAGGAAAATGAAATCAGGAAGCGATCCAGTTATAAGCAGGCTACAAATTGCTGAGTCATGCATATCACAAAATGCTCATCCTCCACTTGCTAGCTGCAAACAGGAAATAAGCATGTCATTGCAAATGGAAAGTGTCTTTATTGAATTATTCTAGGAATATTCACTCTCAGCAAATGTTGGGTTTAGCTTCCCTTTGTACTGGAAAACTATACATGCCATATGTTTTTAGGATTTAACAACACATAAGTAGCCTAAGGTATTATTTATACACTCTAAAAGAGATACATCTAAAATTCTACAGCAAAAGGGAAAAAAAGGTTTGCAAAGAAGTGATTTAAGCTCCAAGAATATCAAGTCAGAAGTTGCAGCATTTTGATAAGATCAATATCAGATTCAAAATTCAGGACGATCAGGCTGAGAGCGGTCAAGAGTGTGCCAGCATTTCAAGCAGCTGCTTCGCATTTGCAGCCTCACTAGAGGACAGAGGAAGTGTAGGGTGGATCAGTAATTTTTTTGCTTCCAAAGGTCATGTCAAAGGAGAGTTGACAGAAGAAAGTGGGAATCAGGACTCTTGGGTTTACATATAGCCTCTAATAAATTTACTTCCTAAATATCTGCTACATTTAGTTGAAATAATGTATATTGAAAAACAGTTTTTGAAATAACATATTTAACATTCTTACTCCCCAGTACCCATGGAAAGCCAGGTACACAAAAGAGCACATGCATCTGGAATTTCTTTGCAGTGGCTAGAGGCCCTGGTATGCTCATTCTTTCTCTCTCCCTCTCTCTCTATCTCTCCTTGCAAATAAATAAAAAATATTAATAAAATTTTAAAAATAAAGTTTATTTATGATAAGAGCATATCAACAAACTTGTTTACAATGTAACTGTTTTCAAACCAATTAAATAGTTTCTTCAATTTAAATTAGTGATTGCACGTAAGTAACCCGCTCATCTCCCTTTTTTAAGTTGCTTATATGTATGTCAAGACCAAGAATTCACTGGAGCTGAGGTCATGGCTCCACAGGTAAAAGCACTTGCTTGGAAGCTGTAGAAAACGAGT
Organism: Orientallactaga sibirica; assembly: GCA_036365145.1. Classification (NCBI taxonomy): domain Eukaryota; kingdom Metazoa; phylum Chordata; class Mammalia; order Rodentia; family Dipodidae; genus Orientallactaga; species Orientallactaga sibirica. The sequence continues at coordinate 29,386,526 of JAEOAD010000012.1, read as the reverse complement.
TCAATTCTCCTCAACTCCCAGGTAAATCCTGTTGCAAAGTGGCACACATGTCTGTAATCCCAAAATGATAACAGCAGTGCAAGAAAGAGCCAGGACAATCCAGAAGCCCATGAACAGCAGTGATAAATCAACAAGAGTGACTCTGTCTCAGAAGACGGTGAAGGAAAAGAAGTTTGTCTGATCTCCATATGCATGTGATAGCATGTGTACACTCATATACATATGCACCATCACATATATATGAACACACATATGAATAAATAATTTAAAATGAAAATAGAATTCAATAAATGGTTTTGTAACCATTATAGGAAAGAACAATGTTACAAATATTTATACACTTTTAATTGAATAAACAAAATATCAAGATAGATGATTGACTTATGAATAAAGTCAGTACATTGTAAAACATATTTCAAAAGTAAATGTAAATATTTGAGTCAAAATCTTTGTAGAAGTTTAATTATACCCAACTGTAAATTTTCATCACACAGGCTTCAATAAGAAGAAAACTAGTTCTAAACATTTAATAAAATGAAAATATCTTCTCAAATACAAACGTAATAATTGATATTTGATTTTTAATTTTTTTTTATTTGAGAGAGAGGATGGGGGAAGAGGCAGAGAGAAAGAGAAAATGGGCACACCGGGGCCTCCTGCCACTGCAAATGAACTCCAGATAGTCATTTAACCAATGAAATTAAAGATAGAATAAACAATGGCATTGATTTTAGAGATGTAGTTTAACAGAGTTCATCATTTGTTATACAAGAATTCCAGCTGAGAACAATACACTGAAGAGTCACATGATCAATGAGTGGACACTTCAGAATTTTTAAATTAAATCTGGCATTGGGAATATTATAAAGCTATAATTGGAATAATGCATTTATTTCCATCATTTCATTATCATAATGCATTTCATTTTCATTTTGTCATCAAGTTGTGTTTTAAGGAGATTATTACCCAAGTTGATCCTTTCTAAGACAAAAGTATACATATCAAGTATGACTCAATGTTTCTATTACTTTCAGCCCTAAAGCCATGGAGATCAAGAAAAATGTTTCCTTCAGATGTAATAATGCACCAAAATTAATTAAGTCAAATGAATATTGTAAATGGATCTCTTCCTCTTAACTATTGTTTGAATAATTGCCTTTGCTTGACAAGGTATATTGCATGAACTATCAACAGGGAGATATTAACCACGCTCATAATTACAACTCTTCAAATCATGGGACTATCTTTACATATTTAGAATATTTATTGTTCAGAATTTATTTGTTTATTCATTTATTTACTTGAAAGAGAAATGGGGGCTCTTACCATATGAAACAAAATCCTAACACATATATCACTTTGTGCATCTGGCTTTATGTGGGTACCAAGGAAATAAAATCAGGCCAGCAGGCTTTACAAGTAAGCGCATTAAAACACTGATTCAACTCCTCAGCCCTTGTTGAGCATCCCCTTTATTTTTATTTATTTATTTTTTTAAGGTAGGGTTTCCTACTAGCCCATGCTGACCTAGAATTCACTTTGTAGTCTCAGGCTGGCCTTGAACTCACGGAGATCCTCCTACTTCAGCCTCCTGAGTGAGTGCTGGGATTAAAAGCACGCACCACCGTGCCCAGCTGAGAATTTCTTTTAAGCTATTACAGTGTGTCCATAATTTTGTTAAACTTTTGAATTTCGTCTAGTTTTATCATACAACTTTTAAAAACTTTCACAGAGATATAATTGACAACATCTTGACTTGTTTATTTGTACCATGAGCGTGTGGGGGAGGAGGGGTCCTCTTGCTACTACAAAACACCACCAGACTCTTTGCACCACTTTTTGCATCCATCTTAATATAGGTGTCTTGGGAACTGTACCCAGCCAAAAGGTTTTGCAAGCAAACTCCACTAACCACTGAGTCATCTTTCCAGCTCTCCCAAAGACTTTATTGCATTTGGGGGAAGGAAATATTTTCTAGGTTTTTGGAGAAAGTTGTCCGGCAACTCCAGTTCTTTCCATGAGTAACAGTAGTTGGTTGTTCTCTCATAAGCAAGGCAATTTCATGATTTTGAGAATGTTGTATTTAATTTTTTAATTTTTTATTTATTTACTGGAGGGAGAGAGAGAGACAGAAAGAAGCAGAGAGAGAGAAGCAAATAGAGAATGGGTGCACCTGGGCTTCTGGCTGCTGCAAATGAACTCCAGACACATGTACCACCTTACGCATCTGGCTTATGTGGGTCCTGGGGAATCAAACCTAGGTCTTTTGGTGTATGGCACAATGCAGGCTGGGCCCTAGCCAGGCTGCCTGCTAGAAGAAACCAGGAAGTGTCTTCTGTGGACTTGGCATCCTGCACAGGCCTGGCCTGACAACAGCTACACTCCCATGCTGGCTGGCGAGTAACCTACTGCAAGATGATCTGCCTGGAGACAGGCTGTCATTGGTCACAAGAAGGGAACCACCCCAAACAACAATTGGCCAGCCAAACCCTTTAAACCCCCTACACTTCCTTGAATAAACAAGTTTACAGCAGCTTGCCCTCTGTCTGCTTCCACCCAACTCCTGGAGTCTGTGTCGTGACTCCACGCCTCTCACCCCCTACCCGGTGGAGACCCTGCTGTCCCTCCTGGGCAGGCCCTAGGAGGGACCCCAACACTTTGGCTTTGCTGGAAAGTGTCTTAACCACTAAGCCATCTCTCCAGGCTAAAAGAAATTTTAATAGAAGCCAGTTATAACCACCTTCTAGCAAACAGGTGTTCATAAAAGAAAATTAACAAGGTATCTTTTGGATAGGAAACACTGACACTACAGATTCTTGAATCTCACTACACTGCCAGCTAATAAACTTCCTTACATTGTTTCCATGTGGACTTATATTCCTCAGAATCGTTGTCCATGAGTGTTCTGTAGAATGCGACATGTGGGACTGTTGTCTTTGTATACTGCATGCCTGCTGAGGTCCCAGGTGACAAAGGCCTGAAGACTGTGTGATGAACATGTACAAAGAAAATGATGTCATGTAATCACTGAAATAATAATTAAAGCGATCTTTCATTCTATTAGGTGTTCTGGAAAGATGAATCCCTCTGTCCTTTCTTGGCATTCCTGTCTGCTGTCTTCAAGATTATTCTTCTGTCAGTTATCCACTTCTCCGTGATAGCTCTGTCACTAGTGCCCCAGGTCCTTGACGCCTCTTCCAGAAGCAAGCCTGGAGAGAGGAAGCAGCTATGTTTCTGATGATTTCTAAACCACATTTCCAAGAACTGTAAGGTAGGCTGTCTGTATTTGTTTATTTCTTTTTGTTGTTCTTGTTGTTGTTTGTTGGTTACTTATTTTTTATGTTTATTTATTTATTTTTTTGGTTTCTATATTCCCTGCAATCCTTGGAAAGATGATTTGCAAAACTGAAGTGTCTATGGGATATGAACAGGTATTCTTGCTGCTGATTGTACCTTTTACAGGCTTTTATAGCAAGTAGGGAAGGTCTTTGGGGCTGGATTTTACACAATAAGTCAAGGCTGGAGTGTCCAACTGTTGACCTACAAGGAGAAAATATAGTTCAAAATGCTACAAGTAGGGCTGGTAAGTAGCTCAGGGAAATACTTCTTGCCTAGCCTGCAGGAGGCCTTGTGTTTAATCTCTTCCATCTAAAAAAAAAAAAAAAAAAAAAGAAAGAAAGAAAAGAAAGAAGGAAAGAAGCCAGGTGTGGTGGCACACGCCTTTAATCCCAGCACTCTAGAGGCAGAAGTAGGAGGATCGCCATGAGTTCAAGGCCACCCTGAGCTATTCCAGGTCAGCCTGGGCCAGAGTGAGACCCTACCTCAAAAACAAAAAAAAAAAAAAAAAAAAGAAAGAAAGAGAGAGAGAGAGAGAGAGAGAGAGAGAGAGAGAAAGAAAGAAAGAAAGAAAGAAAGAAAGAAAAGAGTAGGGAGAGAGAGAGGGAGGGGAGGAGGGAGGGAGGAGGGAGGGGAGGGAGGGAGGGAGGGAGGGAGGGAAGGGAAAGAAGGAAAACATTCTCAAATATCAGGCTTAGTAATTATTTGGGGATATCTTATATTATCAACCAGTTGACATCGGAAGGACAAGAAAGTTTTTGGAAGACAAGAAACTTGTAACACATTGTTTCTTCTTTGCCAAAAACAAACTTTCTCCTTCACTGTGTAGCTAATGGCTGGAAATGGTTTGCATTGCTGACCCCAGTGCTAACCTACTAAGGAAATAACTGTGTGCACATTTGAGTAGATTTACATATTTGTGGTCGATCGCCAATACGTTTGCTAAAGTTTAGTATGAAAAACACTTAATTATTTCAGAAAATGCTGACATTTTCAGGAAATGTCAAAAATCTTTTGGTATTAAAGACAGTTTATATAATGATTAATATCACATTTTTGCATCGTGTCCTAGAAATCTGAATAGTTATGTAAAAGATTATATTACAAAACGATAATGTGTTGTCTTGTTTAACTAAAGCAAAGAAAGAACTAGAAAGCAAAAGGATTTGTTATTCATTGTTGTTGGTGTAAATAAATACATATGACAAGGGATTATAGTCCCACATATATTAGGAATGTATGCAATACTTACATATATACTACAAGAAAATCATGTATACATACTGACAGCACTGTATATATTTTTGAAAACACATAAAAACTGAAATTTTTGATTCTAATAACAGATCTTTCCTCAAGGATGAAAATAATTTTAATGTAAGATCTCACACTAGAAATGTTAGCATATTTTTGTTGAATTTGTATGAGCTTAGAGTCTAATCTCAAAATTTAAGTTTTATGAAAATTAAGTCTGTTTTTCTAGCAATAAAAAGGTGTCATCTTAAACAATTTATCTTGCCTCCACAAAATCTTCATTTAATTCTGAATTTCTCACGAACACCATGCTAGGTGCTAATTTTCTGTTTTAATTAAAATAGATATTCTTTACCTTCAGTCTAATAAAGCAGCTGGCAAAACCCTAATCTAATGGCTAAAATGGAGAGACACAAAAGTGATGGTCTTGATACTGTTTTTTATTAAACAATATTAAGCACTGGACAGATTGCTTAGTGGTTAAGTTGCTTGCCTGCAAAACCAAAGGATTCAGGTTCCATTCCCCAGTAGTCACATAAACCAGATGCCTATGGTGACACATGAGTTTGGAGTTCATTTGAAGTGACCAGAGGCCCTGACATGCCCATTCTCTTTCTTTCACCCATACTCTCTCTCTTTCTCTCTCAAATAAATAAAGTAGGCTGAAATCTATTGGACCTCAGGTGTAAAAGACATAATTGGAATCATCACAATCTTTTCTTCATAGCACAGGCATATTATTCTTCAATAATCCATACATGCACATATGCCAACCTTTCACTGAAATAAAAGCTAGAGTCAACGCCAGCTAGAATCCAAAGTAGGTGCCATTTTTTTCCATAATCGTTAATTAGTTCTTCCAAATAAGAACCTAGTAACAGATTTATTGATGTGGATTATTTTATATATAGTATTAATTACATATTATATACTTACTTATATATAATATTTATATATTATTTTACATATACAAAGATTAAAGGAACTCTAATATATATATATATATATATATATATATATATATATATATGAAGATTAAAAGAATGTGTGGGTTATTCACTAAATGCAGCCATAAGTAAAAGATAAACTTGGATCCATACATAATTCCATATGCAAAAATAAACTCCAGAAGAATATATTTGAAAATTTGGATATTTAATTTTATAAAATAAATAGGTGAATTTTTTTGGATTTTATGATTTTATTTATTCAGTGAAATTCCTCAAAAGCAATGATATAAAAAGTGAATATGGAATTTTTAGAATTTTATTTATGAAAGGTACCTTCAAGATAAGTCATGGAGCAAAGAAATAATATTAGATAGGCTATTGTTGCTGTGATAAAGTGCTTGAGATCATCAACTCAAAAGGAGGAAAGATTTATTTTGTCTCATGATTTCAGAGGTTTTAGTTTGTGGTTGCTACACTCCTCTGTTTTCAGCCTATGACTAGGCAATTCACCATGATGGGGAGGACAGGGAAAAACACTGTTGCTCACCATCTGGTAGTTAGGATGCAGAGAGAAAGGAAGAAGACCTTTTAACTCCTTCAGAGGATCACCATCCCTAGTGATGTCACTTATTCCACCTGGTCCCACCTCTTAAATGTTTCTTCAGATAACAATAGCACCAAGCCTTTAATTACACAAACCTTTAAGAAACACTTGAGGACTATAGCATAACAAGGACATGTATTAAAATGTATTAAAATATTTGTACAAACAGGGGCTGGAGAAATGGCTTAGCAGTTAAGGCGTTTGCCTTTGAAGCCAAAGGATCCCGGTTCGATTTGCCAGGACCCACGTAAACCAGATACACGAGGGGCACATGCATCTGGAGTTCATTTGCAGTGGCTAGTGGCCCTGGCATGCCAATTCTCTCTCTGTCTGTCTCTCTTGTCTTTCTCTCTCTCTCTGCTTGCAAATAAATAAAAATTGAAAAAAATCTTTAAAAAATATTTGTAAAAACATGAATAACCTAATAAGTACCCCGTGGAGCAGACAATAAGGAAGGTGGGATGCAGGGGAGGAAGGTTAGGAGGGAGCGAAAGGGTGGGAGGGAGGGTAAGGTTGGGGGATACAAATAGGGACCCAAAAGGAAATGATACTACAAAGCCCTTTATTTTGAACAACAGGCTAAAACATTGATCTTTCAGCAGGCCCGAAGAGGGGACACCTGAACCACCGGAAACTGGAGAGAACATCATGAAGACTAACCTTAATCTTTTCCTGTTTCTCTCTCTCTCTCTCTCTCTCTCTCTCTCTCTCTCCCCCCCTCCTCTCTCTATACTCACTTTCTCTTTTACATTACCTATCTATTTCTTCCTTCACCTTCCTTGGCACTGACTTATAACTCCCAGTACCAGCACGGGGTTAACTTTCACAATGAGCTGTTGATCCGAGACACACCTACAAGGTTTCCCAAAAAAGACAGATTTTTGTCAGAGTTCTTGATGAGCCACCAAAGGTTAATGGTAAGACTCTACCATCTAAGACAGCATACACGGGTAAAACAAAACATGCAGCAGCCTGGTAGGAATCTGGAAAGGGTCAGTCCCCAGACAGCTAGTCTAGTGCCAGAGGGTGCTACACAAGCAACTGGGGAAAAAATGGCTGACATCTGTCCAAACAACTCGCAGTCTAAGCTACCCAGCAGGAAACAACCTGATGTAATGCTCAAACAAGTACAATAGTGGCACACAGCCATGGTGGGTAACCAACTGCTCTTGATTTGGCTAATAGATCCACTCAGTGGAATGGAACTCATTGCTGGAACTGGGAAATAAGTCAAAACCATGTACAAAAATGAGCCCAGTCTCCAAGATCAAATGTGGGCTAAAAGAGTGCCTACACATATAAAAAATTCTCTAAAATAACTATGGCCATCCTATCTATCTAGTACTAACTTCTCTCTCCATTGGAGAATTTGCTTATCTTTTTTCAGATGGATGACAAACCTGAAGGGAGGATCAGCCTATCACACCTCATCAGGGTCCCAGCTGAAACCATAGAGTAATGCGGGGAAAGGGCAAGAGTACAGCATTCTTGGGGATCACAACACCAGAAAAAGGCTGAAGGAGATATACACAGAGAACATCCAACTCCTACTAAGCCAGATATCCAGAGACACAGAGGCTCCCAAAACCTCATCACTGAAGTAGAACTAAAATGACCCAAATGTGGCTCAGGGAAATTCGTGGAAGAGGGAGCAGAAAGAATGTTAGAACCACAGTTGGGCATTATGCATAGAGACTTGGCCTATCCCCCATAACTCTTGACTACCCCCACAATCCCCACAATGCATGACCCACATTCCCCATTGATGAGGGTCCATTTGGAAGGGGAAGTACAAGGAGTAGGATAATGGAGTCACCAATATGAATGTAAAATTAGAATAATATAAAAAATTATAAAAAATGAATAAATAGAAAATTAAACATTCACAGAAAAAAATATATATGGTCAATAATTATAAGAAGATATGTTGGTGCAATTTCAGAAGTAAAGCCTTGATAGAGGAGGTATGTCACATGGCAGGAGTCTTGTGGTTTTATAGCTGAAGTTTCCCTTGCCAGTACTATCTCAGCCTTGCTGCTGCAACTTAGCAGCTGTGGCAGGATTTGATGCCTAGCCTCTGCTCTGCTCTGCCATGCCATGATAAAAGTTCCCCTTGAGACTATAAGGCAAAATAAAATGTTTCTTTCCACATGCTGCTTTCATTCAGGTATTCTTTCCCAGCAAAGAGAGGGTAACTATTACAACATGTGAAGTGAGACCACACCATTTGAAAATTGCTTATTATTGTCTATATAATTTCAATCACTTTTAGACTTTATGACCCAGAAATGCCACATGTGCCTGTGGACTGAACAGATGATCATCTAATGGGGCTACATGATTGTCAATTGTAGCTAATCCTAACAGTGAAAAACTGCAAATAAATTAAATGCCTATCAATGGGACAATAAATTAATAATGTATAACATGGTCTCACAATGGAATTTCACCCAGCAGTCCAAAGAATATACCACAGCACACACACACACACACACACACACACACACACACACACACACACACACACAAGAAATCCCAAATCTTAATAGTAAACTGTTTAACAGATTCTTGAACTCAGATTTCATATGTATGTTATCTTTTTTACAGTATTTTAAAGAAATAAAATTAAAATACATTTTAGAAAAAAACATATGCAGTCTATGTAAAATGTAAAGCAAGGATAAGATGTCAATTTTCAGCTATAATTCTTGTATATTAGAGGCAGAAGTAATGTATTCTGAGTTACTGCAGGCCACCCTGAGCTATTCCAGGTCAGCCTGGGCCAGAGTGAGACCCTACCTCAAAAAACAAAACAAAAAAAAAAAAAGAAAGAAAGAGAGAGAAAGAAAGAAAGAAAAGAGTAGGGAGAGAGAGAGGGAGGGAGAGAGGGAGGGAGGGAGGGAGGGAGGGAGGGAGGGAGGGAGGGAGGGAAGGGAAAGAAGGAAAACATTCTCAAATATCAGGCTTAGTAATTATTTGGGGATATCTTATATTATCAACCAGTTGACATCGGAAGGACAAGAAAGTTTTTGGAAGACAAGAAACTTGTAACACATTGTTTCTTCTTTGCCAAAAACAAACTTTCTCCTTCACTGTGTAGCTAATGGCTGGAAATGGTTTGCATTGCTGACCCCAGTGCTAACCTACTAAGGAAATAACTGTGTGCACATTTGAGTAGATTTACATATTTGTGGTCGATCGCCAATACGTTTGCTAAAGTTTAGTATGAAAAACACTTAATTATTTCAGAAAATGCTGACATTTTCAGGAAATGTCAAAAATCTTTTGGTATTAAAGACAGTTTATATAATGATTAATATCACATTTTTGCATCGTGTCCTAGAAATCTGAATAGTTATGTAAAAGATTATATTACAAAACGATAATGTGTTGTCTTGTTTAACTAAAGCAAAGAAAGAACTAGAAAGCAAAAGGATTTGTTATTCATTGTTGTTGGTGTAAATAAATACATATGACAAGGGATTATAGTCCCACATATATTAGGAATGTATGCAATACTTACATATATACTACAAGAAAATCATGTATACATACTGACAGCAGTGTATATATTTTTGAAAAGACATAAAAACTGAAATTTTTCATTCTAATAACAGATCTTTCCTCAAGGATGAAAATAATTTTAATGTAAAATCTCACACTAGAAATGTTAGCATATTTTTGTTGAATTTGTATGAGCTTAGAGTCTAATCTCAAAATTTAAGTTTTATGAAAATTAAGTCTGTTTTTCTAGCAATAAAAAGGTGTCATCTTAAACAATTTATCTTGCCTCCACAAAATCTTCATTTAATTCTGAATTTCTCACGAACACCATGCTAGGTGCTAATTTTCTGTTTTAATTAAAATAGATATTCTTTAACTTCAGTCTAATAAAGCAGCTGGCAAAACCCTAATCTAATGGCTAAAATGGAGAGACACAAAAGTGATGGTCTTGATACTGTTTTTTATTAAACAATATTAAGCACTGGACAGATTGCTTAGTGGTTAAGTTGCTTGCCTGCAAAACCAAAGGATTCAGGTTCCATTCCCCAGTAGTCACATAAACCAGATGCCTATGGTGACACATGAGTTTGGAGTTCATTTGAAGTGACCAGAGGCCCTGACATGCCCATTCTCTTTCTCTCTTTCACCCATGCTCTCTCTCTTTCTCTCTCAAATAAATAAAGTAGGCTGAAATCTATTGGACCTCAGGTGTAAAAGACATAATTAGAATCATCACAATCTTTTCTTCATAGCACAGGCATATTATTCTTCAATAATCCATACATGCACATATGCCAACCTTTCACTGAAATAAAAGCTAGAGTCAACGCCAGCTAGAATCCAAAGTAGGTGCCATTTTTTCCCATAATCGTTAATTAGTTCTTCCAAATAAGAACCTAGTAACAGATTTATTGATGTGGATTATTTTATATATAGTATTAATTACATATTATATACTTACTTATATATATTTATATATTATTTTACATATACAAAGATTAAAGGAACTCTAATATATATATATATATATATATATATATATATATATGAAGATTAAAAGAATGTGTGGGTTATTCACTAAATGCAGCCATAAGTAAAAGATAAACTTGGATCCATACATAATTCCATATGCAAAAATAAACTCCAGAAGAATATATATTTGAAAATTTGGATATTTAATTTTATAAAATAAATAGGTGAATTTTTTTGGATTTTATGATTTTATTTATTCAGTGAAATTCCTCAAAAGCAATGATATAAAAAGTGAATATGGAATTTTTAGAATTTTATTTATGAAAGGTACCTTCAAGATAAGTCATGGAGCAAAGAAATAATATTAGATAGGCTATTGTTGCTGTGATAAAGTGCTTGAGATCATCAACTCAAAAGGAGGAAAGATTTATTTTGTCTCATGATTTCAGAGGTTTTAGTTTGTGGTTGCTACACTCCTCTGTTTTCAGCCTATGACTAGGCAATTCACCATGATGGGGAGGACAGGGAAAAACACTGTTGCTCACCATCTGGTAGTTAGGATGCAGAGAGAAAGGAAGAAGACCTTTTAACTCCTTCAGAGGATCACCATCCCTAGTGATCACTTATTCCACCTGGTCCCACCTCTTAAACGTTTCTTCAGATAACAATAGCACCAAGCCTTTAATTACACAAACCTTTAAGAAACACTTGAGGACTATAGCATAACAAGGACATGTATTAAAATGTATTAAAATATTTGTACAAACAGGGGCTGGAGAAATGGCTTAGCAGTTAAGGCGTTTGCCTTCGAAGCCAAAGGATCCCGGTTCGATTTGCCAGGACCCACGTAAACCAGATGCACGAGGGGCACATGCATCTGGAGTTCATTTGCAGTAGCTAGTGGCCCTGGTGTGCCCATTCTCTCTCTGTCTGTCTCTCTTCTCTCTCTCTCTCTCTCTCTCTCTCTGCTTGCAAATAAATAAAAATTGAAAAAAATCTTTAAAAAATATTTGTAAAAACATGAATAACCTAATAAGTACCCCGTGGAGCAGACAATAAGGAGGGTGGGATGCAGGGGAGGAAGGTTAGGAGGGAGCGAAAGGGTGGGAGGGAGGGTAAGTTTGGGGGGATACAAATAGGGACCCAAAAGGAAATGATACTACAAAACCCTTTATTTTGAACAACAGGCTAAAACATTGATCTTTCAGCAGGCCCGAAGAGGGGACACCTGAACCACCGGAAACTGGAGAGAACATCATGAAGACTAACCTTAATCTTTTCCTGTTTCTCTCTCTCTCTCTCTCTCTCTCTCTCTCTCTCCCTCTCCTCTCTATACTCACTTTCTCTTTTACATTACCTATCTATTTCTTCCTTCACCTTCCTTGGCACTGACTTATAACTCCCAGTACCAGCACGGGGTTAACTTTCACAATGAGCTGTTGATCCGAGACACCTACAAGGTTTCCCAAAAAAAGACAGATTTTTGTCAGAGTTCTTGATGAGTCACCAAAGGTTAATGGTAAGACTCTACCATCTAAGACAGCATACACGGGTAAAACAAAACATGCAGCAGCCTGGTAGGAATCTGGAAAAGGGTCAGTCCCCAGACAGCTAGTCTAGTGCCAGAGGGTGCTACACAAGCAACTGGGGAAAAATGGCTGACATCTGTCCAAACAACTCGCAGTCTAAGCTACCCAGCAGGAAACAACCTGATGTAATGCTCAAACAAGTACAATAGTGGCACACAGCCATGGTGGGTAACCAACTGCTCTTGATTTGGCTAATAGATCCACTCAGTGGAATGGAACTCATTGCTGGAACTGGGAAATAAGTCAAAACCATGTACAAAAAATGAGCCCAGTCTCCAAGATCAAATGTGGGCTAAAAGAGTGCCTACACATATAAAATTCTCTCTAAAATAACTATGGCCATCCCATCTATCTAGTACTAACTTCTCTCTCCATTGGAGAATTTGCTTATCTTTTTTCAGATGGATGACAAACCTGAAGGGAGGATCAGCCTATCACACCTCATCAGGGTCCCAGCTGAAACCATAGAGTAATGCGGGGAAAGGGCAAGAGTACAGCATTCTTGGGGATCACAACACCAGAAAAAGGCTGAAGGAGATATACACAGAGAACATCCAACTCCTACTAAGCCAGATATCCAGAGACACAGAGGCTCCCAAAACCTCATCACTGAAGTAGAACTAAAATGACCCAAATGTGGCTCAGGGAAATTCGTGGAAGAGGGAGCAGAAAGAATGTTAGAACCACAGTTGGGCATTATGCATAGAGACTTGGCCTATCCCCATAACTCTTGACTACCCCACAATCCCCACAATGCATGACCCACATTCCCCATTGATGAGGGTCCATTTGGAAGGGGAAGTACAAGGAGTAGGATAATGGAGTCACCAATATGAATGTAAAATTAGAATAATATAAAAATTATAAAAATGAATAAATAGAAAATTAAACATTCACAGAAAAAAAAATATATATGGTCAATAATTATAAGAAGATATGTTGGTGCAATTTCAGAAGTAAAGCCTTGATAGAGGAGGTATGTCACATGGCAGGAGTCTTGTGGTTTTATAGCTGAAGTTTCCCTTGCCAGTACTATCTCAGCCTTGCTGCTGCAACTTAGCAGCTGTGGCAGGATTTGATGCCTAGCCTCTGCTCTGCTCTGCCATGCCATGATAAAAGTTCCCCTTGAGACTATAAGGCAAAATAAAATGTTTCTTTCCACATGCTGCTTTCATTCAGGTATTCTTTCCCAGCAAAGAGAGGGTAACTATTACAACATGTGAAGTGAGACCACACCATTTGAAAATTGCTTATTATTGTCTATATAATTTCAATCACTTTTAGACTTTATGACCCAGAAATGCCACATGTGCCTGTGGACTGAACAGATGATCATCTAATGGGGCTACATGATTGTCAATTGTAGCTAATCCTAACAGTGAAAAACTGCAAATAAATTAAATGCCTATCAATGGGACAATAAATTAATAATGTATAACATGGTCTCACAATGGAATTTCACCCAGCAGTCCAAAGAATATACCACAGCACACACACACACACACACACACACACACACACACACACACACACACACAAGAAATCCCAAATCTTAATAGTAAACTGTTTAACAGATTCTTGAACTCAGATTTCATATGTATGTTATCTTTTTATAGTATTTTAAAGAAATAAAATTAAAATACATTTTAGAAAAAAACATATGCAGTCTATGTAAAATGTAAAGCAAGGATAAGATGTCAATTTTCAGCTATAATTCTTGTATATTTCCTTGTGTGGGGGGAAACAGGAAGAATGGAGGAAAGAAAAGAAGGGAAAAGGAAATAGCTTTTGCAAAGATTTAAACAACAAATGATGGTAATTTCACTTCATTTATATACACAAACTGCTGTTGGAAATAATGAAAAGCTCACTTAAGAAATGACAATTTATAGCTTAACATTAATTTCAGTGGGATTATATAAATAGACTTGTCTCCATGTATATTAACAATAGTGAAGCAAGAAAAGGTTACATGACTTGCTCACTCAAAGGGGGGGAACAGTTGTCATCCATGATGCCAAAAATAGAAGTTCTGATTTTTACTCCTGTGAGCTCAACAGAGGACAGAGTGTTCACTTTATCTGACTGATATAAAATACAACTTCTCCAAGGACTCTATTATTTTGAAGTACTGTGTAAGTACATGTAATTACAAGCTTCAGGAAATATGTACTGTTTATTTTATCATTTGTAATAGCAAATAAGGACTTGGGCTGAGTATTTACCCAACAGTGATGCTAACAGCCTTCAGAGTCATAGCAGACTCTTGGTAAGGGTCTGTTTAGATTTCGTTAAGATCAATGACCCGTCAGCGCAATTATAATCTAAGACAATTCCTGGCACACAGACCTTGTTCTTGCTATCAGAAAGTGACATGCTGATCTTGGAAACACTTGCACATCATTAATACTGTGTTTCTACTAGGATAAAGCTACAGACACACAACTAGAACTGTATTTAAACCATTCTTTGTCTAATGAGTGATGCAATTATTAGGCTTTTGCAATTTCCACAGTCCCCAAAATAACTCCAATGTGTCCATTTATTCTTTGTTGTTATTTTAATTACTATTTTGTTATGTACAAAATATATGTAAAAGCAGAGAAAAGATATAGACAATAATTATAATTTCAAAAGTTTAGTGATCAAATAAATTCAAGTATTGTCTGCAACAAAATTCCACTTCAGGGGTGAAAATTCAAATATATTTGTAGTCAAGTGGTGAATATTTAATGTCTAATTTACAGTTAAAAATTGCCCATAGTGCCTGTCTTTTCTACCTACTCACACTGTCTCACATATCACATGTTCCTACCACCCATACATGATATCACCTTTGCATGTAGATTATATCTGATCTACATGATGAAAATAAAATTGCTTACTATGTAAATACAGGGGCATGAATCGGGAGGGTTTTAATGAAGTAATGGGTAGAGCAGTATTTCTCAATTGCTACTATAATCCCTTATTATGGAGCAGTCTTCATTTTAGGGATGAGGAATAGGAGAAGATATCTTAGACCCTTTGGAGAATATGATGAACTTCTGGAGATATCTAAAGTAAAATCCACTGATGTGTGTGGCATTGTTATTGTATTAGTGAGAGGAAGTGAGCTCTAGAATAAGTGATGAAGCCATGAATATTATTTTCTCATTCCTAGGCTCAAGGACCATAATAAAAGAGACTCCACTGTGCAGTCAGGCTAACTTACTGCCTAGAACTTCTACCTTCTACCAGTGAGTATGAGACAAGGAGACCCACAGAGACCAGACACTGGCACCTTGATCATGTTTGTTCTTCATAAAATACTCTGTTGGATATTTGTTGTAGCAGTTAAAAAGTGGAATAAAATACATGTAAATTTTTGTGAAAATAAAGCTAAGGGTTCTTACATTTCTACTGATTTTTATGTGCATTGCTACATGTAATGGGATACAAAAGTCAGATTATGTCTCATGTGCTGTTTCCTGCAATGAGCACATATAGTCAAGAAAGATTATTTCTGAGATGTCTGAAAATAAATCGCATAATATAGATGTTTTTAAAAGGGTAGAAATTTACTAAAACTTATGTTTGTCCCTTCATGGAAGTCTTGACACTATGCCTAGAAAAAGAAACCATAAATAAATGGGGAGAGCTTTATCACTCTGAAAAATGGTGAGTGTGTATATTTATTTTGCATTTGTCCTTATATCATCTATTATAAAGGGCTTTGTGTCTCACTTTTCTCAAAAAAATTGATGACTGCTTCCAGAAATAAGTAATAAATCCAAAACCACAAATCACACACAAAAAAGAAACCATTACTTCTATTTAAAATATATTTCAATGACTTGGGGCTGTCATTTAGCTTAGGCAGAAGTAAAAATTTATGTGAAAATACTTTATGTGAAAATATTGCTGCCATTTTTAGTATTCCATCAATTTTGAGTTCATTTCAATAGTTGTATATATTCAAAGATGTAACTCATATGACTTTAAAAGCAAATCCTATTAAATTTCCATTGGGAGCAGAAAGATTCTCATGGAAATAGTTGGGAGTTCTCTAAGAAACTTCAACTTAATTCAAATTCTTTGTGTTCAAATGAAATGAAATTATTTTGGAAAGTTGGCATTCACAATGTAGTCTTTGTCATCAAGGACAGACATTTGAATCCTTCTTTTAGTTTTGAATAGTTTAAGACGTGACATTTAAGAGTTCCACCATCCTTCCAGATGATTAAGGCTCTTCTGAAGGGACTGAGATGTTGTCTCATTTTCCACATCTGTGACCTCTCTGATGTTTCTCTTTCAGTAAAAAATGCCACAAATTTCCACCTCTAATTTTTTCACCTAAAATAGCAGGTGTTTTTAGAGCTTCCCTACCAAGCCAGAAAATCTGTATTTGGAAGAACCCAGGTTAGGCCCCACATGTATAAAACTCTTATCAAATTGTCCTACAATTCAGCTCTCATTTGTTCCAAAAAACAAACTGAAATTTCTTATCTCACTTCAGTGAAGTACATGAAAAGGTTGGAACAAGAAAACCAAAGTGCTTTCATAGTAAAAGCAATATATGTTGCTCCATTTCTATTTTTTTAAAGAAAACTATAGATTTGAAGATATTGCTAAGAAATTATTAGGAAGCCTTTAATAGAGCAAGGCTTCTGTCAGGAGAATTGTGAGCCTTTGACACAAATGCGTGCTAACAGTTAAAGCAGAGAGTGCCCTTGGCTGCAGCAGATTCATCAAGCTGGATCTTGGATGGAGAAACTCCAAGTGAATTTCACATGTACACATTGAGTCAAGATTTTTCTTCCATTAGGACCTTTGCATGAGTAAAATAAGTGCACTATTGGAAGAATATGACCTTTAAAGTGTACAGGAAACATTACTCATGTGCACCACACAGGTCATTAGTGTTTAGATGGGAGATAGAATTCAGAGTTTTATGGAAAAATGGCAGTTTTTACCCAGTTTCACACAAAATGGGAATAGTTCAGCTGCTATGTTCACCACAATTGGCTTCAAAACATTAGCAAAATGTCAGAGTTCAGGAATAGGTTACATCAAGTCAACAGAAGTAGCCTTGCTCTGAACAACCCACCAGTTCAAGAATTTCTAGACTCCTAGACTTGATAACGCTCTCTCCAGCTGCATTTGGTTTCTTTTTCTTGGAAAAGTGTCAAGACTTTCATGAAGGGGCAAATAGAAGTTTCAGTAAATTTCCACTCTTTTAAAATTTCCTATTTTTCTCTAGGGGGAAAAATCTATATCATGTAATTTATTTTCAGGAGGTTCTGAAATAAGCTTCTTGACCACATGTGCTCATTGGCAGGAAACAGCACATGAGAAACAGTCTGGCTTTTGTGTCCTGTTTCATTTAGCAATGCAAATAAAATAAAGGGGAATGTAAGAGCCCTCAGCTTTCTTGTCTTTGACATTTGCCAATTTACTGTAATATGAACAGAAAAAGATATGCACCAACATGTCAGATACATTTTCTTTAGTTCTATTGAATGCAATGTTATCCATGATGTTCTTATACAAGAATGATATTTTATATAAGGAACCCATGCTATTCTATTCATGCTTAAAGAAAAACATTACAAACATACTCAGAAGGCACCATAGTGCTGAGAAGAAGTGACAGAGTGCTCAGCACTAAAACATCTCTATCACATCTTCCCAGGCTCAGGTCCACTGCAGAAGTGGCAGGAAGAATGTAAGAGCCAAAGGAAGGATAGGACTCCTTACAAGCACTCTTCCAGACCCAAAATGGCCTGGATATCCATGACCTGGCACTACCTATAAAAGACCAGTAGGACCAATAGGAGGAAAAGATTATAATATCAAAATAAAAGAGAGACTGATTGAGAGGGGTTGGGGATATGATGGAAAGTGGAGTTGTGAAGAGAAAAGTGAGAGGGAAGGGAATTATCATAGTTTATTGTTTATAATTATGGAAGTTGTCAATAAAAATGTTTTGTAAAAAATATTAAAGTATTAAAAAAGCAAACACACACATTTCATCATAAATAACTGTGTCACTTTGCACAAGAAATATATGAAACAAAAATAAAGCTAAGGGCTGGAGAGATGGCTTAGCGGTTAAGGCGCCTGCCTCCTAAGCCTAAGAACACTGGTTCCAATCTCCAGGTCCCATGTTTAGCCAGATGCAAAGTGATGCAAGGGTGCAATGCTGCACTTGACCACAAGGGGGCACACGCATCGGGATTTCGTTCACAGCAGTTGAGAGATTGCTGGCGCACCCATCTCTATCTGTCTTCCTCTCCCTCTCTCTCTCTGTCTCTCAAAAAAAAAAATAATAATAAAAAGCTAAATAAATATGTTATACATGCATATAAATAAATAAATATGTATATTTGCTATTACTTGCCAACATTATGTATATACATTACCTTCATTTTAAAGTTCTCTGAGCTAGATAAATTACTGAATGGGAAGATGAGAGAATGTATTAGCAAACTTTACTTCTGATAAGGGGCTATTATTTGCAATAGTAAAGAATCAACAGAAAAATTTACAGATAAGTTAACATTGGGCAAAGATTTTAGTAGAAATATCTAAAAGGAAAGCATACAAAATGTCAATTGGTATATCAAAACTACTCAACGTCACTCATTGAGAAATGCAATTCAAAACCACAATGAAATATAACCTTATACTAACTAAATGAAAACTGTCAAAAAGACAATGGACAGACCAGAAGAAGGCCATTTGCAAACTGTTGATATAGCCACCTTGCAAAATTGTATCAAAGTTCTTCAAGAAATTAAACATAGAGTCGGGCATGGCATACGCCTTTGATCCCAACACTCGGGAGGCAGAGGTAGGAGGGTCGCTGTGAGCTCAAGGCCACCCTGAGACTAATGAATTCCATGTCAGCCTGAGCTAAAGTGAGACCCTACCTCAGAAAACCAAAAAAAAAAAAAAAAAAAAAAAAAAAAGAAGAAGAAAGAAATTAAACATATAAATATCATATGACTCAGCATACTCAAGGAAGTGAAATGTGAAAAAGGTATCTATATTTCTTTGTTTTTTACAGAATTATTCACAATGTCCAAGAATTGGAACTGTCCTAAATCTCCAATATCAGAGGGATATATAAAGTAAATATGGTGTGCGTACACAATGGAATAGTATCCAACAATAAGCACAGATAAAGTCCTGTTGAGACAATGTGGATGAGCCTGGAGGGCATTTTGTTAAATGAAAGAAGCCAGGCACAGAAGAACGAACGTGATGGCCAAACTGACTGTATTTATTTAAAATCTAGGAGACTAAGCCGGGCGTGGTGGCGCACGCCTTTAATCCCAGCACTCGGGAGGCAGAGGTAGGAGGATCACCGTGAGTTCGAGGCCACCCTGAGAATACAGAGTGAATTCCAGGTCAGCCTGGGCCAGAATGAGACCCTACCTCGAAAAACCAAAAAAAAAAAAAAAAAAAAAATCTAGGAGACTCACCTCTGGGCGAGTATGTAAATGTGTTTTTCTGAAAGGCCTATCTGAGTAAGGGACTCACCTGAATATGAGACACAATTACATGTACTAAGGTCCCAGAGAGAATAAACAGGGGGAGATGAGCCTAAAGTCTGAACAGCACCAGCATTAATCTTTCTTTGCTTCCTGACTATATTCTCAATGTGAGCCATCACCTCCTGTTTCCTACACTATGCCTTCTAGCCATGGTTGGACAATATGTCCTATTAAGCCATGAGTCCAAATAAGTTATCTTCTCTTAAGTGGATTTTGTCAGGTATTTTGTCACAGCAACATGAAAAGTAACTAGTACAATAAGCACTGCATAATCTTGCTCACATGGAAAATCTCAAGAAAAGAAACAAAAAACCAACAACAAAGCTAGTATTAGAGAAGTATAGATAACTGTGGTTACAAAATACTAAAGAGAAAACAGAGAAGGGAACAGAGGCAGATAGTTACCAAGACAAACAAAATTTCAACCAGCAGAAATAAGCCATGTTGTGCATAATAATAGGGTGGCTATCAATAACAATAAATTTGTGTACACTTTGAAACTGCAAGGAGAGAAGTTGTGGAATATTCACAACACTAAAAAATAATGAATGCATTAGGCAAAGGGTGTATGTTATGTACTCCAATTTATCCAAATACATTGAATGTATGCACTAGACCCATTAAAAGAAAGTCTTTGTCCTAAAGTGGCTTTAAGTGTGCCATCTAACTTCTACTATTACCAGAGGGTTCCTATATTTGAATGAACTGATTAATGGAATATCCCTGGTTAACCCTTAGTTATCTGCATTCTTCCGTTTTTCATCTGGTAGTATGGCATGTTACTTACCTCTCCTCTTTTTCAGTCAAATATGGTAAGGGAAACCTTATGTTACATGTGATTTTTCTCTTAGTGACAATCACCAAGACCTCCTTTTGCCATAGGACAAGGTACAATAGTCTCTTATTGTGCTGGCTGTCTTACTCTAAGAGTTACTTTGTGCCAACATAATTAATTCTTCATATGTGGAACCTCTTATTTAAAACAACTGCATTTTTAATGATTAAGAATTATAGGACAAGTTTTCCCTAATAAATGCTTGTATTGGAACACAATAAAAACAGTTTTTGCAATAAAACAAAGCAAACTTTTCACTAGACCATTTACCATTTCTTAAGTGATTACTCATTCGCATAGACTCTAAATTAGTGAAAATATTTAACATTTTACCTTACTTGATTTAATCTTCCTATAAAGTTTTCATGGTCTTATTTTATTTTAAAAGGAAGATAAACAAAACCAAAATTACAGAAGATTAAATAATTAAGTGACCAAGGAAAGAAGTGGATTTCAGTTTGCCTGAATTCTATGGTCAATAATCTTGCTGCATTTTCTATTATATGTTAAGCTGTGAGTCCACAAAAGCCAGCCAGTATGCCTCTCTTCAGAGGAAGCTTAGCCTCCCCCTCCCAAGTTAAAAAGCAATGTCCTTGGGCCTGCCCTTGCAGACTCCACTTTATGGGAAATCAGAGAAGAATCTGGCTTCACCTTATCTCTTGCCTAAAGGAGTCACAAAGATGTGTTTTGCTGTGAACAAACTGAGCCTCACCCTAGGAAGGAGTTACCCTATCATAAATAAAGGTTTAAATCTAGGCTGGAGAGATGACTTAGCAGTTAAGATGTTTGCCTGCAAAACTAAAGGACCTAGGTTCAGTTCCCTAGGACCCATGTAAGCCAGATGCATAAGGTGGCACATGTGTCTGGAGTTTGATTGCAGCCGCTGGAGGCTCTGGCGTGCCCATTTTTTTCTCTCTCTCTCTCTATCTCTTACTCTCAAATAAATAAAATAAATTTTAAAAAGAAAAAGAAAAAAATAAGCTTTAAGTCTTTTCCTGGCATTCTGGTCTTGACATTGTACTTGGTTAAGCTCCACCCCACAACTTGGCATCATGGCTAACCTCTTCCTGAGCAGTCCTAGAGCCCAGACCAATCAGCAATCCCTCAGACTCACCTGAGGCTAAGGGAAGGGCCCACCACAAGAAGATTATGAATAGATGCTTACCAGGTGAGGAGACCTCTATTTAGCTTTTCACATCGGACCTTGTGCTGGTAGCCCCCCACATCTCATCCCAGCTAGGATGTACTACTTACACGTGGGCTCCCTACTCCCTTCTGTCTCCCACAAGGCAGGAGCTCTCTATACCTTGTTTTCTCTTTCCTTCTCTTAATTTAAAATTGTTTAGTTAAGTCTTACTCTCTGGTCTATGGATTTTAATTCTCTAAATTCATAAGACAAGTATCCAGGGATACCTTAAATTTATTGATGCCTTAGCATACTGGTGTATTGGAAGGAACACAACACTCCATTACATCTTCCTGGTTCTTCTTCCTCCCTCCCTTCCTTTTACACACTCACTTTCCCATTCTTCCTTGTTCTCTTCCATGTTGCTCTGTCCTTCTACCTTCTCTTTCTCCTATTATCTTTGTTATTTAATATATATATATATATATATATATATATATATATATATATTTAATTTGAGTGAGAGATAAAGACACAGAGAGAATGAATGGGCACACCAAGGACTCTAGCTACAGCAAGCTAGACATGCCAGACGTGCCATCTTGTGCATCTGGCTTTACGTGGGTACTGGGAATCAAACCTGGGTTCTGAGTCTTTGCAGGCAAATGCCTTAACTGCTAAGCCATCCCTCAAGCCCCAATTATCCTTCTTTTATCTCCTCCTGTTTACTGATCCAAGTATATGCCTTCTCGGTGACATTGTGTGTTTTTATTTCCCCTCTATATTCTAAACAAACACTGGTCCATTCACAAAGTAGAGTGGGTTGACTTCCCTGCTTGGGTTCCCATAGTAGATAGAGCTATACAGAACAGCATCAGGTGGCTATGGAATTGAGTACAATGAGTCAACTTATTTTGTTTTAATAATTGATGGTGGGATGAGGAAAATAAGCACACTACTCTCATGTGTTTGGTTTTTTTCTATTTTTAATTAAAAACTTTTATTAAAAATTATATAATTCCCTCCCACTTCATGTATTTTCTTAGATACAATATAAAGGACCTAACTTCATTTATGTCTGTTAATCATGTTTGGATGTTATATGCTTCCTGATTTATGAAAATACAATATCTAGGGCTAACTTAGAAACTTACTCTTATGTAATAATGGAATTTACTCATTGTGTAAGTATTGTCACCCAGACAAGACTTGTGTGTATATGATCTGTCATTAACAAAATCACTGAGAGGCTGGTAGTATTTATTCCTTTTATTTGAAACTAAAAACAAAAAAACCAGAGACATTAAAAACAACCCCCATAATGAGACACATTGTACTGAAAAATATAAACCCTTCTGGAAAACAACAAAACATGCATCACTGGAGAGCAAGAGTACTTGAGCAAAACACTTTAGTAAACTCATAATAATTTTTCTATCTTATTTATACTTTTAGGCCTACGATATGAAAAATCCATATATAGACAGATTATGTGAGATTTAGATGGGGTGGATACTGTTGATGAAAAGCTATTGAATTCTATCTTCAGAAACATAATTTACTCAAATGTAACATAATTTTTAAATATTAATTTTGTTAAATAGCAACTAAAGGGTTGATACTGATTCTAACCTTTTACTCAAGTAAATGTGGTTTGAATATGATGTCTTATCACTCGGCTATATTATAGTACAATGATTTCAAAGTCTTGAGGGCTTTGAGTCATAAGTATTTCTTCCTTAGGCTATATATTCATCAAGAGTGTCTAAAGCAACTGTGTCTCATTCAGCAACCCAAGTTGACTAATAATTTATCACATAAAAATACTTATTGCCTAGAAGAGAGAAGGGACCATGAAATTCATGCACTAAATCAACAACTTCCACAAGGAAGTGAAACACTTGTCTTCTGCTTGCATCTCATTGAGCCACTCAACAGGAATAACCACACCTATCTTTAAAGAAGATGGAGCAATCCAGTTGTAGCATGTAATAAGATGTAAAAGAGAATTGAAATCTTTCCTCACATCCTTATTGACTATCACAGAATGATAGTGTCTATGGATTGTTTATTCTCTTAGGTTTCATTACACTACATTAGAAAATATGAACATGCTATATATCTGGTGATTGGCCAAAGCCAATCATGTTGGGTGACAACTTAATTTTGTTTTTTATGACTGGCTCAAAAGTGCACATCACAATAATAAATGTAAGAGGTTGTTCTCTCAACAAACCACTCCATCCTGAAGAACAGGAAGTTTGAATGTTATAAAATGTGAATGATGAGCAAGGAAAGTAACTTACCAATTATGTTTTAATTACTTAATTATTAAAAAATGCATTATCCTATAGAAATTGGAGGTTCTTTAAAATATTGTTATTCAGTTATTTGTCTGCAGCAGAGAATATGAACTGTCTGGGAAAAACCCGTATCTTGGCAAACAAGCTACTTATACCACCATTAAATTTCTTTTAGAAGACTCTTTTGTTCAAAAACCATTTTTAATAATTACATTTCAATCTCAAATTTATAATTTTGGCCATTATGGCTATATATTATAAGGTGGAGCTAAGACTTATGGAATTCTCTTTTAAAAAATCACAGAAATGGTCAGCACCTTCCAACTTTATTTTGTCTCTTATCTGCCAGCCGATCTCATTATTGCAAAGTAGTACACATGCCAGCCCCTTGTTCCATTACATACTCTGAGGTTACTTTTGCAGAGTGAGTGCAGTTTTATTATTGATCAAGATTCCTTAAAGATCCTTTAGCAATGAAGCACAACCATGAAAATTACTGACTGTGTCTATGTACCTGTGACTAAAGATGTGTGCAGTCCCATGTTAGTAACCAAGAACAGAGATGTCGTCCTTAGTTCTGTACGTAAATGATGTTTCTCAGTACTGATCTCCAGATAAGGTTTTTCAGTCTCTATTATTATAAATTACAGAGTGTAGAAAAATTGTTAAGTAAATGTCTAATCTTTTCTAAGCATCTCAAGTCTAAAATACACAAAATTTCATCAAATCATTCTCTTCACATAAGTGCTGCACATATGCCAAGAGCTGACTCAGTGGTTTCACCAAAATGTAAAGAAAAATTTGAGATTACCTCACCATGTAATAACTGCAGTTACACTTATGTAAGGCAATCATAGGAAATGCTTTCCCCATCTCCTCTTTTTACCATAATTTATGTTTTTACAATGTTACTCATAATGATGTGACCTCTATCTGGTTTTATTCTGATGACTACAACCAAAAACACACTTTAAATTATTAATTAGCTAATATTTCTGGGAAAATATCTGATAACATAGCAACAAAAATTCTAGACTACTTAAATAAAACCCCAAAATTCCAAAAGGTTTCTTGCCAGCATAAAAGAGAGCTGTAATAAGAGTATTCTTGGCCCAAATCTACTTAATTTTCATATAGTAATTATCATACTTTCTGAATTGACTTTTCTTTATGGTCTTTTGATTCACCTATCTGGCATCATGAACTTCTTTGCTTATTGCTATTCCTGAAGATCATTAGAGATTGAAAATTTTAGTTAGAATTGTTGTATGCATTACTATTTTGCCACTGCTTCCCATGACGAGCATACAATAATGCCCTGATAATAATGGAGATGACTACACACCAAACAAATGAAAAAATATACCATCCCACATGTGTGGAATGAGAGACAAGATGAAACATAGCATGCATTGCCTTTAAGAACAAAATTATTAGTAATAATGTTAATGTAAACATAAAATTAATTTTAGTAGTTTGAGTTTGTAAAAGGCAAAGCAGATCCATAATAACATCTCTTGTTTCTTCTGAAATTTCAAGATCAGTCACAAATCAGTTATAGACTTCCAAAGACTAATGATGATACATGCACCCCCCTTTATCTTAGGCAGACTTTTTAGCTTTAATATCTATACAAAGTCCACAGATTTATTTCCCTCTTTACTCACATTCTTTCTTTCATTTACCATACCTTTTCACATTTTCATTAACACATGTTAATTTTATAAAAAATAGGCTTCATAATAATATTGCCATATAGGCATGTAATATATTTTCAGCATCCTCCACCACATTTTACCATTCCAGACAAGGCTTTATCCCCAACCTTCAGACTTATAGTCCTCAAAACATCTCTACCTGGATGTCTACAAGAACCATCACTTTACCGGGAACATAACAGAGCATTTGGATGCCCTTCTCTAAACATGGTCCTCCTACAAAGAGTCCCATCTAATGACAGCATCATTCATACAACTGCTCAAGTTAGTTTATACATTTTTTTCTCTCTCACATGTCATATAGCCAATTCATCAATAATTTCTATTCACAAAAGTATATAAATATATAGTCTTTGACTACTTTGTTCTACTTATACTACTGTGGCCATCTTTGCCCCAACCTTCCTCATTTCTTTCTCACTTGATCTCCATTATTATCAGTCTATCCTGGTTTTACTCTTTTTCTCACACATGTATTCTGAGAGTGCCCAGAGAGAACTTTTAGAAAACAAGTCAGGTCAAGTTAAAACTGTCTAGGAGGGCTGGATAAATGGCTTAGTGGTTAAGCGCCTGCCTGTGAGGCCTAAGAACCTCGGTTCGAGGCTCGATTCCCCAGGACCCATGTAAGCCAGATGCACAAAGTGACGCATGCATCTGGAGTTCATTTGCTTTGGCTGGGGGCCATGGCGCACCCATTCTCTCTCTATCTACCTGCCTCTTTCTCTCTCTGTCTGTTGCTCTCAAATAAATAAATAAACAAACAAAATTTAAAAAAAAAACTGTCTAGGAGCCAGGTCCTCTCAACGAAGTTCAGTGAACTCTTATGCATTCTCTCAGAAGTCTGCCTTGCTCATTCGACTTCTGGAGTGTTCTTACATGCGCTAGGATCATGCTTGCCTCTGTGTTTCCACATTTGTGGTTTCTCTGCTTGAAAAATTTTACCTCTTAATATCTGTATGACTTCTTTCACTATTTCAATTATGATCTTATTTCCTGATCTCCCCAGGGTAATAAAGTGTACTTTTAACCCACTAATCCTACTTTTTTCCTTTCTATGGTGTCAGCACTCTCACACTCTATTGTTTGCTTATTTGTCTCAGTCTTCTCCCATGAGGATATGTCTGTAAATATAGGACATTGAATTGATTATGAGCCATATACTCAGTGAGCAGAGATGAATATTTGATGTGCCCTGTCCTCGAGCCACTTCTGTGGAAAGCAGAATGTTGTGACACAAAAGCAATGATAGAAACTTGAAAAGAAGAAAAAGTTGGCCACAGAATCTTAAGGGAATGACAATCTGTGAAGGAAAAAAAATGTACAGAGAATTTAGCTTTGATCTACAGAGTGATCACAGGAGGTCAATGGGTTTCTAAGGTATACCTTTTCTACTGAAGTAAATTTGGCCACTCAGAACTCCTACACTCTGAAAAAAATTGTTTTCAATCTTTGATCAATTTACAGGGTTAAAACTCATAGCTGTTCTAGCTATTTCTTTAAGCTAGGTTCATTACTAACAACAACTAAACAGTGAATAACTTCTCCAGACCAACATTGAGCAGAAATACAGTCTAAGCCCAGTGCCAGACAAGTGTAAATATTAAGTGCATTGCAGAAGCTATAGTTAAATATGTATTTTGCATATGTCTACTAAGGCTTTTGCACCTACCAACTACTCACAACCTAGCATTGTTTAGAATGTGTATTAGCCTCAAGAAGAGTTGCGAAAGGGAAGGAAGATTGATATATGCATTCCTTGAAAGGTACATAATCCATGCCTTAGGGACCCTCCAAGCAGTCAGTGGGTTCATATGGCCTTGGAGAGGACAATAGTAGGTAATTCATTAGTGGAAAGTTCTTAAAAAAAAAAAAAAAAAAAGTAACCATGCTGCTGGGCCTGGTGGCGCACGCCTGTAATCCCAGCACTCAGGAGGCAGAGGTAGGAGGATCACCGTGAGTTTGAGGCTGCTCTGAGACTACATAGTGAATTCCAGGTCAGCCTGAGCTAGAGTGAGACCCTACCTTGAAAAAACAAAATAAATAAATAAATAAAAATAAAAATAAAAACTATGCTGGGTTTATGGGCTCTAAGCTCTGCATGATGACTTTTTACTTAGTATCTGATGGGCAAGGGGTAAAAGGTCACTGAATAAATGATATATCTGATATATCTCAAAGGGATTTTCTTAGAACCAATTCAATTCATTTGATGAATAGTAAATTAAACCGCAAATCAAAATGAAATTCAAGCAGACATTTCAACGCACTTGTCTCACCTCACTCATCATGCAAACATTAGCCAGGAAAGCATTCCACACATTTGCTATATAGGCACACCAGCTAACTTTGAGATTTTTTCCCATCAACACACTAGACTAGTATTTGGTTAACTACAATTTCCATCAGTGAAAGGTTACTCTTTCAGTTTTAACGATGAAACACTCCAATGATTGTTCCAAGAACTCACCTCTTTAACTACTATTTTTCCTAGGTAGCTTCGTGCGAATGTGAAGTTGTTTAGACTACATATAACAGTCACCTGCTAAAACAGCCTCTTCATTGGTACCATAAATTCAACATTTGGTTTTATATAAATGTACAATTTCTGCCTGGGTCTAATTTAAGAATCTAGCAGACTAAATTATATTTTATCATCTGTCCAAGGAGCTAAAAACAGAGAGCAGAGATGTACTTCCAATCGTGACAATTTCAACTGTTTGTGTGGAAGACATGTTTTCTATTCAGAAGACATATGGCTGAATGCAGTTATTAAAATCTGAGTGTCCTACCTCTCGGATTGCTGTACAAAACTCACTCTGAAGCACCTTTTTGAGAGACTGTAGCTTATGCACTGGTACTTCTCCAGATTCCTGTAGCTTTTCCAGTAGTTCAATTGCTCTTGCAACATCTGAATAGAAAAACAAAATCAAGATAGAGACCTAGCATAAACTGTACTTCATCAACAAAGTACCATAATTAAAAAAATGAGTGGTGGCATCATTCCAATTGAAAACCGAGGGAAATTAATTGCAAAACTAGAAATATATAACTGAAAGCTGATTGACTTCATCTTCTGGTCAAAGGTCATTTTAACTTATTTACATAATTTGTTACTTATACCTTTGATGGCATTTACAATATGTAATTTTGGTCACAAATTTGTTTGAAGAAATAAACAAAATGTGTAATATTTATTCTAATACCCTAATAACCAAATTGGTGCTCATTTTTGAATTTTTTATTTTATTGTGTGTGCGTGTGCACATGTACACATGTGGAGGACAGAGGACAACTTTTGAGTTAGTCCTTGCATATCTATCTCATTTAAGGAAGGACTTCTTGCTCTGGCTTCTCAGTCTGCTATTTGTTTCTCTACTTGCCATAAGCTTTTGGGGGAATTCTGCGGCATTTGCCTCCTATCATGTGATCACACTCAGCCTTTTGGCATTACAGAAGCCTATAACAGCTTCAGACTTTTCTCTTGGGGTTGGATATTGAACTCAGGTACTCCAGTTTGAGCAGTGAGTGCTTTATCTACTGAGCCATCTCTACAACTTTATTTATTTATTTTTAAAACAAGATATCACTACAAAGCTCAGATTGTCCTTATCCAACCAGGTTGGTCTCAACTTAATGATTCTCCTATCTCAGGCTTTTGAGTGCTTGGGTTATAGGCTGTGTACCACCACAGTGGTTAATATTTGTTTTGCTGTTGGTATTGTTTGTCTTTTCTTTTTCCATATGTTATGTGTCAGAGTTGTAATGATACACTTATCAGCATTATGATGAAACTTGGCATAACTCCTTCATTTGTCTACAAACTCATTGAATTAGAAACTTAAAAGGTTTGTTTGCCAATGCTCCCTGAAACTTGTGTGATACAAGCAATAGATATTTGATGTGTGAATGAATCAGTGGATGCTCTCCATTTCACCACTGCTGCATTATTCTTGGTCCTCATCATCTCTTCAGTCTAGCTGAAGTAATGTACCCTTCAGCATCCCATATATCCACAAAGTTCTCTTCTTAAAATAAAAATCTGATCATATAACCATTTATCTGTTCTTAGAATAGCACCAAGCAAGAGTTTCGGTATTAATATCAAAGGTTAATGTATAAAGAAGTATATAATCTTTGAGAGCCATAAAAATTTAAAATCCCTGAATTATTTCTCATTGCCAAGAGAAAATAGTATAATGATGAAAGGCCATTTAAAATATTTATAGTGATATCTTCTTACTTTGAGACTCCAGTCAACACCTCACAGAAAAGTCACTTGCACAATTAAACAGCAAGATATGAGGCTTTCAATCCTAAGTGACTAACTTAAAGGTAATACATTTATCCATCCATCCATCCATCCATTCATCTGTCCACCACATCATTTATCTGTCCATTCCACAAATTGAGTTCTTTTTATACCTGGTATGAAACTTGAAAAGAATAACAAATTTCCTTTCTGTGTTCACAGAGCTCACAATCTAAAGAGAAAGGAATATAATAGCATAACTGTTGGGGTCCCCCCTAAGGCCAGCCCAGGAGGGACGATAGGGTCTCTTCTGAGTTAGGGTGAGCAGTGCAGAGTCACGACACAGACTCTGGGAGTTGGGTGGAAGTAGCAGAGGGCGAGCTGCTGCAAACTCGTTTATTGAGGAAGTGCACATGGGTTTTAAGGGGCTTGGCTGGTTTATCATTGTATGGAGTGGTCCCCCTTTTTGTGATCAAAGACAGCCTGTCTCTGAACAGGACATCTCGTAGCAGGCTTCTCATGAGCATGGGACTGCAGCTGTTGTCACACCAAGCCTGAGCAGAACGCCATGTTCACAGAAGCCACTTCCTATTTTCTTCTACCATGCAGTCTGGCTAGGACCAGGCCTGTACTGTGCCATACATATCCTCCTTTTTGTTTTTATTATTGGCAACCCTGAGAGGTATGATTTTTTGCCAAGCCATTGTTGAACCCAGGCCCCAAGGGATCATCATACATGACGGTGCCTGTCTTAGGTTGTCCCATCTCATGGAATCTTACCTGTCATGGGCTACTCGCCACCTTGGTGAGAAAACCCGAGGAGAATGGCCTGGTATGGTTTTTTCAAAGCCATTGTTGAACCCATGCCCCAAGGGATCATCACATGTGACAGTGCCTGTCTTAAGTTGCCCCCAAAAGGGGGAGGTTGCCCATTACAGCGTGGCGTTGTTTGATGGTGGGGCTAGGCTGGGACACTCCTGAATCAAAGAGACTGAGAAAATAATAACCCAGATCAAAAATGATAGACCAGAGGATGATCATGCAAACCACAAGTCCTAATGCTGGGGCCAGCTGAGACATATGGATAGAATGTTTAGGACCCACGTGTCTTATGCTTAGTGGGGGACTTCCGTGGGTCGTTACTCCATGGACATATGCCCACACAGTGTCTCTGGGGAGGCTCAGCCAAAGGCCTTGCCTTGGTTCCGAAATCCCGTGGGTCAGACCCTTATTGTGATTTCGCCGGGACAAACCAGATAATGGAGGGGCCAACGCAGGCTTCGGGGCCATGCGGTGGTGTGTGCCTTCCTACGGGGGGAGAGGACAAACAAAGGAAAAGGGGGGAGGAGGGGGCTGCCTGCTCACCCACAGGCAACCGTCAGCACATGGAACAGCAAGGGGCTTTTCTCACCAATGATGAAGAAACGCCAAGGGGGCTGCTCACCGTCGATCAAGAATGGGGCATCTTGCCAGATGCCGAGGGGGCTACTTGCCAAAGATCAAGGAGGAGGCGTCTCACCAACGCCAATGAGGGGGAGAGGGTACCGATGATCACGGATGGGGAGTCTCGCCAACACCGATGGGGCAGAGGGTCCCTGTTTAGGTGCCAGATGTTGCGGTCCCCCCTAAGGCCAGCCCAGGAGGGACGGCAGGGTGTCTGCCAAGTTGGGGTGAGCAGTGCAGAGTCATGACACAGACTCCGGGAGTTGGGTGGAAGCAGCAGAGGGCGAGCTGCCGCAAACTCATTTATTGAGGAAGTGCACATGGGTTTTAAGGGGCGTGGCTGGCTAAGCATTGTATGGGGTGGTCCCCCTTTTTGCGACCAATGACAGCCTGTCTCTGGACAGGACATCTCATAGGAGGCTTCTCACAAACATGGGACTGTAGCTGTTGTCACACTAAGCCTCCACAGAACGCTATGTTCACAGAAGCCACTTCCTGTTTTCTTCTGCCATGCGGTCTGGCTAGGACCAGGCCTGTATTGTGCCACACACATAACCAACCACAAAAAAAAAAAAAAAAAAAAAAAAACTGGTGCACTTCATAATTTGGGAGAGCTTAGCATATGTGTGTGTATCTAATTAAAACAACCAGAAAGTCTCTGTAGAGTCTTTCCCTGAAGTCCTTGTTTTGATTGCCAATTGTAGCTCAGAATAGAACAAATCATGAAATCAATATGACACTGTCAGTTTCCAGTTTGTCTTTTAGTACATGAACTGGAGGACAACAGAGTCAGTTGGATACTAGCCACTTCCACAATCAATAAGACACCACGCTGAGATTTTATGCATTTCCAACTGTATAAAATACTCCTCCCAGATGCCCCATGGGTACACAAAACTCAGTATGTTTAAGAGGAGGCTCATACTTTCCCCTTTCAACTATCTCTTCTTTTCCTGGGTTTTATATTTCCATTAATAATATCCCTAAGCAGCCTGCCTCTTTAAGCTAGACCATGCCATCATCTTTCATACCCCAGACACACTTAGCAAGCACTTGTAGATTCTGTCTCAAAAATGCCTTTAGAATGGTCCTCCTCCACATCAGCATTTCAGGAAAGCCTTCATTTTTCACCTATAGTACTAAAACATCTGAGTGATCTCCTTTAATTTAGTCTCTTCAGTTCCATTCAACCCTCCACACTGCTTCTAGAGTAGTTATTTTAAACGATAAACATGACGGTGATTCTCCTGAATGTAATACCTCATTGACATCCCTTTACCTACACAATAGAGTTCAGAATTCAAGGCATTAGTGAAGCCCTTTGGCAATCAAATTCAGTTCTCTCATCTCCTGGACACATCTCTCTGCCCATGCTATGTTTTAGAGATGAGTCCCCCCCAAACCTAAAATAACATATATCTCTACAGCTTGGTATATATTGTCCACTTTAATTAGCATGCAATTCATTCATTCTTTCAGTAGCACTAGGCCCTGTGTTGTACACACAAAATATAGTCATAAGGAGGATAGCCCTTTCCTTACTATTATGTGTTGTACAGGTTTGAGGGTGATGAATGCTCAGTAAATGTGTATGTGCTATGAACACAGCACAACAGGTGGTCCGGGCATGTATAACAAAGGTACACATTACTATGCAGGATACCAGAGAGGAAGACCTCTGTGGGACACTAAGAAAATTCTTCAGTAGGAGGTGAAAGTGGGGAAAAGGGGAAGAATGTTCCAGGCAAAAGGAAATCAAATACAGATGGAAGGCTTGCTTAGGAATGCTGACGTTACCTTCTTGTTGTTACAGCAGATCACTAGACAAAAAGATTCTGAATGGAGGAAAGCTGCTTATTTTGGGAAAACTCCATGACAGCAGGTGAAAGACAGGGCATGAACAGGTGCTGCACATTGCTTATGCCAGAGCAGGTAGACAACAGCAGCAGGAAGGTGAGCCAAGCACTAGCAAGGGGAAACTAGCTAAAACACCCATAAGCCCACCCCTAAAAATACACATCCTCCAGTAAGGCTTCAATTTGCAAATTGCCATCAGCTAGGAATCAAACATTCAAAACTCATGAGGGGTACATTTAATTCAAACTGCCACGAGGAAAGTTTGGGCCATTTAAAGAGCTGAAAAGAGTTCAGAGTGACTAAAGCTGAAACCAGTAAGAAACTAGAAAGAGATGAAGTAGACAGAAATCAAATAAAATCATGGTGAGTGTTTTAGTTCTTATAGGAAAGACTTAGCTCAAATTGCATTTCTTCATAAAAGTAGTGACTTTACCAACTCTTGAAGGGAGAGTTGAACTGCTATGATATCTGTATTCCCATGGTTCTTTGTCCACTCATCCATTGTGATAGTGATTACTCTCTGCTGTACCTCAGCTTGACTATCTGCCCTCCTCCTTCATCCATGAAAATACGTACAATCCTGGAGGTATCAGGAACAGCGTCATATCTTTGTATCCACAGTTGATTGCAGGATACTAAACACAGAGCATTTACAGCACACTTATCAGTGAATGGTAGATATTTAAAGGCAAGTGTTAGAGGTCTATGTCTGTCTTGACCCATACCTTTGCATGAATATAGATCTCCAGATCATTGTTAGCCTTTGTAAGACTTACTTCAGTATGGACAGTGTGGGAGGAAAGCTTGGATATGTAGTCTGAAGAGTATTGATGCCAAACTTAAAATGATACCAACCTGAATATTAATTCGTTTACAATCTATGCTGTGCATTGAAGTTAATAGTGGGTGAATTTAAAAATAATTCTCAAGAACCATTCAAGATGAATTAACATAGACTCTCCAGAATATCTTTTCTCACCCTCAGCTGTTTTGTTAGCTATTTTTCTCATTTTTGTGACAAAATACCTGGCAAAAGCAACTTAAGGGAAGAGGGCTTATTTTGGCTCACAGTTTGAGTCATGGAGGCAGGAATGTGAGATCACATTACATCAATAGTTAGGAAACAGACAGATAAAATCCATGTGAGGAAGATTTCCATAGAACCTCCTGTACTAAGTGACAATGTCAGAAATAAGAGAGAGTGACATACTTCTTGATTGCATGGGCTGTGTGGTTCATGATTTGCCTGCCCTCTGGCCAGTATGAGCAAAGCAAGAGACTTGGGAATCAGTGATCACTGGGTCCTGAGCCTTCTCACAGAAACTCATTAAGGGAATCAGGGATATGAGTCCCAAACACAGCAGGTGATAAAGGTAAAGGACGTCTAAGAGCTAAACTTTGAAAACATCAGGGTCTCCAGCCTTAACCTAGTTGATGCCAGAAACAAAAGGGTAGTTAGTGAACTAGATGTGACTCTGAACTTATATAAAGCATTCTTATTTTGTATTAAAAACCTTCAAGGTTAGAATCTGGGAGGAAGTAAAAGAAGCCTTTGGGTCAACACAATTTTTATTCTCAAAACTACTGTAATATAGTGTATGTGGCTTAGAAGAGTCCTTTATGGTTCTTGTTCAGAGCTTCCTTATATTCATTTTATGAAACTATTATATCAAGTTTGGTAACTAACAGAACACTTGAGTTTACTGGTTCAGCTTATGTTAGGATGAATAGTAGATAAGGACCCCAGAGGCTGCTAAACAAACATAATGAATAAAAGATCATAGAATATTTTTTTCTCCCTGAAATCTACTCTTCATCTTGTTGGCTGACTCTCAGATTAGTATTGCCATTCTATTATGTAAAGAAAATACTTGGGAATACCTGCACTGATGCCTGGGTCCCTTAGTCCATTTTCAGTTGATATGTTGGAGTATCACAGATTGGGTAAATTATAGGGAAAATAAACATATTTCTCACACTTCCAGAGGCTGGGAAGTCTAAGACTGAAGGGCTGTAGCTGATGAGGACTTATTAATACAGCAGGAGAAATAACATGGCCAGAGAGCAAGGTAGAACCTCATGACCTAACCGCTTCTAAAAGGTCCCACCTCTTAATACTATTACAAAAGCCATCAAGTTTCAACTTTGACTTTAGAGGGATATTCAAACCATGGCATGTTTCTGGCCACTGAACATATTTGGCAAGCAAAATATATTCATTCTATCCAACAACAACCCCAATAGTTTAAATTTCAAACTCTTATCTAAATCAGAGAACACTTAATGCATGATTTATCTTGAGGCAAATCCTCTTTAGCTATATCTATAAAATCAAATGAAGTTATCTACTTCCAAAAATACCATGATGGGGTAGGCATAGGATAGATGCTGCCACTCTGAGAAGGAGAAATGGGCAAAATTAAATTGTTAATTAACCTTAAAAAAAAAACCACAGGACAAAGGACACATGAGTCTAGAGTGTCATAAGGATGAGATATGGTCCTAAACCTGAAGAATAATCTTCTTTAACTCCATATCCTGCAGAACAGACAGACTGGGGCAGAGACAGGAGTCTGAGGCCTTCAGCTTTTCCAGGCTAATACTACAGGCTAATAGCTCTACAGTTCTGAGATTCTGGAGTGACCCAGTAGCATATCTCCACTCCACTAGACATTGCTCTAGTCAGGGCTCTCTGTGGTGGGTTTAATTCTATAACACGTCTACGTCTGGGCATCCAGAGAGTCTTTGGCATCCTTAGAAATCTAGCAGGAAGAATCTATGTCTCCAGTGTTTGCTTTCTGGATGCCTACAGGCTTAATTTAATGTACATAGAATTCTCCCAAGGCTTGCCACTTGTATTTTCTAAACGTATGGGGTGAGTTGAACCAGAACATGCTAGAAATGCAACTAAAGGTGTCTAGAATGCAGGTAGCAGAGACCCACAGCAGCCTCTGACAGCACTCAGTGTAGGGTACTCTGGTTCTGTCCCCTGAAACCATCTAGATCTCTGGGTCCATGCTGAGAGGGGTTTCCTTGATGGACTCTAACATGCCTTCTTCCCTTCCATTGTCATGATGATCAGTACCTGGCTCCCTTCCTGTCATATTAATCACATTAGCAAACAGCTATTTGGCCTGGCTTTTTGTATCCTTTCTCAAACATAATTTTTTTTTTTTTTTTTTTTTTTTTTTTTTTTCAAGGTAGGGTCTCACTCTGGTCCAGGCTGACCTGGAATTCACTATGTAGTCTCAGGGTGGCCTCGAACTCATGGTGATTCTCCTACTTCTGCTTCCCGAGTGCTGGGATTAAAGGTGTGCACCACCACGCCCAGCTGTGTTTCTTTTTTAATTATAACTTCCATCTTTAAGTAATTAGCTAGCATACTTCCTATGTGGTTGGAAGTCACCATGCAGTATCTTGAATGTTTGCTGCTCAGATATTTTATTTTTTCTGTTAAATATTTCAGTTCATCATACTGAGGTTTTTTTGCATTTCATAAGGCCTTAGGACATAACATACTTGCACCAAATTCTTTCCAACACTGAATAAAGATAACCTTTGCTCCAGGATCCAATGCCTTATTCATCACTCCCCTCTGAGACCTCTAGACCTTTACTATCTGTATTTCTATAAGCATTCTGTTTTTATTCTGTTATTTGACTAACAGAAAACCAAGCCCCCAATATTTGCAGAAAATCATTGAATTCACAAAGATAATTAGTGTCCATACGAAGCCTCATGTTTCATCACATTGTTATAAATTTCCTTCATTACATTGTTACCTACTGTGTGATGAAAGAACAGGGTATAAAATGTCTAGGAGAGAAAAACAATTTTCTTTCACACTCTTAAATTTAGTAACAGGACCCTGTTAGTGAAACTGGTAAAAATTATTAGCAGAAAAAAGGCTACATTTTTTTTAAGGCAACATCTTATGTAGTGCTGAGTGTCTCAAACTCACTACCTATATAGCCAAGGTTGTCACTGAACTTCTGATCCTCCTGCCTTCACCTCCCAAATATTAGGATTACAGGTATACTCCAACACAAGATTCAGTTTTTATTTTTATGTGTACTAGAAGCATGACAGTAAAGAAGTGGAAATTCAAAGGAGCAACTAGATTCTGGGCCTCACACATTAATTTAACAAAGGTTGATAAATCCTGAAGCAGTGGCTAGTCTAATAAATGGGGCATTGGGTTTCTAGGAATGATTAATTTTAGGAAAGTGACAGAAAAATGCATAAAAACAAAACCAAGTGAGGATATGGATAGTCTTGGTGAGGTTTGTTTATGCAGATTCTTGGTGGTGTGACTTAACGTTCCAAAGAGTTGATCTCCAATTCCTGGTATAGATGGGCATCATTCTGTTCATCAGCCTTCTTGTCATGAGCACAGTAAATAACCCCTAGTGATTACAAACTTCTCTAGTCTTTTCTTCTGTTCTCCCATAATCTTCACCCTTAGTGTTTTGCACATGGAAATGCCTCATTTGGCTAAATCCCCCTAATGCCCCAGCCTCTCTCCACTCATTTCCCAGTTCTCACTTTCAGATATTTATTGGACCAATAGTCCCACTTCTTGGCACTAGTTTTCTCTGTTCTCTCCCGTTATGACAGAGTTCCACACACTGGGTGATTTATAAAGAAAAGAATATTATTTCTCAAATTGAAAAGGTTAGCAAGTCAAAGAGAAAGATGAAGACAGCTGAAAAGAACCACTGTGCTATATGACAAGATGACAGGAGGGCCAGCAAGTACACAGGAGACAGAGCTAGCATTAGAAAAAGCCATCAAGAGCTATATAAACCAGTCCCTCAGTTACATCTAGAATCTACTTTTTATCATTATGATGACAATTAAAATTCAGTGTGAGTTTTGAGGGGGACACTGAAACTACATTGTAAGCCATATGTTTTAAGATCTTAGCATCTTTTGATCCACTTTATCACTATAAATAATTCTAAATAGTGGTCATTATCTACATTTGGGAAAAAAGAAAATAAAGGTTTATGGAGTAACTCACTTGTAAGTAGTAAGTCTAGGTTGGGAATTTGGGTCTGCATGATTCTAAACCCTGTGCCTGTTATTTCTATTGCTATCACAGCTTTCCTTTTGTAGCTTTTTTGCTTTAAGCTTCAGCACTTCTACAATAGCTCTGTGCTCTGCAGGCTTTCTTGGTCAGAGACTGAGCTCTTAATTTTTTCTCTTTCAATAAAGATTAACCCTTATTCATTTACTAGTGTATCTCTCTCAGGTAGTCTTCATTGATCAAGGGGATTTCCTGGAGAGCTTTCAAATGATAGAGTGGAGTAGTTCTCAGCCTCAGCTACCCACTGGAATTACCTAGGAGCACAGAAAATCACAGAAGCCTGGATCCAACCCACATGTATTTCTTATTTCATTGATCTGTTTTGTATACTGGGCATCAGTATCTGCATAGCTTCCTAGTGGTCATATTGCAAAATCATGTTGAGAGTCACTGATGGAGAGACTCAAAATGTTCTTGTTATTTAATGACAATTATTTGTTTTAGAATTTTTTTACTTATTTGTAAAAGACAGACACAGAGAGAAAGAGAGAAAATGAACATGTTGGGCCTCTTGCCACTGCAAATGAGTTCGAATGCATGTGCTACATTGTACATCTGGCTTTACATGGCAACTGGGGAACCGAACCCCAGACAACAGGCTTTGCCAGCAAGAGCCTTTAATCATCGAACCCTCTACCTATTTCCACAATTATATTCTTTATTTAGAAAAAGAAACTAAGTCCCACAGAATTAAAACTACTTAATGGAAAGAGCTAGTAACTGGGCTGATTACTTTCACAGAATTTGAATCTACTCATAGTGTTCGATAATCTAAATGACAAGTGAGATGTGGCTCAGTAATCCACATAAAGAATTCTGTTTGTATTGGTAAGTTTTGCATGTGGAGAGTCAAACAACTATGGATGCAAATATAGTTAGGCCTAATGACTGCATGAGTCCTGAAACTAGTACAGATATTGTTGTTTATTATTTCATAAATTGTACAATATAATGATGATTTATATAGCATTGACTCTGGATTAGTTATAATAAGTAATTTAAAGATGATTAACTATGCAGACAATGTCAGTTAGATAACTTTCAATTAGTATTACATTTGTATAAAAGGCTCACACATTTATGGACTATGGAGTGAGGGTATTGACATAGAACAAAGTGAGTTAGATATCATCATTTCTTTCAGAACTTACTCCCCTTACTTAGATTATCTTGTAAAATAATCACTCATATTCAGAAGGATTCTTATTATTATATCCACCTTATAACTAAATAAAATTAAATGAATGTATACATAGCTGAACTATCTGACCCAAAGCTATATAATAAATGGTGGAGCCAGAACTCACAACCACTGAAACCCTTATTAGTTCCCTAAACTGATACTTAAAAATTAAACCATCAAGTTGATCTAACTTATGTTTAAATAGGACATCAGAGACCATTGGAAGCTGGAGCAAATAGTCATAACACTGTCTCAGGTCATATTGCAATATGATCAAGGTGTTCATTATGCTAACTAAATCATTGGTGTGGTAGTTTGAGTGAGATGTTCCTCATGAGCTTCCAGGTCTTTGTAGGTTCCATTTGGTAGTTGTTGTAGGTTCAAGATAGGGTCTCTAGCCCAGGATGACCTGATACTGACTATGTAGAGCCAGGCTGTCCTTAAAATCACAGTGCTCCTCCTTCCTTAACCTCCAGAGTGCTGGGATTAATGGTGTATACCACACTTGGTTCATTCGGTTGTTAATCACAGGAAATTAAATAGTGTAGCATGTACTTGTCTCATAGAGAAAGAACATGGAGTTGGACAGTTCAGGTGTACTACAACAGCTCAGTAATGACAACAGGTACTAAGACTCTTCCTTTTCTTAGTCACATGGCTCCCTTGTTTCATGACTTCAAGAGAAATGAGTGACAATGACAGTCATTTAATTAAGATAAACATAAAAATAATCTATGGGGGATAGACTTGAACGTGGAGGACAGAGAAAAGTCGAAATGCAAAGAAAGGGAATCCTCACAGTAGCAACAGCAATGGCATGGCCCTCCAGTGAAGGACACAAAGGTTGTAAGGCAAAAGGTCAGACAATTATCAATAGAACCTAGCAAACAAGGCAGAATGCAATAGTAACAGTGGCATATTAGCCAATGATTAATAAACAGCTCTCCAGAACAAAGAAACAAACCCCTCAATATGACTTGTATTATGATTTCTATTGTATAGCTACTGATATAATGTCCAGTTAGAAGCTACCAATACAATATTACTAGCTTCCAAATTTCATGAATATTTAATAATAGCATTCACTAGCCAGAAAGCAATGGTCCTTTGCATCTGGCTGGATAGGGGCCAAAGTATGATAAATAAGCAAGGAAACAGATATTGTACAAAGATTTAAGAAGAAGTTCAGATTTTTTGTAAAAGTCCTAAATAAAGCCACTGGAAAGAATTTGGCAAAGTAATTATTTTATCTAGTTTACATTCATTTAGAAATAATACTATGAATGTTGTCTGCAATATTAGTTATAATGGACCAAGAGTGTATTAAAGATAATAGTTAGGAAGAGAGTATAACAGAGGTACTGCCAAGAGACAGAAAAAAGACTAGACAGTAACTGAGAATGCTGAGCTATCTACTCACTTTAACAAGGGAATTCCATTTGGAATAATTTCCTTTCTATAATGTTACATTTTCTCATAAAATACCACTATTACCAGAAAAGGACTCACATAATAAAGAAAATGAAGGGAGGAGCAACAGATCTCATATGTAGATAATATGCCAGGTACTTTATATTATAATCTCATTACACTTATATTCTGATTTAGCATTTTCAGAATTAGACTTCACAGTAACTGTATAAAGTGATTATTAGCTCATCATAATTGTCGGCTTTCTTTGGCTTTTGGTCTGTAATCATATTCTCCAACTCACTGAAATATTTTAGATAGTATTTTACTGATCCAAATTGAAAATATCTTATGTGGCCAAGAAAGGAATAACAAGAAAATGTCACCTATTATTATTTACTTTAAAAATAATTTGGGGGTTGGAGAGATGGCTTAGCAGTTAAGGTGCTTGCCTGTGAAACCCAAGGACCCATGTTCAACTCTCCAGACCCCACATAAGACAGATGCACAAAAAGTGAGGCATGCCACAAGGATGAACATGCCACTAGGAGGTGCAAGCATCTGGAGTTAGATTGCAGTGGCTGAGACTCTAGCACACCAATTCTTTCTCTCTCTCTCTCTTGCTCTCTCTCTCTCTCTTTCTCTACAACAGCTATAAACAACTACAGCTGGCTGTAAGTAAGCATTTCCTAGTCAGTATTGTAGAAGTCATTATTAAGAATATATTTTAAGGTTGGTCTTCATGATGTCCTCTCTAGGGCCCTGTGGTTCAAGGTGTTCCCTCTAAGGGCCTGCTGAAGGTTCAAGCTTGTATTTCAGGATATAGGATTTTAGGACATCATGAAGACTAATCTTAATCTTTTCCTGTTTCTCTCTCTCTCTCTCTCTCTCTCTCTCTCTTTCTCTCTCTCCCCTCTCTCTTCTCTCATTCTCTTTTATATCACCTATCTTTTTTTTTCCTTTTTCTTCCTTGGTACTGACCTGTAACTCCCAATACCAGCATGCAGTTAACTTCCACCATGAGCTGTTGATCAGAGAAACCTACAAGGTTTCCCAAAGAAGACAGATTTCTGTCAGAGTTCTTGATGACCCACCAAAGGTTAATGGTAAGACCCTAGCGCCAAACACACCATATGCTGTTGGGATGGAACATGGAGTGACCTGGCTGGAATCTGGAAGAGAGTTAGTCCCCAGACAGTTAGCTTGTCTAGTGCAAGAGGGTGCTACATGAGCGACTGGGGGAAAATGACCGACATCTGTCCAAACAACTCGTAGTCTAAGCTCCTCAGCAGTAAACAACCTGATGTGATGCTCAAACAAGTGCAATAGTGGCACACAGCCATGATGAGTAACCAACTGCTCTTTATTTGGCTAACAGATCTACTCAGTGGAATGGAACTCATAGCTGGAACTGGGAAACAAGTCAAAACCACGTCCAAAAAAATGAACCCATTCTCCATTATTAAGCTCCCACCAACCGTGGGCTATAAGAGGGCCTACACATATAAAATTCTCTCTAAAAAATATAATGGCCATCCCGTCTATCTGGTGCTGATTTGTCTCTCCATTGGAGAATTTGCCTCTCTTTTTCAGATGGATGCCAAACCTGATGTGAGAATCAGCCTACTGCACCTCACCAGGGCCCCAGCTGAAACCATAGAGTAACGGGCCAAATGGGCAAGAGTGCAGCTTTCTTGGTGAACCCGACACCAGAACAAGGCTGAAGGAGATAGACACAGAGAACACTCAACTCCTACTAAACCAGAGATTCAAAGACACAGAGGATCCCAAGACCTCATCACTGACGTGGAACTGTAACGAACCCAAGATGGCTCAGGGAAATTCGCAGAAGAGGGGGCAGAAAGAGTGTTAGAGCCACAAGTTGGGTCATTATGCACAGAGACATTGCCTCTTCTCCCTAACTGATGGCTACCCCCATAATGCACAACCCACATTCCCCAAGGTGGAGGGTCCTTTCAGAGGGGCAAGAACAGGGAGGAGGCTATCTAAATCACCAACATGAATACACTCACATTATGAGGATAACTAATAAAATAAATAATAATTTTTTAAAAAGAATATATTTTAAGGATTTAGGAGGTACTTGGTAAAAACTGTCATGCAAGAATGAGGACCAGCGTTCAATCCCATATTAAAAAAAAAAAAAAAAAAAGCCTGGTGTATGGTATGCCCATGTAATTTCAGCACTGGGGAAGTAGAAAAATGTGGATCCCCAGGGCTCACTGGCCAAGCAGTCTACCCTGTCTCAAAAGAGGTAGAAAGTGCCTATAGAACAACACTTGGGATTATTATCTGGCCTCCAAACATGTACATACACACTCTCCTCTG
The DNA here is from genome assembly GCA_036365145.1 of Orientallactaga sibirica. Classification (NCBI taxonomy): domain Eukaryota; kingdom Metazoa; phylum Chordata; class Mammalia; order Rodentia; family Dipodidae; genus Orientallactaga; species Orientallactaga sibirica. Next base: position 29,343,214 of record JAEOAD010000012.1, on the reverse strand, counting down.
CACATACATATGTACCTGTACGCACATGAATACACACATACATATATGACATTTTAAATAATGTATATGAAATCTTGCCTTTTAGCTTTTTAATATTTATAAAAGTTGTACCCAAAACTGCTCAATTGAATATTGTACAGCACATGTGTACACTAAAATAAAATAAAAGGCCAGTAGACTTGTTCTTCCATTGCTGTGGTAGGAAAGGGAATCTTGCTAATCTACAAGTCACCAATGAGAAATGACAATTAGTGTGTTCTCTTCCATTGACACCATCTCTGCTTTGATTCAGCAACAACTCATTATATTTCTTAAATGCAGATTAATTGGTTAACCCAAGGATGAAACTGTTCAAATTAAATTTAAATAATATCCTCATCATGTCATTGACAACACTCTACTTTGTTTTTATTATCAAAATGGATGATCTTTTCTACATGGGATCTGGGTCAACATTGAGTGAATACTCAAGCACACAAAAAGTTTCACAATATTGGAATTTTTGAATCAAGAATTTCTATAATGACAAAATCCTGGCCAGCATTGCTCAAAGTGTTTGCCAAACTCACTGCAACCAAGGAAATAAATTAAGTTACAAAATGAAAAGCTATAGTTGCTAAGATTCTCTGATATAGAAGGCCCCTATTTCATTTGAAAGTGATTACTTTCCCAATAAACAAATCTTCAGGTACATAAAGTTTCAGATACAGCTTTCATTGTTAAACAATTGCTGCTATATAATTAGAATGAGTAATATGTTCCCAGTTTCTTGAAGCACTATATTCAGCATTTTGTTCTTGTTTTCTTTTTTCACTTTAAAAATTCAGTTACTTTTCTTTCTCAGGCACCTAAAGTTGAAACTTGATTTGCGTACCATTACCTGAGACCTGAGAAAGTCAAAAGTATCACCTTACTTTCTGCATGCATTTTCTATTTTTGTTATATTTCATATTTCCTTTTCCACTGTATTTTTCCCCTATTAGTTATGTACATTCTCAGTGTGTAAATAGCGCATGTTGGAACCATCCTTAGCCTTCTCCCTATCCTCCCCCCTCCGAAGGGACCCTCCTATTTGGGGATGACAGTTATCCCCATATGGGTTGTGGATTGTTCATAGTTCCACTGTATTTTTCCCTCACTTTTCTGTTCATCTTGTATCCATATCGTTATACAACTATAGCCCACTATTGCTCAGTCTTAATCACAGATGGCAGACATGAAAATAACTACCTGACTTCACCTGAGGATGGAGGTCTCTGAGCACTTAGATCTACCCAAAATACAATCATTGTTAACATTTCTGAATGAAGTTGATCAATCTACCATTCTCCTTAATAGTACATATTAGGAAATCTATTTTGTATTAATTTTTCTACATGCTATCATAGCCAATGCTACATCAGGACAATTATAGATACTTAAAATTGTTTAACAGTCCAGATTGTATTAAATTAATTTTTATTATGTAAATATTTGTATTCACATGTTAAAAATGATAATGTGTCAAGCTCCGTTTTAATAAAATTTAGATATGTCACAAAATTTAACTTACAAGAGAAATGAATAGTTAAGGGACTGGATTCCATCTTTCGTTAACAATAAAATTTAATTTTAAAAAAGAGAAACAATGAATGTAACCTGCAGGTAAATCATGGTTTAGTTTAGCATTCATGAAAATACTTAGGGAATTCATTTTGCTGAGCCCTCTGGAGCAGGTAATATGAACTATACATTCCAAAGTATATTTGGTATGCAGAATTTTCCCAGGTTTCTTAAAAATGAGTATGATAGGCTGTACTGGTTAAGTACATTGCATATGTAGTTCCACGAATAAAGTCAAACTCAGGTATGGATTATCAATATAGGATCTGAGAATTCTCACCCAGTTTCCTAACTTTCTGTCCACATAGTTCCATACTTTTCTTCCCCTATGACTCCAATTGATTTAAGATGAAAAAGCAGAACACCTTCCAGGGCTTTCAATTTCTCTGCAAATAGAAGTCTGTGTGTTTTCCTTTCCTTACATGACTTGTCTATCTAATGATTTCTTGGGGAAAACAGTTAAATAATTATTGTCTGGCCTCTTAAGACACTGGACACACAAGTGAGACGTTGTGTTTCTGTTGCTTAGTCTATGAATAAGTGCACACTTTGCATATTGCAGTGGTTTCTCATGAGCGTGTGCTTACATTGAGAGGTGTTTTTCCCCCCTTTTCTGGTAATTGTTATCAGTAAAACCCCAATTACCCCTTTCACTTAGTGTTAGAAAATGGAAGAGAGAAACCTTTAGATGTTGCGACAGAGACAAGCAATCTGTTTAGGTGCTTTCTGAAAGGCTGCTGTAAAGAAACTAAAGTTTTAAGCTTTCTTATCCTCAAATACATCCAATACTAGAAAATAGATGCATATTTTCATCCAAACTGACAGTTTGATGTATTATTCTGCTATCAAGCTACTTAATAATATGTTTCCTCTTTTACCATATCACTACTGTATCACACTGTTACCCAGTTTCATAGCTACTTGGGGGTTGTGTGGTGAGGTTAGCGTGCCACAATCTACATCTTTAAAGGATAACTAGGGGGCAGAGGGAAGCTGCTATTTGCAGCAATTGTTATAGTGAACAGTGGAAACATTTTATAGGGTACTTTACAATCAGCCAGCATAAAAGATGATTGAAATTTCTAAGTAAAATTCATAAATTGAGTTTTTTTCTCATTATTTTAGACTCCCAAGGGCTGCATTCTCAGACTTTATATGGATGCATCTTCTGTAAATCAAATATTAGGAATAGAAAAGGAAGAAAAAATAATTGCTTTATAACATTTACATATGGATAACAAACTAATTGTAACTAATAAAATATTTAACTATAAATACAGTTTTATAAAATATGAGTATATTTTAAACATAATCAAAAATTCACTGGAGTATTTTGAGCACTTTGTTTTCTAACTGTAATGTAAACTAACATCTGGGAGTTTTGTAGAGTAAGTGTGAAACCCAGCCTGATGCTTAAGATATGTCTCTATGTTTAAATCATGTTTCACTTACTGTCTATTTTCAAGGATATCAGCAATCTTTTTTAACTAAAATTAAAATGAAAGCTTACCAACATAATTCAAAATAATTTAACTGAATGTATAATGTCAGCTTAAAATTGCAGTGCTGTTTCTACATTTATCACTTATGAAATATTATATATTTATTAACATAGCTATAACTATAAAAAATAAAATGTTACATTTACAAAACTATAAATTTTTCAAGTATTTATTTATATGTTTACTTATTTTTATTATTCTGGGGCTTGAACCTAGAGTCTTGCTCATGCACCACAAGCACTTTTACTGAATTATCTTCATAGACCATTTATTCATTTTCAGCAGACAATATTTTGCACATAATTTTTTATGTTCAATATGAGAAATGAAACATGCTCATACTATGGGTCTTTCAAACAGAGCCAACCAGTGTATGTATCATACCACACTCACTACTGTTTGTGGTGAGAATATGTAAAGCCTCCTCTCTTACAGTTTTAAATAATATTGTACAGTAGTCTCGGATTTCTGACTACTCTCTTCTGGTTCCTTGTACCCTTTCCCTACCATGTCCCTAATGCCCACCCTTAACCACACTCAGTATCTGTTAAACATCATCCTACTCTCCACTGCAGTAAGTTCAAGTTTTTAATATTCTCCATGTAAAGGAGCTCATGCAGTACTAATCAGCCTGTGCTTACTTCACTATGTGCAACATAGTGTTGCCTGGGTTCATCTACTTTAGTAGAAATGAAAAGAGCTCCTTCCATAAAGGATGAACAATATTCCACTGCATGGGTATGTAATATAATTCCTTTAAGGGCAATTAGGTGGGTTTTCCCCGCATATTTTAGTTATTGTGGGTAATGTTACAGGGAACTTCAATAAGAGTGCAAGTATGTGTTCAATATGATGGTTTTATTTCCTATGGAGATATACACATAACTAGGATTGCTAGATCATATGCTTATTGTTTTTAACTACTTGAGAAATCTCCTTACTATTTTCTGTAATGGATGTATTAATTGGCATTCCCACTTATGGTGTATAAGTGATCCTTTTTCTCCAAACCCTGTGCAACATTTCTCATTTCTCATATTTTTCATAATAGCGTGTCTAGCACTGTGAGAAGGTACATCAGTTTGGATTTAATTTGCTCATGTACACACCTTTTCACTATTTTTACATGTTCCATTCTGCTTATTTATTTGAGAGAGAGATTGGCAGATAGAGATAAATATAGAGAGAGAAAGAGAGAGGGAATGGGCACACCAGGGACTCCAGCTGCTTCAAACAAACTCCAGATGCATGTGGTTTACATGGGTCCTGGGGAATTGAACCTAGGTCCTTTGGCTTTCCAGGCAAGTGCCTTAACCACTAAGCCATTTCTCCAGCCCATTTTTGTGTATTCTTTAAAGAAACATTTGTTCAGGTCTTTTGACTACACTATCCCTTACCCCCCGTGGTCAACTTTAAATTGCATAGATTAACTTTATTTCTCTTGAATTCCCATAGATTTTTGGCTACACTTATCAGATGTATGGTTTGCAAACAAATGCTTTTTCCATAAATTGTCTTTTCATTGCTCATTTTCTTTGCTATGCTGAAACTTTTCATTTTGAAGTAACTGCATTTGTTTTTTGCTTTGGTTGCAAAGGATCATGTTGTTTAAAAATATCATTTCAAAAACCAAGCTAGGAAATGGACCCAATAGCATGCACTTGCTAAGTGTTCTGACAGGGGAGCCACACTTCAGTGCCTAAGGGTTTTTTGTTTGTTGGTTTGTTTCTGTACACAATGTGAGATAAGAGTAAATTGTATTCCTCTCACGAATATCCAGTTTCTCCCATAATTATTTATTGAATTACCTGTCTTTCTCTCATTAGCACCTGTGATGAAAATTAATTAGATACAACTGTCATTCTGTTAGTACCATGGGGTTTTAGTTACTTTACCATTGGAGTATATTTGAAATTAAGTAGTATGATGCCTAGGTTTGTTCTTGAACTTTTGTGTGTGTGTGGTTTCATACACATTTTTGTTTTTCTTATTGCTGTAAAGAATGACACTGAAATGTTAATATGGATTGTACTGAATCTCTAGATGGCTTTGGGTAATATGTACATTTTATTCTATTAATTTTTCCAGTCCCTGAATGTTGGCTATATTTCCACTTACTGGTGTCTTCTATAATTTCCTTGATCAGTGTTTCATATAGTTTCAAAGTACACATTTTTCATATTCCTTGTTAAATTTATTCCTATGCTTTTAAGGTTTTGTGAGTTATTGCAATATGATTTACTTTTTGAATTATTTTATGTAGTTCATAGATCTTTCATTTAATTTTTCTAAGGTTTATACTTCACTTTACTTGTAATTATAGTCATGGGTGTGGGCTGGTTCTATTGCTTTAAAATTTTAGCTTTGTAGTGAACATTTTCTTGCTCATAAGATAATTTTTTATGTCCTTATTCTCAAACTTTTTTTTTTTTTTTTTTTTTTTTTTTTTTTTTTTTTTGGTTTTTCGAGGTAGGGTCTTATGACCTGGAACTATGTAGTCTTAGGGTGGCCTCAACTCGTTCCTATGCATTTGGGATTAAAGGCGTGTCTAGTTATTTTGGTTCGATCATTTGGTCTAGTTATTTTGGTTGAGTATTCTACATTTAGTCTTTCAATCATGACCAGTTTGACATCAATGAGTTAAAGTTTTGAGTTTACAACCTGAATACCATAGCAACTTGCTACCATCCAGGGCCAGCCTTTGTTAGTCTGATGTAAGCCCTAGGTTAATAGTCATTTTATATCTCAAGAAGTTGGTAATGTCTTCAAGTACTTTAAGACTTAATAAACTAAGTTTATCTTTTAATCTTTTGTTTAAGTTTATTCATATTTTTATTTACATACTTTTACTTTATAATCTGTATAACTACTCTGTAACAATCTTTTTTTTTTTTTTTTATTTTTTAATTTGAGAGAGACAGAGAAAGAGAGACAGAGAGAGAATGGGCACACCAGGGCCTCTCAGCTGCTGTGAATGAACTCCAGATGTGTGTGCCTCCTTGTGGGGCATAAAATCATTTAAAATCCAATATTTAAAGTTTTTTCTCTAGTTTTATTTAGTCAGTTTATTATATAATTACCAACAAAAACTCTTATTGTCCTTACCATAAGACTTTTAATATGACCACTTAAGATTTTTTTTTCTTTTTCAAAAGGTTTTTTAATTAGCTCTTTATAGAAGAGTAGATCAGATTTGATTTATATTATTTAACCCAGAATATCCTGAAACATATTTTTTTAAATATGAAAGCAGATTTGAACATTATTAGAAATTTTATAAGTTTTTTTTACAAACTCATTATTGAGTACTTCTAAATTTAAATATAAATCTTGAGGCTGCTGTCTATTCGTAGTCCTATTGAAGCATAGAGAGATAAAATAAATTTAAAAACAGCCATTTTTTGTTTTTCTTTTGTTTTGTTTTGTTTTTATAAAAAGTCTCCATCTGTTGGTAGCAATTTGGGACTCACTTATCATCATACTGGGGCCAGGATCCTGAGATTCCCTGCACCTGTAATCCCCCTGGTTCTGTAAGACAGGGAAGCTAAGAGCCATCAGAGATTCTCTTGGGGACAGCATAAACTCCAGAGAGCTCTGTGTCTTGTCTTTCTGTCTAACAGTGAGCCTTGTGTGTTAGGATCCTCCTCTTATTCTCCGGGCCACCTGGCCATCTGCAGATCAAGCCCTTCAGGAGAAAGCACTAGGTGACACGTTGCAGGTGCCTGTTCATGTGCAGTCCTCTACTTTTATCTTTGTTATGGAGAACTGCCCCAGCCACACCATGTGAGAGCAAGACAGTTTTTTCCAGGTTTTAGCATCTGCCTGGTATTGACCCAGAACTTAATTATTTTTTATCTACTTTTTGCCCTGGGGAACACAGCAGGACAGGATAATCTCCACCCCCCTTTTTTTCCCTAAAATTCTAGGGATAATTTTGGACTTCCCTCAGGGCTACAACAAGACAGCTTTCTGTTCCTGTCATTTTATAACTTTTTAAGAGTAGAAAAATCTTGCATTTTTTCTTGCCTATGATTTTAATTACTTTCAGTGTTCCTTCTGGAGGAAGCTCAACAGTAAAAGTTGGCCATGCAGTCTAGAACAGTGAGCTTTGTGGAGGACATCCCCCACAATGAATTTCCCACTATGTTGGTGCTGTAGAAGAGACACAAAGGCAAAGCTTTATCATTCTGCACCCTTAGAGCTGTGAGCCACACATACACTTATATATACACACATTCATTCTAAATGTACTTTTCATATGGACTCCAGACACATTTTTCCCACACACATTCATTCACTCACTTATTCATTCATTTATTCAGAAGCTAGGCATTCCCACTTTAAATTCCTATTCTATTTATAACTCCAGAGACAAAATCAAACCTCAAAATTACCTCAAGTATAATTTTAAATTTTATATTCAGTATTTTTCAAATAAATCTTGATTAGTCTCAATTCTAATTTTTAATCTCCAATTTCAATTTCCTGGAGTGTCCAGGTGGCCCACGGACAACCTATGACTTGATATGCAGTTCCTAGGAGGATCCAAAAATGTTAAATACAAAAGGACAAAACAAACACTAAACAGAACAAGACACAAAGGAACAAACAAAAGATGGACAAAGGACAGACAAAAATCGAACGCTATATGGGCCCAAGAAACAGAGCCAAGTAGACAATGTGATATCTTGCTGTTGCCTATAACCAGGACTAAGTGGACAATGTGGGTTCCACAGTTGTCCTAAAGCAGGTGGGCAGTGCAATGACTTGCAATTGCCCTGGACAAGAGTGTGCATGTGCTTTATCAGACACCTCTCTGTCCCCAGAAGTAATCCCACCAGAACCAGAGATGTTATAGAAGGAAACTCCTTACTATGACTTTCCCATGGAGGTCTCCCCAGACAAGTGCTTACTTGTTTCACTTTTGTGCAGCCGTTCACCTCAGCTTTCCATGGAGCAGAAAGCGTGTGTCCCCAGGCCTTGGAACCTCTTCAAGGTGCACATCCCGTGAGACCACGCTTCAGACCCAGAGACTGAGAGAGAAGGATATGGCTTTGGAATTTGGGTTGGGTCTCCATCTCCCTGGGGTCTCCATTATGTTGACCCAGAATTTGCTAGAATAAAGGCCACCGAGCACAGATTATGGCCAAATTGAAGCAAGCTTTTAATTGTTCACAATACAGCTGGTCCAACTGCTGCCTCCCTAGGGAGGGGTTGTACAGAGCAGCCCCAATCAGCTTCTCAGACTTTTTTAAGAGGGCAAAACCATAGCAATCACAGGATAGGGGGTTTTCAGAGGCAAGCAAGCATGGTGACAGAAGCAAACCAGACATTACAGTTAAACTATTTCCTGGAATGTTATGAATACACCATCCTGGGAACAGTAACCAGGGAACAATTTGTGGCCCCAGCTCAGACATAGAAACTTAGAGAAACTGAAACTTAACTTAGTCATTATATCAAAATGGTTCTTGCTGTTAAAATGGAGTCAGGTTGGGGGCTGGAAAGATGGCTTAGCCATTAAGGCAATGTCTGCAAAGCCAAAGGATCCCAATTCGATTCTCCATGACCCATGTAAGCCAGATGCACAAGGGGGTACATTCATCTAGAGTTCACTGGCAGTGACTGGTGGACCCGCTGTGCCCATTCTCTCCTCTCTCTCTCTCAAATAAATAAATAAATAAAATATATTTTAAAAATGGAGTCAGGTTGGATCTTTAGAACATCAATTTCTGAAGAGTGAAGTAGTCTCACAAAGTTGGATGTGAATTTATCTTTCAAGGCCTGCATTTTACATAAGAACAACTGATGTCAGGGGACAAAACAATAATTTTCCTGAGTTTGATAACAGGCATTGCTTGGGAAAGATCACTGTTGATTGTGAAGTAAAAAATCATTACTCAAGAGTGAAGATTCAAGGCTTTGAAACTAGAAAGAGAGCTTGCTCCTGAGAGATAGACATTTTCATATACTCTAGACAATAATAATGCTGTTTGCCTTTTTTTAAGCTCAACATACACATGAGGACTTTAAGAATACAAGTGGGAATATCTATGTGTCATTTTAATTTACTTTTTGCCTGCACACCAATGGTGTTGAACATTACTCCTAGTCTGTCTCCCAAGTGCTGGGATTAAAGGCAAGAGCCACCACACTTTGCAGTGAACATCTATTTACATGCTTGTGTTCTATGTGTATTTTAGTGGAACAGCTATTGACATCCTTGTTCAATATAAGATTAATTTACTAAACTCCTTTTATTTATGAATTTACAGTTATATCTCTCTATGTTCAGGTAAAAATCTTTTATGTTTTGCTCACATTTTTTCCAATCTTTGGTTTATCCTTTCATTTCCTTAATAGAACCACTTAATGATGAACAACTTTGGGTATCACCATTGACTTGTGGTTTTTACATTCATAATAAAATATGTTAGAGTATCTTAATGTGTCAAAGATTTTTACTACTATATTCCAAAATAATAGGAGGCAGAGACAGGAAATATTCCTGGAAGCTTAGGCAAACACAGCCAACGGCAGCAGTGTAAGAATCTGGATTGAGAAATCCTGTGTCAAATGAGGAGGGCAGGCAAAGACCAACCTGAAAGTTGTCCTCTGACCTCCACACATATGGCAAGCAGTACACCTGTGATCACCCACAAACATGTGCCCACAAACAAATAAATACTTTTTAAATTTTAATTTAAACAAAGTCTTGGGAGATTCACACTTGGAGGTGATGTAGACTATGCTTGAAGGGTTAATTTTAAGTTTTACATATAAAATATTTAACTATATAAAATCAGATGTAACAACATTCTGTTCTGCTATGAGGTATTTTAATATTTCCCTGGATGATGAAAAAGAGCTCAATATATAGCATATTAAATTCCCTTACAATTATACTTGTGACTTTTCTCGTTTGTAAGATATCAGGATGTAATAGACTCCAAAAAAGTGCAATAAATTAAAATGACTTGTTCAATTTACAGCTTTGTTTTATTCTAGTTTGGAGAAGATTAAATAAAAATAAGTGTAGTGGGGCTGGAGAGATGGCTTAGGGGTTAAGGTGCATGCCTGTGAAGCCTAAGGACATAGGTTCAGTTTTCCAGGTACCATGTAAGCCAGATGCACATGGTGGCACATGCATCTGGAGTTTGTTTGCAGAAGCTAGAGGCTCTAGTGTACCCATTCTCTCCCTCTCTCTCTCTCCCCCTCTCCCTCTCTCCCTCTGTATCTAATAAAAATAAATAAAAATAAAATCTTAAAAGCCCTTTGGATAACATAAGTAAGATCCCAATACTTAATTCATTTATACAAATACAAGACAAATTACTCATACATAAGCATTTTACTTGAAAGGCATTATTTTTCAAATGGCAATAACAAACCATTCCTGCTACAATTGACTATTTTTATCTTATCTTTAATTATACACAAACTGGATGCCTAAGCTTGGGTGCAAGTACTTCATGATGTTTTATCAGTGTATTTGTTGCTTTGATACATTGATTATGGGTAATTCTGGAAGATAAGGAAAAAATGTGATATGTCTCTTTTAGGAATCACTTCTTTTCTACATGCATCTTGTGTCAGCACTTATTAACTCCCATAAGCAATGCAAAAGAAGGAGGAAGCCATTGTGCTGGTTTATTAAGCCCTGATAGGAGGGGCAGCTTCTTTTCTTTATCTGACATTTCAATAATAGAATGCCAAGTTAAATGCCAAGACAGTTTGAAAGCAGTGACTGAGAAAGCAATTGTTTACCTGAAAATCATTGTTTATATAAAAGTGCATTTTTCCTGTGTGTGAAGATGGGAGTGGAGGAAAAAATCCCCAATTTGATGATTGTGTTCAAAGAAAATTTTTAATTTAATTGAAATCCATATGGATTTTCTTATCATTGCTAATAGATAGCCTTTTGAAAATATATTCTAGATAAAATAAACACTACATCTTTCAAAATGAAAAGGTCCTAAAGGTTATCCAAGTAAGTCTCTTGAAAATTGCAAAACAGAACCATTTATATAAGTTCAACCTCTGCATCTGAATTTCTATTACATCAGCTAATAAAATGTAAAATTAAAATAAGCATTTAAAGAAAATTAAAATAGTATTTTTTTCCAAGCCTAAACAGAAAAAAAGCACCTGAGTTTCTTGGAGAAATAAGCATCAGGATTTATTGTTTTTATTTGCAATTAAGATGACAAATGCAAGGATTCACCTGGCAGGGAGTGGGTTGAAGAAAACACAGGTGCCTAATTCACAAGCTACAAAAAACAGTATAAAGGTGACCATCTGGGGAAAGCTGGCTGACTTAATTTTCCTATGAGCTTCCCGTCTGCTCCATATTTCTCTTCCAAACTGCACATCCTGACCTTGAAAATGCATCTACATATTTTGCTGCATGCATTTTCTAAACATAAATGCAGGTAGACCTAATTATGCAAAGGGTATCAATGCAGGCATTTTGCATTGTGTTTGATTTAATCTTTTTCTTATTTTAAAAAGATTTTATTTCTGAAGATACTTTTTCAGCCTTTCACCCATGCTATAAATTCCTTCTATAAATTTCATCCATTCTATAAATTCCTTCTCTTTTCTTCACATGCAGCTGACAAGTACAGTTGTATGAAAAAAAATATTGCTTTGAGTTGGGTGGTTCACAAGAAGGTACAGAAAGTGGACTGATGAGGATGCTGAGGAGAGAAGATGGCAATGTAGAATTGTGATCCTGAGATGCACAAGTAGGATCAAGAAATGATGCCAATAGGATGTATGAGAAAGCTCAAACAGGGAGGCATTCCACTGACAACCCAACTATCCTGGATATTTCATGAGTTTAGAAAGAGCCATTGCATTTCACTGCCATGCCAATGTAATTTGCTGAGTAGTAAAACATGGTTTGCTAAGCATTCTTCATATACCTCATTCTGAATACTGTAAATTCTGTTAATCACAAAAATATTTGTTTATTTGAAGAATCTGTAGCCATTATACCTTTAAGATCCCTAAATGAAGTCTTAATTATTTTGTGATTATGATCCATTGTCATATTTGGGATCTTTGCTTCTAAAACTTGATTCCAGTGTTGTATTTTTTTCTCATATAAAAGCCCCAATTTTATACTTGGTTATCTCCCAGAATCTGAAATCTCATTAAATACTAAGCTAAAATCATCAAATTCATTGAACAACATGTTTCCTTTTGACATTCTCCTTCCTTCATTTTTACTACTTATTGGTTAATATGGCATCCAATTAATTTCACATCCTTCTGTTTCATTCCCATAAATCCTTGTTAAATTCAGGTCAGATCTTCCATAAAACCCTATTACTATGGTCTAAAAATGATCATTTATTTTACGTAATTGGATTCATTAAACAAAAATTTTATTGTCTGAATATTTTATACCATTTGGATACTCACAAAGTATTTCATAAGCTACAATAAATTAGCATCTATTAGTCTAGGGAATCCAAATGTTTCCTCATCAATTTTATTATAGATATTTTGTTCAAAGAGTTTCCAAAAAAATCTCCCAGAGCAATGATAGTAAAACACTCAACCTTCCCATAGAGTCAGTCTATCTATCCTGTACCTAATATTGACATTAGCTAATAAATATGCATCTCTGGTCATTTCACTCTCCATTAATATTTCCAAACACTTAATTCCAACTAAAAGAGTTTGTCATACCTATCTGTCAACTGATCCACATGTATCATCTTATTTTTCATGATTTTATTTATTGATTTCTGTAGCTCCCCAAATGTCAAACAATATCAATATCAAACAATATCAACTTCCCAACTCTTTTAAACTTATTTATTTATTTATTTATTTATTTATTTATTTATTTATTTATTTATTATGAGAAGAAGAGATAGAGAGAAAGAGGCAGATAGAGACAGAGAGAGAGAATGGGTTCACCAGAGCCTCCAGCCACTTCAAACAAACTCCAGACACATGCACCACCTTAGGCATCTGGCTTACATGGGTACTGGTGAATTGATCCTGGGTCCTTAGGCTTCATAGGAAAGCACCTTAGCCAAGCGAAGTGGTGCACATCTTTAATCCCAATACTCAGGAGGCAGAGGTAAAAGGATCACCATGAGTTCAAGGCCACCCTGAGACTACATAGAGAATTCCAGGTCAGCCTAGGATAAAGTGAGACCCTACCTCGAAACCTCCCCGTCCCCGCAAAAGCACCTTAACTGCTAAGCAATCTCTGCAGCCCCTCCCCAGCCTTTTATTGAAGAGGAATGGTAAGTGCCATCATTTAGTAATGTAGAGACCAATCATGTATATCCATTGCATGACAAGTATCCTCTCCAAATTCCAACCTAACTCTACTTGGCAACAGAATAACACATTCATTTCTGTTCATTATCTGAGATCTTGCAAACCTTGCTACATGATTAAAACTACCTGAACTGAGTACTTTCAGCAAATTATTTTGTTATGTTTCTTCTAAAAAGAAAAGATTCCAGGACTGGACAGAGGGCTTAGCGGTTAAGGCACTTGCCTGAAAAGCCAAAGGACCTTGGTCTGATTCCCCAGTACCCACGTAAGCCAGATGTACAAGGTGGCAAATGCATTTGGAGTTTGTTTGCAGTGGCTGGAAGCCCCAGCGTGCCCATTCTCATTCTCTCTCTCTCTCTCTTTTTTTCCCTCTGTCAAATAAATAAATAAAATAAAATATTTTAAAAAAGAAAAGATTCCATAAAAATATGAAACCTGAATCCTATGAAGATAGACAGGATTTTTTTTTTTTAGAAAAAAAGGTAAGAGAGTGAAAAGAGGACCTTTTTTTCTCCCAAAGAGGAGTATATTGCTCAGACCCTGAGTTTATTCATTCAACAAACATCTATTCAGCATCCTCAGTGTTCCACACTATCTTCTAAGCACTTTAGATATACTTTGTAGAGGTAAAGGCCATATATATATATTGTATATATGGTTATACTACGAATGACAGACAGGGGAAGCCAGTGAAAATTCTACTGTGAGATGACATTGTCAGATCAACATCTCAAAAGACACAAACAAAAACAACAACAAAAGCCAAACACAAACCTGGTTGTTTCTGTGGTTAATTCACAGTCATTTCTTTTAAGTAAAAGTGGTTTAAGAAATAAAGCTATAGTTTAGCATCCTTTAAACTGAAATTGGTGTTATTAATGTCGATTTTAGTTGCTGTGTGTGAGTACACAAAGATAGTATTAAAAATAATTTTCAATTTTTAAAACTTTCACATAAAATTTAACTTTATATTCAAAAAAACTAACATTCTTTTCTCATAGTTTTGACAGGCCTTTTTTCCCTATTATTATTTCAGTGTTGTCCTTACTTAGTTTCTATTCTTTCATGGTATTGTTTTTAGTTATAAATATACTAATGTGATATAGTGTCTGATTCTCCATTTCTCATACATATCCCTTTCCCTCTAAATTTCTCTTCACTCTGCCTAAAACGCATTCATTCACCTGCTGGCTTCCCATCACTCACTCACTCACTCACTTTATGTCCATCTCATCCGTTTCTTTTTGTACTTTTTAGCACCTGAGCCAAGGTCATTTGTAGGACACTCCTAAGGGAAACTAGTGTGACCAATATTCCTTAAGTGTGCCCCCCTCAGACTTCTATAGCCTCATAATCATTCCATGCACATTTCTTGAGCAATGTTTTCCTAAACTACATGGTTGGTGGCTGAGAGACTCTAAGAGATGCAGTTTGCCTGTGGGCACAGAGGTCTAGTGTCAGACCTCTTGTTCTTTCACCCCCAGCCATCACACTTATTTCAGTTTGGAAACACATATTCCATTTTCATCTTCCTCTCTCAAATTCTACTTAAGTGTCTGCTAAGCTCACATCCCTGCCATTCCAGTTCTCACTATCTTCTTAATTTCCAGCACCTGGAGATTACAATTCATTTGCAGTCTAAGGTAGAGATGGTTTTTTAATTGTTAAATATTATCCAGCACATCTTGATGTTTGTAATGGGGAAAGTTCTATGTGAGCTCATGCTGCCATATTACAAATTCGCCTAAATCAGACTCTAAATTGTATTTTAATTAGAAATATGAGCAACAACATAAAAATAGTCTGCATAACAAAATAGTGGCTCAGATGGGAAAATATGTACCAAAAATCAAACAAGCTGCAAAACATAAATAAATAAATAAATAAATAAATGTTCTCAGTCTGCCTTCTCTGCTAGAAACACAATTTCCTACTCTGCTAGTTGAGCATCATCTGTGGCTCAGGAAGGAAGAGTTAACTTTGCAAAATGGTAAAGCGTGAAGAATTCCCTCCAAGCAGAAATGGGAAAGCAGCACAGAGCCATTCATTTGCACTATGGTGTGGGAGGAAGAGACCCTAGGTATAAGCTGAAAGAACAGCAAGTGTGAGCTAGCATCAGAATACGGCACCTCACCTCTGCCGGGTCAAGTGCTCACAGACTTTTCCACAAACATTCAATGGGTCACAAAGAATACATCTGTTTAGAAAATTTGAGGGGTGGATGCATCAGTACTGGGAGGAAAGAAAAAAAAATGGCGTAAGGGAGGAGGCAGAAAGCTATCTTAGTTCTAGCATCCCAAGCCAAAACTATCAGAAGTCTCCTGCCACTAAGAAGGAAGACAAAATTGCTCCACCCCCAATACTCCACATCCACAAGGCAGATTATACTATCTGGCAAACTAAAGAGGCCCAACTAAGAAAGTTCCACCCCTGAGAATCAGGCACACAGAGCCATCCCTTAGAGGTTGGGACCATGACAACAGAGAAACCCATTTGTCTAAGTCTACCTTACAAAACTGTTATTCAAAGCAGCATTATACTTCAACTCCTTCCTCACATCATTTTTGCTTGTCATACACATTCAATAAGCTCACAATTTCCTACTACTAATTTTACTTTAAACCAGAGTTCACCAACTACAGCTCCCAGAGTAAATCTACCATGTGGCTTAAGAATGGCTTCTGTATTTGTTAATGGATGAAAAACTTTAAAAGAGACTATTTCAAGACACAATAAGATTGCATCACTTTCGAATTCCAGTGCACATAAGTAATGTTGTATTCTAATCTCTATGTGCTAGCTTCTTGTAGCTTATTGATCCCACAGCTGCAGTGCTGGGTACTTGAGATGGGGATGATTCACTCTGTAAGGCTACCCTATTAACTGCATGGCTCTTTACTGAGTGAGGTTTTCAGTCTTTGTCTTCAAGGCATTAAAATAGAAAAGATAAAGTATATACTATATTTACTTTCAATTTAGTCATTTGAGGGGCTCCATCTTCAGCCTGTGGCCTTCACAGTGCACCTGTCACAAAGGCATTGATCCTTCCTCTGTCCTCTCTCTTCCCCCAGGAGTAACCATTGCTCTTTACTAGGCTGGTGGTAGGAAACATTGGTATGTCAAACTGGTAATATTTGGATAATATGTGACATCCGAAGAAATTCATGTCTCTGAAGTCACAGAATACATCATCCATCTAAAGCCATGTATCTGTCAATCTTACCTCATGAAAATAGGTGACAGAAGCTGGAGAAATGCAAATGCTCCCTCTGAGCTGGCAAGATAAGTTCCTTAATATTCCTGCTGGATGTGTGCTCAGTCTTATTGCTTTATGCATGTCTCCTTCCACTATTCATTTAGAAAAAGTTCATTTTCTAGAAAATATATGCTATACTGCAGAAGGAAAGGAAATATATCCTATGTATGTGGAGGTTAAAATTTTAAAAAAAAAATACAGCTGAGGGCTGGAGAGATGGCTTAGCAATTAAGGCACTTGCTTTTGAAGCCAAAGGACCCAGGTTTGACTCCCCAGGACCCGTCCATGTAAGCCAGATACACAAGGTGGTGCATGAGTCTGGAGTTTCCTTTACAGTGGTTAAAAGCCCTGGCATGCCCATTCTCCCCCCCCCTTTTTCTCTCTCTCTCTCTCTTTCTCTCTCTCTCTCTCTCAAAGGTAAACTGAAGGTCATGGTCATTAGCTCTGCTTCATTGACACAACCTAGGAAAATAAAATGGAATTTGCTGGGATGTTTTTATAATGCTACAATAGATTTTTTTTTTCACTTTCAC
Organism: Orientallactaga sibirica; assembly: GCA_036365145.1. Lineage (NCBI taxonomy): Eukaryota > Metazoa > Chordata > Mammalia > Rodentia > Dipodidae > Orientallactaga > Orientallactaga sibirica. The sequence goes on along the minus strand of JAEOAD010000012.1, from coordinate 29,326,016 downwards.
TAGTAAGAAGCAAATAACCACTATGAACAACAGATGCAGTCAATCTTCAAACAATGGCTACTTTCCAATACTCATGCAAGATTTTTAAAATATATTATGTAAGTCAGTCTTTACTAACAGCACAATATACATCATTTCTAAACACAGTTTTGTTCTCTTTTTTAATCTGGGGCTACTCTACATTCTCCCATTGGGCCTCATACCTGTCTGTCCTCTGAAGCCATTGCAAGTTTCTCTGCCTCTATTTTATTTTACATGTACATGTTCCTTAAGGCAAATTATAGACCCGAACATTTTCTCTTGAGAGTGTGGCACAGTAATAAGACTGAGACTTTAAGGATCAACCCACTTTAGCTGACAGCCTCTTCACTGAGCTTCTTTGTACCTCACCACCCAGTTCTTCAAGAGAAAAATAATTACAGCCACTTCATAGATTTCTTATGAGGAATGACAAATGAAATCTGTAAAGAGCTCTAAGAACAATGCCTGGCATGTAGTCAAGGCCAATATACATGAGCTGATGTCAAAACATGTAAAATACTTTCTCATCAACTATCTGCTGCATGTGTTTCTTCCATAGAGTAGCTGTAGCTCTTGACTTAATAGTATACTTGGTAGGCTTTCATTTTATTTTCTTTGAATGGCTAAGGGAAGGAAAGAAGAATCAAAGGAAGCTATCACACGGTGCATGCAATGTGGGTGTCATTGTTTCTATAAGGATGAAAGGAATAACTTGTAGAAAGAGTAAGCAACATTCTGAACGTCTATACAGACTAAGGGCAAAAGTGCATCAAACTCCTATCTTTCTGAATCTGAAACCTATGCACTTTTCACTTATCTCACCAGGGAGAAATTATGTGCCTGGAGAGAAGAGGTGGGGGACATTCTTCACCACTGAACACTTACCACGATCATGTTCTGGACATTTGCAACAATATGTGATCATGCATGTGTACTCAGATAACTGTTATAGCCAACTTATGAGGTGAAACAAGTGTTATTTTCAATTTTATAGAGACAAACTAAAGTGCAAAGAGGATAGCAGCAGACTAAGAATGCACAGGAATACACAGGAGTCAAGGTCATGTGGCTAGATCTAGGCAGGAACACACTGAATTTGAATTTAGCTATGTGGATCTAGACCTCTTACCTGTCAAGGCCACATGTTTGCCTCTTAGCATCCTGGGAAGCCTTTCAATTAAACAATAAAAAAAAAAAAAAAACAGGAGCCACAACGCACTAATAAAAAGACCACTGACCACATATATACTTTAACCCAGTATGTTTTTAATTTTTATTTTTTAGATTTTTTTTTTTCGAGGCAGGTTTTACTATAGCCCAGACTGACTCACTCTGTAGTTCGAGGCTGATCTTGAGCTCACAATGATCTCCCTACCTCTACCTCTCTAGTGAGTGCTGGGATCAAAAGTGTGCCCCACCACACACTGCTCATGTACACACTCTAATCAACCACTCAAGAAGAGTCAATGAATCTTCAAGTCTGCTTTGCAGGAAAAGTCAGAATGTTCGATTTACCTTTTGCCTGTGCAATTTCCATTAATGGGAAGCTTACAAACTTCCAAAAGTTTCAAAATTCTAATTCTGAATAAAATAAACATAGAGAATTTTTTTCTGTAATAAAACTCTGTCACTTTCTAGTGTTTCCTAGATATCTTAGTGTTTTTTTCTTGAAACTATGCAAATAAGTGCCCAGCACTGAAACACCTCTGTCACACCCTCCAAGGCTCAGGGACCATTGCAGAAGAGGCGGCGGATAGAATGGAAGAGCCAAAGGAAGGGTACGACTCCTTACAATGCAACAGCCCAGACAGAAATTGGCCTCAATATCCATGACCTTGCTGTGCCTAGCAATACCTTCGCAAGACCCTCATAATAGAAGTAAAAGATGATGACACCAAATTAAAAGTGAGACTAATGGACAGAGGGAGGCGATAGGATGGAGAGTGGAGTTCTAAAGGGGAATGGGGGGAGGGGAGGGAAATATCATGCACTTTTTGTATGTAAGTAAGCTGTCAATAAAAAAATAATTATTAAAAAAAACAATAATTTACTCAGCATACATGTGGGTACTAATATTTGTAGCACTGTGATAGTCAAAATACATATAAAATATATGGGGCTGGAGAGATGGCTTAGCGGATAAGGTGCCTGCCTCCTAAGCCTAAGAACACTGGTTCTGATCTCCAGGGGTTCCAATCTCCAGGTCCCACGTTTAGCCAGATGCAAAGTGATGCAAGGGCGCAATGCCACACTTGACCACAGGGGGCACACGCATCTGGTTTTCGTTGGCAGCAGCTGCGAGATTGCTGGCGCACCCTGTCTTCCTCTCCCTCTCTCTGTCTCTCTCCAAAATATATATATATATATATATATATATTACAAAAATATAAAAATAAAATATAAAAAATATAATATAAATATAAAAAATAAATATTTAAAAATCATGTTTTAGGGTGATAGTCATATGAACCAATGATTTCAATATCCTGTGATAAGGTTCCTATTAGAATTATTAAAAATTGGACTTGGAAGGATAAAGAGATGGCTCAGTGCTTAAGGCACTTGCCTGCAAAGCTTAAGGACCTAGGTCTGATTCCTAGTACCCATGTAAAGCCAGATGCATAAGGTGGTACATGTGTCTGGAGTTCATTTGCAGTGACTGGAGTCCCTGGCACACCCATTCTATCTATCTATTTGCCTCTTTCTCACTGTCTCTAAAATAAAATAAAATAAAATAAAAATAAAACCTGTTTTGGTTGGAGAGATGCTTAACGGTTAAGGTGCTTGCTTATGAAGCCTAGGGACTCAGGTTTGATTCTCCAGTGTCCATGTAAGCCAGATGGAAAAGGTGGTGCATGTGTCTGGAGTTCATGTGCAGTGGCATGTCCTTCTTTTCTTCCTCTTCTTCTTTTGTTTTCTTTTGTTTTCTTTTCTTTTCTTTCTCATTCTCTCTCTCAAATAAGTAAATACAAATAAGGCATTAAAAATATAAAAAAGTGTACTGGGGAGATGGTTCAGTAGGTAAGAGCACATGCTATGCCAACATAAGAATGTCAGTTTGGATTCTCAGCACTCATATACAAAAGAGCTGGGGGACAAGAGATGGTTTAGTGGTTAAAGCACTTGCCAGTGAAGCCTAAGAACTCGTGTTGGAATCTCCAGGTCGCACATAACCAGACACAGTGAAGCAAGTGCACAATGTCACACATGTACCACAGGGGGTGCACATGTCTGGAGTTCATTCACAATGGTTGAAGGCACTGGCTTGCCCATTCTTTCTGCCTTTATTCTCTCCCTCTCTCTCTCTAAATAAATAATTTTAAAAAGAACTGGGTGTATCCAAGGTACCTGTGACTGGCATTGAGGATAAGGTGAGAAGTGAGAGGGGAGTCCATGGGTTCACTGGCCTGCCAGCTCCAAAACAGTGAGCCCCAGGTTCCTGTCTCAAGGGGGTAAGGTGGAGGGTGATAAAGACACCGGGCATCCTCTCTGGCCTCTACAGGATTTGACCACACATTAAAGCGAGCGAGAGAGAGAGAAACAGAAAGAGAGGAGGTGGAGGGAATGAATTACTTAAAAAGTAAAGAATAGGAAAGAATGAATGTAATCAAATCAGGTAAGTATACAGAAAATTTTTGTTTGGACTTCTGGGCATCTCCCAATGCTTCCTGCTGCGAGGCAATCCCAAAGAGGGCTTCTACCTCCTCATGAAGCCTGGAAAAAGCAAGTGCTCTCTGCCCTTGTCCCCCTTCAAATGGAAATATATGATGTCCACTACTTGGGGAAGAAATAAGGATCATTGTTGAGTGATTGCTACATGCCAGATGTAATACAAGTACTTTTTAAGACATTAAGTTATGTAACTCAACCCTTCTACTTCTTTGATATGAGTTGTGCTATCTGCCACATTACAGATAAGAAAACTGAGAATTAAAACAGTCAAGTAACTCGTGTGGATGCTGTGGAGTTAGTAAGTAGAAAAGCCTGGCTCACAAGGTAAGCAGAAATTTTCTTAAAGGCATGAGTTCCAGAACAGCAGAAAATGGTAAGAAGTATTTGATTTAATTTAGTTTGCAAAGAATTCACCATCCATTATCTCATTGAATCCTTTTTTTTTTTTTTTTTCAAGGTAGGGTCTCACTCTCCCCAAACTGACTTGGAATTCACTATGTAGTTTCAGGGTGACCTCAAACACATGGCAATCCTCCTACCTCTGACTCCTGAGTGGGGGGGTTAAACTCACGCACCAAGACACCCAGCTACATTGAATCCTTACAACAATCATATATAAACAGGGTTGCTACCTACCACTCTACATACTTGTGATCCATTCTTCTCTTCTTTTTCTATACTGATGGTCTCTTTCCATTCCCTTAACTCACCAATGAGATTGTCTTTGCGCTCAGTCATTCCTCTTTGCAAAATTCTCTTCTCCTAGATGTTTGCACAGCAATCTGTTCTGATGTCACCTCCTCAGATAGTCCTTCCAGAATCTTACTGTGTATTGTGGCTCTCAGTTCCCAGTTCTCTGTGTACTTTCCTCCTTTGCACTTACTACAGTCTAGGTTCTATAAATTTTTCACCCATTTAAATGTGTTTTCTCTTTACCCTAACTGAAATGTATATACCATCATTGAGAGAGAACTAGTCTATATAGTTTGCACTTATATCTTCCCTTTCCCAAATATGCTGCAGGTATGTCACATAGAGAATATAACTTACCTTTGCCTATTTCTATATTTTATTATGTTTTATTGCTCCAAGTTATTGCCCATGAAACCTCTTTTTAAAATACTTTATTAAGGCCAGGCGTTGTGGTGCATGCCTTTAATCCCAACACTTGGGAGGGAGAGGTAGGAGAATCACTGTGAATTTGAGGCCACCCTGAGACTACATAGTTAATTACAGGTTAGCCTGGCCTGGAGTGAGACCCTACCTTGAAAAACATATATATATATATATATATATATATATTAACCTGCAAGTAGAGAAGAAAGAGAGAACACAGAGTGGGCACCATAGCTTCTTACCACTGCAAATGAACTCCAAATGAATGCTCCACTTTAGGCATCTAGTTTTATATTAGTACAAGAGAATTGAACCCTGGCTAGCAAACTTTATAAGCAAGTGCTTTCAAGTCCTGAGCCATCTCCCTACTGTCCCCATCTAAGTATTATTAGGGAGTGTAATGACTGAGTTGTAACATGGGTGATTTGCTCATGTCTTCTAATACCTTTCCAACTGACAACTGAGCAACCTAAAACTCAGTAATTTTGACAGGATTTCTTTTATACTGTTTTTGTTTACTTTAATATTAAAACCTTGTTTACATCAATTCTGTATTGTTATTCAGCTTAAACCCAATACTCTCTTCTCTCTATATATATAGCTTTTTAAAAGCAACTTTACCTATTTGCAAGCAGAGAAAGAGATAGAAGAGACAGAGAGAATGGGTGTGCCAGGTCCTCCTCCTCCAACTGCAAACAAACTTCAGATGTGTGCTACATATTGTGCATCTGACTTTATGTGGGTGCTGGGGAATCAAACATGTGCCATTTGGTTCAGCAGGCAAGCACCTTAACCGCTGAACCATCTTTCCAGCCACACACACACACACACACACACACACACAGAGAGAGAGAGAGAGAGAGAGAGAGAGAGAGAGAGAGATCATCAACAATGACATGGTTATCTGATAGCTACTCTTTCTCATGTTAAGGAAGCCCCCTACTTATAGGTCACTAAAAGTATGTTTTGAAATCACATATTAATGTTACCTTTCATTTCATGCTATTATCAACATATAAAGACAATACAATTTTATCCTTTAATCTGTTAATTTATAAAATTACTGCAAAATACTTCCTTTGCTAAACTATCCTACTTTCTTGGAAGTCAGTGTTTCTCAATTGAGGGGGTGGTACTGATTCCCAAGGGGGAATCTGAGCATTCATCTCATGTTTCCAGTTAACCCAGGGATGGGATTTATAAACTTTAAGATGGTCTTCAGTATAAGGAGTTTAAGATATTAAACTTCCTACATAACAAATAAGTTTAGGGCCCTAATTGCCCATGGTATCTTAGTTTAGTGCCATTTAAAATTTTTCTGATGAAACCAATATTTTTATCACATTTTAAACACAGTGATTCCTACCCTGGAGTAATTCTAACATTTTTATAAATAATCCTTCATAGATTAGAGTATATTCATATTTTATTAAATTCTTGGTATTAAACAGTTTTACATGTAATTTAAAAAAGATTGTTTTTCATATTTTCATAATTTAATCCCACAGTGCATTGTGACATTATTAAATAAAGTTGCCAATATTTTTTAAACCAACTACTCTGTCTTGTACCAATGCCATCAATATGAATCTAATAATATTTTAAAGTGATTCAATCTAATTAATAAAATTTACACACTTACTAAATTGTATTTGTTGTATTGTAACCTGTTTTCAAGCTATGTATCATTTTATAATACTGATGTTGCTGGTCAAATTATTTATGTTTTGAAGCTCTAAGCCACCAATGAATTTGATTAAAATACAATATTCCAGCAGTTGGGCAGAGTATTGGTAATAATGTTGGACAGGATTTGGAACCAAATATTAATTTCAACCACTAGAAATTCACTTGCTGAATCTCCATACTTTCAACAAGGCCTATCTATATAAGACGGTGATTTTATGAGTGTTAAGAATATTTGGAGCATCTAAAATTTAACAAATGATCTCATGTACCTACTGTGGGAGCACCACTTTCATTTTTAGTTGCCAAAACCCCAGAGTTTTAAAAAGTTGCTCTATACTTGTCTACTAAGAGGCAACAACAAATAGATTGATCTATCATTTCCTAAAACACCTTCATCCACTTTTGCAAAATCAGGTTATCTTTCCTACAGCTACTATTGCTCTTCTCTAGTTTTTGTCAAGCTTAAGTATCAGCTTAAGCATTCCTTCAGTCATACTGCCCAACCCTCCCATCATTGTTCAACAGGCACAGAGTCACTTGCTCCACCCCTGTCTTCTACCTTGAGGGTTAATATCTTACATTCTGTGACTTCCATCATTTTATTATTTTTTTTTGCTAAAGGTTATTATATCCAAAAATATAAATTATTTTTATATTTTTAAATTTTTTCTTGACCATTTCCATATACCTATATATTGTATTTTGGACATAATCTCTTCTGGTTACCATTTTAAATCCCTTGATCCTTTCCACTTAACTCCTTTTGTTTTTTCCCAACTAGTCCCTCTTTTACTTGGATTTGTTTGTTTGCCCTTCTCCACTGTCCATTACAAAATGTTGAATGTTGCAGTTACCTTCTCATGGCTGGGACAAACACCCAACCAAAAGCAGTTTACGGGAGGAAAGGGTTTATTACAGACTTACAAATTCCAAGAGAAGCTTCTTCAGAATAAGCTGACTCACTTCATCATACAACCTTAGCAGGAGATGAAATGAACAGCCAGAGCTGGAGCTGGCTCTCTAAGAAACCTAGGGGTAGACTCAAGATCCACCCACAGTGACACCTCCTCCAGCAGGGATCTGCCAGCTGGAGACTTAAGAAGGATGCTTAATTTTAAACAAAAACACATTAAGCTATGGGACATTAACATTCAAAACTACCACATTCCTGGCCATAGACTCAAGGCCTTCACACAATGCAAACTGTGTTCAGTTCAACTTCTATAGTCCCCACAGTCTTTATCAATTTTAACATCATTCAAGAGTCCAAAACCTTATCTGAAATTCAAGACTGCCTCTCAACTGTGAGCCCTTTAATATCAAAACATAAGTTACAGATGCCAACATATGATGGTACAGAATAAACATTCCTATTGCAAAAAGAATACATAACAAGGAGAGACTGGACAAATGCAAAAATCAATAACCAGCAGGAAAACATCAAACATCTGCAGTTCTGAGTCTGACATCTATAACCAGTGACAAAGTCTCTGCCCCTCCAACTTGGCTGCACACGGCCAAGGAAACACTGATGAAGCTAGTATCTTGCAGGTCTTGTGCAGGAAAGGACAGTTGTTGTCAGGTTATAAATTAAATGGTCACTTCAGTCTGGAAGACTATGCTAGAACATCTTATACTAAAACATAGCATATCTGCCAATGCAATGGAAAAGCAAACAAAAGATGCAGAAACAGGTAGATCCAAAATAGCACCAGTGTTGCTAGTTTTCTGTCCAACACAAATATCAGTATAAATTCAAAATATATTGTAATACCACATAGTTTTGTAAGTGGTCATTGAACATATTTTTCTGTTACAAAGCAAATCTTCAAGAGCAGCTAACACATTACTTATGAAAACTCAATCATAAAAACTTCTCAACTACATAGATTAGAGGTAAAGCAGTGGTGGGATCAATATGACTCCAAATCTTTGTTCACATTTGGCAACATGGAGCGCTTTCAAATTTAATCTAAGAGGATATAAAAAAATCATATGGAAACTACTTTTCTGGACAATGGAACACTCAGAAGCCATAGGTTGTCACTAGAAAATTTTCAGTGCCAGGGATGGGATACCTTCCAGTGAGTTGTTGGCCAGGGAGGTCACAGATTCCCCCAAGACATTATAGGCCATTGCAGAGGCCCTTGGTTTCCCACCAGGAATAGATGGTAAGACCCTATTGCTGAAGACTCCACATACTTGGGTGGCAAGTTCACTGAGAAATCCTGCTGGAGCTGAGCTGAAAGCCTCCTCCATGTGGACCAGCTGACAGAAAGTTGAAAGAAGCAATGCAGCATGCAACTCAAAGGGAGAGAGAAGACACCATTGAAGATATTCAACAGTGAACACTGCAAGCTTTAAAATTGGCCAGCCAGGCCAAATGAGCCAACAGGTGTAATAATGGCATGTCTGTTATAGGGTAAACCAACTGCTCTCTAGTTGGACTCAAGGTCCACTCCATGGAAGGGAACACATCCCTGGTACTGAAAACGTATGACAGGGGTAGTCATGAGCCCTAAGGATGTAATGTCTGCTGGTGTCTCGCTAAATGTATATACTATGCTTACCAAACTGCCCAGTAAGCACTTCTCTTAATGTCCACACCCATATATTAATGCTACTCTCACTTTTGGTTAGAGAAGCTTCTCTTTTTAGATGGTGGCAACCTTGGGATGACTCAGAAGGCACCATGGTGACGAGAAGAAGAGACAGAGGAATGCTCAGCACTGAAACATCTCAGACCTACCTTCCAAGGCTCAGGGACCATTGCGGAAGAGGGGACAGAAAGAATGTAAGAGCCAAAGGAAGAGTAGGACTCCTTTCAACTTGCTCCTCCAGACACAAAATGGCCTGGATATCCATGACCTCACAGTGCCTGACACTACCTACACAAGACCATCATAACAGAAGGAAAAAATCATGACATCAAAATAAAAGAAAGACTGATTGAGAGGGAGAGGGGATATGATGGAGAGTGAAGTTTCAAAGGGGAAAGTGGGAGGAGGGGAGGAAATAACATGGGATATTGTCTACAATTAAAGAAGCTTTTAATAAAAAAATAATAATAATTAAAAAAATAATCCATTTTAACTTGTCCCTCCAGTCACAGTAATATCACTCATCTGCTAGTGGTGTACAAAGCATAACTACAGTGTGGCTCATGTGTGTTTGCTGGATGACTCTAGGATCATCTCTACACATTTTAAAAATCCTCATGGCTGTATGAAAGGAACTGCTTCAGTCATCAGTTAAAACAGTAGGATGAGTGCAGGTAATGCAGTCAAGTGTATTAATATCAACAACATCTCCCACGCTTTAAGCACTCCATGTGCTCTCATCACCCTTACCTCAGGCAAAGTGACAATCTAAGATAGCCATATTTGCTGTATTATTTTAATCTGGCATTATTCCCTCAATGATCCATATACTCTTCTATATATAGCTAGGATCCCTTAATGATCATTGAAAAAATATTCCAGAAGCAAAAGCATTAATTTCTCAAATGGCAGGACCACACCTTCCCCAAGAAGTTCAGCAACAGATTTTAAAATGTGTATTAAAATCTGTAGAAAATGTAAGAGTAGGCCACGTCTAAATGCTCAAGAACTAAAATCTATCAGTGACCTGGGATGGCTCAGCAGGTAAACTGCATGTCTTACAAGCATGAGGACCTGCATTGGAATCCCAGTACCCATGTAAAAATGCTAGATGTGGTAGCATGTACTCCAAAGCACTGGAGAAGCAGACAGAGATGGATTCCTAGGACTCACTGGCCAGCCAGCGTAAACTAATCTGTGAGTTCCAGGCCAATGAGAGCCTGTGTCTTAAAAAATGGGAGAGGAACAGACAGAATTCCTGAAAAATTACTCCGAGGTTGGTCTTGTGGTCTCCAGGCATTGGTGCATACATGTACATTTATATCAATATACCCATGTTCATGTGTACAAGCATGCGTACAGACACACACACACATGCACATGAGCACACACACACACAATATCTGACTGCTGGTGTTGAGATGCTTAAGGGATGAGATTTAAAGTGCTTCTCTTTTTCTGCCCTAATAAACACCATCAATCCATATAACTTTTTAAAAAATTGAAATTGTATTTTTTTAAAATTTTCCTTCTTCTTTATGTTTTTCTTTCCTGTCAGAACAAGAAATCTCAACAAATAAGGGAAAAAAATAGGAGAAAGAGAAAGGGCAAATCTCTTTGGACCACGAGCAAAGGCAATTTTTAGGCAAATACAGATTTTATAAAAAGTGGTGAATGCAGCAGATTAGAAAAGCTACAGGCTGCCCACGGCTGGAATTGGAAGATACATAAAGTAATGAGCTCTGCATGCCTTCAGAAGTGCAAAGAAAAGAGAAAGATTTTAATGTATCACCAATTCTATGAGAAGTAGGGGACCCAAGGGATGCTCACTGACATTCTAGTTTTCTTCTCATGTTCCCTGCCCCCATATGGTTGGAATTCATGAAAGAAAGCTATCATGGTGCCACAAGAGAATTTTTAAAGGACAAAAGTTCAATTTTTTTTTGTGAGGAAGCACACTAAAACTTGTTTCATCAATATTTTAAATTATGATTTGAAAGCCAAAAAATAAAGATTTACATTTACATTTTTCAACTTTAGTCAGAAAAGTTGGATGATGGTGATACCAACATTTTATCATACATACACAACTAAATAGGTTGTAAGCTACTGGTTTTGTCATCAACTGTTAAAATTATTAAATATACAATGTTAACCAACTAGAAATGTTTTAATGATTCATTTTTCTTCATAAGTGGTCTATATGTTATTCCATTATAGGCCATAGGATTTAAAATAAATCCATTTGGCTTGAATTTATGGGGAAAGGTAAATAAAAGAAGTTTTCATGAATTCTTTCTGACCTTGAAACTGACTATGGCAGAGATTTGAAGCTACTGTTGATAAGTGCCTAAACCTACAGTCTTTAATACAGTGAGGCATTTCGATGTTCCTTAAAATGAAGGTATTAAGTATCACAGATTGCACTCTGCTTTGTTGCCTCAAGTTTAGCTGAAGGTCATCCTTGGTATGAGAGATTCAAATCTGGGCAAGCCAATCTTTGGTGTCAGGAAGAGGTGCAGTGAACATTTTAGAGCCTGGAGGAAGAGAATTTCATGTTCATCTCCTATCAGCATCTTTGTTTTGACACACAGATAAACTGCATGTACTTCTTCCTACACCACTGTTTATAACATATCAGACTGCTCATCACATGACGATTTGGTTTCAACATGTAAAAGTATGCACTGTAATATGTAGATTACCATGTTCAACATAGTTTTGAGAATCTGATAAACTTATTTTCCAGCAATAAAATAGGTAAAGTGGTTCTGTAAATTTTCTTGCCCTACATATCCAAACTTCTACCCACCTATATTCACTTAGAGTTCAATTATCATACATGAAGTCTAAGCTTAAATCTTGCTTTCTCAGTAAGTCTTCCTTAACCAACACTAATCAATTAGCTCCTGGCCCATGCTTCTCCATCCCACTAAATTGTTTGTTTGCTTACAAGTACTTCATATTCTCAACTAATATAAAATCCTAATTGTGAGTCACATTTAGCCAGATACCATTATAACTTCTTCTTCCTACCTTCTCTCTGCTTACTTTTCCACCCCAGCCTTTTTTTTTTATGTTCAAGATGCCCCCACATAAGTGCTTCCTTCTAAGCATCCTAATCCAAATATGTCAAGTTCTCTCTTTGCCTTTTTCAAATCTTTTCTCCAATGTTATCACCTCAGCAAGTCTTTCCTGGACTCATCTGAAACTGCTCCTTACCATTGTACTTTATCCAGCTCTACTTCTTGCTAGCACTTATAATTGTATATGTATATTTTAGTTATGCAACTCATTAGATTATGCATATTTTGTTCATTAGCACTACTACAGTGCTCAGTGTTCAGCATAAGATGGGTGCTTCTTTGGTAAATTAATTAATTAATGTCTTTTCATGTGTTTCCCCCAGCAGACCATTAAGGATCACAGAAGCAAAAACTTTTTTCAGTGCTTTTTCATACCATCTTTCAGGCAGCAGGTGATAGATAAACACTGAATGAATGGTTTGTGAGAGTGTTTTTTATTAACTTTCCTCAGAAGCCCTTTATTACAATGAAAATTAGAATTATTTCTGTTTAGCTTCTCATGTGCAATAGTAGGCAAACTAGAGAAGAACTTCAAGGGACAGGAACTTACTTGGGCCACAACTCACCAGAAGGCTACAAGGATAGTCAGATGTCCTAATGGCAGATGGGAAATAAGTTTGGATATGCAGAGACACAAATGCTCCAAGTCACCCAGTTCAACCCTACAGGTCATCCTGGATCTTGCTTCCCAGAGAAGCAAGATATTAAGTGCAGACTTCTAAGTCTTACTTTCAGACTATCTTTCCTGAATTTGAAGTGGAGTCAATCATAATTTCAACCTATAGTCATGATTTATTTCCTTAAAACATTGTCATGAACATTCCAAATGGACCCAGGTTTTTGCCTAAGGACACCAAACAAGAATTAGATATTGACATAAAATTTCCCTTGAAATTAAATTAACCTTCAAAATGCCTCATTATCATCTCTTCCATGTTATCCATTTGTAAAAATGAAGACACCAGAAGAACCAGGAGCCTTAAAATCATGGAATGTGTCTTCTGACTGGCTGAGATGCCCTTTGTAGACCCTGACAATACACTCCTGTCATTCTCCCCTTTTCCTACTGACCATAATTGTGGCTGTTGAATGACTGTGGTTGATGGGAATCCACCACGTGAGTAGGGGAAAGGTTACAAACCAGTCTCATCTCTACCATCCCCTCCCATGCTGGAATGTGACTGCATTGTATCTCAGCTACTAAATCCCTGTAATGAAGAGTGTTTGAGTCACTGTATCTAGTTTGTATTTTTTTATCTTACCATGAATCAGGGTAGGCTCTAGGATATCTAAAATGGATTTATAAATGACTTCATTCCTCAGTGGAGCTCCACCCACTGGGGACAAAGCCAGCAAGGGATGACAAAAAACTTTAGAGGCCAAAGTGGTGGTCAAATTCATAGTGAAACAAACCATAGCACCTTGGACCTACCTGAAGTGTCCCTGCAGGTGAACAAACACTGAGTCCTAACATTAGATTAACGTGATAGCTCACTAAATCTACACAGTATCAGAATTACCTAATCCATACTTTGGTGTCTAAACTTTAGCTGATTCAATCAAAGTAACTACTTTTATTTTCTTAAGCAAAACTTTTTAGAATCCTATAGTTTATCAATTTAATAATGAAATTCCTCAGTTTGTCATCTTGTTGCTATCATAGTAAGGTAGAGAGGAGAAGATTTACACTTACTGACCTCACATAGCAGTTTTAGAAACACCACTACTGATCATTTGGGGGTTAAAGTCTGTGTGCCTTGATGGTGGGTTCACTCAGACGAACGCGTATCTTCTCACTGGACCTCAGAAAATACAGCTGAGATGTGAACAAGACTGAACTTTAAATGTTGGTCTGTTTTGCATCTCCTCCTCAGAACCAGGGCATCTAAGGGCTGATATAAAAACCCCAAGGTGAAGCATTTCTATTGGAGGAGGAGGATATAAACTTGCTCAGGTATGCAATCTTCTTGGAGGTTTGGAGTTTTTGTTTGTTTGCTTTTGTTTATTTTGTTTTACTTGGGATGTTTAACGACTATAATTGAGTCATGGGGTAACATAAAAACTCATCACATTAGGATAGAAATACTTGGGAAATCCATAGTTTCTAATAGCTTGCCATCTGCGTTGCTCTAACTTGGCAGTGGATTTGTTCTGCTTAGTAGAGATGATATTGGGGGTGAAATCATGGATTCTACGGTGGAATTCTGAGCACTTTAACTACTGGCATTAATTTGCTGGCTTGTAAATCAACATTTTCCAATTTGAAATCAATTATTTTTCAACTCTGACCCCAAGAAAGGTTGCTATGGCACCTCATTATATCTATCCTGACATCAACAGATTGAATTAAAGTTATCTAAAATTAAAAACCTCAAAGTTAGTTCACTGGCTTTTCCTCTGTACTTAGAGCAGGATGCGACTTTACCTTGCTGAGCAGTCTAGTCTAATCCGCTAGGAATTAAAAATAAAAAAATTAGAGGGACAAGGACTAAATCATTTTCCTATGAGCACAGCATTTCTGAATGGCCGCCCTGGGTCCTAAACCCTGCTGCTGTGGACAGGGACTAGTGGCAGTGGCCCCTCTGCGGAGCCGGACTCCAGAGCCTGGGTAAATGGACATGCGAAAGCCGAGGGCAAACTCACACTTACGGACAGGTTCCAGGGGACACCCTGGCTCCTGGCAGGCCCTATGCCCGCGTGCCCGGGTTTGGGAGGTTTCACCAGCCAACACTGCTTTCCATTCAAGTCAAAGGGCAGGACACACAGGTCACGGGTCAGAAGTTCAGGATTTTTACTCAACCCGAGCTTTGTCCCAACGCCTCCCACAGTCCCTAAGTGACACTTGGCTGGTGAAAAAGGAAAAGGTGGTTTGGAGCAGGAGGCAGGCGGGGAACTGCGTGGCGGCGGCGGGAGCAGCGCGACCTCCGTGGCTGTTGGGGACGCGGCGTCCCGGGGCGCCCCGGGGTCCTGGAGCGGGACGCTGCGTCCCCGACCCCCCCAGGGATGTGCGGGCTCCGCGGTGCCCTTTCTGCCAGAGGACAGCGCCCGGGCTCCGCAGCCTCGCCGGCCGGCCGTGCGCCCCACCACCCAAGGGAGCGCCCTGCCGGCTGCCCGGGCCACGTCCTCGTCACCCACGGTCGGAGCGACCCTCGCCTCGGTTGCGGGGACAAACTTCCTGCCTCCTGGTCCCCCAGGCGACAGTTGGCAGGCAGCCCCGTGGCCGGTGTGCAAGAGTCGGTGGCCGGGCGGCCGGGCGAGCTCCCCGGTGCCCGGCTCCAACCCTCCTGCCCGGAGCCTGGCGGTCCCTGCGCATCGTCGCCAACAAAGCCTGTGGCGGCGGGCGGCGACCTGGCCACGGCATCCTCCTCGCTCCAGGCAAGAACCGCGTGAAGAGGCAGCGGGGACCCGGCAGGGACAGACCCGGGAGCAAAGTGTCCTGCTGCGGGCGCTGGTCCCCGTTCGCCCGCCTGTTCGCCCGCCCGCCCGCCCTGCCTCCCCGGCCGCAGCGCGTCGTGCGGTCCCGGTGGGACCGGCCGGGCGAAGGGGATGGGGATGGGGGAAAGCCGAGCGCACGCGGTGTCCCCGCGGCCCCGGCC
Organism: Orientallactaga sibirica; assembly: GCA_036365145.1. Taxonomy (NCBI): domain Eukaryota; kingdom Metazoa; phylum Chordata; class Mammalia; order Rodentia; family Dipodidae; genus Orientallactaga; species Orientallactaga sibirica. The sequence continues at coordinate 29,310,236 of JAEOAD010000012.1, read as the reverse complement.
GCTGCCTTACCTCGGTCCAGAGTGAGCGGCTGGACCACTGTCAGTGTCGCCATGTCTGCCGGGGGAGCCGAAGTGACGCTCGGCTTCAGCATCAGCCAGCGCTCGTAGTGAGAAAAAGAGGAGGAGATTGGGGGCGGGGGTGGAGAGGGAAGACGGAAAGGAGGGGGAGCAGGGGGGAGGCAGGAAGGTGGAGATGGAGGAGAAGAAAGCTTGGGTGGGTTCGGAGCCAGATGGAGACGCAACTGTTGCGAGGCGGATTGCTGGAGACGCCACCCTCTCGAGGAGCGGAGCAGGTATCCGAGACGCCCGCCCGCACGCCCGGCAGGGCTCAGGGAAGGAACGCGCGGCCCTAGAACTTTGCTCTGTACTGGCAGAGGGGCAGCTGGTGTCGCTGGCTTTCAACTTTCCACTCCGACCAAATGGTCACCATGGACTGGCGTGCGGGAGGAAGAGAGGGCATATGGAAAGGGAAGACAGGGGAGGGAGGCAGAAAGATGAGTTTTGTTCAGAATCAGAGAAAATTGTCAACCCAGTAATCTCACCCCCCCCCATTAGAAAGAGAATGTGTTTGTAGCCTGAGAAATATTGGGAAAGGTTGCTGTTAATTGCTGTTAAAGTTTTGTTGTTTGGTTCTTTTTTTTTTTTTTCTTCTTCTTAGAATGTTAACTTCTAACTGTATATAAGATAACTGACTGAGCCAGAGTTCTATCAGTCTCTATCAGTCAGGGCTCATTCTCCCCTTAAGAATATCACCTGCCCAGAAGATAATTTGCCCTTATAAACAAACTTCTCAAAAATGTGTCTTATAAAGTAGGAATATTTGTGTCAACCATGGTTTGAAACATATATATGTAGGACTTTTTCCACTTTGACATATAAGAAACATTTATTCAGAAGTATCACTTATTAACAGATGATAAATGCCAGGAATTGAGCCATGAATGTTACAGACCAGATAGTGATTGGGAATTAAAGTGGGAGATATTGTTAAAAGGCTTACTTTATTGGTTTATTTATTTTCAATTCCGAGGAAGGGTCTCATATAGCTCAGGTTGGTATGAATTTCAGTCAGTAGCCAAAGATAACCTTGATCTTTGGGACCTCCCTCACTCGCTCCACCTCCTGAGTTTACAGGCCTTCACGGTAGTGTTTGGTTTAAACAGTGGTGGGTGTAGAGGCCCCCGGCTTCCTGCATGTTAGGTAAACACTCTATTTAAACTGAGCCATATATCCCCAGTCAAAAGGATGCTTCTGAGTCAGTTGACAAGGATTCAATTACTGGAGGTCTTCAAATATGAGATTTGCCCCAACAGAGACACTGATTTTGCTGAATAGGAACTCATTTCCTGAAGGCACAAGAAAGCACAGAAAATCCTCTTATTAACTTAATGGGGATGACTGGGCACCCAGGACTAGGAATGACAAAGTTGCCTCCACCCCTGCCTCTTCCTTGTGACTGCTGAATTGGTTGTGCCACGGATAAACTTAAAGGCAGACACTGTTTTGCAGCAATGTGTTTGCATATAATCAATGCCATTTTCTTCTGATTACTATATGGATTATTTCTTCTTCTTCTGTTGTTGTTGTTGTTGTTGTTTGAGGTTTAACTGAAGCCCTGGAATTCACTATGTAATCTCACAATGGCCTTGAACTCAAGGCCATCCTCCTATCTCTGAGGAGTGCTGGGATTAAAGGCATGCACCAACACGCCCAGCTAATATGGATGTATGGATTATTTGTGAAGCCTTGTTCTATTTCAGGGTGTAAAGAAGAATTTTTAAAAGCAACATTTCACCAATGATTGGGAAAGTCAAAGATGATTAGCCCTTCAGGCACTTAACAGACCTAAAAACAGTAGCCCAGTATGCCTGGCTTGTCTTAAAGTGTTTTCCAAAAACCCTGCTCTTGAAATTCAAATCTTATTGCTATGATCTGCCAAAGACACAATCTCTACAGATCTTCAGCTACCTCCTTGGTTGAAGAAGGGAACTGACACATTCAATCTCAGGGTAATACTGTGCAAGGAAGAAACAAATTCTACTTTGCAAGCTCACTGAGTTTTGTGAATCTCATAGGATCTTACAAAAGGATATGCTTATGTATTTGCAAAGAAGGGTGTTAGTGGGAATAGGAGCAGATAAAAGAGGGTAATGGGGAGGTCAATGTGATCAAAATACATTGTACTATGTATAAAATTGTCAATAAAAATTTAAAAATGCTTTTCAAATTTATACAAATTATCAACTTAAAAATGAATATGCTTCTAAAACAGCACAATGCATCCACTTACTCATATGAGCATACACATTCTCTAAGCAGAGTGGGCAAGCTCTTTCCTAAGAGCTGCCCATGCAAAGCTTCATAAGACAGTCCCCTCACCACTGCTCAGTCCTGATTGGCTGCTGGTAGCAACATGGGAACAGCACGTGGAATTCTGTACAAAGGTATTCCAAGTGCCACAGAAGGACAGAGAAGGAATCACTAACTCTTGGATTCTCATAGTCATTCCTGAATTACAGGCAGCAGAAAGAGGTGAAATTGTATGCAATCATATCAGAGTGCGTTTCAGGGTTTTCCACAAAGTGCTGGAACTCATTCAATAACAGAGAAAAATGCAAATCCCTTTGCCGCTAATGTAGTTCTTTAAAACAAAATACTTTATTAGAAATGCGTATTGAGCAACTTGATTCATAAGCCTAAAAGCCATAATTGTACCTATTTCAACACAAATCCCAGATTGTGAGGTTTATGAAGGCAGGGTTTCTGACTTTTCACTTCCTAATGGCTCTCAAGCACTGAACATTTGATGGCATGTTTTTGATTTTTCTTGTGTTCTCTAACTGAAAATTTGCCCCATCATCTTTTTCTCTTATGTTGTCTCTATAGGTCTTTTTGTTTCAAGAATTCAAAGAGGAAGTCAAAGGAGGCATAGTTCTCCAAGTAGTCATCAGTTATATAAAGTAGTGGGAAATTTGCACCTTTATGTCTTCATAAGGGTAGAAAATAATCAATAAATCAGAACCTGGGGCTGGATAGATGACTCAGTTGGGAAGCATGAGGATCTGAACTCAGATCCCCAAGAATCCATGGAAGTTCTGGGTAAGCAAAGGAGCCCGTCTGTGATCCCTGAACTTGGGAGGCAGAAACAAGGATTCCTGGGCCAAGTCACCTGGCTAGACTTGCTGAATGGGGAAGTTCTCTGTTCAAGTGAGAGATCAAGAATCTGCACCAGTAAATGGTGGATATTAATTGATATCAACCTCTAATCTACAGGCACACACGCACACACACAAACATAATTATAATAATAATTTTTGAAACATATATAGTAGTTCTATCCACTGGAAACTGCATTTTCAATAGTCAATTAAGTTAATAACTACTTTTTAAGTATTTTATATGCACAAGGGTTCATGCTAGGATTGGCATTCTTCTGATCTTTCCAGCTAGAAAAGTAGATATTTTTATTCCATTTTGGAGATAAGCAAACTGAGACTCAGAGAGAGGTTAAGCCACCTGCTGAAGAATATTAGTACCTGTATCTAGAAGCCACTGTGCTCCCCACTGAGAAACAACACTTTATCTTACCAAACATTTATTGACTTCAGATTTTTATTTCATATTGATAGCCTCCCCTTCTCTCTCTCTCTCTCTCTCTCTCTCTCTCTCTCTCTCTCTCTCTCTCTCTCCCTCTGTCTGTCTCTCTCTGCTATGCTTGTGATATGCATGAAGAGGTAATAGGATGAATAAAAGCATTCTGGTTCCAATCTATGTTCTTGTTAGAGAATTCATTCAGTGGCTGGAGATATGGCTTAGCAGTTAAGGCGTTGTGAAGCTTAAGGACCCCGGTTCAGTTCCCAGTGCCCACTTAAGCCAGATGCACATAGTCACTCATAGGTCTGGAGTTCCTTCACAGTGGCTAGAGGCACAGTGCTCCCATTCTCTCATTCTTTCTCTCTCTTTCTATCTATCTATCTATCTATCTATCTATCTATCTATCTATCTATCTCTCCCTCCCTCTTTTTTCTCTCTAAAATAAATATAAATAATTATAAAAATAAAATTCATTCAAAGCTAGTTCATGCTTCCTTCACTTAAATGAATCTTTAAAAAATATTTTTTTTAAAGATAGGGTCTCACTTAGACCAGGATGACCTGGACTCAGTCTGCAGTCCCAGGCTGGCCTCAAACTCACAACAGCCCTCCTACCTTTACCTCCCAAACACTAGGAGTAAAGAAGTGTGCCACCACACCCAGAAAATGTGTTTGGTTAGGTTTTAAGTGGAGTATGCTAAGCACAGTTTCATATGAGAAAATAGCACCTTCAAGCTGGAACTCTTTCAGCCTGGGTGTTAGAAACCAGTTTTGAGTGATTTGAGATATCATGGTATCTATCTTAATTCACATAGCTATGTCAAAATAGTATTAGATTAAGATGAAATTTCAACCTAGACTCTAGAATGTAAATGTTTATGCTTTTAGTTCATTGTAATTAGAATAACTTAGTAGAGTTATTTCTTCTTTAACTTTGTTTTGATAACTGCTTGTCTACTGGTTCAACAAATGCTCAGTCTAATTTCTGTTAGCCAGGCACTGTTTAGATACTGGCATGTTCACATGAGTAGAAACAAATTTTTGTTCTTACTTGGCTGGTATTTCACAGGGAGAGAGGGCAATAAAAAAATGTACAAGGGTCATAAAGTACTGTGAAGAGAGTGAAAATCTGACAAAAAAATGTTCTAGAATGAAGTGAGTTATACAAAAAATAATCTGAAGTAGAGCCTTCAGGACAGTAAGCAGTGAAGCCAGGACAGGAAGGCAGATAAATTTGGGTAAAGTCAGTTCATTTTGGTCTATTTGAGAATGGAAGCCCTAAGGAGTCACTGATAGTCAGATAGTGGAAGGTAACAGAATTAACAAAAATTTAACGAACCTTCCCAGATTCACATTGTGTCCATCATAAAATCAGCTGTAAAAATATAGCCCATGCTAAGAAAAAAAATGTGTTGTAGTACCTATAATACAAATTATTCACACCAGAAGGAAGTAAGACTTACTGGTACAAATTTGGATGTTAAAAATTAAAGATGAAAAGAAAATATTAAAAGTCAATTCTAATTATTTTTACTTTTCCTCAAAAGACATGAAAAGAACTTAGAAGGGAGTAACACTGAAATCTGAACAATTATTCTTTAATTGTAGGATGGTGTTGTTTTATCTCACAGTATCTACTATGCAAATCATAAATATAATAATTAATCTGTACTTTGCTTCTGCCATAGACACCAACAGTAATTCATAACTGCAAGCCCTCCTGAATTCTGAGCATGTTATTTATGTCTACCTGGTACATAAAAATAAAGTGACACTTTTATTTCATTTTGAAATGGACATCTTTCTATTATCACAGTTGAAAGTCATGAGTTATGAAATCTAAATGCAATGTTTTTAAATATTTTCCTTTTTTTTCTTTATGCATAGCAATCTTACATTTCCTAAAATTTCTCTTTACATCACTTAGGATAGTCTAGGTGAAAAAAAAAAAAAAAGACACGAGTTTGTAAAGTTATATACAACTCATCTAAAACTTTCTAAGGAAATATTTTCCAACTTTTAGAACCTGAAACATTTGCCAATTTTAAGCAATACTTTAATTATTATTGTCACCATAATAATGTTATACTCTAATTTTAATGAAAGATTATACTTGTACCCAACAAATGTCTATCAAGTATGCACTGTGTGCAACAGTGTTCATATGCATGAAGCTTAGTTTTGTAAAAGGAAGATGGGAAAAATATAAATATCAAAGAATTCAGGCAATTTTAATTCAGGATGAACACTAACGTTTGTAGCATCGGTGTGCAAGTCTTCTTTGTACCATGTTGTGAGACTTGATTGTTCTGTCATTTTGTAACAGCATCCTTGATGGCATCACAATGAATCTTTATCATGGGTGATTAGTAAACACTATACATGAAAGTTCAGTTTTCCGACTTATAAAGACAATGCCCATGTATTTACAGCACATCCTAAAGTTCACAATGAAAATGAAATAAGAAATGGAATGTGCAGCGGGGGATGGAGGCTGCTTCAGCACATGAAAGTCACAGTGTAGTTGACAGAACTCATTTCTAAACAACACACCTGCACAGTACTTGATATGTGCCTTACTAGACAAGACACTGAGCCTGGGATGGAGGGGAGATAGAAATCCTTGATGTTATTTTAGAATTTATGAAGTACTTGGAAAAGGAATAGAATCATAGAATGAATTGTCAAATGGGGTATCACCAAGAAGAAATGATCCTGTTTATCTGTGACTACTTGGGCTACGGAGATGGCTCAGTAATAAGAATACCTGCCGTGTAAGCATGAGGGTCTGAGAGGGCCTGATTCACCCTGAGTTTGATTCCCTAGCACTCACATAAACTGCTGGGCATGGTCACAAATGCTTGTAACCCCATCCTGAGGGGAACAGAGACAAGAGAATTGCTAGGGTTTGCTGCCCATGTGGCAAAGAAACAAACAGCAGCTACAAGTTCAGAGGAGACTTCCATCGCAGAGAATATGTGGATGAGCTATAGAGGAGAAAATCAAAAAATGTGTCTGCTATAGAACTACAAGAAAAAAAGAAAATTCTGTATTATGAAGTGTTCCAGAAGGCAGTTTATGTTCTTACAGAAGAAAGTGAATTTATTTTCTTTCTTGTATATAGATAATATGATGATTTTTGCCTTGGCACAATAAGAGCCACTTTTGCAAGTTTGTGTCAGAACATCACTTACCAAGTGGGCCAGGTTCTTGTAATGGAAGCACATCATTACAGCTAAGTTTCTGCGTTGCCGGGGAACGTCCATGGTGAAGGGGAAACATCATCTGGCTCATTAGAGACACTGAAGAAGTTTCAGCTGATATGGGATTCTAGCTTCATCCAAGATATTAGAGGGATATAGACAAAAAGGATATCTGTGAATTCTTTCTATATTCCCAGTAGCAGAATTTACTCCCAGCATGCACAGAACATACATGTCAGTAATTAGTGAGGTTAGGAGCTAAACACATTATTAGCATGGATGGCACATTCAGAAGACATTTCCACACTCCCTCCTGTTCATTTTGATCCTTTAATGCTTAATTTAGAACCAAAAAAAATATTCCACAACTTTAATTAGTTTACGTTCAAATATGATCTTTCTGGTCTCAAGCCAAAAGCATAATGAATTTCTCAAAATCTACTAGTGGGAGTAAACTATTCTCTCAAATAATGGTCCTCTCTCAGCTTATGTGCTTGCTTTCCTTGCCTTTCTGGTCCTCGTTGAGCTCTTGTCATGGAGACAGACTTTTCAGGACCTCGGAATCTCTTGTGCCTGTGTAGATGCTCAAGGCAGATCCAATTCCTGAATGGAGAGTTTCTCAGAAGTTGCTTCTTTCAAGGAATTATTTATGTTACCTCTCACTTTTATTAGTTACGTATGTAATGGATCCAGTTGTGACTATTCTGGCCTTTCTAGGATTTGACTAGAAGGGAAGCAAGGATAAATGAAGATCTGAACCCTGGATGAACACCTGCACAAGGTGTCTAACTCCTGGACTGTAACCTAGATCAAGTGTCACAAAACAAGCAGAATATTTTCATCTAGACCCCCAAATCAACATGCAGAGACTAAGCAATTTCTTCCAACATTGAGAGATTATGCAGTTTTGTGCCATCTTCACCTAGCTAGATAGGGTAAACAAGTAAAATATTTTACTAAATCTTTTGTACATTTAATGAATTCTCTTTCTGATAAGCATGTTTTGGAATTTTAAGCATAAGATAATGCACATGGCAAATAATCCAAGGGTTAATTACAGACGCCCACACATCAGCAATAATAAATAATGAGGATTTTTGGTGGTTTTATGTATGTGCGCATATATACATCTATATGGACATATAGCTGTTTACAAAATTTAAAAACTAACTCAAGTAAGATTATACTATACATAACCATGGTAGCATAAAACTTTAATACTAGCACTAAGCCTGAGAAAGGAGGGTCACCATGAGTTTGAGGCCAGCATGGCCTACAGAGTTCCAGGTCAGCCTGGATTAGAGTGAGACCTATTTCAAAAAACCACACAACCAAAAAGACTACACTGAATATCATATTATATTGTGTTCAGTAATACTTTCCTAACAGTGCATATGCATCTATAGATTCACTTTTTTAAACTTTTAAAAATATTTTGTTTTTATTTATTTGAGAGAGAGAGAAACAGAAACAGAGAGAGAATGGGTGGTCCAGAGCCTCCAGCCACTGCAAACAAACTCAAAACGCATGCACCACCTTGTACATCTGGCTTACGTGGGTCCTGGGAACTCAAACTGACATCCTTTGGCTTTGCAGGCAAGCAACTTAACCGCTAAGCCATCTCTCCAGCCCTAGAATCACTTTTATTTACTTCAAAACTCCATCAAAATATTCTGCAGTAAGTGCATTTTCAGATTGTTATTAGGTTTTCACTTTCAAATAGTGCTACAAATAAATTTTTTTCTTGTTTATATTATCTTTATTGGCATTTCACTCAGTTATGGCCTTATTTGTAATAATTCAATGTGAATGTGGCTACTTTCAGTCATATACTTCCAGATTAAAATAACTATGACAACTTTATTCATGACTTATTCTATGCACTTTATCATATGTTATGATTCCTCTTATCTATAGAAAATTCAGATATAATTTAATTCATAAAATCTAAAGCAATTAAACAAACACTACTTATTATAGACTGATGACCATTTTCCCATTTTAAAGTAGGTGTTACATCATGTGCTTACTACCAACATAGAAAAATCAAGATCATTACTATAATTTTCTAAGAAGCTAATAGTATATAAGTATAAAGCAAAATAAATAAAATCTTCCAAATAAACTTAATTTTTTTAAGCTGATGATAAAATCCATATGTTTGTGCTCACTTCAACAGCATATATCCTAAAATTGGAATAACACAGAGAAGATTAGCATGGTTGACATGACAAGGTTGACATGAAAATTCATGAAGTGTTCCATATTTTTTTAAATATAAAAAATAAAATACAATTTTTTAAATCCTTATGTTTATCTCATACAGGTGATGTTTTCAAGTGTCTATACATTTTGGGATGTATACATAATATAACAAATCAACGTGTGCATTATCTCATATGGTATAGTTGTGATAAGAATATATTACACCCACTGTCTTAGCAATTTTGACAAATATACAATATGTTGTCAACTATAATCACACTGTGCACGAGACTCACTTACAGCTGTTTGTTTTAGTAGTATTTTATTTCTCCTAGTTGAAGCAACACAGAAAAACTCAAAGGATATAGGAAAATAAAGTGAGCTGTTTATGTATCTTAATTTTCAGTAAGATGAAATCTTTTCATTAGTTGGTAAAAAGTCTAAAGTTTAGAGACATGCCATGACTTGATAATAGTAATGCAAAGAATATGCAAAAAGCTAGTACATACAGTGCTCTCTACTGGCCTTATCTTTATTGCAACTGTAAGCACTGTCACATTTGTAGTCATGTAGTCTTATTAAAATTACCCACTTCAAAAGGCTCATAATTTTAATGACTATTGAGTTTGTACCATACGACCAAGGATGTGTTGTGCATGCATATAAAATAATTCTTAAATTTTTATACTAAAGTCCAGTAATAACTCTGTGTGTAAAAGAACACAACTAATTAAGTAATGAAGAAAAATTTTAAAATGATGACTATAGTATAGACTGTGAATATAAAACATATTGTTTTTCAGTTCCGTTAATAAACTATGGCAATGGCTAAGGGGCTTGCCTTGTCTTTGTCTAGAGAAGACAAGTTCAGGCCACTCTGGAGCAGAACTTTTGGCTATATATATTCAACACATCACAGGAGGAAACAATCTCTTCCTTTCATTTTCTTCTCTTTCCCTCTCCCCAAAATAAAAAATAAAAATAAAAAAAAAAACTCACTGGTGCTCTTTGAATGCATAGGAGAACATTTCATTGCTACTGGTTTTGAAAGCCATTTGTTTTAGGGGTCAAGAGAGAAAGAGAGTGGGGGAGAGAGGGAAGGAGAGAGAGAAGATAGAGAAAGAGAGAGAAGGTATTTTTTCATTTATTTTATAATTGCAGGCACTGAAGATAAAACAGTATTCCAGATTGGAATACTAGATATTGGAAAACAGCACTCCATTGGAACTATTGGCATTTGTGGAATTAGTACTCAAAACAGTTGCAAATGCTTTAAAAGAAAGAAAAGTGTGGTATATTGAGAAACTACAACTGGTATGTAATCGACTTGAGGATTCAAAAATGGAACTTTCCAGAAGTAACAGTCAGGAAGTGATGGAAGGAATGACTATTAGCTCCTAATTAAGCACAACTGAGAGCTAGACAGAGCATTTCAAAATCCAGTACCCCATGAGGAAGAAAAGATCAGCAGTCAATGCAGCTAAAAGTAGGGGCTATGGATTCTAAGGGGAAAACTGCAGGTTGTCAAAGCTACATTAAGGTACTTGGATTCTATCCCATGAGAAATGGGGGCGAGTATAAGAGATTGTCCAATAGGAGAATAAGTAAAATGAACACATTTTCAGGTTTTACAAATTCTTTGAATACCATGTGCATGTGATGCTTAAGTGATTAGGCCACAGAAAGAATGTATAGATTGAGGAATCCCATTAAAGAATTTGTTCCTCAATCCTGGTGAGGGAGTTATGGTGACTTAAACTAGAACAAAATTAAAATTCCGTGAAGCGGATACATCTCAGATATATTTGGGGGTTCTCAATGACCACACTTGGTTACAATCAGTAAAGGAGGTGAGATATTAAAAAGCCCTCTAGGTTTCTGGCACAAATGAATGGACTGGGTAAACAGTACTGAAGAACTGTGAAGAAGTAATAGTTCAGTGAGAAAATAATAGGTTTTTAATTTTTACCATAGGAAGCTTGATGTGGTTTCGAGGTATGTAAATGGTTGAGCCATTGCTGTGATATATACATCTGCAGTTAAGTAGAACACTCTAAACTACAGGTATAAACTTGTAGTGTATTTGGAATCAAAGAAGTGGAGAAAACCATAGAAAAGCTGCTAAATGAGAGTAGGAATGTTTTTGGTTAGATTCAAAGAAAACTTACATTTCAATTTCATATAAAGCAAGGTGATATAGGAAAGAAAAAAATCATGGAAGGAAAAGGAAAGTAAACTTATGTGTATACATCAAACCTACACCAAATAAATGAGTGTGTCACAAGTGCTATGGAGAGAATCAGACAAGACTTGAAAATATACCAATGGCTTTAGAAATGGGGAAGGTCCTTGCAGATCTCAGTGAAAGTACCTTTGTATTAAAGGAAAGTGGTAGGACAGTTTGGAGTGATTTTTATTTGCTTGTTTGTGGGAGATGTCCAATGAAGTGGGCGTGATGCAGTGAACAGATTGTGCAAGAATAAAGAGAGATGTGCATGTGTGTATATGTATGTGTTTGTTGTATACATGTATGCTTTCTCTCTCTCTCTCTCTCTCTCTCTCTCTCTGTGTGTGTGTGTGTGTGTGTGTGTGTGTTTATAAACCTAAATATGATGAAATACTAGGAAGATGCAGCTATCAGAAATGGAAGGTTGAAGAAACAAGAGTGGTAATGAAAAATCACATCTGAGTAAGAAGAAAGCAGGAGGGAATGAGAGGGACTTAGAGCAAGGCTTGCAAAATAAGCCTTGGTGGGATAAAAATCTTGCTTGAAACCAAAAGAGAAGAAGTGAGAGTTTTCTTTCATATGTAGTTCCTAACCTGGATTAGCTTCAGTTAAATATAAGCCTCAATAAGTATCAACAGTATGAACATGGTACTAGAATGATCCTGGCAAACAGGGGAAATAGGCAGGGAGGAGAGTAAGGGCTATCCTACACCAAGTTCACTGTCTTCATGATGGAAAGTGCAGATATGTGGAAAGGCTTCAGGGACAAAGGAAGGGGAGATGGGGGGAATGCACAAAACTAATGGCCACATGTATCAATTCCATAGAAACCTTCCTCCTGGATACCATTCTACAAGTCATTACCCTCAATAAGGGGGAGGACAGACCTGAACATGAGAGCCCCATAGAAGGTGGAAAAAGAGTAACCAGAAAATGATAGACTCTGGCTGGTAAGTCCTAGGACCAGAATTGGGTCCCCCCCATCCACCATCAGCAATTGGTCAAGGAGAAACATGAGGTCTCCAAAATAATATAGGTCATTGCCAAAACACATGATTACCTGCAAGAGCAAAAAGAGCTAAATGTTCCGATTGCTGAAGACACCACAGTCTGCAGCCACAGGCCGTCAAGTGTGCATGCTGATACTGAGAGGGGATCCAGTTCCATCATGGCTAGACCTCATAGTGCAGGAAAATGCTATGAGAGCTGCTGGAGAATAATGGTTGCCAACTGGTTGAATAAGCAGGAGGTGCTGCCAGTTACAAAATCAACCAGCTGAGCAAGAAGTACATAATTGTATAATAATGGCACACAGCTGATGTAGGTAACCAACTGCTAACAGATTGGACACGAGACCTGCTTACTGGGGGTGAACTCATACCTGGCCCTGGAAACCAAGCCAGATTCCCTAGAACAGGAAACCAATAGGCTCCAGAGAGAACCTCCACTGCCCTTTAACTAAGAAGAGTGGACATGCACATCAAGAAGGCTCTCTAATACTAGGCTTATCCCCTTTAATTTAAACTGTTCTCACTTTCCATTGGAGAATCTGTTCTGTTTTACAGATGGAGGAGAATATGAGGGAGAACCAGGATATATCAAGACTAGATATATCAATACATCAAGACTAGAGAGACAACTGTCTACCATGATCCCCTCCACCTCATCTTCCCCAGGCCCAGAAGTCATTACAAAGGAAATAGTGACAAGAATACTGTTGTCATTGTTAGCCTGAAAACAAGTTCCAGTAAGATGGTGACAGACCCTATGGTCACTCAAACTTTACAAAGTTGAGATTCAAAGGCTACAAGGCCTCAAAGCTAAATCAGATCCCTATTTCACTCACAAAGCTCAAGAAACTTTGCAAATGTGACGACCAAAAGATTGTAAGAGCCTCAGGATGGGTGGAAATAGTCTGAGGCACCTTGCCCTTCACAGACTAAGACCTCTTGGTCCCCACGATGAATACCAATAACCAGACTACATAATACCCTTAGCAGAATTGGAGAGAGGGTGAAGCAGTCTAAGAGTACAAACTGCTTTTTATATAAAAATCAATAAATAATAAAAATTAAAAATTAAAAAGAGGGGGAAGGGATGGCTTACTGGTTAAGACACTTGCCTGTGAAGTCTAAAGACTCATGTTCTCCAAGCCCATGTAAGCCAGATACACAGCATGCAAGGTCACACATGTGCACAAGGGGTTACAGGCATACGGAGTTTGATTGCAATGGCTGGAGACTCTGGCATGCCAATTCTCTCTCTCTCTCTCTCTCTCTCTCTCTCTCTCTTTTCTCTCTCTCTCTCATAAAAAAGGCAGTCATTGGCCTTGCCTCAAAAATAAATAAATAAATAAAAAGGGCTGGAGAGATGGCTTAGCAGTTAAGGGGCTTGCCTGCAAAACCAAAGGACCCAGGTTCCATTCCCCAATCCTACATAAGCCAGATGCACAAGGTAGCTCATGCGTCTGGAGTTTGTTTGCAGTGGCTGAAGGCCCTGGTGCGTCCATTCTCTTCCTCTGTCTTTCTCTTGCATGCTCCTCTTTCTCTCTCTCTCACTATCAATAAATAAAATAAGTTTGAAAATTTAAAAAGAAAATTTAAAAGTGAGAATCTATTGAAGGTGGATTTATCAACTTGTAAAGAGAATGAAGAGCTTCTGTTACAGAAGAGATGTTGAGGCAGATGCGGTATTGACCTGACAACATGGACAGAGGTCCAGGTTTAGTCAACCTTTGAAGGAGTTTCTTCACTTGCTTAAGACAATGCTTTGGTCATGTCAATTCACTCATAGATCTCTTGAATGCCAAAATATGAAAGGATTTGTGAATGACCGTTTTGAATATTCTCAGTAAATCAGAACTCTCTGCTTCATGCCTTCAATTTATCCCTAGAGCATTTTATTGATTTAGGGCAAGTCATCATTTTCATTGCCTAATTTAAAACCAAAATGGCCAGCATTTTCCAAAATGGCTAGTATTTGTCTAAAAGAAATACACTATGAATCCTACATTTATTATTTAGCAGTAAACTTACACTAAACCTGATAAAATATTTGTTTGAAACAGCTTTCCTTTCTATATGACTACTTGATATTACTGAGCACCCATGTGTGCTTTCTGTGTCTACTGCACATAGAGAAATAGCAACTTAACTCTTTAAACATGTCAGCAGCAATGCTGACATGTATTTTGAAGACATTGCATCTACCTGCATATGTTGCTCCAAAGTGAAGATAAAATATAACATTTGATGGTATAAAATACAATAAAGAATATCAAATTTGGCCAAGAGTGGAAAATGAGACCCAGAGAAATTACATCAACTGCCTAAATTTTCCTATCTAGTGAAATATAGGGCTAAAACCACAAAAATGTCATTCTCAATCCAGTGTGTTTTCCATTACACTGCTATTACACTAGATTGCAAATTCTGTGACTAGAAGGACAGTGTTTGTTTTTCAACTACCTACTCATTCATGGCATGTAATTAACATTTAATAAATATTTTGCATAAAATAATAAGTTAAACCACTATCTAGCATACTGTCTGCACTTTAAATACAATTTTACAAAGGGAAATTAGTGAGAAATCTCTTGGTTGCTCACTTTGTATAAGGTGTTTGGATATTTACAAGAAAAGGTTAAATAAAATGTGGAAAACAAAACTTATCACAGTTATCTGCAAAACAAGCTTGGGCATAGTATGTAGCAAACATACAAGGCAGATGAACAAAGTTGCATGGAACATGGAAGGCTTTGTGTGAATGGTGACATCTATAATGTCTTTAAAGTAAAAATGGAGGGGCTGGAGAGATGGCTTAGCCATTAAGCACTTGCCTGTGAAGCCTAAGGACCCTGGTTCGAGGCTCGATTCCCCAGGACCCACGTAAGCCAGATGTACAAGGTGGCACATGCAATCTGGAGTTCGTTTGCAATGGCTGGAGGCCCTGGTGCACCCGTTTTCTCCCTCTCCCTCTCCCTCTCTCTCTCTCTCTCTCTCTCTCTCCTTGTCTCTCTTCACTTTCAAATAAATAAATAAATCAATCAATAATAAAATAAAAATGTAGAAATGTAGTCAGGAAATAATGACATGTATTTTATTACTGAAGTGGTGCACTAGACAGGAACAGACTATGCAAGGAACTAGCATAATATTAAAAGAAAGCCTGGTGAGCAAGGAAAATGGCAGGTACTGAGGGGCTTCCATGAATCTGTAGAAGGAGTCCAAGAATTCATTCAGAAGGTCATCAAAGCTTGGGAGCAGGGAGGTGACATGAAGTTCTTGACACAGAATATGAAATTTTTAGTCTTTTAAATTTTTTAAATTTATTTTTCTGTGTGTGTGTGAGAGAGAGAGAGAGAGAGAGAATGGGTGCACCAGGGCCTCCAGCCACTGCAAACTAACTAGATGCATGTGCCACCGTGTGCATCTGGACTACGTGGGTCCTGGGGAATCGAATCAGAGTTCTTCAGCTTTGTAGGCAAGCACCTTAACTACTAAGCAATATCTCCAGCCCTATGTGAAATTTTTTATGGAGGAATAATTCCAAATTCTAAGTAGATATAATAACAGAAATTAACAAGCTGATGATGATGATGATCTAGTCACATGAGGAGGAAACAGATCTATTCTCAGGCCATAGAAGCAAACTTTGTACCAAAATACAGCTGACTTTTAGCTGAAGAGAACTTAGTGCCATTTCTTCAGTGTTCATCAAAACATACATGTTCATCACATGTTCAAACACAACATGCATACATATATGTACATACGTGTACCTAAACACTTTTTCTATCCCTATCCCCAGGGATACCAAAATCCTCAGAGACTCCAGCCTATGATATAAAATTATATATGGTTTGCATATAGTCTACAAACACCTTACTATGAATTTCAAATCATCTCCAGATTAATACCTAATATAATGTAAATAGTTAATATATTGTTTAGGGAATACTGATATTTTCAGTACAATACAGATATAATTTTTGAAGAAGTTATTTTTTAATCTGAAGCTAGTTAAATTTATAGATATGGGGCCCATAAATATAAGAAGACAACTTCATTACATTTTTAAAGTTTTTTTTTTCATTTGATACAGAGAAAGAGGGAGATAGAGAGAATGGGCATGCCAGGAACTCTAGCCACTGCAAATGAACTCTAGACGCATGCTCCACCTTGTGCATCTGGCTTACGTGGGTACTGGGGAATCAAACCTGGGTTCCTGGACATCGTAGGCAAGTGCCTTAACTGCTAAGCCATCTCTCCAACACTTTCTTAAAGATTTTTTAGCTTCATTACATTTTTACATATGTATGTGTGTATGGTGTTTGTGTAGGTTCATATGTGTGTAGACACACATCAGTACATGGGTATACATGTGTGTGTGTGGGTATGTGTGCAGGGAGGCCACACTTCCTTCGTTGCTCTTTCTTCCTATTTTTGTTGTTATTGTTTTAGGAGGTAGGGTCTCACTGTTGCCCAGACTACAGGATCACAATTAAGCCTCAAGATGTTTTAAGTATCACAGACTTGGAAATAAAAACACAATAATAAATAATGAAACAAAAAGTGACTGTGTATGTGGTGCTAAGCATTGAACCCTGGCCTTGACATTAATATGCAAATACTCTATCACGGAGCCACACCCCAGCCAAAATGAGAGGTTTCTGGTATGGATAGGATAGTAGTTAAATGCTGCTATTGCATTTAGGAATAAAATGTTCATTGGGGGAAGATTTGGGGAATTATTGAGTAGACATCTTCATTCCAGATGAATAAAGATGGTTTCCTTTTCATTGCAAAATGAAGATGAGTTTTAGGGTAATAATGATATGCTCATTCAGGCTAAATGTATTCAAGAAAATGAGCTAGATGCTGACAGAGCAAGTACAGAGATTTAAATGGTGGTTGTTCGCTGACTCATTTACATCAGTTCTGTTATAATTACCATTAACACAAATTTTATAATTACAGGGACAGCCTAGGGAAAGTGAAAATATCATTAAACCTGTACAAACGATATTATCAAGTGGGAATTTTATTTTTCCTTCCTTAAGCTTTTACCTTTATCCATCATTGACATCCAGTATAAGAATATTTTGGTATATCATGATAAGCATTTTTACTCAGACAACCAGATGTGTAAGTCAAAGGTTGGTGTGTGTAGGACATATTTTAAGTATATGCTTGGGATTTAGCTTTTACTTTTATGAGCAATGCATCTAAATGCTAGTGCTCCTGAGACAGGATATCTGTATTTGATGTCAGTTAGAACTTTCACATTGTGGATGAGATGAAATGTTTAGGTACTAGAAGAGATGATAAATGAGCAAGTTAACACTTTTGTGTTGTTTGCAGCTCATAACTGGAACTCTGTGAAGAGCTCCCACTGACTCCATTGGAAGTGTGGGTGGGGGTTAGTACCAGGTTAATTGTTGCATTCAACATCATCCAAAAGGAAAAAAAAATGGACGTAAAATTGCTACATTTTAATTTTTACATTTAATTTTACATTTAATTTTTTTAATTTTCTTCATCTTAATATTTGCTTTACTTTCTTTCCTCATTATTACTTGTATCCCACATTTGATTTTTCCCTCACCTATCTCCTTGACTTTTTGAAGTGATTTATATCATAAAAATATTTCCAAGGCAACTTAAAAATATATAAAATGTCATCTGTCTATTCATTTTCCATATAGAGTAGGAAATATAGCTCCATGGAAAATATCTGGTAATCTGATTGAAAAATAGATTTTGTGAGGAAAAAAGTATGTTACTAGATTTCTTTGTGGCCTGCCAGGGATTGTAGTACACTAACAATGCAAAGCCTGCAGGTAATTTTAATTATCATCTGACAGGTCATTTTTCTTTCTTAGTAGTTTTCTAGCCCTTTGGGATCCACTCCCCTGAATGACTATAGATGTTTTTTCCATGTAATGAAGAATTTTTGACTTCAAGTGTGCAGTTGCAAGAATTTGGTTTTCGTATTCCTTTGGAATCTCTCATCTTTATAACTTGATCTAAGAACAAATTATAGTATAATCATGTGTCAGAGATACTATGACCTAACAAGCCATCAACTATATGTTGAAATTCTTAATGTGCTGGATCTGTGGTGTAATGGTTAGCACTCTGGAATCTGAAACTCTCCTTAAGTTTGAAGCTTCAGATTACTGTAATTTTTTTACTTATTTATTAATTCAGAAAATTCAGTTATATAATTTATAATGTTTTGAATTTTATTTCCTATTTTCTGTGTGTTCTTTTCTTCATGCTGACTTTCTCCAAATTGTCACATCCATGTTTGCTTTCATTTGTATCACTGTAATCAATATTAATATTTACCTCCAAATTTTACTGAAATCCCCTCAAAGTTTATGGGTAAAAAGTTTTGTTGCCAGCCATGCAAGATGTTCCTACTGGTGCATAGTGTAGCACAAATTATGGCATAATCAACCACTAGCTGATTTCAGAAAAGGCCTACGAAGTGGGAGGAATTTCATGGCTGGTACTGAGAATCTGGTCAACCTATGGTTCAGAAAGTCAAAGAGCCTAGAGGGATGCATGCTTCTATGGTTTTTGGCTACATGGAAAGACTGTGTCCGTTGAAAAGTCTTCTAAATGTGGATTTTTTTTTTAATCAATACTGCTCTCACTCATGGATAGAGAAACTTCATTTTTCAGGTGGTGGTGAATACTAAGAAACTGTAATCACATCAAAATGACAAGAGAAAGCTGTGTACCTAGCACTAGAGGACTCATCTCTATCACACCCACCAGGGCCCAAGAAACATGGCAGAGAAAGTGGTTGATTAAAATGAGTTCTGCTTTCACCGCTAGCCGGAGAACCATCTCCATGTAGATAGCAGTAGACTCTTGGGACACTCAAAACTCATCAAAGCAGAAAATAGGCTACTAAGAGCACAGCACTGAAGGACACTTCTACCATACTTTCCAAGGCTCAGGGAACATTGCAGAAGAGAGGTGGAAAGAATGGAAGAGCCAAGGAGTGAGAAGGTATAGTGTGGGACAATGTCCTCTCAACTAGAATCTACTGATGCTTTTATACACACCCCTCAGTGATTACAGCTACCCACAAAGAGGAGGGCCATCAGTGGAATGGAGATGGAGGAGCCGGGAAATAAGAGGATAACCTGATGGGGATACGACCAATTTGTAGTATGTTCATATATTAAAGTTCTCAATAAAAATTATTTTTAAGGCTGGAGAGATGGCTTAGGGTTTAAGGCACCTGCCTCCTAAGCCTAAGAATGCTGGTTCCAATCTCCAGGTCCCACGTTTAGCCAGATGCAGTGACACAAGGGCGCAATGCCGTACTTGACCACAAGAGGGCGCACGCATCTGGATTTCGTTCTCAGCAGCTGAGACACTGCTGGTGCGCTCATCTCTGTCTTCCTCTCCCTCTTTCTCTCTCTGTCTATCTCTGTGTCTCTCTCCAAAATTTTTTTTAAAAAATTAAAAAATTATTTTTAGAAAAGAAAAAGTTTGGTTGCCAGCTGTTGGTATTTGGGATTTATTGGGTCCTGGGAGTTATAACATCACCAGTGCATTAGCCCACTGATGGACTGAATATTTATGGATTCATAACATTATGATTTATTCCATGGGGGAAATTGGGAATTAAGACCTATTTGGAGGTATTCAAGGGGGCATGGCTTAGAAGGATATGCATTGTTCCTGCCACATTTTCTCCCTTCCTGACTGATAAGAGGCTCTTTCCTTACCATTCTTTACCATTCCATTCCATTATATTGTTTCTGCCTCACATTAAAATAATGAAATAGCCAACCATGGAGTGAAAACTCTGAAATTCAGTCAAAATATATCTTTCCTCCTTCAAGTTCCTTTTCTTGGATATGTTTCCACTGCAGTAGAAAGCTAATTCAAAATTTTATTGTTGTATTTGGCATTTACACCAAAATCTAGGAAATTAAGTTAAGCAAATCTAGTATAAATCAACATTCGTGAGCTGCAAAGGGTCAAGCTCAATCAAAGCAAAATACCATTTTTGGGCACAATCATGGCAAGCATGGGGGCCAAATTTAATTCCCACCTCAAGACAGACAGATGAAAGAAAGAAAGAAAGAAAGAAAGAAAGAAAGAAAGAAAGAAAGAAAGAAGGAAGAAAGAGAAAGGAAAAAAGAAAGAAAATGAAAGGAAGGAAGGAAGGAAGAAGGAAGAAAGGAAGGAAAGAAAGAAAGAAAGAAAGAAAGAAAGAAAGAAAGAAAGAAGAAAAGAAAGAAAGAAGAAAGAGAAAGGAAAAAAGAAAGAAAATGAAAGGAAGGAAGGAAGGAAGAAGGAAGAAAGGAAGGAAAGAAAGAAAGAAAGAAAGAAAGAAAGAAGAAAAGAAAGAAAGAAGAAAGAGAAAGAAAGAAAGAAAGAAAGAGAGAAAGGAGAGAGAGATGAAAAGGTCTTGGGGGTAGAGAAAGGGGAGATGAGGGGAATACACAAAGCTAATGGCAACATGAATCAATTCCATAGTAACCTTCCTCCTGGATACCATTCTACACTTCATTACCCTTCATAAGGGGAGGTGAGACCTGAACAGAAGATCCCCATAAAAGATGGAGAAAGCATAGCCTTAAGACCATGGGCTCTGACTGGGAATCTCCAAGGCCAGAATGGGTTCTCCCTGATAGTGAGCTGTTGATAAGGGAGACACACGATGTTCCCAAAATGATTCAGACCATTGCCAAAACAAGTGGTTACCTTCATGAGCTAAAAGAGAAGTCCCTGTTGCTGAAGACTGCACAACCTTCAGCAACAGGATATCAAGTGAACATGCTGGAACTAGAGGAAATCTCGTTCCCTTCAGGATAGACCTCAGAGTGCTGGAAACTGCTATGAGAGCTGCTGGAGAATAGTGGCTGCCAACTGGTTGATTAAGCAGGAGATATCGCCAGTTACAAAATCAGCCAGCTGAGCAAGAAGTGCACACTTGTACAATAGTGGCGCACATAGTTGATGTGGGTAACCAACTGCTCATGGAGTGAACATGAGACCTGCTCAGTGGGGGTGAACCCATATCTGGCACTGGGAACCAAGCCAGATTCCATAAGACAGGAAACCAATAGGCTCCAGAGAAAAATTCCACTGCTCTTTAACTAAGAAGACTGAACATATATATCAATAAATCTCTCTAATAACTAGACTTATCCCCTTTAATTCAAACTGCTATTACTTTTGGTTGGAGAATATGTTCTATCTTACAGATGATGGAGAATACTGAAGAAAACCAATATACATCAATACATTAAGAAGAGAGAGCCTGGCTGGAGAGATGACTTAGTAATTAAGGCTCTTGCTTATAAAGCCTAAGGACTTAGGTTAGAATCCCCAGTACCATGATGGCCCATGCATCTGAAATGTGTTTGCAGTGGCTAGAGGCCCTGGTGTGCCCATTCTCTCTCTTGTTCTCTTCTTCTTTCTCTCTCTCAAATAAATATATAAAATGTTAAAATTTAAAGAAAAAAGAATAGAAAGCTAACTGTCAACCATGAGTTGAGTTGCCTTCACCTCATTTGCCTGGGCCCAGAACTCATTAAAAGAGAAGTGGTGACATGAATATTGCTCTCACAGCTAGCCTGACAACCAGTTCCAGGCAAATGGCAATAGACACTGCCGTCTTTCAAACCACATAAAAACAGAGATCCAGAGGCTACAGAGAACTCAACACTAAATTAGATCCCTATGTTGCCTGCCAAAGCTCAGGGAACACTGAAGAAGAGGGGATGGAAAGATTGTAAGAGCCCCAGGTTGGGTGGAAATAGCTTGAAGCATTGTATCAACCTTCCCCCTAGACTAAACTGAAACCTCTTGGTCCTCACTAAAGACCCTCAGAAGAAATTGGGCAGGTGAGAGAGGCTATAGGAGTATAACCTTTTAGAAAAAAACATTTTAAATCTAAATTTTTTGATTTATGAAGTCAATTTATTTTTAGAGAAATCACTTAGCCAAATGTTCTTCATAGCTAACTTCAAGCTCACTTGCAAAAGGTGGTAGTATTCAAACTAGAATTGAAATGAAAAACTGGTCCTCAAAATAACATTAACATCATCTAAATGCACTTAATATTTCCTACAATTATATGGTATATTAAGACAAATTATTAATTAGGAATTTGAAACATGGATTATGAGAAAATGAATATTCTCAATAAGACTATAATGAGGGATAGAATGAAGAAAAAAATCCATACCTAAAATTGCATGAGGAGTTAGAGAGAGGAGAAGTCCAACATCATTTGGAATTAAAGGAGACTGGAGCCGGGTGTGGTGGTGCACGCCTTTAATCCCAGCACTCGGGAGGCAGAAGTAGGAGGATGGTTGTGAGTTAGAGGCTACCCTGAGACTACATAGTGAATTCCAGGTCAGCCTGGACAAGAGTGAAACCCTACCTTGAAAAACCAAAAAAGAAAATAAATAAAGGAGACTGGCTCAAGGAAAATGTGGTTGCCTATGACAGAGATTTCTGCAATTTGCTATAATCTGATATTTCCACCAATGTATTTGTGGCAGCCTGAATGGATGTCCCCCAGTAGATTTAGCAATTTATTAAAGCTTGTAAATTAGATCTCCAGCAACCTGGCTGGAGGTGGTGCGTTGTTGGGTGGATCCTAGGGTCCAGCCCCTCAAGGTGTGTTTGGGGGAGGATCTGTTTCCAGACACAAGACATGTAGAACCTTGGAGTTCTGCCTGGGGATCCTGGAGTGTGCTTGTTTGTGATGCTGTTGGTGATATTTCTCTCTCAGTGGATTTGGAAAAGGGGGCCAGCTTCTTCTACCATTGTGGAACTTCCCCTCTATCTGTAAGCTTCAATAAATCCACTCAATAAATCTGTTCCTCCATAACTGTTCCTGGTGTGGAAGTTCATCCCAGCAACCTGAAGCTCACTGTAACAGTATTTGAAAAGTGTCTTGATTTATAACCTTGTTTTATTCTGTAACTATAAACCTTCATGAAATTGTTGACACTTTGGAACATGATATTTGGATCATCCTAAATCTGTGTTACTGAGCCATGTTTACTCATATTGAGGCAAGAATAAAGTCTTATTCCCTTTGGAAAAAAATACTTAATTAACACATATAATTGTACATTTTTGTGGGATAGACTATAATGTACCAGTAAATGTATATATGCAATGGTTAATGATCAAATAAAACTACTTAGCTGCTCTATAATCTCAAACACAATATTATTGTTTCTTTGACACCCATCTTTTCAAAGAGCACTTTGAAAAACAACTTTCAACAAAATTACAAATTTTATTGGTTACATCTTTGAAATGTTTCAATAAACCTATAATTTTACACATTTGTTACATCATGTGTAATCAAAATTGTCAGTACCTCACTTCACAGTTTTTTGACCAAAGATGTGTTTTGATTGAAAAATAATTTAAATTGTCATTGCTTTATTTATTTATTTATTTATTTTTGTCCATCCTGGGTACCTGGTTTAATTATATTTGCTCATAGTATTATAGGTGATTATGAAAATTTCTTTTATCTTTATGGAAACCATGATAATTTAATGATTTTTTTCCAGATATACAAAATGATTCAACTTTAAAATTTAAGCAAATTATTATAGGTTAATAACTTGGCCACATTCCTATTGACATGAGGTGAGATATTTGCCCACTATTGCAGTGAAAGAATATAAATGTGTCTTCCAGAGTGTCTTCTAGGTTGGTGACATCCTTGCCTTCTTGGAATAAAACTCCTACTTCCTCAGAAATTATTTAATAATGCCCTGGCATTGCTTGTGACTTTCGAAGTTTTCATATGGATACTGTAGCAATTAAACAACAAGACAGTGTCTAATCCTATTTGTATCACTGAAACACTGGAAAGTTAAAGTCCAAGAATTCATATTATTCTTAGTTGAAAGATATAAATGTGAAAATATAAAAATAGTGTACAGATAACCACAGTTAATAGCCCAGGTTGATAACAGATGGAGAATTTTAGAGCTAAATACTGATTTCTATTATGTTGTCATAAATGGAAAACATCTCAGTGATAAATTCAAACTATATTTACATTTTATACTAAAATTACCCATTCAAGTTCTAAAATCTAAATATCAAGACAATTCTATGCATCTTCAACTAATAGGGTTAGGCAAAAGCGTTAGCTCTATTGATTAATATTCTTCATGTTTCTAAGTTAAGCCAACACTGAATGATGGTGGGAGTTCCTTGCTCACTGAAAGGATAAGATGCTCATGGATAAACTGTGTGTAGGTTTTGTTTTGTTTTGTTGGAAAACTAAAACATAGTGTTGAACGGGTAATGAATAGATGGAAAGAAAGAAAAGAAACAGGAAAGAGATAATGAATAAAACAGCACAGTAATTTCACAGTAACAGAAATACCTTTGGCAGACTAATTTTATCCAAAATGTCTGAGCCCTAATGAATTGATAAGTTATCTATAATTAGCATGCCTAGGTACCCTGCTAAGGAAAACTGGCTTCTACTTATATTACACTTGCTTTACAACCTGAATGGGATTTTGCAAATTACAGTGTGATTGCTTCATACTAGGGTTATGTTCTAAAGTCAGTAAAGTAAAAATCGTCCTTGAAATCCCTTATATTAACAGTAAAATGAGAGGTGGGTATCTGTACTTTTATACATATGAATTTATGAGAACATTAAAATTTGAGAAATATGATCATAAACTTAAGGTAAAATGAATTAAAATCCCTAGGTAATAAGTCTCCCATTGTGCAGTGACAGTATAGTTTTAGAAAAGTGCTAATTTTGAAGTTATCCTGCTGTGAATTCCTGATCTAAAGCCCAATAGCTGAGCAACTTTGACCAATACTTTAATATTTCTTGCTTTATTTCCACATCTGTAACACTGGACTGTAATTGCACCTGAAGAATAGTTTACTGTGAGGATCAGATGAGATAATACTTGTAAATGGTTTGAAATGGAATCTGGTATGCAATAAGTGTGTTCACTATTCCTCACAACTTTATGATAACTATAAAATCCTTAATGGAGAACAAATGATGGATGAGAATTATAAAATGTTTCTGATGCCTGAAAGATTTGCTCCATTCTATTTTAATGCACCAGTCTCTGTAAACTTAATGAATATAAGTAAATTGCTTCCTGGGAGGAGATATGGAGATAAATGCCACCCAACACATAGTAGGTAACATTTACTGGATTTTGATGTAAATCTTGCTTGAATAAGTTGACATTCACAAGATTCTTGGGGAAAAGTACAGAGATGGCCATGTGTGACTGCATTACATCTTTCTGGTCTATAATTTTAGACCTAAACAAAACAGAAATCACTCCCATGGTTTTAGCATTAAATATAGATTGAGTGTAGTTTCAAGTCTCAATTCAACTCACATGTAAATGTATTGATAGAGTGCCCTAAGGCCAGTCAGTTATATTGCCTTGCAAATCTTTTAAAAATATTTTATTTATTGATTTATGAGAGAAAGAGAAGGTGAGAAATAGAGAGAATGGGCATGCCAGGATCTCTAGCCACTGCAAACTCCAAACACATGTGCCACCTTGTATATCTGGCTTACATGGGTACTGGGAATCGAACTTGTGTCCTTAGTGCCTTAACCTTTAAGCCATCTCTACAACCCTGTTCTGCAAACCATTTTGGCTCCTCAGTAGCATATTCAACCCTAGCCTCAATCCAAATGAATGGTTCTTCTAGTTAGAACCTCAAAGGCTACTCCATGCCTAAATACACAAACACACACACACACACACACACACACACACACACACACACACACACTCGCTCCTCATGTCCCACCAGTTGCTAAAACTTCTGAATGTTCATCACATCTATTGACTTGGTCTCTGGTAGAGACACCAGGTATTAGGAGTATGTGTCTCTGTCTCCTCTTACGAAGTTGTATCCTTTACTGCTAAAGCCAATGATGACACATGTATCACAAGCATTCTCATTCATTCAACACCAGAGATGGTCCACTACATTTAATATAATCATAGGTGGACAAGATGCACTGACTTCACAACACTCATCTGGAAGGGAAAATGAAAATCATATTAAGGAACAGTTCATTGTGTGAGGAGGTGATAACCCAATTCTGGAACCGGGATTTACCAGCTATATCTTGTGGTTTTAGAGTAAATATTTCTGCAACAGGGTGCTTCTGTCTAAGCTAACTCATTTCTGTCTCTCTTGTGACAGGGCATTCAGCTGCTGCCTAAGATCCTCCAGACATGTGTGCCCCCTCATGCTCATGTGTGATATTGGGTGATTGCGTCTGGCTTGCATGGGACCTGGAAATTCATGAGTTCTCACTTACCATCTCTGAAGCCTTGCTCTCTTTTTCTACGATAGTTATATCATTTTACTATCTAATAAACAAATTTCTATAGTACTGAGTCATGCTGTTGTTATTTTTGTGTATCTCTTCCTTCCCTCACTGTCTTACCAGTGTCTCCCCAGGCCCTTTCATGACCTGAATTCTGTCATTCCATTTGCCTAATATCCCTTCCTCTGATCCTTCCCTGCCTCCCCTTTCTCCAAGTTCCACTCTAGCTTTCTAACCAGTACTTTTGATGCTTACTATAACTTATTTAAAAAGCCAATCTATTTCCTGTTAGGATCCACATTTGAGAGATAACATGTGGTGCTTTTCTTTTATGAGCCTGTGTAATCTCACTTAGTATAATTTTTCGAGGTCCAAACATTTTTCTCTACAAATTTCATAATTTCATTTTTCCTTACATTAAATAGAAGTCCATTATGTGTATGTCCCATATCTTCATTATTCATTCATCAGTTGATGGGCATCTGTACTGATTCCATAGCCTAGCTATCTCGAATAGAGCTGCAACAAACATGGCTGATCAAACATCTCTAGAATTGAGTGTAGAGTCTTTAGGTAGTTCTGTTTTTATTTGAGAAACCTCCATACTGATTTCCAAAGTGATGGTACAAGTTTGCAGTCCCACCAACAGTGGATGAAGGATCCTCTTTCCTCACACTCTTGCTAGCATTTGTTGTTATTTGATCTTTTGATGTTAGCCATTCTAATTTGAGTGGTATATAATCAAAAGGTAGTTTGAATTTGCATTACATTGATGGCTAAAGATGTTGAACATCTTTTTAGATGTTTATTAACAATTTGTATTTCTTTGATAACTCGCTGTTCAGTTTCCTATTTGCTATAATATGATGCCAATCTTTATACATGCACTCTGTAAGTTGTTAATAACATCCCCACAAATAAGCTTGTGCATTCAAGAATTTATATTGCTATGACTTCAGTGACAAGTGTATTCATTTAAAAATGATCATTTTTCTTTTGCCCACTTTCTATCTGAAATGAAGGTTAGAAGGACAGCAAGAGTTTGACATTTTCTCCTCTTTTTGCTCAGTCTATCATCTTGATTCAGGGTCTCTTTGAGGTGACTCTTTCCTATATTTTAAACTGGAAAATGCTTAAAACACTGGTCCCCAGAAACTGACCCTCTGTGACACATTTAAGTACAGATTGATTCTTTTAATTATTTTTATGCATGATTAGGAGTAAGTAATCTGCCTTAATACTGTGTTGGCCAAAGATTATTATAATCCTCAGTAAACATTTTGAGTTTTATAATGCCACAGCAGCACTGCTTTTTAATCATGATTTTCATTGTTACCTTGTAAGATATGACTCATTAATATCAGGACTAATGATAGCAGTAATGACTGAAGATCCACTATATCTTTCCCTGGGTGATCTAGATTCTGAAACTCAGCATTTTTCTCATTCTTCCCTATCACATTTCTTTTAAAATATTATATTTATAAACTTATTGGGGAGGCTGAGAGATGGATAAGTGGATGTTGACAGCTCTTGCCATGCAACTCTGAGTGCCGTAATTTGGATCTCTAGATACCATGTAAAACTGGAAGCTGTGGAAGGTTTTGTAATCCCAGAGTACCTATGATTAAGACTGACCTAAAAGTTGTTCTCTGACCTCTATACCTCTGCTGTGGTGTGGGTGCATGAACACACACACACACGCGCACACACACACACACACACACACACAAATTTAAAACCTATTGTGGTACCACTGTTCAAAAACTAGTTTTAAGTGTCTTTGTGATTAATATTTCATATATGAAAGTTGTCAATTGTTAAAATGTCAGCTGGTGACCTTGACAAGAGTTGTTGAACTGATATGAAAACTTCCTTTAACGTGAACAAAGAGGTTGAAGCCATCACAATTAAAACAGTTTAGACTTCAAATAGATTTCTTTATGTTACAATGTAAAACTGTAAAACCTGACACAATCAAATGATTTCTTAGCTTTTTTGGCACATGTATATAATTTCTTTGAGGTTCAAACATGGCATGAGCCACCAAACATATTATAAGTTGCTTTAAAATGTGCATATCTTTAGGTTCCCTTCAAAAAATCTTTAAGGTTTCTCAAATCAGAGAAATAAGCTTTAAATATTATTTTCATTTTATATTTGGTACTTTCCATGACTCAGAATAGCTCCCTTTAGTTTTTTTTTTTTTTTTCTGTCTTTATACTTTGTTCTACTATCCAAGTGCCTTTGAAAAGTTTGAGAAATTTGGAAAATAGCAAAGGGCTACATGCTTTAATCTTAGCTGGCTCCTTTAATCTTAGTAATATTTCTTCCGGTTTCACAAGAACTTTTGACATATTTTTGTTCTCTAAAATTAGAGATTTTCACCAGTGTAAACCAAGGACATAAATGTGGTATCTTTAAGAAGTTTTTTTGTAACCATTTCCTCATAGTCTCTGGGCTCTGTATCTTCCATATATTATTTCTTAAAATCTTTTTTAAAAATTGTATCTTGTAACATTATTATGAAGTTTCCTCTTTAGTAATATATTTTAAAATGACAGAATAATGTCTAAATTGCATCCAAAAGTATCTTTTCTATGAGCTCCAAACACCTGAGTTTATTAATCTTTCTTGCCTTTAGAACAAGTTTACTGAGAAATAATTAACATGTTCTTGAATTCACCTCTATAAAGTATAATGGCAATTTTAAGTATATTTATAAAATTGTATATCAATCACTGTATTTAACTTTATTTAACTTTCATTACCCTTCCCCCAAAGAAACACCAAAAAACAAAAAAAAAATGCTATTCCAACAGACCTCAAAACGAAACCAATGATTAATATGCCTGTTTAGATTCTGGACACCTATTATACATATAATCCTACAATATGTGATCTTTTATGTCTGCTTTCATTCATTTGCAATGGTATTGGAGTGCCAGTGCCTCTAGCCACTTCACTGGAACTCTGGATGCTTGTGCCACCTAGTAGGCACGTCCGATCTTGTGCTTGCCTCACCTTTGTGCATCTGGCTTATACGGGATCTAGAGAAATGAACATGGGTCCTTAGGCTTAGCAGGTAAACACCTTAACCTCTAAGCCATCTCTCAATAAGGAACCACCATCTAGTGTCATTTATAACTGCTTAATTCCTTTTGATGATCAAACCATATTCCCATGTAGATTTTCATTACTCAGTGGATGGATATTGGGATTGTTTCCAGCTTTTTTGTCATCACAAGTGATGCTACAACAAATATTCATGTCCAATATTTTCTGTGAATGTAGGTTGTTTTCACTTCTCCTGAACATAGGCTGCCTAGGGGTGAAGTAGCTGTAGTGTACCAAATAATTTGAGGACTTGCCACATTGTTTTCCCAGTTGCTAAATCACTTTACAGTCTCACTAGCGCTGTATGAGAAATGCAGTTGCTCCATCCCGTAGGCAGTGCTTGATATGGTTATGTCTATGTATGCTAACATGTGAATCTGACATGGTGTTCCATTGTGCTTTCTGTTTGCACCTCACTAATAACTAATGATGCTAAACATCTCCACATGTGCTGGTATTGGACCATGTGTATTATTACTTTGAGTAAATGCCTGTTAGAATACTTTACCATTCTAAAGTGGAATTTCATCTTTTATTGTTTGTTTCTGAGTTTTTTATATATCTGAATATAATCTTCTAAGAAATATATAATTTGCAAGCATATTTTCCTTTTTGGATGTGATCTTTTAACTTCTTTTGTGATGTCTTTTGAAACATAAGTACTTGTTCCTTGGATTCAGTTCAATTTCCCTATTATTCTTTTTTTTTTCCTTGTTCCTATTTTTGGCATCACACCTAAGAAACTATTGCCTAATCTAATGTCACATGTACTTACTCTGGCCTATTCCTCTAAGAGATTTATAGTTTATAGTTTATTGCATTGAAGTCTATCATCCAAAAACACTGTGTGTGTGTGTGTGTGTGTGTGTGTGTGTGTGTGTGAGTCTGTTTTCACACTTTGAGTGAATTTTATGGCTAATATTTTGAATTGTTTTGAAAACTGACTATTCACAAATGAAGAAACACAAATGGTCAATAGGTAATTTAAAACTGTTCAACCATCAGAGAAATGCAAATTAAAACTACTCTGTGACAACATCTTATTCCAGCCAGAATGGCTATGATCAACAAGACTGACATTAAATGCTATAAAGGATGTGGGAAAGAGGAATTCTTATTCATTGCTAATGGGAGTGCAGACTACTGCAGCCATTATGTAAATTAGTATGGAGGTCTCTTAAAAATTAGAAATAGAACTCCTATACAACCCAATTATACCACTCCCAGGCATTTACCCTAAGGATTACACAGTCTATTACAGAGATACCTGTATAACCATGTTTATTGCTGCCCTATTTACAAGAGGTAAGAATTGAAATCAATTTAAATGTCCATGGACAAATGAAGAATAATGCAAAAGTGGCATATATACACAATGTAATTCTGCAAGTGAGGCAGCTTAGATATTGTTAGGAACTGCACAAAATCTGTACAGCAATTTGGGAAATATTGTCGTATAATGCTACTACATTGAAATTGATTAAGGTGAATTCTTTTCAATTTATCATTCAAAAGTAAACTTACCTGGCTCTAGATCTTTTCTTATATGAAATAATCTAATTATTAATTCACTATTTTAAAATTTATTTTGGCCTATTCAAGTTTTTATCTATTGTAACTTTTGCAATGACAATTTTCATATACATACATGATGTATTTTGATCATAATCCCCTCCCATCACTTTTTTCTCCCTCCTCAATCCCTTTTCAACTAAACCTTGTCTTTCCAACTATTCTCTCTTCTATTTTTATTTATTTATTTATTTTTGTTTTTTTTTTTAGGTAGGGTCTTAGTCTGGCCCAGGCTGACCTGAAATTAAATATGTAGTCTCAGGGTGGCCTTGAACTCACGGTGATCCTCCTACCTCTACCTCCCAAGTGCTGGGATTAAAGGCATGCACCACCATGCCTGGCTCTTTCTTCTATTTTCATGCCTCTTTTC
The DNA here is from genome assembly GCA_036365145.1 of Orientallactaga sibirica. Classification (NCBI taxonomy): domain Eukaryota; kingdom Metazoa; phylum Chordata; class Mammalia; order Rodentia; family Dipodidae; genus Orientallactaga; species Orientallactaga sibirica. The sequence continues at coordinate 29,278,591 of JAEOAD010000012.1, read as the reverse complement.
ATTGTTTAATTTTTTTGCCCTCCTCTATCATCAGTGAGGAAATGTTGGTGGGCCTAATATTGTGCTAGCCTTGTGCAGGGAGCAGCAATGACTGTGAGGTCACGACTGAAATGAGCACTTTGTCTCTGGAAGACAAAATGCACAGCATTCCTCCCCATTTTCTGGCTCTTGCTTCTTTCCATCCCCACTTTCACAATGTTCTGGAGTCATTTAAAAAAATGGACTGGAGAGATGGCTTAGCGGTTAAGGCACCTGCCTCCCAAACCTAAGAACGCTTGTTCGATCTCCAGCCACCCACCCCCAATTCCCCCCCTTAGCCATACACAAGTGCAATGCCACACTTGCCCACAAGGGGGCGAACGTGTCTGGAATTCATTCACAGCTGCTGAAATGGCCCTGGCACACCCAATCTCTCTCTCTCTCTCTCTCTCTCTCTCTCTCTCTGTGCCTCTTCCTCTCTCTCTCTCAAAACAAAAACAAAAAAAAAAAAAACCTGTTTTTGTTTTTCTTTTCAAGGCAGGGTCTCACTATAGACCAAGCTGACCTGCAACTCACAATGTAGTCTGCAGGCTGGTGTGGAAATCACAGCAATCCTCCTGTGTCTGCCTCCTGAGTGCTGAGATTAAAGGTGTGTGCCACCATGCCCAGTCTGGAGTCAGTTTTAATAGTTTATATATTTCTAGGATTTGTCAGTTCCATCTTTGTTGTTATTATTGCATTAAAGTGCTTCTTTTTGTTTATGTAAAGTAGGTAATAGGATGTTCGTTATCTGAATTTGAGTTGTAGCAATTTTACTTTGCTTCTGTTAATCTTTTATCAATCTTGCTGTTCTTTTTAAAGAGCCAACTGTTGTATTTACTGATTTTGATTATAGTTTTCCTATTCTCTATAACAGATTTCTTCTCTAATATCTACCACTGCATTTCTTTATTTTTATTTCTTTCTTTTTATCACTATCCTTATTTTGGTTTTAATTTTCTATTTTTCTGGATTTTTAAGTTTGAAATGTAGGATATTAATTTGAGATATTTGCTTTTTTTTCAGATAAACACACACACACACAAACACATACACACACATATGAACTGGTAACTCATATGCTGGTTACATCCCCTAAGTGTTACTAGGCTGTGTTTTTGTTCTCCTCCCCAGAGAAATTTCTTTTGGGATGTCTTTTGTGTTATTAATTATTGAGGAGTATTCTGTTTAACTTATTTCTAATGTTAAATTGCGTATGCTATTCTATTTTCTATTCTACTTCCTGTTTCATTCTAGTACTCAATTACTCTGTAGTTGATGCACATTTGTATGATTCCATCTTTGAAAATAAATTTAGATTATTGATGGCTAGCATAAACTCTACAAATAGAGCAAGTCTGATGTGCACTTAAAATAAATGTGTGTTCTGCCATTATTGGGTGAATTGTTCTGTGTCTGTTATGCCCAGTTTGTTTCAAGAGATTTTCAAGTTTTCCATTTCCTTGTGCTTTTGTTTAGAATTTTCTGTCCATTGTTAAAAATTGGATATTGTATTATAATTATAATTTTCAATTTGTGAACTTCTAATTTAGAGTGTGGATATCAGTGGATTCCCTATTTTTTCATCCACCCCCTCCCTCTGGCAGCATTCAAGGGCCAGCAAACCCTTTAAGAAATCTCTTAAAAGCTTAAAGGTCTTGCTTTTACTTCCATGTAAGGTGAGGCGAGGTTAGGTGGATGCCATCTTAACTGGAATATCTATTTCTGCTTATTTCTTGATATTCTGTATGTACAGTGTCCTCAGACTTTTCTTTGGTTATTCAGACATAGCGCCTTTTAGCTCTTTTAATGTTAGCATGCTATCTATTTAAAAGTTTTTCTTTACTAAGTACAACATCTAACTTCCTTAGGGACTGTGCTTGTCAGTTTTTTGTCACTGTGACAAAGCATCTGAGATAAATTAACTTTGAGAAGAAAATAGTGGTATCTTGGTGTGGCAATTTGTTCTATCAGTCCCAGCCCTTAGGAGGCTGAGGTGGGAGTCCAGTGAGTTCCAGGTCAGTCTGGGCCTATAGTGTGTAACTACCTTGAAAAGAAAGAAAGAAAGAAAGAAAGAAAGAAAGAAAGAAAGAAAGAAAGAAAGAGAGAGAGAGAGAGAGAGGGAGGGAGGGAGGGAGGGAGGGAGGGAGGGAGGGAGGGAGGGAGGGAGGAAGGAAGGAAGGAAGGAAGGAAGGAAGGAAGGAAGAAAGAAAGAAAGAAAGAAAGAAAGAAAGAAAGAAAGAAAGAAAGGGAAGGAAAGAAAGAGAGAAAGAGGGAGGGAGGGAGGAAGGAAGGAAGGAAGGAAGGAAGGAAGGAAGGAAGGAAGGAAGGAAGGAAGGAAGGAAGGAAGGAAGGAAGGACGGAAGGAATGACGGAAGGAAGGAAGGAAAAGAAGAGGGTTGAAAGGAGGAAGCAAGGAAGGGAGAAAGAGAAAAGAAAGAAAGAAAAAGAGAAAGAAGAAAGAGGAAATGAGCTATATCCCCAGCCTTCTTTTTACTTCATATTTTGAAAAAGGACTAAAGTTGTCCAGGTTGGCCTTGGGCCCACTGTGTAGTCCAGCTGGTCTTGAAATCCTCTTGCCCCAGCCTCCTGAGTAGTTTTGATTCCAGACTCAGTTTCTTTTAGATGGCACTAAACACTTTAACAGTCGATACCATTGGCTTCAAGTTTAAAAAAGATTCTTATCATGGACACATTCAATGCTTTTCAAAATTTTTCACTCTGAGATTTATTAATGATAACTTATAAAGCTAACTGAAAGTAACCATCCATCACTTGAATGCCTCATTGCCTTGAAATATCCTCCACCAGATTTACTAAACCATGACCTTCAAACTCAACCCCACATAAAGGTCCAGAGTATGGACCAAATGTAGGCAAGTTCTTTGCCAGAATATTACATAAATGGCTGTTAGTTTAATTTCGCATTGCAATCTGAATGAGCAGAGCTTTCACTATTTATAATCTTATCCATTTTCCAGTCTGAGGTCACAGCATAAGCATCCCTTAAATTATTCTTGCAATGTTCTAAAGTTTTCTTAGCCCGCTTCTTTATTCTTTTCTCAACTCCTCCTCTAATGAGTTTAGAAACTTTCTGAATCACAAGGTCATGCATATTCATAGACTGCTTCTCAGTATCCATTTTCTGTGTTAACCAACTCTCTTTTTCTGTGATAACATACCTGAAATACATATAAAATTAAAGACTAACTTTACACATTTTCAGAGGTGGCAATCTACTGTTGATTGGTGACCAATGGAGAGGCAGAAAATCAGGGTTGTGGAAGCATATGGTGGGGTAGGTTAATTACCTTCTGGTGGCCTGAAATTAAAAAGAGATAGAGAGGAAGGGGACAGGCTCCAACCATATCCTTCATGGGCATATCCCTAATGACTTCGTCCTTACACTAGACTCTGCTTCCTAAAGCTTCCACAGCTTCCTGATGGTACCACCAGCTCGAAGCCAAGATGTTTAAGATTCAAACCATGAGAGGGGCAGTTTCTGTTAACTGTGTTTTTTGTTTGTTTGTTTGTTTGTTTTGTTTGTTTGTGTGTGTGTGTGTGTGTGTGTGTGTGTGTGTGTGTATAAAAGCTTAGAACAATTTTATGTTAAAAAAAAAAAAAAACTATGCATGTAAAAAAATGTAGTGTAGTAGCTCTGAAATCAAACAACCCCTCACCACCTGGAGCATTCTTGTCATGTGTTTTCAATTATGTGTTGTTGATCCTGTTGCTTGTTGATTGCTTAGCAGCTTTTTGTCCTAATTTTGCAAATTTTGGGTTCTTTGTTCTGTGCAGCCATGAAATTTCTTCTCAGTGAACTTAATGATTAGCTAATAATTAAACAGATATTTCCTTAATGGCCTAGAACTAAAAAAGTCTCCAAAATGTTGCTATTTGATACAGTGGTGTATCCCCTCAGTGTTCTAAAACATCTGAAATTCTGCCTTAGTTTTTGTTTCCTATTTGAGCAGAGCATTGGTATCAACCAGAGGAGAGGTTAGAGCCTTTGATAATCCTTCCCTTGTGTCTCTATTATTGTAGTAAGACTTTTATTAATCTTAAAAGTTTCAAGGGGGCTGGAGAGATGGCTTAGTTGTTAATGTGCTTGCCTGCAAAGCCAAAGGACCTAGGTTCAATTCCCCAGGACCCACCTAAGCCAGATGTACAAAGTGGCGCATGCATCTGGAGTTCGTTTGCAGCAGCTAAAGGCCCTGGCATGTCCATTCTCTCTGCGTATTTTTCTCTCTGTCTCTTTCTCTCTCTCTCAAAGAAATGAATAAATTTAAAACAAATTTCAAGCTGTTTATTTTGATCATTGCTAGTGTTCTCATTATTTTTATGGGCAGGAGACTTTCAATGATTTTTCCCTAGGCTTTTTTCTGGAAGTACTATTCCTTCATGTACATGGCAATGGTGTCTTAACCTCCCAACACTGACTCTTCCTATTCCACATGGTTGTCTTCCAAGTTTTATAGATTGCTTTAGGGGTGTACCTCAATGAATACACATGATATTCACTAGCCAGAATCCACCAGTCAATTTTACATGTTTCTTCTTCTCTGTTTTATACCCTAACCACATATTCAATCAATCTTCAACTCCAGTATATATTATTTCCTAAGTGGAGTTCACACTTTTTACTTTTCAACATCTCCACAGAAAACATCATGGCAGAGGTTCTCATGAGCAGACTCCTGGATACTATAATAACCTATAAACTACTTGTACCTCAGCTGCCCCATCCTATCATTTACCCACACCATAGACTGTGTGACCTTTTTTGAAAAATGCAAAAATGGGCAGTTTTGTTTTGGATAAAAGTTCTAAGTGCCTTCCTATTTGTTTTCCTAGAAGAAAGATAAACTTTCTAACTGCAATATTCAAATCTCATTCATGGTCCCAACTGTCTCCAGTATGGGACATTACCTGGACTTTTTACCCTTTCTCTACAAATGAGCACCTTTTACATTTTCTTTGTAGTTCTCACAAGTAGGACTTCCTTGCAGATTTTTCTCCAAATCTTCTCAGTAAAGCACAGAACACTTTTCTCCTACGTTTTCTAGAAATGGCTTAAGCAGTTTCTCATCGGTTCACACACTGACTAATTCATGCCAGTCTCAAAAGTCTTGTTCAAATGTGAGGACCAATAAACGTTTGAAACTAAATGGATGCTGATACAGGATTTTTGCTAAGGCTCTCCTGGGACAAGCAACACTAACTCTGTTCCTCTTCGATGATGTATTAGTCATGGTTCTCTGGAGGAGCAGAATAGAGAGAATGAATTATATTAAAAGGGAATTTATTGGATTATCTTATGGCAGTCCAATAACAGTTGCAGGCTGGAGCATCAAGGAACATGGTAGCTGCTCAGTCCACATGGTCAGATGCCTCAGCAGTCCCAATCCAGCACTGAAGGCCTGGAGGCTTCCTGCACAGCTGTTGGTTTTCAGTCCATTCTGGTCTTCAATCCATGCTGGAAGGCAGCAAGCAGCTCCCTCAGCCAAGTGAAAGGAAGGGGTTCTTTTCAACCAGAGCTTCCTTATAAGGAAGTTCCCCTCTAAGAGGGGCAGCTCACCCTGGGGGAAGGACTTCCTTCTTCAGTTAATCCTTCCTGGAAGCAACCTCAGAGACCCACCCAAAAGGGATAACTGTGGTTTACTAAACAGATCCAAGTTGACAACAACTTACCCATCACAGATGATAAACATATGGCCATCCAACAAAGAAAGGAACCAGTTTCTTTGCCTGCTTTTCCTTCCCCATCTTCTTCATTGGCAGAACTATTAGGTGTGGTCTTATTGTTGTTGTTGAATTCAGACAATGCTATCATTCAATAACTAACCTGGTGAGTTTGAGCGTACAATTTGAGTTAATCAACACAATCTCATTTCAAACGTTATTTTGATAATTACAGACTTTATTGCTTTTTTCTGTTTAACTGTTAATGTATAGCACTAAGAAACTAGCATGTATTTTCTACTTAATAACATCTCAGAGCTATCATTATGGCACAGATAAGTGGAATGATTATATTATCAAGAGTTATTTGGAGAGACTAAAAAGGATTTTCAGAGTTGGGGAGATTGTTCAATACTTACAGGCCTACCAGCCCTGGTTCAATTCCCTAGTACCCACATAAAGTCGGATGCACAAAATGGCACATATGCCCGGAGTTTGCAGCAGCAAGAGGCCCTAGAACACTATACTTACACTATAATCACTCTCTTTTTCAAGTAAATAATAAAAATACATCTTAAGACAGTATTTTTAAATCAAAGGCAGAGTGACTAAATGTGGTTCTGTTTTGCGGGAGAAGGTCCCTGAAAGCACTGATCTCTGATTAACTATGTTCACAGCAAAGTGTCTTTTGGTGGGACCATCATCAGTCTCCTAAATGATTGAATGGCTTCCTTACGTTTGTATAGATTGAAAAAGAGATTTACCAAGAACCGAATCAGTGTCTAGCACCAGAGGCCTGAGGTGCCAATGATACCAGATTCCCACAGAACCTGAAACAGACCTTTTATGATATCACTTTCCATTTCAGAGACATTGACATCATGCCTTAATTTGGCTTAGAATTGACATTTTATATATGCTGTTATGGACCGAAAATGGTTTAGATGACAGCTATGTATTTCTTTGCTCAGCTTTTTTAAAGCATTCAAACTTCTTCAATGCTTAGGATGAACTGTGTGTCAACTTTAGATTGATTCTTGGCTTACAATTCTCCTTGCGTTACAAACTGCACATTTTTCTACATAGAGATAGCTATGTCTTAGGAAATACATTGTGCTTTAAAGTGTTTGTTTCCTTCAAATGTAGAAAGATTTTTCTTTCTTATGTTGATTTCCCCCAACATACAAATGAACTGGCATTTGGTTTCATTGCCCGCTGTAATTTCCCAGAGGTTGTACTAATGCTCACACTGCTTTTGAGCTGCTTTCTAAACAGAGTATCAGAGTTTAATGTGTCCCCAGTAGATTTTACCCTTTAACTCTTTCTCTGTTCATGCTGTTATTGTATAGGACTTCTGAATGACTTTATTATATACAGATTGTTATTTACTGTTATTTTTGTCTTTGAAATAGAGTTCCTTATTTCTCTAGCTTTTTTGTTTTGTTTTGTTTTGTTTTGAGGGAGGGTCTCACTCTAGCCCAGGCTGCCCTGGAATTCACTATGTAGTCACAGATTGGCCTCAAACTCATGGTGATCCTCCTATCTTTGCCTACCAAGTGCTAGCATTAAAAACATGCACCACCATGTCTGGTTTCTTTAGCAATTTTTAGGATAGGAGCCCATTAGTTATAAATGCACAAGCTACAAAAGTTTTCAAATAATATGTTTAGTATGGAATATTAGTGTAAAGAGGAACATAGAACCCTTTCATTCATCTTTATCTTGCTTTCTTTCTTTTTTTTTTTTTTTTTTTTTTTTGAGGTAGGGTCTCACTCTGGCCTAGGCTGACCTGGAATTAACTATATAGTCTCAGGGTGGCCTTGAACTCAAGGCGATCCTCCTACCTCTGCCTCCCCAGTGCTGGGATTAAAGGCATGCGCCACCACGCCCAGCTTATCTTGCTTTCTTAAAGTAATTTTTACACTTAAACATTTAAGACATGGTTATCTAGACAATATGCTTTTAGACATTTTCTGCCAAATTTTAAAATAAAATTTCCATTTAAAAAGAGTTTTAATCTTACAGAAAGATAACAATAATAATACAAAGTTCAATCTGCCTCTGCCTCACACTTCTTTTTCTCTATTAATATCCCTTACGTTGGTATGAACAATTTGATACAATTAAAATGATAAAATAGGGGCTGGGGAGTTGGCTCAGAGGTTAAAGGTGCTTGCTTGCAAAGCCTGGCAGTTTGGGTTCGTATCCCCAGGACCCATGTAAAGCCAGATACACAATGTTGCACATTCATCTGGAGTTTGTTAGAAGTGGCAAGAGGACCTGGTATATCCATATTCATATTCATATTCTCTCTCTCATTCTCTGCCTCTCTCGGCTTACATATAAATAAATAAAAGAATGAAAAATATTATTACATTATCGTTTAGTAAAATTTGTAGTTTATTCAGATTCCTGTAGTCTTTTACATTATATTTTTCTTGTCTATGATTTCCATCCAATAAACCACTATATATTAGTAATGTCTTGGCCTTCCCTTGATATGACAATTCATATGACTTTCCTAATTTTTGATGATCCTGACAGTTTTGAAAAGTACTTGTGTTAGTCTCCTTTCCATCAAAATATCAGAGGGAAAAATACCCTGCCAGGAAAAAGAAATATAAAAAGAAGAAAAAATTATGTTGCCTCTCAGTTTCAGAGGCTTTGGTTCTGTCAGCCAGATCTGCTGCTTATAGTTCTTGGCAAGCCTCACATCAGGGCAAAAGGATGTAGTGGAGGCTGATTGCTCATGTCATGGCAAGAAGGAAGACAAGAGAGAGGTAGGAACTTAAGTCCTTCCACTAGACCTGACCTCCCAACTTATCTGTCATCTCCAAAAGGTGTCATCTGCTGGTGGCCAAGCCTTTAACCTGAGTCCTTGGGAGTTATATTTGCAGACCTAAACTATAACAGTAATGATCAGATATTTTATAGGCTTTGTCAATTGGGATTTGCCTAATGTTTTTACTGTTAATTAAATCTGGACCATATATTTTATTAAAGAAGATCACAGGACCCAGGCTTTTAATCCCAGCACTTGGGAGGCAGAGGTAGGAGGACTGCTGTGAGTATGAGACTGGCCCGAGAATACATAGTGAATTCCAGGATAGCCTGGGCTAGAGCAAGATCCTGCTTCAAAAATAAATAAATAAATAAATAAATAAATAAATAAATAAATAAATAAATAAAAAATAAAACAAAATAAAACAAAAAAATTAAAGTAGTGTTCTTATCACATATGTTAAGGGTACATAGTATCAACTAAACTAATTCTGTTGTTACTAGCCTTCATCACTTGGGTGAGGCTGTGTTCACTGAGTTCCCCCACTTTAAAGTTAGTCCTTTCTCTTTTCGCTACTGAACTCTTTGGACAGGAGTGACTCTGCATAGTCTAGACAAGACAGACAATCATGCTTCATCTTCCTCAGAGCAGAGTGGTCACATAAATTATTTGGAATTTCTGCACTAGAAATTTGCTCATTATCCCTCATTTGCCTTTACTTAGTAATTTATTCATACCAGTATGGGTTTGTGGGGAAGAGTTCATTCTTTGAGTTAGAATACAGTGCATATGCTATTTTCTCATCTTGGCCCATCAGTAGCCATTAGGAAGACAGTCACTCGCCTCTTTGTCTTACTGCTGTCTTGGTTTTACCGTGCTCTTCACTTTTGACAGGACTTTCCAGTCAGAGCTCCTTCTTCCATCGTCCTAGAATCAGGCATTTCTCTAAGGAGTTTTAGTTCCTTGTATTATGTAGTAGAAACAAGATCTGGCTGCTAGTTAGCCTTTCATATTTTTCAACATAATGGAAAGTGCTTAATATTTCTTATATTTTTTAACTATAGTCTAAACCAGAGGTCAGCCAGTCTTCTTGTAAAGTACCAGATGGTAATTACAATAGGTGGTGTAGTCTTATGTTTTCTGCCACAATGACTAAACACCCTTAGAAGCAAAACAAAACAAAACAAAAGCAGTCACAGACAGTATGTAAACAGATGGATGTGGCTGTTTTCCAATAATACTCTACTTACAGAATACTTAACTTACAAAATAAATTAATTACAGAATAAATAACAGGTTAAGTTTGACTCACATTCCTTAATTTGCTGTCCATGCCAAAATGTGTTTGTATGGCTTATGTGTATATTCATGAAGGTGAATACAAGGATAAAGGTGAGAATTAGAGAAATGAAAATAGAAGGGTGGGGAGAGAGAGAGAGAGAGATACAGAGATTCCTTAGAGAGTAAGAAATATGGGCTGAGTTCAAGTGCTTTGATTTTAAAACTAGTGTAAGTCTGCTTTACTATCTTCTTGTCAATGATTCTTTAAGTTATATTTCAGCAGATACTTGTACTTTTCCTTCCTATTTCAGAAAGTAATAGGCTATCTCACTTCTATACTAGTCTAATTTCCCAAGAGGTGAAACTATGACAATGAAACTAGTTCTAAATGATTACTATTACTTTACTAATAATCTGTTTAAATTTGAGTACATATGTTGTTGTACTGATATGTATTATATCATATTTTCTATCAACTTATCCCAAAATACATTTGCTGACAATACCTCTGGAGAGGTTGGGGAGATGATTCAGTAGATAAAGTACTCTCCCCACAAGCATGAGAACCTGAGATTAGATCCTCAGAAGCCATGTAAATCTAGAACATATAACAATTGTGTCTTTAATCCCAGTGTTCCTGGGTCAAGAATGCAGGTAGAGACATGAAAATTACCAAGAAGCTCATGTTAAGCTAGCCTGGCATTCACAGCTGTGAATAGTGAGAAAAACTGCCTCAAGATGGAAGGTAAAGATGACTGACACCTGACGTTGTCCTCTGTCTTCCTCATGCGTGTGTCCATACTCCTTCCACACACCTACATGCACATGCACACCCACACAAATAAATAAAAATAAGAAATAAAATGCTACTACACTGACTCATTCCAAGTAAAGACATTGTCAGCTTCTGCATCCAATTCTCAGGTATATGTCTTTTGCCTGAGCAATAAACAGCTTATCATTTAACAGGACAAACCAGCATATAGGAGAAGACAAGTTCAACAAATGACTCTCAAGAGTCTAACAAGAAAGACAATGAGAAAAGAGGGATAAAGCAGTCTGTACACTGAACTAAGCTCTTAAAGAAAGGGGAGAATGAAAGTTAAATAAAAATTAACAATGTAAGCCGGGCGTGGTGGTGCACGCCTTTAATCCCAGCACTCGGGAGGCAGAGGTAGGAGGATCACCAAGAGTTTGAGGCCACCCTAAGACTACATAGTTAATTCCAGGTCAGCCTGGACCAGAGTGAGACCCTACCTTGCAAAACCAAAGAAAAAAAATAATAATTAACAATGTTAAGTCAATGTGGGGGCAGATAGATTTCCTGTTATCATTACTGTCTTTTCTCAACCTTTAGGACAGTATATAAACAAATACATGTGGCTGTGTTCAGATTTCAGGACTATTTATTTCCTAGTTTTTATCTCTCACATTTACAAATTTTGTAGGAATTTATAGCTTTGGATACTCAATTCATTGACCCAAGTGCTTCTTACCCAGACAGCACAGTTATTGCAAATCAACTACCTTTGTTTCATCTGAGACACGGTTAGCAGTGGTGCATATATTTCTCCTTCAAACTGTTATTAGTCATGGGTAATCAATACAGAGTTGAAAGATAAGTAATGCATTAAATGTAAATTGCATAACATTTTTAGACACGCTTGTCTCATAGGACATAAGAACTCTCACACTATTGATTATACATGTTTTTAATTGTTCAAAAATCTTGGCTACAAAATACCAACAATTATAAGCTGATATCAAATGAAATAAATCTCTCCTCCCAAGGCCATGGATCAATGACACACATAATCCTACAGGGAAATAGTTAAGTGAGACACCAGTCATAAAACGATTGATCAATCACTCCACACAGTTCTAGGCCAAGGGCAAAGTCTGTGTAGAAGATGATGAGAGTAGCGTGTTGGTAAATTTAGATAGGAAGGTTAAGCCATCACCAGTCTTTTTGGTCCCTGGAAAATGTTTCTGCAAACAGTAATATATAATAATGCTATCTTAATAGATATTAATTATAGCAATAACTAGTTCTACAGTGGAAAAAAAGAAACTATTCAAGATATTTCAACTGCAGAGAGATTTACTACAGACAGATGGTTACAAGAGTCTACAGAGTTAGCCACTGGTATGGGACTAGTATCATCCTGGGTTATAGTCCTGCTTTGCTACTTCTTGGCTGAAGGTTCTGTCCTTTGTTGTACTATAGCTGAATGAGGACCTGGAGCCAATGCTTCTGTAGAGTGGATCTGACACAGCTGCTATACTGCTGAAGGATGTCAAAGGTGGGAGGAACAGTACCATTTTTTTCCTCCTTTCCAATCACTGAAACCAAATAATAAGAGAAATATGGTTTGCAGACTATCACTTCTATGACTCAAAAATGAGCAGAGGGTAGAATAGAGTTAATACATGCACAAACATACTCAGGATATCAACCATTGTTTAAAGTTTTGAAAATAGATGGTAGATTTTTTTTTAATTTTTGAGAAAGAGAGAGAGGGAGAGCGCCAGTAGCTTTTCAGCTGCTCTAAATGAACTCCAGACACGTGCGCACCCTTGTGGGCAATTGAGGCATTGTTCACTTGCAACTGGGTAAACATGGGCAATGGACAATCAAGCGGGCATTCTTAGGCTTGGCAGGCAGATGCCTTAACCACTAAGCCATCTCTCCAGCCCTAGATGGTAGATTTTAACAGTTAGACACACAGATAGATATTAGGTATATTCATTTTCACAACAAACTTTGTAGTTAATGTGTTTTATCCTACATTGATGGGGAAACTGAGGCATAAAAAGCTAAGTAATATTAAGTTCACATAAATACTTAAAGGCAGAATTAGGATTTACATCCGGGCAATATTAATGTAGAGTTCAGATTTGTGATCACTATATTATAATTAGCAAGTGGTGGTGCTATGTGCCCTTATTAATTTGACTAAAGGAAAGATCAACATTTTTCAGGGCCTCTTGACAAGTGCTTGCTATATGTATCTGCACAGATATGTCATATTAACTTATGACTCTCACTTGCCTGCTTTGGGCCAAACTGGACCTACATACGCTCTCCTCTTTAGGTACACAACAATGATTAATAAGTTCTTGCTTCTTTCATTTCCTGGTGACCTTCCCTTAAGGCATTGCTTTTATCATACTACTTGTCTAAGTGTCAACACAAATACTGTCTATCCCTTTTATGCCCAAGCCTAATATGCATACGTTTCCCTAAAGTGGAACAGAACTGTGCTTTAATGTCATATAACACAGTTAAATGTGAGGCTATAAATATGGTAGCATTACATTGAGACCCAGACACAAGCATGCTGTAAAACACAGGATGAGTTGTTACAATAAACCAAGGCTGTTTTGGAGGGTGCTCATCCACCTCCATCCTTGAAGATTCTGTCACTTCCTGCCTCTATCATAAGGCTAGCGCCAGGTGACTCATAATTAGCTAGAATGACTGATTCTATTTGTCAAAGTCCTTGACGACAATCCACGCTACAGTTAGGAAGGGCATCCTATCACTCCAACTTGTGACTGAATGTTCCAGACTATGTTCTCTCCCATGCAAACAGCCTCCAAAATTTGGGATCCAAGAGGATGAACCCATGTCCTTTCTGAAGCATGCTGGAACACTGTCTAATGGGGCTTTCCTCAGGCTTATCCAGTGCTCCAAGAAGCAATTTTGTTTGATTTACTATTTACTACTGAAACAGCTTCAGATTGTGCAGTTAGAGTTAACCTTTAGAAAACTGTTAAATTGCAAATGATTTTTGTCCAGTTGAGATGAAAATGATTCTGTCTAATAAAAACAATAATCCCAAAGGTTACTTTTTATGATCTTGGAACTAGAGGGCATTAAGGAGTTTGTATTGAATTTAGCAGTGCCATCTCAGCACTTTTTCTTCCTGTGAATATATGTATGTTAGTTTTTCCTATAATACATTGAACCAGTTTGACCTTTGGCTTAATCCCTCATTAAGGATTTGGCATAGACATATTTTATGTAGTTATGAGCTGTATTTTTTTAACTTTAGATAAGTATGCCTTGATACTCTGGCTTCTCTAAGCAATTAGTAAAAATGAAATGTACTTTTCCTTCAGAGAAAATTTCACTGCAAGCTTTACACCTTGTATCTGTGAGGGATGGAAGGATGTGTATCCATGAGGGATATAAGTCCACATACAATATGATATATATATGTTATAAACAAGGGCCACCAGCTATTGAATAAACATATTCTAAAGCTTCCTCCTTGACTTTCAGAGTATCTACATTATTTTAATATTAATTAATTAATTTAAGGTAATGTTTTAGGCACCAGGTATTGACTGACTGCACAGATCAGTATAATATCCAAATGGCCAAGTTAGATTATTCTTGCTTGGTTCATCTAGGATAGACTGGTCTTTGGATAGTAAAATAAAACATATATAAATTATAAATTATAGCCAGGCATGGTTGCACACACCTTTAATCCCAGCACTCTGGAGGCAGAGGTAGGAGGATTGCCATGAATTTGAGGTCACCCTGAGGATACACAGTGAATTCCAGTTCAGCCTGGGCTAGAGTGAGACCCTACCTCGAAAAACCATTATATATATATATGGAGAGAGAGAGCCAGGCATGGTGGCACATGCCTTTAATCCCAGCACTCGGAAGACAGAGGTAGGAGGATTGACATGAGTTCGAGGCCACCCTGAGAACACAGATTGAATTCCATGTCAGCCTGAGCTACAGTGAGACCCTATCTTAAGAAACAAAAAAAACAAAAACAAAAACAATATAGATTATTACTTATTTTTTATGTAGTTTATTTTTAAATTTGTACTAACAAAGTCATCTACATATTTTATCCTAGTGACAGTAATGCACAAACTGGACTACCTTTTTTGAATTGTCACAGGTCTAGAAATAGGCCTTATTTGTTTTACTACAATTAGTTCAGAAAATTTCGTCTGGAAAATTCAAAAACTAAAACCCGAGAAAAAATAATTATATGCTAAATAACCAATATATAATATATAGATGATAGATAGATAGATAGATAGATAGATAGATAGATAGATAGATGTTAGAATGGAAATAGGATACAAAGATTACTATTTATCAGAAACTCTGATAAAATTTAATAATTTTATGCTATATATAGCAAAACATTTAACATCCCATGAGGTAATATCTAGAATCATACATGTTTGGTTACTTCTTAATCTTTCAAGGATAACATGTAAATAATAAAGTTTAAAGTAATGATATAAGTCTTAATTTTCTGAGCTCTTTTTTACTCAAAATTATAATTTGAAGTCACAATGGAAAATAACCCCACAGAAGTTGATTTTAGCATTAATATACATGACTCTTCATAGTCATGGAAGTATTTTAAATTCCTATGTCTTCACTTTTCTTTGGACATTCACTCGCATTGAATATGTAACGTAAGTTTTTAAATTTTTTAAATTATTTATTTGAGAGAAAGAGTGAGAGAAAAGAACAAATGGACACACCAGAGCCTCAGCCACTGCAAAAGAACTCGAGATGCATGTGCCATCATGTGCATCTGGCTATGTGGTTCTGGGGAGTAAAACTTAGGTCCTTAGATTTTGCTAGCAAGTGCCTTAACCGCTAAGCCATCTCTCCAGCCCTGTAACATAATTTCTTAAATAAAAACTTAAAGCCAGGCACAGTGGCGCACACCTTTAATCCCAGCACTTGGGGAGGCAGAGATAGGAGGATCACCATCAGTTTGAGGCCACCCTGAGGCTACATAGTGAATTCCAGGTTAGCCTAGGCTAGAGTGAAACCCTACCTCAAACAAAAAAAAAAAAACAAAAAAAGATGATTTTATCAAGTACCTTGTTGCAGTAGTGGAAAGCTGATTAACACAGTATTTTAGGAATTGATGTTTTATTGCTGAGTACCATACTAGGTGACTATAGCTTTCATTTAATCCTGTTAAAGAATGAGGCAATTCTGTTACCTCTATTCCACAGTAGTAGTAAATAAAAGATCTACCTAGGACTCAAGTTCCTATCAAAAAAAAAAAAAAAAAATAAATAAATAAATAAATAAATCTTATCTTAAATTTTGAAATACTCTAATCTACACTGTCTGAATTTGAAATAGCCAGGCATAGATGTGTGCACCATAACAGCAAGCCATAATTTACCCTAAGCAACTACATGTAGCACAAAGTCAAGATCTATTCATTTTCTTTTAAAGAGCATTGCTTACTATTTTTGGTTTTCATTGGCATTTGTTAGATTGTTTTGATATGTTTTATATCTCATCCTATTATTTTTTTCTTTTCTTTTCTTTCTTTTTTATTTTTATTTTTTGTTTTTTAATTTATTAATTTTATTAGTTATGCTCATAATGTTAATACATTCATGTTGGTGCCTTCGATAGCCACCTCCCTGTCCTCCCCTCTCCAAAAGGACCCTCTTCGTTGGGGAATGTGGGTCATGCATTGTGGTGGTAGCCATCAGTTATGTCTAAGAGGCACTGTCTCTGTGCATAATGCCCCAACTTGTGGATCTAACAATCTTTCCACCCTCTCCTGTAAATTTCCCTGAACTATGTTGAGTTCGTTTTAGGTCTACTTCAGTGATGAGGTCCTGGGATCCTCTGTGTCTCTGGATATCTGCTTTAGTAGGAGTTGAGTGCTCTTTGTGTCTATCTCCTTTAGCCTTGTTCTGGGGTCAGGTTCACCAAGAAAGCTGAGCTCATAATCATTTCCCCTGTTACTCTGTGGTTTCTTTCAGCTGGGGCCCTGGTGATCCTCACCTCAGGTTTGGGGTCCATCTGAAAAAGAGAAGCAAATTCTCTGACAGAGAGAGAAGTCAGCACTGGATAGATGGAATAACCATTGATATTTTAGAAAGAGTTTTATATGTGTAGGCCCTCTTATAGCCTACAGTTGGTGAGAGTTTGATATTGGAGAACGGGATAATTTTTTGGACATGGTTTTGACTTGTTTTCCAGTTCCAGCTATGAGTTCCATTCCACTAAGTGGATCTGTTAGCAAAATCAAGAGCAGTTGGTTACCCACCATAGCTGTGTGCCACTATTGCACTTGTTTGAGCATCACGTTAGGTTATTTACTCTGAATGGCTTAGATTATGAGTTGTTTGGACAGATGTCAGTCATTTTCCCCCAGTTGCTCTTGTAGCACCCTCTGGCCTTAGAAAAGCTAACTGTCTGAAGAATGACCCTTTTCCAGATTCCAGCCAGGTCACTCCATGTTCTGTCCCAATAGCATATGGTGTCTTCGGCAGTAGGGTCTTACCATTAACCTTTGGTGGGTCATCAAGAACTCTGATAGAAATCTGTCTTCTTTTGGAAAACCTTGTAGGTCTCTCTGATCAACAGTTCAGTCTGGAACCTCATGATGGTACTGGGACTTACAGGTCAGCACAAGGAAGAACAAGGAAGAAAAAGATAGGTTATATAAAAGACAGAAGAGGGAGAGAAAAAGAGAAGAGAGAGAGAGAGAAAGGTTAGTCTTCATGATGTCCTAAAATCCTATATCCTGAAAGATAGGCTAAAAAACTGAACCTTCATCAGGCCCTTAGAGGGAACACCTGAACCACAAGGCCCTGAAGAGGACTGCTGGCTAAGAATGATCTGTTCCAGGTTTGACCATTTTTCTTCAAATTTCATTGTGTCATTTTTCCTTACTGCTGTGTAGAATTCCATTGTGTGATATACCACATCTTAGTTATCCATTCATCTAATGATGGACATCTGGGTTGTTTTCAGCTCTTAGCTCTTAGGAATTGAGCAGCTATAAACATGGTTGAGCAAATCTGTCTGATCTGAGGCTTGGAGCTTTTAGGGTAAATGCCCAGTAAGGGAATAACTGGATCTGTTGGGAGGTCTATAGTCATTGTTTTTAGGAGTCTCCATATTGCTTTCCATAGTGGTTTTACCATTTTACATTCCCACCAACAATGAAAGAGGATTCCTATTTCTCCACAACCTCGCCAGCATTTGTTTTTGTTAGTTTTTTTAATGTTAGCTATCCTTACTGGGGTAAGGTAGAATCTCATATTTGTTTTAATTTGCATTTCACTGATAATTAGGGATGTTGACCATTTTCTTAAGTGTGTGTTTGCCATTTGTATTTATTCCTCTAAGAATTCCCTATACAGTTCTCTGCCCCATTTTGTGAGTGGGTTGTTTGACTTTTTATTCTTTAGGTTTATGAGTTTTTTGTAGATTCTAGAAATTATGCCCCTGTCAGTTGTATAGCCAGTGAAAATTTTCTCCCATTCTGTGGGTAACCTGTTGGCTCTGGTTATTGTATGCTTGTCAGTGAAAAAAGTTTTCATCTTCATGAGATCCCAATGGTTGAGTAATTGTTTAATTTCTGGAGCTACTGGGGTTTTTTGGTCAGTTCCTGAAGTCTTTTTATTATTATTATTATTATTATTATTATTATTACTACTACTCAGCTATATCATGGAAAGTTCCTCCCATTTCATTTTTTTCTTTTTTTTTTTTTCAGGTATTGGTATGGTAGAAACCTGTATCTTGTATTATATTGAGGTCTGTTAATCCATCTAGAGCATTGATCCATTTGGACTTGATTTTTGTGCAGGGCAAGATGTGTGGATCGAGTTTCATTTTCCTACATATGATGGTCCTGTTTTTCCAGCACCATTTGTTGAAGATGCTGTGGACTTTTGTTCCAGTGTACATTCCTTCAATCTCTCCCCATTAAGAAATACTTGGGGCTGTTGAGATGACTTAGGGGTTTGTCAAATACTGGTTCCAGTAGCTGTAGTTATTTAGCCAGATGCAAAGTTGCAAGAATGCCCAAAACCACAAGGGGGCACACATCAGGTTTCAGTTCTTCCATGTCTCTCTCCAAAAAATAATAAAAATGAAAAGGTTTGATATTATGAATTCAGCTGTTTTGATTGTGAATGCCATGTCAAAGGCTCCTGGATCATGCTTCTTTTGGGTGTAGACAGTGTTTGATTACCTTTTCAATCTTGATGGGTGTGATTTTGTTTATTTATTTTCATCAGAAATTAATCTGCTCTGGGTTTAGTTTTGGTTTTAGGGTAGGTGGAATGTGTTCCAGGAAAGCCATTCAAAAAAAATATGGAATGTGTCCAGGAAATTCAAAAATATGGAACGCTTCATGAATTTGGGTGTCATCCTTTTAGTATATGTGCTGCTGAAGCAAGCACTCATCCTGTTATTTACATTTAGCCTAGGAGATATTTTTAAGACCTGATGAACATTTTCTGCCATTAAATTTGTGCAATGCATACCTCATTTGAGCATTATGTGACTGAACATCACAGACAGATTCAAAACATTGATATTGAAACTTCAAATTCCCAACACAGCAACAAAAATCTTATGTGCCGTGTTGGGGAGATGGCTCAATAAAGTGCTTGCCTGATAAGCATGAAGACCCCAGAACTAGTGCTAGCGATGGTAGTGTGCACTTGCAATGCCAGTGCTGGGGAGGCAGAGACAGGAGATCTCTGGAGTTCACTGCTCAGGCAGTCTCGCTTTAAGGGAGAACCTTAACAATTAGGGAAAGCATGGACTAATTAACATCATTTTTATAAGATGAAAGTTTGGTGCAATATTTAACATGAAATAAAGAAATTCCACAAATCCCTCCCAAAGCAGAGCAGAGGTCTCATACTTTGGCTTTTCTGGGACATGATGAGCTTAGAGTGGTCATTCGCAATTGTCTTGAGAAGTTTTGTTCCATACTATTTCCTCTAGCATTTATTTCATTCTTTTTTGGCGTGTGTTTTTGTGTATGTACACATTGGCATGCATGCAGTATCTGCATATGTGAGATGTGTGTGCCATGCATATGATCTGGAGACCAGAGGAAGATGTCCAGTGTTTTCCTCTATTGCTCTTATGCCTTATGTCCCTGACACACAGTGTGTGACTGAACTTTATGCTCCTATTTTCCACTTACAGTGGCTGGTCAGGTAAAACTCTGTACATCTCAATGCTGGGCATGCATAGTATGCCCAGCATTTTGTTCTCTTGGTACCAGGAATTGAACTTACAGCTTTATGTTCACAGAGAAAATTGTCTTACCCACAGAGTTCTCACCCCAATCCTGTAGTTGGCATTTCTATAATGTGTCTACCAGTGCCTAAAATGGTGTCATTTGGAATTCAGTTCTTGATATTTCAAAAATTGTTTTCACAATTGGCATAATGAAGTCACATTTTTGTTACAAAGGAAGGTGGGCCCAAACACAGCACAAAGAATGAGCCTGAAACCAGAATATATACATTTAGCCACACATTTAGTCTTATTTCATGAACATTTCCTTGACAATATTATAAGTAATTTAATTAAATCTTGTTTCTGATAATAGGTGTTAGTTATGCCTCTTTGTGAATGTTTGGTATCACTCTTCATCCTTATTAAATTGAGACAAAACTGTCTAGTAGAAATATAATGTATAAGTACCTCACACCAACCAAAAGGCCTAAGTGAGGTCAGGGGCAGAGACTGAGTAAAGGAAGAGTGGCAGGAGGGTTAATCAAAATGTAAGAGGGTATGAATAAGTCATATGGAAACCTACTTTCTTGGACAAGGGTGCATCATAGATTTTTACTGTAAAATGTTCAGTGCCAGGGATGGTATACCTTCCAGTGAGTTGTTGGCCAAGGAGGTCCCTGATGCCTCCAAAACACTACAGGCCATTGCTGGGTGTCTTGGTTTCCCACCAGGAATAGATGGTGAGACCCTATTGCTGAAGACTCCACATGCCTGGGCTGAGCTGAAAACCACCTCCCTGTTGACCAGCTGACAGCTGGAAAAAGCTATGCTGCATGCAGCTCCATGGGAGAGAGAAGTCATCAGTGAAGATAAACAACAGTGGACATTGCAAACCTTAAAATTGGCCAGCCAGGTCCAACGAGCCAACAAGCACAACAGTGGCATTTCTGTTATGAGGGAAGCCAACTACTCTCTAATTGGACTAAAGGCCTGTTGCATTGGAGGGGATACATGCCTGATACTGATAACCTATGTCATGAGCTCTTGTGGTGTAATGCCTACTGGTGTCTCACTAAATGCATATTTTATGCTCACAAAACTGCTTGGTAAGCACTTTTATTTATGTTTATACTCGTGTATTAATGCTACGCTCACTTTTGATTAGAGAAGCTTCTCTTTTCAGATGGTGGTACCTCTGGGATGACTTAAAAGCAACACAGTTCTGAGAAGAAGTGACAGAAGAGTGCTCAGCACTGAAACATCTCTATCACACCTTCCAAGAGTTAAGGAGCATTGTTGAAGAGGTGATAGAAAGAATGTAAGAGCCAAAGGAAGGGTAGGACTCCTTACAATGCACTCTGCCAGACACAAAAAGGCCTTGATATCCATGACCTCACAGTGCCTGGTGCTACCTACACAAGACCAGAATAATAGGAGGAAAAGATGATGACATCAAAATAAAAGAGAGACTGACTGAGAAGGGTAGGGAATATAATAGAGAGTAGACTTGTAAAGGGGAAAGTTGGAGGGATTATTGTGGTTTTTTGTCTATATTTATGGAAATTATCAATAATAAAAAATGAAATTAAAAATATATGAAATATAATGTATCCAGGAACTAAGCTCTTATGTAAAAGGTTCAAATAATTTCTATCAAAGAACAAAGAATAGGAGATAGGGTAGTTTATTTATGTGCAACTGAATATTCTAATATAATCTCTCACATTTTCTAACAAAGCAATTTATGCTGCAAAGTACTATTCAAATTATGCCATTTTCTCTTCAGTTCCTACCTGAGCTCCCTTTTCTATTTTTCAAAATGTGACTAACATTTTTCAAAACTGAAAACTGACACAATTAATTAAAGATTTTTCTCAATCATTTGTTCATTTATAAAATGTTCCATTCTACCTGTGATTGAAGTTACAGTCAGTAAAAGAGCAAAATCTATGCTTCAGGTCTTTTAACATGACATGTCATATTCTATATTATTTATTTGTCTTGGTGAAATTATCACTGTAGATAAGGTGCCTCAGGAGCCCAGAAGAAGGATCTATTAGGCAAGCTGGCATAGCATCCATTCCCAGATCTATTTCTCCAGGGTAATGAGAATTAAATTCAATTCCCCACATTAATCTGCATTCATTTTCTGACTGTTGGTGACCTTGAAATCATGAATAGCCACAATTCAGCTGGGGGCTTGATCTCAGCTGGATCTCCCCTTCGATGATGTATTGAAACCATGCAAAAAAAAAAAAAAATCCAACTCTGTTACAGCAGCTCATTATCATCCTCAGAACAGCCCCTCTTGCACACAGCTGCTTGTTCTGATGGCAGGCTCAATGGCTTGCCTGTTGGTCTTGGTAACTTACATTGTTACTCCTCTGTATTTTCAGGTGAAGCAGTGGATTGAATAGCTCCATTAAGATTGAGGAGACTAGCACAATGGCTTTTGGAGATTGATGTTAAGAATATAATTTGTTAACTCTAGGCTACCATTAACTATGGTAGAAAGAAATATATGTGTTTCTGACTTTAGGCTCACCAGCTCTAAACATATGCCTGCAAATCCTAGCTCCTCATAACTTACTAAAGTGATTAACAATCATGAAGTTAAGAGGAAGAACAATAAGTAGTATTTATTCTGAATTACCTAAATCATAGGATTCTGTATTCTACTGATTAGTTTATTATAGATATTTAGGCAATTCTGTTCAAGAAAGACAAACAATTCATTAAATGTTCATTCTATAGTTCCTCAAAAACAATTAGTGTTACATATTATGATATATATATATATATATATATATATATATATATATATATATATATATATGTAGCACAAAGCCTGTTCATAGCCATTATCACAACAACCTTCACAATTGTTCTGGGAAGGCATGGAGGGACTGTGATTATCCCCTCCTTGGAAAAGGGCAATGTGTGGGAACAGTAGGTTATGAGAATAGAGGCAGCCATCAATTGATGGGTAGCTGTAAAGTCCTGAAAAATAAAATCATGCTTAGTTTACAACTTATTTTGAGAAATAATAGCTTCCCAAATGTTTCAAAGGCACTATTTATAGCTTTAGACTTTAATAATTGTAAAATGTAGTTTTTTTCCATTACCCTAGACACACATATTTTATTTCCCAAAATATAATCTATTTAAGAAAATAGTGACTAAATGACACATGCCTAAATACTAATAGCATTTTGGTCAAATAATTCACTAATGAAGAAATTTCAGCTCTTTCTGAATACATATGAGTAATTAATTTATGAGTAAATGTCAGAAATGCAATTCACATTTCCTGGTGGAGGCTTTTCTATTCCAAACGTACCTCACATAATCATTCACGTTCAAATGTGTCATGTTGAGAGATTTCATGAGGATATAAAACGGCTCATATACAATTCAAATTACTTTTATAACCTTGGTTCAAATCAAAAAGTAGTGGTGGGGGGAGTCTAATGTTTTAGTCACAAGAAGGAACAACAAAAACCCAGACAATAAATAAAGCATCCTCAAAACTTTGTCTTAATGGACTGCTTGCTCTTGGAAGGCCAGCCTTGGAGAATAGTTTAATTTATGGCCTTGCCTAAAGGGTACACCACAGAGGCTAACTATCTGTGTTCTATCATTTGGCTCCTCCTTTCCTCTCCTCCCAGTATTGACCCTGTTTTCTTTCCTGGCTGATCTTAATATACACACACACAAATAGATGTTTTGTCAATCAGAGAGAAGATGATGTAATCTTTTGTTTACTTGTTTTCTTTGTTCTTTCTCTTCTGGATCTATTTGTTAAAGGCTGTGTATTTGACATTCAGACATGGTTAACATATGGATACTCCCTCTCCTGAGCATTGTTTCTGTAACAGACTACTGAAATATGCATC
This sequence comes from Orientallactaga sibirica, assembly GCA_036365145.1. NCBI lineage: Eukaryota > Metazoa > Chordata > Mammalia > Rodentia > Dipodidae > Orientallactaga > Orientallactaga sibirica. Next base: position 29,254,914 of record JAEOAD010000012.1, on the reverse strand, counting down.
TTTAGCCTTTTACTTATTTACTTCTTGCATGAGATTCTGCTCTCCTGATCTGATTAACTATCAGCACAGCCATTGAAACCCCCAAGGCCACATCCCAGTAACCATTGCAAAATGTTTTGAATGTACTTGAGACTGTGTTTTTCTAATAATGGAGACTGATGCCCTGGGGAAAGTAACCCAATTGGACATTGAATGGTACTAGGACTGAAAAATATCCAACACCATCACATAAAAGTTCTGAAGAAACTTTGTTCATCTTTCCTTTCCTCCTTCAGAATGTAGTATTGTGAGCCATCATGGAGCCATTAGGTATGGGAGAAGTGCAAAAGAAGCTGTAGTTTGGTGTGAACTGTCCTCCCAGTTGCCAAAAAGAGGCTCATATTTACTCTGAGAGAAGACTGGTTGACTATTTACATTGCACACTCTTAGCTTTTCTAAATGGGCTGCTTAGTTTGCTGTCAACATCAAATAGTGTACCATTGGTATGCCAAGGCACTTGAGTCTTATGTGCTCATTTTGAAAATTTATGATAAGAATTATTCTTCTACTTAGATGTGTCAAAAAAAAATAAAAGCACAGTGATAAGAATGAGGATGTTCAGTGAATGTCACACTGATGACATTTTCAGATCTGCAGTGAATTGGCTTTATATGTCTCCATGCCTGGAACATCTCTCAGAGCCAAAGGCATGTGATTCACCACGATCCCAAAGCGCTGTTGTTCTGATAGAAATTACCCTAAGTGAATTTCAATCAGGCCTCAATCCTGGAGGTAGATCTTAATGGTGGGTAGGAAAATAAAGGGTTCTATTAAGGTTCTCTGTTAATTGGTTTGCTATTTGGTACTTCCCAATCAGCTAATGTCTTCCAAAGCAGTTTTCTGCTTTTTTTTTTTTTTTTTTTTTTTTTTGTATTTAGCACCATTTATAACATGACTTCATCTACAGGTGACTGCTAATATTTCTGTATCACACTAATATAGTAAGGAGTGTCCCCTGAGCACTCCATCTAAAGTAAGCCCTTCTCACTAGCACTGCACAGCCCTTAACTTCATTTTATTTTGTTCATAAACCTTATCACTTCTAGGCATTTCCTACTTAATTTGGTTTTCTGTTTCCTGTTTGGACTCCCCGAGAAGGATGAGATCCGTGCATTTTGAAAACAGCCTAAACTCTTATGGTTATAAAATAAATATATATTGAAGGAATGACTATCACTAAGGTTTTAAAGAGTCTCCTGTTCAAGCAATTATCACTCTCAGACTAATACCTTCAATATGATTATGAATGATAGAGACGACTTTGGTAAATTATAATAAAGGAGCCTTGCTCTTATCAAATCACTGATTCTCCGGAAAATAGAGCCCATATCCCTACTTTTTTTTTGCATGTTTCTATCTTTGTGGTATGCATGCCTCCTTGTATGTGTGGGGGCACACATATAAAAGCAAGTACACATTTGCATGCCTGCACATACAGGCCAACCTTCAATGGCAGGTGAGTTCCTTATCTCTTTCCACATTATTTATGGAAAAAGAGTCTCTCACTAAATCACAGCTCACTATTTTGATTAGTTTAGCTAGCCCATTTGCCCCAAGAACAAACTTAAGTCCTGGAATTAAAGGCATGCACAGTCACATACTACATTTACATGGGTGCTGGGGATCCTAAGCTCAGATTCTCATGTTTGTATGGAAACATTTTACCAACTGACCCATCTCCTAATCCCCATGTTCCAATTCCTGAAGTCCACGAAGAGGTCCATGAAGGAGGAGCCCCACAAACTCTGGCTCTTTCAGGTCTTAGGAGTCTGGCTAAGACTAAGTCAAATAACCATAATAGGAGGAAAAGATCATGACATCCAACTGAAAAGAGAGACTGATTGAGAGGGGAGACGATATGATGGAGAGTGAAGTTTCAAAGGGGAAAGTGTGGGGAGGGAGGGAAGTACTATGGAATATTGTCTACAATTAAAGAGGTTGTCAATTAAAAAAATTAAATTAAAAAAATTATTATGAGGAAGTAGAATTATTTTTAGAAGAGTGTGGACTATAGAATAAGTCCTTGACTCTTACAAGTCTATTATTTATGAGGAGGAGTGTTAATATAGAACAGACTTCTGGTTTTCTTAGCTCTCCACTGTAGTATGAAACATTTTCTAGATTATTGTTATTTCTCATGGGCTATTCAGCCTAGAAACCATTGCTTTTAATTCATGTGTATAGACATTGATTAAGGGTTTCTGCTAAAATAATGAGCAAGTGAATGAAAATAGGAAGTGAGACAGAAACTCAGTGCAACCAATGATCTACATAGCAAAATGAATCAACCTGAGAAAAAGTACTTTGCTCTTCTCTGTGGTCAAGTTAATACAATGAGGCCTTTTATAGGACTGAGACATTTAATGTTCATTTCAGTCCTTTTGTTTAAAGAAGAAAATGTATTGGCATTATTCAGAAAGCTGATAATCAATATTATTTAGAAGGTTGTATTGTAGAAGAAAACACCAAAAGCCATAATTGTATAAACTAATGCCTAGTTCTCCCCCATGTTAAACTTTAAATGTGGAATACCATTATAATATAAAGATCCAAATGGAAAGAAGTTTTCATCGTTTGCTGGGAAGATCAATTTCAGTTTGATGCTTCTGTATGTGCCTTGGCAGAAAAGGAGAGAACAAATGTTTCAGGTCCATCTGAAATTCTAATTATCAGAATAAAGCAAAGACACACCCATTGCCACTTCTTACATTTTATGGAACCAAGCAAGTCACACGGATATTCCTAGCCTTAAAAAGATGTATTTTTCTTCTTGTTCCTCTAGAATGCTTGCCACAACAATGCTGAGTACCAAAGAAGGATTAAAACAAATACTAGGTATGACCTAATGCAAAGTGGGATGGTAAAAGATTTTAGAAGATAATCTAGAGATATTGGTAGAAGGAAAATGAGAAATGAGTATTGTAAGGGTCCAAAAATCAAATAGTTTGTAAAAACAAAGAGCAGGGGCTGGAGAAATGGCTTAGTGGTTAAGGCATTTGCCTGGGAAGCTGAAGGATCCCAGTTCAATTCTCCAGGACCCACGTAAGACAGATGCACAAGGGGCATATGCATCTGGAGTTCATTTGCAGTGGCTAGAGGTCCTGGCATGCCCATTCTCTCTCTGTCTGCTTCTCTACTCTCTCTCTCTCTCTCTGTGCTTGCAAATAAATAAATAAAAATGAAATAAAGACTATTAAAAACAAAGAGTGTTTATTTTGCAGAATCAGCCAGTATGCAGGAGTCAACCATTCGTACAAAATGGCGACCATGAAAGGAGTATGCAGGCTCCTTTTAAACACAGCTAGGGGAATTCTAGGTGGGTTAGGTAATCTTCTAACGTGATTGGCTAGGCAAACAGCAGTTACATTTATAACTCTTTGATTCATTAGGGTAAAAGGGGCATGTTTGGACATGTCTTCAGAGACTTACAGGAACTGACTCAGCCCCAGAGCCCGCCACCTTGGGCATGCCTTTTCTGGTCATTGCCCAGAGATACTACAGGGCCTGGGCAGCTATCTCCCCAGCCACATGTCAGGGAAGCTATTGATTAACGGCCCTTTTTTCCTGGTTTCCCAGAAGTCATGCCTGCCTCTCCTGGAAATTGAAACTTAGGCCTAGTTAGGGTCGCACTTTACGGAAGCCTGTCATGGAGTGAGTTTGGTCCCTTCAGGTATATTGAAAACAGTACAAAGGGGAGAGGGTACAAAAAAGGGTGAAAGATTGGGATCATTATCCAAATTACTGTATGTTTATATATTAAGACTCTCAATTAAAAAGTAGTTCTAAACAACAAAAAACAACAACAACAACAAAAAAAAAAAAAAACAGAGGAAAGGAGAAATTTCATTTACCGATTATGGAGAGGCAAGTTTCTTGGAGGCAAAAGGATTCTGTCATTTAAATCAATCTGCAAGTCTGTGTCTTTCAGTTAGGGTATTGAGACCATTGATATTAAGAGTTATTATTGATACAGCTGGTATTTATTTATATCTTTTTAAAAAATTAATGCAGAAGTCACTTTTATATAAACATAATTTTCATTTGTATACCAAAATAGAATTGTGACCTAAGAAGAAAATCAGTGAACATCATTCTGAGATGGCACACACAAAAAAGTTCTTATTGAAAGATGTGTATTTATTTCTGCTTTTCTTCTTCCTGGTGTTGTACTGCTTGCTATTTTTCTGTTACTGTCTTGCATTACCTATTGTTCAAGTATGGTGTATGCTTTCCTGTGGTCTCGTGTATGTGCTGTTCTTTCTCTTCAACCTGAAGGATCCCTTCAAGTATTTTTGTAGAACTTGTTAGTGGTTATGTACTCCTTTAGCCTGTTTTATCATGTGAAGTTTTTGTTTCTTCTTCAATTAGGGAGATATGTCACCTAAAACTCCATTCCATCTTCCTCTCTTCCCCTTCTCTCCTTAGCCAGTATCTAGTATAAGGTCATAATATTGGCAAGAACTTGGAGATGAAAACAATGTTGCTCCAGTCATAGATATGACTTAATGTCTATCCCTTGTTTTTTTTTACCCTTTCTCAGTGATAATGACAAGGCACCTTCACCTATACTCCCCTTCAGTTTAAAAATACATGGATACTTTACAGCTGACTCTCACTGACACAGAGCATCAGCTCTCCTAACAGAGAATAAGAGTAAGAAATAGATCTCCACAGGCTGGGAGTCTCACTTTCATTGTCTTTTCTGTGCATGTGAAGATATCTTCATTTACACATCATTACATCTAACAACAGGCAAAGAGCTCCAAAAGGAAGCTGCTTTCCTCTGCCTTTTATGCAAATGAACAGTGAAAACCTGATTATTCTTTACCATCACTGGAAAGCCTCAGCTAATTCACTTCACTTCTTCCCAATCAATCACATGTGTTTAGATGCAAATCCACATGTAAATCAACATAACAAATTGTTTTAATGGACTACATTCTTTCTCAAATTTAGTTTGATAACCATCTAAACAGATCTCAACATAAGTTAAATATTAGTAATAAGCCATGCACAGAATATTTCTGGATTTTTTCTTATCATAACATAAATCATGTCTAAAAGTGTTTAATAGTCTAAAAAGTAGAACCACAAAATGAGAAACTACAATGAAAACATTCTGATGTACTGTGGTAGTTTGAATATATGTCCCCCAATATATTCAGTGTTTTATTAGTTATAGTTTGTATCTGCAATTACCTTGCTAGAGGCAATGTCACTGGGGGCTGGTCTTAAGATGTTAATGGTGGGTTTGAGATTCCATTGTAAAGATATGCAAATGTGCCTAGCAGGAGTTCCTAAAGTGTGCTGTGTGACCTTTTGGCTGTAGTTTTTGCTCTGTGTGCTGTGGTGGCTGGTTGGTTTCTCTCTCTCTCTTGCTTGGCCCTGTGGAGAGCAGGCCGCTTCTCTTGCCATTATGGAACTTCCCCTGGATCTGTAAGCTTCAATAAATAATATCCCTTCCTCCATAACTGTGTCTGGTCTGGAAGTTCATCTCAGCGAACCTGAAGCTGTCTGCTACATGTACTGATTTATATATATATGAATAAACAGTAACATAAAATGATAATTAACATTTTAATGACAGTTTCCTGTGATTTTGTTTAATCTTCACACGAAACCTGTGTGAGACAGAGGATCTACTATCCCCAAAACAACAAGCGAATGAGGAAAAAATGATAACCTTGCTAAGAGTTGGAAACAGTACTATACGCTGATCTTCATCAAAGAGCTTGCTTAAGCAAATGCTCTAGGATCAAAGAGAATAGAGGTAACATTCTGTCCAAGCATTCCTAAAGAAACTAAATCAGTAAAATCATTACAGAGAAGGCTATCTTTTTAGGCAAGTCTTGAGAACCATTAGGAATTTTGAGAAATACCATGACATTTCATATTCATACAAGCATTCCAGCCATGAAAACATGTTGAGATGTGCCACAGCTTAGATGAAGCACAGGAAACTGACTCAGGAAGTTACAGAAATAAAATCACAAAACACCTTAGGAGACAAGTTTGAAGTCTAAACTGCAGGGTAGATGATAGAAAAGTACTGGAAAATTCAGATAAAAAGCTGTCTTTCTATTACATACTTATTTAAAATACCCCCATGGTAATAAAAGATAGATTAGAACTATACAGAAAGGTACTTGTATAAAATTCTCATAAATACAGGATATAGAATCAACTGGTATAAAAATTTCAGCTTCTGAGCCCCACACAATTGGTTTTAAACAGATTTTTGCATAGTAAACTTGTGATAATAAAAATGTTATGTAACATATTTAGAGTTTGTTTTTTTCCACAATTAAAATGGGGATGCTTCTTTACAGAACCCTTAGAGTGCTTTCCTTATAGAATTCTTCAATGATTTAATATGATCATGAGTATAAACCCAATAGACTAGTGTTTTAACTATATTTTGTACTGAAATTCATCAGCTATCATGATTTTGAAAATGTTTCATCTGGTATTTGACAGATAATATCCTTTCAAGAATCATTGGCTTCTGGGCTGGTAATGTAACTCAGTTGGCAGAGTGCTTGCCTTGATTGCATGGGGCCCTGGGTTTATCCCCAGCACACAAAAAAAGTAGACCACTAACAAAGGAATTGTTATCTGTTACCTGTACAGATATAAATAGCTTCGTCAACCTGTTTAATGCATAACTCACTCAGCAGTATAATATGTCAAAGAGATATTATCAAATACCAAGTCAAAGACATGAACATAGAGTAACCTATTGCTAATTATTTTTCTTTCATTAAAAAAATAGAAACTGTGATATATTTAGCCTCCCTGCACCTTCACAAAGCCCCAGCCCTCCCCTGAAAGAAAGAGGTCTCAGGCATTGTTCATAAGCAGAAAACTGAAAGCAGGAAGATCTTGTGGGTTTGTCTATAAGATGGTGCCCTTACTAAGGAGCTGGATGCACAGTGCTCCTTCTTCATAGATATGCCAAATAAAACTAGTGTAATAGTGAGGCAAGGATGATAGCAGTGTGAGAAAAGAAATTAGATGTTATGTTCCTATAAGAGTTAATGTTAACATTTTCATATGTGTGAATACAATTTTAATTCCATAATAATTATTTTTTATTTAATCCCATCAAAACTAAAATTACATAAACATAACAGCTAGAACAAATGGAAAGCACTCTATTGAATCCAAAGAAAGAGAGATTAAAAAAATAAGGCTATGTAATGTAAGACTATAAAATACATTGAGCATATTTCTTATTCACCCAATACTTTCCCGTTTCTCCCATTCTCCTACTTTGAGTCCTGTTTATTCCCAATACAGTTCTGCATCTACTTTCATGTCATCTGTACACATGTGATTTTATGTATCCATGAATGTGAGGATCCACAACTAATATGAACCATATCAGACAAAGATTTACTCAAAGGATTTAAAAGCTTGAAAGTCATTGGGTAGATAGGAAGATTTAAGAACAGAAAAGCTACTGGGCATGGTGGCTTATATGACTTTGAGGCCAACCTGAGCTTTATTTAAAAAAAAAAAAAAAAAAAAAAAAAACAGCCAGGTGTAGTGGCTCATGCCTTTAATCCCAGCACTAGGGAAAATACAGAGTAAATTCCAGATCAGCCTGGGCTAGAGTGAGACCCTACCACAAAAAACCAAAAGAAAAAAAAAAAAAAGAAAACCAGGGAATCCATCATAACTCTCAGGTTCACTGCTAACCTTCCCAGAAATTTCAAGGCTCTAATTATGTTTATAGCTACTTGTAGGCCCAAGGCAGGTAACTTTCAGGAGACCTCCCAGAGGCAGCTGCAAAACTTCCCTTCTGCTTTAGCTCAAATATAGCTTTCTGCCCCAGGAGCACTAAGACATTTTTAGCATCTCTCCTGCTTTTCATTTCTCACATGAGTGACTCTAACTGGTAAATCTAGAGCAGCATCTAGTAGACAAGAGGAAAAAGAAAAAAAAAAAACAGGGAAAAGAAGGATTCAAGAATGGTATTAATTTGTCAACAATCAGATATATTGCAAAATAACATTTTTACTAATCCAGGCAGTTACTTGGTCTCACTTGTAAAAGACCATTCATAAAGTTTTAGCCCGGGACTTTTTATTGCCAGAGAATGTTTGTTATATATTATATTTATATATTATGTTAAATGCATGCATATCTCAGATGATCAGCAGACAGTAATGCTACTGGTAAGATAGCCTTGCCAACAATTGGCAAAACAATCTCATGTCCACATGCAGGAGAATGAAATAAACCTCCACTTCATATCATACACTAAAATGGATTTGAAATGGATGAGAAACAAATGTAGCTAAAACTATAAAATACTTAGAAGAAAAGGTGAGAGTAAATTTGTATAGCTTTGGATTAAGCCATGTCTTCCTCAATATGACAACAAAAATACAAACTATAAAAAAAAATACATGAATTAATCCTCATTGAAATGAAAAATATAGTTCTTCAAAAGACCTTACAAATGGAAAAATGTTTCCAAGTCATATATATATATAAGGGGTTTGTAACTTATAGCAATAAATGTAAAAAAAATGATTACAATTCAGTATTAAAATAACTGTCCAAAACTAAAAATAGAAAAAGATTTGAATAAATATATTTTCATAGAAAATAAACAAATGAGAACATGTACTACTGGAAAGAATCTTAACATGTGTCCTGAGAAAAATTTAAATCCAAATACCAAGGAAATACCTCTCCATACATTACTGGAATTGTTGAAGTAAAAAAGAAATAATGCCAAGGATAAGTTCTAATGTGGAGATATCAGACCCTCCACCACACACTGCTGATAATACTGTAAAATGATCTGATCATGTTGAAAAGTAGTTAACTGTGGAAATGATATAGCATTTTTACCTAGTTATATAATCAAGATAATGGAAAACATATGTCCATGCAAAAGCTCATACATGAATGTTTAGTATAGTATTATTTGTAATAGTAAAAAGTGCAGAAACATTTCAGATATTAATCAATTGATGAATTGACAAACAGAATAGCATTTATTCATACAACACACATTTTTTAAATATTTAGGTAATTTATTTTATTTTCCTTTCTTTCTTTTTTTTTTTTTTTTTTTTTTTTTTTTTGAGGTAGGGCCTCGCTGTAACCCAGGCTGACCTGGAATTCACTATGTAGTCTCAGGGTAGCCTTGAACTCATGGTGATCCTCCTACCTCTGACTCCCAAGTGCTGGGATTAAAGGCATGTACCACCATGCCCAGCTAATTTATTTAATTTAGAAAGAGAGAGAGAAAGAGGCAGAGAGAGGGAGTGGGAGAGCATAGGTACACCAGTGCCTGCAGCAAATGAACTCCAGATGCATGTTCCACCATGGTCATCTGGAATCGAACTTGTGTCCTTTGGCTTTGTAGACAAATGCCTTAACCACTAAGCCATCTCACCAACTCTGATTTTTTTATTTTTTTTTTAAAATTATTTATTTTCAAGGAGAAGGAGGAGGAAGGAGGGAAGAAAAGAGGGAGAGAGGGGAGGAGGGAGGCAGAGAAAGAGGGAGAGGCATGACAGGGCCTCTAGCCATTGCAAACACAATATAGATGCATGTGTCACTTTGTGTATCAGGCTTTACAAGGGTACTGGGGAAGTGATCCTGGGTCATTAGGCTTTTCAGGCAAGTGCCTTAACCACTGATATATCCCTCCAGCCCATCAAACAGCATTCTTTATCACTAAAAATGGAACACTGAAACATGCTCCAGTACACATTACTCTTGAGTATCATTGCATTTGAATGAAAGTCTATAGGTCATATGATAGTATTTATATGAAATACCCAGAAGAGAGAAAAACCATGCAGAATGAGAATGAACAGGTCTATGGACACTGAGGTGAAGGGGGATGAATTGGTAATAAATTCTGTAATATTTCTTTTGTAAGTGATGGCAATTTTCTATAATTTAGGTAATGGTGAATATACTAACATCCATTTCATTGCTAACTTTAAGTGATTGAATTTTTTGATAAATGATTTATATTTCAATGAAAAATATGTTTGAAAAATACAAGTATTGAACTCTGTAGAAAGGAACCTGAGATGTGTAGTGAATTAAACTCATATTTATAATATCAACATAATATAATATAATAGGAAGTAAATAAGAAAACCATAAAATAATAAAAAAGATATAAAAATTCTTATTCATAAATGAGAGTGGATTTAGAATGGTTCATGTGTTGATATGTGTGTGTCTATGTGTGTAATAAATTATAGAATACCAGATGACAACATTTAGACTATAGTCAATATAGGGTCAATACAGTGTAGATACCAAATAAGTATTTTTAATAACATTTATTTTTTGTTTAAGGCCTTATTTTAAGAATGTACAGTACTAATACTTAGACTTTATGAAATTAAAGGTCCTGGAAATGGATTCTAAATTTTAAATATGACATTTCATGTACATAAAATCTGTACCACAAAATATCTATACCTTAAACTATGTATCATAAAATAAACACTGGTAATTTCATAAAATCTGGTAATAAAATGCAAATTTTATGATTAAAAATATTAGTAGAAGTGATAACTTGGAAATAATTTGGTGAGAGAATAATTACTTTTATATCTATGTTTCATTTGAAGCAAAAAAAGTGACTTCAGCCGGGCGTGGTAGCACACGCCTTTAATCCCAGCACTTGGGAGGCAGAGGTAGGAGGATCGCCGAGAGTTCGAGGCCATCCTAAGACTACATAGCTAATTCCAGGTCAGCCTGCCTGGACTGGAGTGAGACCCTACCTTGCAAAACCAAAAAAAAAAAAAATAATAAAAAAAAAAAAAGCAGTGACTTCTCAGACAAATAATAACTTTCCAATATAGAACAATGGTGTGAATGTGACTAACTTTCCCTGGAAAGAAATAATACTGATTATTTAACAGAAATGCTTCAATTGAGAACAATAGCAACTGAGAAAACATGAATTTAAAGAACATGAATTTAAAAAACATGAATTTTACAAATCTAGGTAAACATTTTGCACATGTAACCTGAATTAATCTAATTTTCTTGATATCAACACTGTTGCAAAATGTCGTTTTTCTTATATAAAAATACTAAAGACTTTAACCACTTTAGGCATTTTTCCTCTCATATATGTGAACTTAAAAGTAAATCATGATGCTGCTTCTTTCTCTGAGTTTTAGCTAAATGACGCCTCATTCCTATTATGTAGTTTTAAAATTTATTTGATTATTTATTTTTGATCATTTGAGGTAGGGTCTCACACTAGCTCAGGCTAATCTGGAGCTCACACTGTAGCTCCAGGCTGGCTATAAACTCACACAGTAATCCTCTACCTCTGCTTCCTGAGTGTTGGGATTAAAGGCATGCGCCACCACACCATGCTTATTCTTTTTTTTTTTTTTTAAATTTTATTTATTTTTATTTTTAGGTAGGGTCTCACTCTAGCCCAGCCTGACCTGGAATTCACTAAGCAGTCTTAGGCTGGCCTCAAACTCACAGCGATATTCCTACCTCTACCTGCCAGGTACTGGGAGTGCCACCACACCCAGCTAAATTCATTTATTTATTTTTACTAACCTATCTTACTTCCCATGTTCTTTTCATTTTTTTTTTTTTTTTCAGTTTTTCAAGGTAGGATCTTGCTCTAACCCAGGCTGACCTAGCACTAACTATGTCGTGTCAGGATGGCTCTGAACTCATGGCGATCCTCCTACCTCTGCCTCCCAAGTGCTGGGATTAAAGGTGTGTGCCACCATGCCTAGCCAATATTCTATAATGCTGTCTCTGTCTTTCTGTGGCCAACTATTTTATGAAATTATTTTTAATGTCATGCTCCTTAGATTATTTTTAAAATATATTTTAAAAATTATTTTATTTTATTTATTTGATAAAGAGAGAGAGAAGGACTGGACATGCCAGGTCCCTCGGTGACTGCAAACAAACTCTAGACGAATGTGCCATCTTGTGCATCTGGTTTACATGGGTCCTGGGGAATCGAACATGGGTCCTTTGGCTTTGCAGGCAAGCACCTTAACTGCTAAGCCATATCTTCAGCAGGCCTTAGATATTTTTAGTCAACAGCTTTGTTTGATAAATCCTTAAAACACAAATTCAAATACATGAAAACCTTATAACCAGTCAACAATGTGAACCCAATTAAAAAGATGACTCGTAATCATTTTCCCTCATGTACCAGGATTATTTCAATTTCCAGCTTCCTCCCACAAATGTTTCACAGGAATCTTGATCACTTTTCCACTTCATAAGAGTTTGGGTTCACTACACTGATAATAATCTCTTCAATCCTCATTGGCAAGAATCAAAAAATATCGTGGATGCCTTAGTGTGTCACATAATGTACCAGCAGGTAGGGAGTAATCATCATGAAAATTCAGGAATCCGCTTCCTTGGCAGAGTTTGGTGAGGCATAGAAAGGCCTGCTATATGATAAACATATGTTAAAATGGCAAAGTTATACATCTTATAATACTTTAAATAGAAAAAAGTCTAAAAGCTCCCTTATATTCTACAGGTAGCCCCCTCCCCACAAATTATACCGACTGCCTGATGGGGAGTTTCCTGGAACCAACTGGATGGGAAAGAAAACTTTCAAAGCTGTTGTCCACATTGTTGAAAATAGATTTGCAAGTCAGAGGTATACCCCTCTGAGCTAACAGCTTCATGCAAACAGGGTCCTGGAAGACACCAAAGAATAGACGGAAACCTCCTCACTGTGCAGAGCCTCCAGCAGTACATTTAGAATCTCACTTTCCTGATCTGGAGATGATAATACATATTGATAATGATCAAATAATCAATTATGTCAGTGAATTTACTGAATAGTTATGCACATAAAAAGAACATGACTGAATGACTAAGGACAAGGCATCAGAAGAGGATGCAAGAAGGGGCTTCTTATAAGAGGCTGTCGTAGGTCATTACTGAGTGTGAAGGTTTGTGTTTCCCACATGTACATTGTCCCATCAAAGGCACTGAGCTGCAAAGAAGGCTCCATTAATAACCAGATGGCCAGTGACCTGCTCTGTGGATGTCCATCTCCTTCCTCACTCACTTTCATGTTAGCTCAATAAATTCAAGGTCAAAGTGTCCACATCAGTTCAATGAAAGTTATGCAAGCATTGAACCATATGGGTATATTCCTCTCCAAGGCTAATATGGCCAGAGAAGTTCCTGAGTTATCACTTTGCCAATAGTAGGGATAAAAGATAATTCCCAATACAGCTTCTCCAGAATAACAGCCAGTCTCCTGGAGGCAAATGGTCTGCACTAGGGTTTTTACATCATGTTAAAGGTAGCAGTCTGTGCTCACTGGAGCAGAAATTCAGAATGTGTATTTTCCATCCTGATTCTATATACTGCCAGAAACATCATCACTGGGGCTCACTGAATGCCTAATTACTGTCATAGGATCCCAAATATTATTTCTGACCACAAATTCTACTGGTTGTGAGGCAAATGAGAAGATGAACTCATACTCATGAAATTGAATGATCTTACCAGATACTCCACCACCCAGAAATCTGAAAAACATGGATGTGGAGCCACAAGAATGCATGAGAATGGTTATTTTGGTACAAATACCCCAATCCCTGTCCTAACAACTGCAGGGTTGACAGTTTTTAGGTGAAGATTTCTAACTTTTTTTACTTTTCTTTCTTTCTTTCTTTCTTTCTTTTCTTTCTTTCTTTCTTTCTTTTATTCTATAATTTATTTTTTATTTATATTATTCTGATTTAACATTCATAATGTTGGCTCCATTATCCTCCTCCCTGTCCTCCCTGTTCCAAAGGGACCCTCTTCAATGGGGAATGTGGGTCATGCATTATGGGGGTAGTCAAGAGTTATAGGGGGTATGCCCAAGTCTGTGAATAATGCCCCAACTTGTGGCTCTAACATTCTTTCTGCCCCCGCTTCCGCAAATTTCCCTGAGCCACATTGGTGTCCTTTCAGTTCTATTTCAGTGAGGAGGTTTTGGGAGCCTCTGTGTCTCTAGATATCTGGCTTAGTTGGATTTGGATGTTCTCTGTGTTTATCTCCTTCAGCCTTTTTCTGGTGTCTTGATCACCAAGAACGCTGTATTCTTGCCCTTCCACCACATTACTCTATGGATTCAGCTGGGGCCCTGGTGAGGTATGATTGGCTGATCCTCCCTTCAGGTTCCTTATCCATCTGAAAAAGATAAGCAAATTCTTCAATGAAGAGAGAAGTTAGTACTAGATAGAAGGGATGGCCATAGATGTTTTGGAGGGAATTTTATATGCACAGGCTTTCTTCTTCCCCACATTTGGTGGTATCTTGATCTCAGAGACTGAGCTCATTTTTTGTACATGGTTTTGACTTATTTCCCAGTTCCAGCAATGAGTTCCATTCCACTGAGTAGATATATTAGCCAAATCAAGACCAGTTGGTTACCCACCATGGCTGTGTGCCACTACTGCATTTGTTTGAGCATTACGTCAGGTTGTTTCCTGCTGGGTATCTTATACTGCACGTTGTTTGGACAGATGTTGGCCATTATCCCCCAGTTGCTCGAATAGCACCCTCTGGCACTAGACTAGCTAACTGTCTGGGGACTGACCCTCTTCTAGATTTTGGCCAGGTCTCTCCATGTTTGGTCTCACACACGTATGCTGTCTTCAACAGTAGGGTCTTACCGTTAACCTTTGGTGGGTCATCAAGAACTCTGACAGAAATCTGTCTTTTTTGGGAAAACTTGTAGGTGTCTCAGAACAACAGCTCATTGTGGAAGTTAACCCCGTGCTGGCACTGGGAGTTATAATTCAGTGCCTAGGAAGGTGAGGGTAGAAAAAGATAGCTAATATAAAAGAGAAAGTGAGTTTAGAGAGGAGATGGAGAGAGAGAGAGGAAGAGAGAGAGAGGGAGAGAGAAGAGAAAGAGAAGCAGGAAAAGATTAAGGTTGGTCTTCATGATGTTCTCTCCAGTTTCCTGTGGTTCAGGTGATGTTTGACAAAGGCCCTACCAACGCAGAATGGAGAAAAGACAGGATCTTCAACAAATGGTGCTGGACAAACTGGACAACCATATGTAGGAAAATGAAACTCGACCCACACATCTCTCCATGCACAAAATTCAAGTCCAGATGGATCAAAGACCTTAATATAAAACCAGAAACTCTGCTACTACTGGAAGAAAAAATAGGAGGACCCTTCCATGACATAGGAGTGGGAAAAGACTTCCTGAACAAAACCCCAGCAGCCCAGGAAATTAAACAATTACTCAACCATTGGGATCTCATGAAGTTGAAAAGCTTTTTCACTGACAAATATACTATAACCAAAGCCAGCAGATTACCCACGGAATGGGAGAATATTTTCACCAGCTATACAACTGACAGAGGCCTGATTTCTAGAATATACAAAGAACTCCAAAGCCTAAACAATAAATCATCAAACAACCCACTCACAAAGTGGGGCAGAAAACTGCACAGGGAGTTCTCAGAGGAAGAAATACAAATAGCAAACACACACTTAAGAAAATGTTCAACATCCCTAATCATCAGGGAAATGCAAATTAAAACAACTATGAGATTCCACCTTACCCCAGTAAGGATGGCTAACATTAAAAAAAAAAATGAAAACAAATGCTGGCGAGGCTGTGGAGAAATAGGAACAAGCTTTCACTGCTGGTGGGAATGTAAAATGGTTCAACCATTATGGACAGCTATATGGAGACTGTTGAAAAGGATGACCATAGACCTACCAATGGATCCAGTTATTCCCTTACTGGGCATTTACCCTAAAAGCTCCAAGCCTCAGACCACAGACATTTGCTCAACCATGTTCATAGCTGCTCAATTCATAATAGCAAAGAGCTGGAATCAACCCAGGTGTCCATCTCTAGATGAATGGATAACAAAGATGTGGTATACTATGGAATTCTACATAGCAGTAAGGAAAGATGAAATAAGGAAATTTGAAAAAAATATAGTCACACATGGAACAGATCATCCTCAGTGAGCTCACCCAGTCACAAAAAGATAATTGTCGCATGGTCTCATTTATCTGTCGCTCCTAACCTGAATCCACCTGAGATGTGGCCAAACCTAATAAGCACTCTGAAGACTAGACAATAGGGAGGGTGAGATGGGGGGAGGGTAAGGGTGGGAGGGAACAAGAGGGTGGGAAGGAGGACAAGGGTGGGGGGATACAAATAGGGACGAAAAGGAAATGATATAATAAAACCCTTTATTCTGAACCCATTTTTTTAACCATGGCACAAAGTAAAATTTCGATGAGAGTAAAAGTTGAAGTCATACATTTAATGGTTCATGGCAGTGGACCAAAAGTCAAAAAAAGGTTTTAAACAGTGTGGGCTGATTCTGATTATTAAGAGAAAGTGGAGTTTCTGTCACACAAGGATAAGGGCTGTGAAATAGAGTAGATTCTCTGAGAAACCCTGAGTACTAAGTTATACAATAGGAAAGAGGATGGGGGAACCGTAGCAGTGGGACGCAGATAAGATGACTAGGGATGAGGCATCCTAGCAAGTAAAGCATCAGAATTACAAAAATACCAGCTGTGAACAAATGTGTGTGTGTGTGTGTGTGTGTGTGTGTGTGTGTGTGTGTGTGTGTGAGTGTGTGTCTATGCCATGTCCAGGGCTTTCTTGCTGCTACAAATGAATGTCCACTGAGCATTTTGCATGGGTGATTAGGGAAATGAACCCCTGCCAGAAGGCTTTGTAAGCAAATGCCTTTAACCTCTGAGCTATGTCCCTAGTCTCTAATGTGCTGTTTTAATAAAACAAACTAAAGGTCAATCCAAAGAAATGCAGTCAATAAAGAATGATTAGAGTGTATCATATAGGTGAGCATAGGCTCATATAAATTGTAAAGTTTTCAGAGGCTGCCTGCAAAACATGAATATGCAAATTTCTACATCTATCTTCCCACATTCACTCTACTTCAACCAGTATGTTGGCCTTGACTGTGTGTTAAACATAATGAGGATGGCTATGTTAAAGCTAATAGTTATGGAGTAGGGACTGGCTAGTCATTGCTCCAAGAACTTCATCCAACTTTTATCATCGTTTAATTAACATCTACATTTTACAGACTGTAAAATTAAGCCCTTGGTGATTGATTTGCCCAAAGAAGCAATGGTCTGACATATTCCCATCCTGCTTCCTGCAGGTGTGGCATTCCCTTGCTCAGCCATCATCATCAGGAAGCCATCACCATGAAGGAAATACATTGCACTCCTGGGAGAAAGCCCTGGTCGCTGGAAGGCAATGGGGATTCCAAATTTAAGATTCTCTTTCTCTTCTCCTCCTCACTATAAATACCTTTGTGAAAATAAACTCATACCCAGGTCCTAAATTAAACTAAAGCGGCAAAGGAAACGAGGGCAGTACCCTAAAATAAAATCTACTCTCTACTTTGTGGATAGTGAGTTTATATGGGATTCTGGAGGTTCTCAAGAATTCGAGTTATTTCCTGCAGGAGGAAACTTTCATTCTCCTGTTTTAAAGAAAATGGAACTAACCAGAAGACAGAAAGCCTTTACACTTACAAGGCATCATTTCATATACATCTTGAGGTTTGATGCAACCTGAAGGCATTTATTTGCTTTTCATAGGATGTGAATGCTTACTTGGGGTTTCAGGCTCCGGAACTCCAAGAGGAAAGGAAGATTAATGAATGCCAGCAGAGTGACTTGCTACACATTGCCTTGGGCTTCAATTTGATCCTCATTAAACACACCAGCTGGAGATCTGCCCCATCCCCATCACTGCCAGTCTTATGATGTTCCAGGTTTCATCCTTAGCTACCTCTTAAAAAATCCACCGCCTCCCTCACAAGCAGTTATCTGCCAGGTGTCTCCTTATAGGTACTTCTCCATTTTCTATTGAACTTTGTAGCATGCAGTTCAGTTGCTGTGTACTTATATATCTACCCATTTTATACTTGTCTTTTTTGGCCAGGAAATTTTGTTGTATTGTGGAATAGGAATTAGTCATAATTCCTGTAAATTAATAACCAAACATCATACATACATCATAGACAAAAGGTAAAATAAACACAGCAAACACTCCATTCACCCTAGGCAATAAACCAGTGAGTAAAATTTTCTGTATCAGAACCTTAATAGATACAACTCTGAAAAGGAAAATAAAGCCCATAAGGTTTAGTGTATTTTTTTTTTTTAATTTTAGAGAGAGAGAGAGAGAGAGAGAGAATGAGAATTGCTGTGCCAGGGCCTCAGCCACTGCAATTGAACTCCAGACTTTTGTGCCACCTAGTGGTCGTGTACAACCTTGAGCTTGCCTCACCCTTTGTGTGTCTGGCTCAAGTGGGATCTGGAGGGTAGAACACGGGTCCTTAGGCTTTGCAAGCAAGCACCTTAACTGCTAAGCCATCTTTCCAGCCCTAGTGTGTGTGTTCAAACAGTTCCATTTAGGATGATTATATCCATCATTTTCCCATTGCTGTGAACAAATACATTATCAATACCAACTAAGAAGGAAAGGCTTACTTTCAGTTTACAGTGTCAAAAAGTTTCATGATGGTGGAGAATGCAAGGCATGGGCCTGTTTGTCACATTGGTGGGCAGAAAGTAGCACTGGGACACAAAACTTTAAGACAAGGTCCACAGCCAGTGATCCACTTTCTCCAGGAAGGCTCCACCTCCTAAAGGTTCTGTAACCTTTCCAAATAGAACCACTACTAAGGGACCAAGTGATCAAACCTATGGGGGCATGTTCCATTCATCCACAAAACTTAGCATAGGAACTGTGAAACAATTAAATTAAAAATAAATTTCATGTGGTGTCACAAGTACAGATTTTAATGTAAAGAATCAAGAATTTTTAGTTTGGAAGCAATCTAAATCATAATCATATACCCTTAACTTACAGTATTAAAAGCCAATGTTTAGCCGGGCGTGGTGGCTCACGCCTTTAATCCCAGCACTTGGGAGGCAGAGGTAGGAGGATCGCCATAAGGTCAAGGCCACCCTGAGACTACATAGTGAATTCCAGGTCAGCCTGGACTAGAGTGAGACCCTACTTCGAAAAACCAAAAAAAAAAAAAAAAAAAAAAAAAAAAAGCCAATGTTATTAGCTTCATAGTTGAAATTTAAAAAGATCTGTATATTATTATTTGTACCTATGCCCTTTTAAATCAGTAGAAGTCATTTCTCATTACTTAGTTCCATAAATTTATGTAAGTTAGCAGCTGCCCTCTGTTGCAAAAAGAAAAGTGGAATGTGGTTGACTTTAGAAGGATTTTAGCAATATGTGGAATGAAGTGACCAGGCACCAGGCTTCAGCTGGCCCAACCAAAAGGCAGACTTGGATCAACACTCCACTAGCTTCTAATAGTAACGAATTTTCACTTTCATTGTCAGCTTACAAAAGCACTGTGGGCTGCTGGGATACCAAAGCTCCAAAAGATCTGGGTGAATCTTTCTCCAATGTGTGGTGATGTGGGTGACTGGGTACAAGTCACTTTAGGGAAGTAAATAATTAGGCCCAGTGTTCAACCTAACTTATTGCATCATAAATCTCTGAGATGTGTGCTTGTATCAATAGCAATTGTGAATGGTATATTTCCCCATTTTGTTAAATGGTCTTAGTATCTGCTTTTGCTTACATTCCCACATATTTGTGGATCCAATTGTTAAATTTCTGAAATTTCTTAAGAAAAATTTTGAATCAGTTGGTAAGATTTTTATCACTGTGACAAAATTGTAGGCATAAACAGCTTATGGGAGGAAGGATTTATTATGGCTAATGATTTCAGCTTATAGTCCTGAAGGATGACTCTGGTCTGTGATGAGAAAGAGAATGACAGCAGGAACATGGAGACAGGGTTACTCACCTCATCAGACAGGGGGAGAGAGAGAGAAAGAACAGCTGAGGTCAACTAAGGAGCTACTGGAAGGGATACCAGCAGGACTGGGTGAGTAACCCCAGGTTTCTGGCACTCTCATATCCTCCAGCCATCAGAACCATGTACCTCTGGCATTCAGCCCCATGACAGCACATGCAGCATAGCTGAACAGAACTCCAGCTCCACAGCACAATATGGAGGGATCGAGGTGGGCACTCAGCATTGGTGAGATTTGAAGCCTCCCCAAAAGGTAACAAGGCTGACTGACAAAAAACAAAAACAAAAACAAAAACAAAAAAAAAAAAAAAACAAAAAAACAACAACAAAAAAAAAAAAGCCTCTTTCCATGGCAGGGCATTTTATGGGTTACATATTTTTGGTTGGCTTTCCCATTTTCAATTAAGCTGTATTTGGGGGTTGAATATTGTTGCCTTTGATGCTTTCAAATTTATAGGGCCTTTGTCTTTTGTTTCTGTCATTATTGGGGGCAGGGTCTGATTCAGATCCAGGCTGACCTGGAACCCAATTCAGAACAGAATTCTCTAACTCCTAGCTGATAGGATTAAGGCTGTAGAGCAATCCACACCCTTAGGGATTTTTGTTTTATAAGACTATCTGTTTTCAGCCCCACATTTGTATTTTATACTCTGTGCTGGTTTTTATTGAATGTGTAAATTGCTCAATTGAAGTTTAGAATTTGCCAGTAAATTGTTCCACCCAGGACAGTAGCATACTTACTTAGCAAGCAAACTTAACACCTAGAATTACTTCTGCAGTTATATTGGGGTACAGGAGCTACACTTGGCAACTTAAACCCATATCCTGAAAGTATATAAAGGAGTATCACCACATCTAAGAATGCTGCAGATAAGTAAAAAAATTCAAGCATCAAATCAACTCAGGATATAAAAGTCTCTACATTATAGTACAAGAAACACAAAGAATCAAGACAATACAATCCCACTGAAAATTGTAAATCCATCTGAAATAATCACCAATGAGACTGTTTTAGATTAAATGCCTGGCAAAGATTAAAAAAAAAAAAATTTTATCTATACTCAAAGGAATCAAAGAAGAGAACAAAGGAATTAAAGAAGAAAACAAACTCTTGAAAGAGAACACAGGAAACCAGTGTAATGAAATAAGGAGGTCATTACAACACACAAGTAAGGAAGTAGAAATACTAAAGATAAACCAGGCTGAAATTCTAACTCTGAAGAACATAGTCAGTCAAATAAAAAACTCTGGGGAAAGTCTCATCACTAGAATGGATGAAGGAGAGAACAGAATATCTAAATTAGAAGACAAAGTAGCAGACTTAATATAATGCAACAAAGAGAAAGACAAGCTAATAGGAAGGTATGAACAGGAATCTCAATATATCTGGGGCACTATGAAAAAATCAAACATAAGAATTCAGGGTATAGTAGAAGGAGAAGAATTTCAATCCAAAGCCATAGTAAGCATTTTCAACAAAATCATAGAAGAAAAATTTCCCCAAATTGGGAAAGAAATGCCAATGCAGATACAAGAAGCTTTTAGAACACCAAACAGACAAAACTTGGAAAGAACCTCTCCTTGCCATGTTATAATTGAACTACTAAACAAGGAAACCTAATCAAAAGCCTATGGCAAGGGAGTACATGAGCCTTAGGGGTATAAAGCCTGCTCTTGTCTGGCTAAATGTATTTATTATTCTCACCAAACTATCCTGAAAGCACTACACTTAATGTTCATATTCACATATTGATGCTACTCTCACTTCTGGTTAGAGAAGCTTCTCTTTTCAGATGGCAATGACCACTAGGATGACCCAAAAGGCAACATAATGCTGAGAAGAAAGGATGGAGGAGTGTCCAGAACTGAAACATCTCTATCATACCCTCCAAGGCTGAAAATTCTAGATCTTTCTGTGTGTGATTATTGATTATTTTTTCTCATTACTGGAAGAAAACAGCTGATGAAAGCAACTTAGGAGAAATGGATTTATTTTGGCTCATTGTTTGGGGGCATGTAGTTCACCATGGCAGGGAAGGCATGGTGGCATTCTGTGGGAGTTGGTTGGCATCCGAGTATGTCAGGAAGTAGAGGAATATTCACCTGGAATTGTGATTAGCTTTAGCTCACAGCCTAATCCCCAGTGACCCACTTCCTACTTCACCTGTAAAATTGTGTAAATGCCCACTTGAGCACCACCAGCTGGGGACCAAGTATTCAAACACATGAGTCTGTAGGAAACAGTTCACACTGAAACCATAACCATGACTAAATTCATATTACTAAATATCTTAAATTTCAAAAAAATGTTAGTTTTTAATATTATAGGCAGATAAAGAAACAATATGGATCATAGTTTCATGTAATTTTCTATACCAATTATTGTTTTCAAGCTTGACTGCCCAAATTATTTTGAAATGGTAAAGGAAACTCTTCATCAATAATTATGTTAGTGAGAGTAAGTTTATTTTAGAGCAATTCATAGAAATATAGCAATTTCCTAACTCTCATGGAGGTAACTGAAATGAGGAAGGTAATTTTTTTTGTCTTGGTAAGAATATACATCTACTCTCCTGACACATTTTTAAGTGTACAATGCAGTATTCTTAACAATAGTCACCTTGGAGTGCAGAAACTAATTTCAATGTTATCAGAGGCTTAAAGTTCCTAGGAAAAGGAATCATTTACTTCTTAGAACTATCTTCTACAAGCAGCATGTTATAGCACTCAGGCAACAGTATTTAAGTTTTGTCTTTTCTTTTTAAATAAAAGAGGAAGATAGTCACAGAACTCCACTACTTGTGTTAATTTCAGTGCGACCATACTAAGATTGAAAAAGCATTTTTACAGTCATTTGTCATAGCATTAGCTTCAAAGGGTGGGAAAATTATGTGTGCTATGCTGCAATCTTTCCTGTGCTTCAATTTGTCTCTGTAATGTAATGGGAAAATGGCAAGACACTTTAGATGGACTCTGTAGGATCAAGGGACTGTGTAAAACCTTATCACACCAACCAAAAGAGTCTCGTAATCAAGAGGAATATATGCATGATACAACACAGCTGAATTTTTGTCCAGGGGCTGGAAGTCACATAGCAATGGAGAACTAGGAAAATTTAACAATGACTTGTAATCTAATTTTGCTTGATTCCCAATGGAGAATGACACAAGGACAGTCAAATGTGAAGTCTTCTAAGTTCCAGTCTGTTTTCCATGTTTTTCTCAGTTGATACACCAATACAGATTTTAACCTATTCGAAGGCATTCACTGATAACTAATATAGTTTTTCATTATGAAAATATTCAAGTCATAAAGTAAAGATAAATCTAATGCTGTGAAAATCAGTCATGATTCTATTGGTTTTATTTCCCCTCCATATATTGTCATTAACTTTTATTAAGTGCCTACTATGAGCATATTCTGAGCACATATTATTAACTCATGTGCCTGGATGATTCATTCAGTTTCTGTACAGTGATTTGAAATACCAATTTGGTAAATGTGTCCCAGTTGATTATATTGGAAGCAATTTGATGTAATCAGCCGGCTAAGTGACTTATCTCCACCTGACATATTGCAACTTTCTTCATCCTGTATAAGTCATAAGTGCCAAAATGAGCTATGACCCCAGCTGCTTTGGTACTGATGCCCTCACCTGTTCAGTCAGCTTCATTAGACACCAAATAGAACCTTAAATAGTGGAACATCCAACTGTTCTTGCCATCATTTTATTTTTAATTTATTTTATTTATTTATTTGCAAGAAGAGAGAGAGAGAGAAGAAAGG
Source organism: Orientallactaga sibirica (assembly GCA_036365145.1). Lineage (NCBI taxonomy): Eukaryota > Metazoa > Chordata > Mammalia > Rodentia > Dipodidae > Orientallactaga > Orientallactaga sibirica. The sequence continues at coordinate 29,231,225 of JAEOAD010000012.1, read as the reverse complement.
CAGAGAGAATGGGCATTCCAGGGCCTCTAGCCACTGCAAACGAACTCCAGATGCATGTGCCCTTTGTGCATCTGGCTTACGTGGGTTCTGAGGAATCGAACCTGGATCCTTTGGCTTCATAGGAAAATGCCTTAATTGCTAAGCCATCCCTCTAGCCCGTGTTCTTGCCATCTTCATTTCTTACTCTGCTATACATGCCAGAGAATCAGAAAAGGGTATCAGTGAGAGCAGAACTGTCTTATATGTTTATACCGAGTATCCAAGGCACTGAGAGGTAAGTCACTGTATGGGACACTAGAGCTGAGGGAAAATGGGAAAGCAATGTATTGCTAGCCTATTGGATTCCATTATTCAGTGATATAGCTTCTATACACTCGCATCCTTCAGAGTCCATTTTTGCCTTACTATTTCTCAAATAATTTAACAAAACACCGAACATAGTACTTTGAACACTAACACCTATAACATAGATATGGAAATTCATTCTCATGTTGAATGCTTTACTATGTAAAAACTTAAGTGATTTAAGCTCTGAATTGTAAAAATTTGGGCATATTTCATTATAGCTCTGTCTATACAGGTGATGTCCACCCCCTCTGCTCATGTCATTTACATATTACAGGGTGGTAGTTTGATATGGTCCCCAAATATTCAGTATTTTATTAGTTTATAGTTTGTTGGCAGATCATGTTGAATGCTGTGGTGGTTTGATTCAGGTGTCCCCCATAAACTTAAGTGCTCTGAATGCAATGTCCCCAACTAATGGAAATTTGGGCATTAACGTGTCCTGGAGGCAATGTATTGTTGGGGGTGGGCTTATGGGCATTATAGCTGTTTCTCCTTTTATGGACCAGTGTTTGAGAATGCTACAGATAGTATCTGTCTGTTGTTGGCCAGAGGTGATTGTCCACCCTCTGCTCAGGCCCAGAAAGTTTGATCATCATTTTCCCCTTTTAAGTTGGAAAACCTCAGAGTCTGGTTTTAGCTGGAGCTGCTAAAAAGCAATTTTGGAAGGAAGGTGGCCCGACTTGATTTACATTAAAACAATGGAGAGGATGCCTGAGGAGACTGTTAGAAATGCAAACTTTCGGAAAGAGTTGACTGTGGTTTTCAAGGCAATGGTTTATTTTGTCCCTGGATTTAGAATATGGCTGTGTCCTGCAGGTGAAATTTTGTCAGCAATATGAACCTAACTGCAACAAATACCATACTATCTAAAATAATAAAAATACCAGGACTAAAAGGGCTTAGAGTGTTGGCATGGAGAAAGTTTGTCTTGGAGGGGCAGTTAAACATGGCACTTTAGTCTCTGCAAAGCCAAAGATAGCTGAGTTTGCATTGTTTTAGTCTCTCCTTGCCCTTATACAGTTAAAATGTTTACTCAAGTGTTGAAAGCTTTAGATTGTACAGGACTCACTATCTTAAGGATCAAGAGTAAATGCACCTGGAGTTCATTTGCAAGGGCTGGAGGTCCTTGAATGCCCATTTTCTGCCTCTCTCTCTCTTCTTCTCTTAAGGTGTGGTGATGGGTTTGAGATTCCATTGTAAAGATATGCAAATGTGTCTAGCAGGAGTTCCTCCCCTCCCTCTGTTTGCTCCCTCCTCCCCCCCTCTTTCTCTTTATGGAACTTCCCTGCTGTATATTTCTTCTCCATAACTGTGTCTCTCATCTCAAATAAAATAAATAAAAATAAAAAAAAATTTTAAGTATGGAGAATTGTCTTAGCAGTTAAAAAAAAAGGCTGAAACTTAAAGCTAGATGCACAGTCTGCCATCATTTGCAGCCCTGACCCATTTTCTGCCCATTTTTAAACTTTGTATTTTAAGAAGTTTAAAAAAAAAAAACTCTCTCCCATAATGTTTATGTCACTTTGGGATCTGTTTTCTATTTATTCAGCAAATATTTAGTGAGAACCTACTATGTGCAAGGATTTCCTCTAGTATCCTTTGGTCAGAGGATGAAAAAGATGACAAAATACCTGACACCTCAGACCTTCATGGAACTTCACCTTACTACACCAGTGATGGAATGCTAACCATGCAAAAAAATATATCAGAGGGTAACTCTGGGGAGATGGCTCAGCAGTTAAGAGTGTTTACTGTTTAATCATGAGAGCCTGAGAAGTTCTGTGACCACCTGAATTCAATTTTTCCAGAACTCAAACAAAAACAAAGGTTGGGGCTGTGGAAATGGCACAGCTGTTAAAGACACTTGCTTGTAGGATCTGCGAGCCTGGTTTGGCCTGGATACAAATCCCCAGCACTTATCTAAAGACAGAAACAAAAATCAGCACATGTTTCTGGAGTTCATTTGCTGTGGAAAGAAGCCCTGGTGTGTCCACTAATTTCATAGATTCTCTTTATATATCTTCCTGGTAGCAAATAAATAAATAAAGCATTTTTAAAAAGTAAATTTTTAAAAAGTTGGACAAGGATACACATTTGTAAACCCAGCTCATGGAAGGTAGAGACCTGAGAATCAGCTGACCAAAAAGGCAGCTCTAGGGACAGAGAGAGAGAGAGAGACCTCTGTTAAAATATGTGATATGGGCTAGAGAGATTGCTTTGTGATTAAAGGAGCTTTGCTTGCAAAGCCTGATGGCCTGGGTTTGATTCCCCAGTAAAGTCAGATGCACAAAGTGCTACATGTGTCTGGAGTTGATTTGTGGTGGCAAGAGGCCTTATGCCCTTATGCACCCATTCTCTCTCAGTCTCTCTCTACTTGCGAATAAACAATAAATTATCAAAAAATATATATTTGACCAAACTTAATTTGGAATTTACGGTAAATGAAAATAGCTCAAAAAAAAAAAAAAAAAGAAAGAAAGAAAAAGAAAAACCTGGATGAGTGAGAGAGAAAGGCATCCAAAGTTCTCCTCTGTCCTCCACAAACACACACATGGGGCATTCACATCTGAATACACAACACATATTCTATGTACACACACACACACACACACACACACAGTGGTAAGTCTTATAGAGCAAAAGTCAATTAGAGTAAGAGTGAGAACATCTTGCATACATATTTTTCAATAAGATGGTGATCAAATTACTTTCTAAGAAGATAGGATCTGAGTCAGGATCAGAAAGAAGAAAATGATAAAAACTTGAAAATATCATTTAATTAATAAGTTATCAATGAGGAGATGGGTGATTCTGTAAGTCTTTAGGTGAATTACATAAAATGCAGCAATAATAGCCATTATAAGGTGTATTAATGTGACAATATTGTTTACATGGACATGTATGCAGTTGGAAGCACACATCATGTAGTACTTGTAAACTACTTGAGAAAATAATGGGATGTTAGAATAAAAACTCATAAATAAGAATTTTAAAGAACATAAAATATAATGGGATCAAAATGGAACAAAAATTTGCTGCTGGAGTTAGGTAAGCAAGCAACAGTTTCTTTAGATAATGGTATTTAATAGTTTGAAATGTGTATGCACTATAAGACAGTCTTCTTTAAATAATTTTTCACCTAGAACTTTTAGAGACAATTTTGTTACCAATAACAAGGACCATAATGGTGAACCAGCAATTTACATGTACAAGCCCGTACCTTAGAAAAAGAGTAGAGCTTTTATACATGGGCCATCATTTTAAAGACTATTACCAAAACAACAAAAATCAAGGACTTGATCAGACTTATTTTTTTAAATATTTTATTTTATTTATTATATTTATTTATATATTATATATTTTATTATAATATTTTATTATTAGAGAGTGAGAAAGAGAAAGAGAGAGAGAATGGGTGCTCCAGGACCTCCGACTACTGCAAACAAACTCCATATGCCTGTGCCACCTTGTGCATCTGGCTTACATGGGTCATGGGGAATTGAACCTTGGTCCTTTGGCTTTGTAGGCTAGTGCCTTAACCACTAAGCCATCCCTCTAGTTCCATACTTTGTTTTACTAAGAGAAACTCTAACTCATGTCATGGCACATGCCTATAACAATATTACTATGGAGGTGGAAGCAACAGGATCATACATTTAAGGATACATATTAAGATATTGTCTCATAAAAATAAAGAGGCTAGGGCTGGAGAGATGGCTTAGCGGTTAAGGCTCCAGCCTCCTAAGCCTAAAAACGCTGGTTCCAATCTCCAGCGGTTCCAATCTCCAGGTCCCACGTTTAGCCAGATGCAAAAGGGCGCAATGCCACACTTGACCACAAGAGGCGCACACATCTGGATTTCGTTCACAGCAGCTGAGAGGCTGCTGGCGTGCCCATCTCTATCTGTCTTCCTCTCCCTCTCTCTTTGTGTCTCTCTCCGCCCCCCCCAAAAGAATAAAAATGAAAAATAAAGAGGCTAGAACATATTAAGGACTGGAGAGATAGTTAAGTAAGTGAAATGGCTTCACAAGCCTGAGAGCCTGAATTCAATTCCCAGTACCTGTATAAACACCAAGTGTGGTGAAGTGAGCCTCTAATCCCAGTGCTAGAGAGACAGAGACAGGAAGATCCCTTGAGTTCACTGGCCAGCCACTCTAGTTTAATTGAGCTTTAAGTCAATAAGAGATCCTGTCTTAGAAATAAAAACAAAAGCAAAAAACAGGGTGGAAGGCATACGTGAAGATGACACTCATGGCTGTCCTCCATCCTCCACACTCATGAGCACACCTATGCATGTCTTCCCACACACATGTGTAAGCATGCACCAACAGGTGTGCACAACTCACACATTCATGCCCCAATAAATAAAATAAGTAAAATGTATTAATATATACACATTTCCTCACTTAATTTTTGAAATATTTGGAGGGCTTTTATTTTCAACTTAGAAGCTAATGGATACCAAGATTAAATTTTTGATTTCATAACATGAAAATAAATGAGTTGCATAAAACTCATAAAAGATATCAGAGAATAATTGTGGATATTACCTTAATAACTAATAATAGGTAAAATCTGCCACTATTCTAGTGATTTCCTTAGTGTCCTAAGACATTGTAGTAGCTCAATGTGTTCTCTTTAGGTTCATTTTATTTTTATCATGATCTTACAAAAAATGTCTTATATCCCAGCTGCCATTGTTGGCACAATTCCCTAAGCATTTAACTTTTAAAATTTTAATCACACATTAAATAGATAGGGTACCTAAACATTAATTAATTTAAAAATAGACTAGACTACTTGATGAGAAACATTAATTTAATGCTAACTTTAGTGGTGAAGAGATGCTATAAAAAGTATATTAATATATTTCCATGAGGAGATACTTTGGCAGAGAGAAAATATCTCCTCGGCCTTAGCAAATTTGTCCCTATAAATATTTTATAACCTTAGTCTTCCAAAAATGTAGCAATGGCTTTCTTCCCATAGCTCTCCTCAAATCCATATAAAGCATCAAGGAGAATGGGGTCAGTGATGGAAAACTCATAAACATCTGCTACAAACTAGGCTTATGGACACTATATGGAGATGTAAACAGAAGTACATTATCATTTTGGAACCTGAAGAAACTGAGTGTACTATGTCATGGAACAATAGAGTTCTAACAATAAATAACAACCATTGATGGGGAAAAAAATCTCTCTTGGAAGGAAAAACAACTACTCAGACCACAAAAATGAAGATTTATTTTTTTTAAATTTCCAAAGTAAGTATTTGTTCAAATACAAGATAAAAATCTGCATTCACACACTTCTTATAGACAAAGCAAAGTGAGAAATGTACACTCAAGAAACACATTATTTTATTTGTTTTTTTTTTTTTTATTTATTCAACTCAAAGAAAATTTTAACAGGACATAAGAAGTCCAGTATGGTGGCACACGTCTTTAATCTCAGCACTCAGGAGGCAGATATAGGAGGACCACTGTGCATTCGAGGCCAGAGTGAGACTCTATAGTGAATTCCAGGTCAGCTTGGGCTAGACTGAGGCCCTCAAAAACAAAAAAAAAAAAAAAAGACATAAGAATAATAAATTTATAAATTATTCAAATATAAAAACCAAAGGATGTAAAAAAGTATGAAAATGGAAATATTTAAGACAAAATAAGAAATTGTTCATTTATAAAATTTTAGTAGAGAAGCATGCAAAACTAACAATAAATACAATATATGATCTTGTTTTTTATTTTGGCTATCTATAGAGGACTGAGATGGAGGAAAGGCCTAGTTAAATGCAATACAAGCTCTCAGATAAAAGTAACAAAGAGAAAAATTAAAATAAACTTTGCTTTTAACATAACACATGAAGTACAATTTCAGACCATTCTCATGGCACTAATAATAAACTTGAAATACTATTGGAACAATTTTCTACTTCTATTATTTGAAACTGAAACACTCCCATATGTTCATGTTTTGAACACTTGTTCTCCAGCTGATGATAGTCTTTTCGGAGGCTTTTGCAAAATTTGTCTTATGTATTGTCATAGCAATGTGTTACTAGCTAATACAACTATGAATTTTGGCCCTAAGACTTTACAGATAAATTCTGAAACTATTAATATTGAATAAATTTTAAACTACTAGTATTAAAGAATTTATTAAAAGTACTAAGGAGTTCTGGGCTGGAGAGATGGCTTAGCGGTTAAGGCGCCTGCCTCCTAAGCCTAAGAATGCTGGTTCCAATCTCCAGCGGTTCCAAACTCCAGGTCCCATGTTTAGCCAGATTCAAAGTGATGCAAGGGCGCAATGCCACACTTGACCAAAAGAGGGCACATGCATCTGGATTTCATTCTCAGCAGCTGAGAGACTGCTGGCGCGCCCATCTCTGTCTGTCTTCCTCTCCCTCTCTCTCTGTGTCTCTCTCAAAAAAAAAAAAAAAAAGTACTAAGGAGTTCTTAGCTCACCAATTTTATTGCAGGTACATCTGATGTGCTATAACTACCATAGAGTAGAAAAGTGAAATGTGCTTTCTATTATTTTTCAGGTTAACGTCCTTATGCGATCACAATGCAGGAAACAGCTTTATCTCATTTATGCAAGTGTGCATATGAATATGTATAAGTATTTATAGCCTGTGGCATAAGAAATACTGAAATTGCTTAAAAACCTAATACCCCTTAAACTACAGTGTTACAGTATTTCAAGAACAGCTAAATAATCTGATATGTGTTATCATATGATCCATGTTTTATAGAAAAATATTATCATTTTAATACAATTATATTTAAATTTGTTTATAGTGAAATTGAATACCTAGAAAGTCCTGAGCTAGGAGGAAAATAAAGCAAATAAGCTATCATATAAGACGGGAAATCAACAATGTATATGATTTTGAATTTGGAATATGGTATATAGTAAACAAATCATTGCATTAACTAAGTTGGAAGTCTTTTAAGCATAAGATGGAAATGCCTGAGATATTGAATGTAGTCTAATGCAAGGGAGCAGCAGAAGAGAATGAGGAGTAATGATTCAGATCATGTGTTTGTCTGTGAGTTCTATAGTACATAAATAACTGGATTGTGTGTCAACAATCAATTACCTTTTCATTTTTGTATAGTAACTGTAAAAATAATAGATAGTATATGACATTTTTCATACATGTTTATAAGATATTATGATTGTACTTACCCCTCCATTACCTTCAGCTATCTCCCTTCCCTTTCTGTGCCCCTTGTACTAATGCTTCACAATTTATCTTCTGCTTTCATGTTTCTTAACTCCACATATGAGGAAAAATGTGTTACTTGTCTTTCTATGCCTATGCTTATTTCACCTAACACAGTGATCTCCAGTTTATTCATTTCCTCCAAATGATATGATTGATTTCTATTCAATGACTGCATTGTAATACTCTGTGTTGTGTGCATGCCCCATTTTCTTTATCCTTTCATGCATTCAGGGGTATGTAGGCTGATTCCATGACTTGGCTGCTGTGAGTAGTATTGAAGAAAACATGAATGTAAGGAAAAAGTTTGGAGACAAGTTTGGAAGGAAGTAATTGATAGGAATCTGAACAGCAAAGAGCAGGCTTTATTTAGAGTACTAGGCCTGAGAAGTTGATGCCTAAGATTCCAATGGTGCTATGACCCTGGAAGCAAGCTTCATTTTGTAGCTAGAATGTCACTACCTCCAACCCCAAAGCTAAGAAAACTTCCCAACACAGGCCTCTCAGTGCACACTCTCCTTTCCAGGGTCACAATGGCCATTAGAACCTGTCAACCTCTCAGGCTCTGTACTCTAAGTAAAGCCTTCCTGCTCTTTGCTCTTGAGCGTCCTATCAGTCTCTTCCTTGCTCTCCCTCCAATCTTTCCCCTTACTATGAATGTTCAGGGATCTCTAACATAGCCTGATATGTTCAGGCACATAACAGGGATTTCTTTAAGTGGATCATATAATAGTTCTATTTTCAGTGTTTCTGAGGAGATTGCATACTGCTTTCCATAGTGGTTCTATTAATCTCCAACTTTTTTTGTTTTTAGGGCAATCCCAACAGACTGGCCTTTTTTAATGCAAGAGATAAAGAGTGAGACAGAGAGAGAGAGAGAGAGAAGAAAGAGAAAGATAAAAGAGAGAGAGAGAGAGAGAGAGAGAGAGAATTAGCATGCTAGGGCCTCCACCACAACAATCAAACTCCAGATGCATGCATCCCCTTATGTACACGTGCAACCTTGGCACTTGTATCACTGTGCATCTGGCTTATGTGGGCAGGCAAGTGCCGTATTGTCTAAGCCATCTTTCTACCCCAATTTCCAATTTTCTTCTACTTTGCATACTGTCCAATGCTAGTTGTTGGTGATAGCGATTGTCACTGGGACCCAGTGAAATATCAGTGTAATGGTGATTTGTGTTTGCCTGAAGGCTGAAATGTTGATTCGATTTTTTGTGTATTGATCGGCTACTTGTAATTCTTCATTTGAAAAATGTGCAATTCATCTTCTCAATCATTGGCTGAATTGTTTGTTCCTTTGGTGTTTTATTGTTCAGTTTCTCATATTGTAGATATGAATCCCCTGTGTGATGAACAGTTGCAAAAAGACTATTTCATTCTGTAGTCTGTCTCATGACACTGTTGTTTCCTTTGGTGTGCAGAAGCTTCTTAATGCAACACAATCCCATTTGTTACTATGCTATGTCCTGAGCTCTTGGTACCTTATTCAGAAGACCATTGCCCTTGCCATTAGCTTGCAGTGTTTCCCCTATGTTCGTTCTCCTGCAATAGTTTCAAAGTTTCATGTCTTACATTTACTTACTATCAATTTTGGAATAAATTCAGTAAAAAACATCGTGTATCTAATTAGTGATTTTATTATTTATAACTTTATTTCATTTTCTTATTCTATGGTCACATCTGTAAGATATAGTGCATTATGTCAAGGCTTTCCAAGAAAACTAAATCTGATTTTATTTACATATTTGTATCTAGTTTTTTGTATGTGTGTGTGCACACAATATTTGATGGTATGCAGCTGAGTGTGCATGCATGTGAGTGTGTGTGTGTTCACACACGCATGTGCATCTTGAAGACAGAGGACAAAGGACAATCTCAGGTGTAATTCCTCAGGCACTATCTACCCTTTTTGAGACAGGGTCTCTGATTACCTTGGAACTTTATAATTACACTAGTCTGGCTGGACAGAGAGCCCCAGGGAGTTGTCTATTTATGCTTTCCCAAGTATTGGGAGTATAAGTGTTGGAGAATGACATATATATATTCCAACAGTGTATTCCACTTAGTTGGTGTTAGTTGGTGTATAGCAATTCCCTCTGAATTGAAATACTCCCTCCTGGAGGGAGGAAGTAGGTTCAGAAGACTCAGTAGGTCACCGAGTAGGGGAGAGGTGAAATTTAAAAGGTCACAGGTCCATTCCCTAAGGTTAAAGGAATGGTAAAGTCCTGCTGAGGAGTAGACTCTGAACAGTGCTGTGTTCAATTTCCTCCAAATTGAAATATCCTCTCCTGAGCCACTGAGGAAGGCTCATAAGGTTTAGAAGTCAACAAGACTGGGTAAGCTGAAAGATTTCAAGACACCTTTTCAAGGTTATATAAGGGATAAACAATTGCTTGGGAGGGAGACTCTTCAAAAATCCCAGCTTCAAATCCTCAGTGTGCTCCAAAATGGCAGATTCTCTAAGTTGTCATCTTTGTTGAGGTGGGCTTTCCTGTAACGCAGCTGCCTTGGAGTTATTCATGACCCTGTCAGCAACCCTTCACCCTGCTCTGTAAGAAATCCCAATAAACTCATTGGCTCATCAAAACAATTTTGGACACAATTGTGATTTGATCTGTTGTCTGTGCTATGTGATAAATAGCTATGTATTTGCATTTCCCTGGGAAAAATGTTTCACATGACAGCTGGTATCTGTGAGTGAACAATTTTTTTTAATGATTCTCCTTCCTGCAGCCACCATTAACTTTTTCAAGCCCTCCAGGGAGAGAGATGGGGCCTCCTGAGCCCCTGCCCATCCAAGATAGAATGTTGATAGGCCTAATCTTGTGCAGGTAATCACAGCAGCTGTGCATGAGCATGAAGTCCATATTGTGTTCAGAGGCAGCATGTCACATCACTCCTCCACATCCCTTGGATTTTACATTCTTCCTGCCTCCACTTTCCCAAAGCTTTTTGAGCTTTTGAAAGGATGGGAGAGGTGTCTTATTTAGGACTCGGCACTCAAGCAAGAGTCACTTATGCTCAACTTGTTGACCAGTTATGAGTCTCTGCATTAACAGTTGCTCCCTGTAAAAAGAAGCTACTGCCCACTGTGGAAAGAGGCATCTTTGGACAAAGTAGAGAACAGCACTAGTCTATGGGATAATCATGAATATTTAGAAAGCAGTTTGGCAACATGTCCCTTTATCAAATAAGCAGTAATGAGTTGCACTAGGACCTATGACCATGCCAGCAATGGACTTATGACCAGGTTTACAGTAGTAGGCATGAATTCCTTCCCATGAAACAGGGCCTCAAATCCCAGCAAAATGTGATTGGTTAGAATACATCCTGCCTGATAGGTTACTTAGGGAGCCCACAGGATTTAGAGCTGGGCAAGATCATTGATGACTGCATAGCACTTTCTTGCACAGTAAAAGCTAAGCACAGTAAAAGCTCATCAATCGAGAGAAAGTTCCCAGCTCAGTTCTTGCTTGATGTCTCTATGTATTGTGTACAAAATGTTTTATGTCTTCAGGACTAAGAACTTATTATAAGCTTATGTGGGTAACCAAGAATCATGGTGTTATCAGTTTCTTTCTCGTTGCAGGAAGCCACATAAGAAGAGAAGGGTTTGTTGAGGGCTTGTGGTTTAAAGGCATGATAGCAGGAAGCTGGCTCTTCACTACCCACAGGAAGGAAAGAGAGGATAAACATGAAGAGGGTCTGGGCTACAGTACTTCAAGGCTTGCCCTAGTTACCTATCTCCTCTAGCACAGCTTATGTACTAAAGTCCCACAACCTTCCAAAACAGCTCCATCAGCTATAGACCAATAATGCAAGCACATGAGCCTATGGAAAGGCATTTTATTTTCAAACCCTAAGAAAGTATATTGGCCTGGATTGCTTTGGGGGTCTCCAGAGCTTCCCTCCTTGATCGACAACTCAGGAAAATAGGGAATTTTAATAACCTATGGCTTCTCAGAGCAACATTTTCCACTGGTTCAGGGTATTTCTGGTCTATCCTTTTTAAAATTCTCTTTTTTAATTAGCTTACAAAATAGTATGATTCCAATGGCTTTTTTTATATATCTTTCATTTGGCCAACTCTCCAATCCACCTCTCATACACTCTGTATCCATCATTCTTAAATATTTCTACTCTCAGTATCACACTAGCAACTTTCATATCACATATGCTCTACAACCTTCTTCACAAGGTTTGTTTTTCTTTCTTTTTTTTTTTTATTCCCTCACATGTCCCCTTTCTAGATTCCTAACTGCTACAGATACTCCCTCCAATTTAAACATACAAATCTAAAAGTTCAAGCTCAGATCTGTATATGAGAGACATTTCTACTTTCAGTTCAGATAATGCAGTGTTCGTCTTTCCTCATGCTTGCAAGGAAAGCACTTATCTGACTGAGCTGTCTACCAGCTCCCTAATTCTAATACTTAAGTTAAAATGTTAGAATTCAGAATAGAATGTTTAAGGCTACAATGAATCCCATCAATAAACATACCAGAAGAAACATTCTTGTATTTCTTTCTTGCATTCAATAGTTTAAAATATTTCCAAGTACAATGTATATAATGCTTTTAATAATATATCTTGAAAATAAAGGCAAAGATGTTTAAATATGTTTAATTTCTCTAAACAAAAAGACTATTTGAATACAATAGGCAGTAATAAAATGAAACCATAAAACTTCCAAAGAAGACTATTGGTTATTCCAAAGTGCTTTTTGGATAATGTAAGGAAAGTGAAAGAGAAAAGCAAAGGAAAATACCTGACTTGATCTCAACAGAGAGACTATTTATTACAGTGAGGGGCTGCAGCCTTCCTTTGGGATGGAGGGTGAAGCACTGGGCTAGGCTGGGGTTCAAGCTTATAATGAGGATCCTAAGGAAAACAGACTGGACCAGATGTAGGTCCAAGGAAAGTAGAAGAGGAACTGTAGTTATTTGTGTTCTTGCTCAGCATAAGCTTTTCCAGCAAAATTCTCTAGGGAGGATACCCCAGATGGTTTCTGTTCCTTCAAGGCCTTCTGAGTAAAGTACATCAATCAGGTGAGTTGTCAGGCTTATCTGGAACTGAATGTCTCTGATGTTTCTTCAAGGCCTTTTAATCTTAGGGACAGTTATTAAATTTTTAGTTCCCTCTAGTTTTGGGGGAGAGTCATTAACCCTTCAGATACCACAACCCAATTCTTCCTGTAAATACTGACTTAATTTAGTAAATTTTTGTAATCTAAAGCAACTCAAACATCTTCAAATATTACAAAAGGCAGAATTGGGCTAGAAAACAAAAATAAAATGAAAAGTAAAGGTAGTTGGTAAAAACTGCCTTTTATTTATTAATTGGAATCACTCATGGATTCTGGACAATTATTTATGAATAGCTACTCTGTGAGAGGCACAGTGACAGGAAACAGGAGAGAGACTGCCTGAGGAAGGACAGTTTGTTCAATCTCACGTTATAATCTAGTCTTCTGTGGTGAAGACCAATGGAGTCAATTGACTCAGATCTGGCCAATTTCTAAATACATTTGTAAAGAATACTTTTTATGAAAATATAACTCTGGTTTCTTTTGTTGTGTTAAAGATATCAACCCAGTTCTTCTCTATTTCTTCTGCTTTTATTTATTAAGTTTTGGTGTGAACTCAGCCACACAATTTATATTGCTATTTCCAGGTATGTAGTATATCATCCTATTTTTCTTCTCCTTTAAGATACACTCCTCATTTTTTATACACATGGTAATTTGGTCATGATGGCCCTAGTTGCATTTTGTGTGTGTGTGTGTGTGTGTGTGTGTGTGTGTGTGTAGTTACCTGCATCTTTATTTTTTCTCACCAAACAAATAAAAAACAAACACCAAAAATTATTTTGTTTTGCCCTGTTTTCTCACCTCATTTCATTTTATAGAATTATACTCACATGCACATCAGACTTAGTAATTACCAGAATTCCCTAAGGCTCTGTTCATTTTCCCCATTTTATTTGCTACCTTCCAATTGGATAATTCTAATTAATTTATACTGTTCTCTTCTGTTATGTCCAATCTGATATTAGACTCACTGAGCATATGCATAAATCTCTCCTTTACATCCTTTGTCTGGTTGTTCCAATGTCTTGTGGACAGTTAGCCATACTCTGCTACTACATGAAATCTAATATATTTAGTTTTGTATTACATACTATGGGGAAAACATATAGAAACTACATTGTTACCTTTCTTTGAAAAGGTTTATGATTACTTTTTCTAATAGAGAGTTAATTTTGTGCTAGTTTTCCTTGACTTTGTGAAGGCTTGACTTAAAACATTAATCTTAAATTTTTATTTATTTATTTATTTATTTATTTATTTATTTATTTATTTATTTATTAGGGACAGAGAGGGGGAGAGAGAGATTTAGATAAATAGGTAGAGAGAGACAGAGAGAGAGAATGGGTACACCAGGGCCTCTAGCCACTGCAAACAAACTCCAGACACATGCACCACAGCATGCATCTGGCTTACATAGGACCTAGAGAGTAGAACCTGGGTTCTTAGGCTTCTCAGGCAAGCACCTTAACATCTGAGCCATTTCTGCAGCCCCATGTATGTAAGCCAACAAAATATTGTTACACTATGTTGTGAGTTTGTGTATGTTCATGTGTGTGAGCACACATAAATGTGTGCATGTGCCTTTGGAGGCCAGAGGACAACCTTGGGTGTCATTCCTCACGAGTTATCCCTCTGTTTTGAGACAGGGTCTCTCATTTGCTTGGAGCTTGCCAAGTAAGCTAGACTCATTAGATCTGTTTGTCTCTGCCTTCCTAGCCCTGCAACTAGGCCACCATGCCAAGCAGTTTTAAGTGGATTCTGGGAATGGAACTTAGGTCCTGATGCTTGCGTAGCAGGCACTTTATTGACTGGGCTATGTCCCAACTGCTATCACACTATTCTAACTTCTAAACTGTGTTGCTTTAATGAGGATATGCTAAATCCAGATGAGAGAAATCTGGGAGCAGCTGTTAAAAAAAAAAAAAAAGTAAAACACTAGTAGTGGAAAAACTTTAAGACAGTTCCATAGCTTTCCTGATCATTACTTTTGCTTTTTCATAGCTTTAACTACCTGTGTTGATTATGGCTAAAACATTATATGGTGTATTAGTGTGAATGCATGTCCAGCATAGACTCAGGGTTTTTTTATGTTGTTGTTGTTTGTTTGTTTGCTTGTTTGTTTTGAGGTAGGGGGTCACTCTAGCTCAGGCTGACCTAGAATTCACTATGTAGTCTCAGGGTGGCCTTGAACTCACAGCAATCCTCCTACCGCTGCCTCCTGAGTGCTGGGATTAAAGGTGTGCACCACCATGCCTGGCTTTGACTCAGGTGTTTTATTGAAGCTTATAACTTGGGTCTGCAGCCACCTGGCTGGAGAAGGAATCACTGGAGGTGGATCCTAGTATCCAGATCAAAGATATGTTTGGGAGGCGGATCTTAATTCCAGACTAGAGGTATGTAGGAAGATCTGAACTCTGTGGGGGGGTCCCTATTGCTTGCTTCTTTTTGGTCTGTGTGCTGCTACTGGTGTTTTGTTTGCAATAGTTTTTCTTTCTGCTTGAATTTGTGAAAGGGAACCAGCTTTTTCTACCATCTCTGGGACATCCCCCTGGATCTGTAAGCATGAAGTAAATCCCTCCTGCTCTAAACTATGCCTGGTTTGGATGTTCCTCCCAGCAACATGGAACTATCTTTTACATGTGGAAAACAATTGAATTAACAATTCATACATTTTAAATATTTTTATAGTATGCTGGTATAATTAATTGTTCTATTTTATTTTTACTGTAATTAGTCTCCTACTATACTTAATTTACAAATAAAACTATGCCATTGGTATAAATATAGAATAATGTTTTTTACTATCTAAAGTTATAGGCATCTAGGGCTGTTTCCAGAATTCTTGTGGGGACAGACTTATATGACAGTTTGAATGAAATGTCCCCAGTAGCCTTATGTGTTTGAATACTTGGTCTGTAGCTGGTAGCAATTTGGGAAGTAGAGCCTTGCTAGAGGAGGTGTGTTGTTGGGGATGGGCTTAAGGGTGCTATAGCTGGTTCCCCTTGTGGTTAGGAGCTTGATTAACTCTTGCTGCTTTCTGTCAGCTGCTGTGACAAGATGTGATACCCAGCCTCTACTCTACCAGCCTTTCCCCATTATGACTAGGCTTTCCCCTTGAGTCTACAATCTAAAAGAACCTTTTACCCCCCAACAGCTGCTTTTGGTTGTGTGTTTTGTCTCAGCAATGCAAACATAGCTACAATAATTCAAATTGAGAGAAAGGAAAAGAAAGCTTGACTCTCTCTATTGCATCAAACGTAGTCTAATGAGACTGATATATTTTATTGTACCAAGTTCAATCAAGAGAATATATTTTATATCAAGGATTAACACTTTTGCAAGTGATATTTACCACAGCAGGGTTTCTCTTCTAGCAAATACATTTAACACACTACTCACAGGTGATTCCTTTCTTTTAAACAAAAAAAAAAAAAAAGGTCCAATTTTATCACACAATGTTAAATTCTCCACCCTGAGGTTCTTTCAAAATACATTTTAAGAAATCTGTGTATTATTGATTATGTAAAAACTTCCCTAGACAAAGACTTCCACCTCATCTGTTCAGTGACTGCATGTGCAGTGCTCAAGGCCTGGGTCTAGATACTAAGGCTGTGCTCAGGAAACCAACAAAAATGATCTGACACCACAGTCTTCCTGTTCTTGCTAAGAGATCTTACCTTGAGAAGCAGGGTGAGGGAGGAACTAGGGAATGGGAATGGGAATGGGAATGGGACCGAGGTTGAAGCCCATAGCCCATGTCTACCATGTATAGCTCTACTTCCTTGAGTAAGTAAGTGAAATTCTCTGTGGCCCATTTCTCATATGCTAACAGTGGGCAATGGTTCATAGGACAATGTAGATTGATAAAATTCATTAAAGTATATAAAGCATTGTAAATGAGCTTGGCCCATAAGAATTAAAAAATATTTGAGATAATTTTATTTTTCCTCTGATGCCTAAATGGGAGAGTATGCAGTTGACTGAATAAATTATTGAACACCCATACTTCTGGATTTAAAAACACATAACACGATGGTATAGTTCTTCTCCACATTCTGTTTCTTAAGGAAATCCTGTTGAGGAGTTACAAATACAAGGTGAATACATTGATTTCATTTGTGATAACTGAATTCTCTCTTCTAATATGATTTTTTTCATTCATTCTTTCAATACTGGAGTGTGTGAGTGTGTGTGTGTGTGTGTGTGTGTGTGTGTGTGTGTGTGTTTGTGTTTGTACATGATTATCCTCATTAAACATAAAACACTGTGGATGTCTTTTACATCAGGAATGTATAAACTGATGGGTAAAAAGAAAGTTAATCATATACAATAAAATGAACATAGCAGAAAAACAGGGAGGTGTCAAATGAATCACACATGTGGTGAAAGCACGAGCAAACCACTTTAGCATATATTATTTTAATTCCATAAATTACTGACATGTAAGTGGTTTTTTATTCAGAAGAAAATTTTGAATGGACTAACACTGTACCAAATGATGAAAATTAGATCACACATATTGGAAGAGGGCCAATTTTGCATAGGAAAAGCCTTTTAACCAGAATAATGAAATAAAACTTTAGGAAAGGAAACAATTAGAACAGATCTATAGGACAGGCTCAGGAAGAACTAGTTCTTCAAGCATCTAGTCTCCAAATCTGGTCCCATTGTTTGATAATAAGCATAGGAAGTAATGATCAGAAAACAGCAAGTAGGAAAGAATAGTAGTCATGTGTTTATAGTTATTTTATTTCAATTACTTAATTTTTTATGGTATCCAACTCCCTGAAGCTCTGGATACTTTTCAATAGCTCAAGGCAAAGTATTCCAATTGAGAGAGTCAACATCACTATAATTGGCTAGATTTCACAGACCTGACAGTAACTTCAGACATCTAAGACTATGTGCCCTGTTGATCATACGCCCTTCAGGTAAATGTACTCAGTCTAGCTTCTAAAAGTTCAAGTAGCTAAGCTGTTTATTTTTTAAATTCTATATTATAATGTATTAAAGTATTATCTATACAGTCCAGAAAACAGAATTCATTTTCTTCTACTTACAAAAGTTATTTGGTACAATGCAGCAACATGAACTGAATAGGTCAGTTCTTTGTTTCAAATAATTCATTTGATGAACTGGAAGGATCCCAGAGCTGTGGGATACACAACACTTAAAAATGCCACATGAAATCAAAAACACTGTGAGTTGAAAAGAGGGATTTTCAGTGAAGTGTTTTGCTTTCAAATGCAAGCAATTTGGTCTCTAATTAAATAGACTGTTGATAGTTCTTACATTAGGCCTGAGTTTATGCCTTTTTCAAGTGGAAATTATGATGTCTGTGTTTGTTTTGTGATAACCTCACTTGGCTACAGGAGAATAATGATTGGATTTCATATTATTGTCTATGCTTTTGATAGTTATCATGTTATTTCTGTATCAGCACATAACATGCAAATAAACAAAGCACTTATTCAGTTTTTGAACAAAGTGTCATATTGTTAAAATAACGTGCTTTGTCTAAAGTACCAATTAAAAATTATTAGAACTGTTAACTCAATTGGCTAACTAATCTGTACATTATTCTCTTATAGATATCAGTTCTATTCCCAATGACATCCACAGGAAAAATTGAAATAATTATAAATTTCAAAATGCATCTACTTGTTATTAGTTACTTGAGAACAAACTAAAGAGACCATAGAGTTTCAATATTGGGGAATCACCATTGAAGTGGCATTTAGGAACCATCATTGACCCCCCTGGAAATGAGACTTTCAGATTAGAAAGCTTTTAGAAGATTTAAAGTTCCCTGATAATAATGCTAATTCACAGAGAATTCTGCAACTACTGTAAGTACAGCTGAACAAAAAATACAAAGTTTATCTCATGCAGAAGTATCTCATCTATTGATTTTACTTCTCTTATTTTAACCTTACTCTGCATACATGATGTATTTGGAGAAGAAATGTCTTTACATATATATAAAGAGACACCTGATTAACTGAAAATCCTTTCAAGACATAGTGGAATGAAGGATTCTGCATTTGAACAAATATTAAAAACACCATCTCTTCCTCTGATCAGAGTAGCTGATTTTTAGTGGCTCCCACTTAGAAAATAAGTAGACATGTAGAATGAATTGTAAGCAAACCTGTGATGACTCTACAGGAAGATGTCTTCCTGGCCTGGTCACTAAGTGCTGCCCCCCTCCTTGCCCTCTCTCCACAGTCCTGTAGCTTCTCTGAGGACTTGTTCTCTTTGCTCACTATTGGGATTCTCTTCAACTGACTCTCTCTTGTAGGGAAACAGACAGCCCCTTAAGGTCTGACACTAACCAGTGAGGGATACACGGGCTTTATTCTAAGAACTCAAAGGAGAAAATATCTAACTGATAAAATTTCACTATGATAGTATAACTAAGCCAAGTTGTACTTTCTGGAAAACTAAGATACCTCCAGGGAAAATTCTCATTATTTTCTCCTCTGTGCTAAATTTATGTAGATCTTTCTAGAATTCTTGGCACAAATCCACACTCATAGGCATAAGAAATTTTTCAAAAAGGCTTACATGCTTAAAATTGTGTGCAATCTAGGACTAAAATCTAAAAAGTGGCCATTAAAGGGTTATTTAGTGGTACAAAGGAAAAAATTAAGAAAATTATCACAACAATTTGAGTATTAACATGGAGCTGCAGTAAAAGCAGAGTATGGCATCAAAAGAGATTTATGCTGTAGTTCAGAAAACATGGCTTACATATTATTTGAAATATTGGTGACATTTTCAAGACCTAACATAGAGCTGAGTTCTCAGCTTTTACTTATGCTTATGGAAGCCTGGCCTTTGAGCATTCCTGCCCTCCATTTGATTCCTCACTAATACCACGAGTATCTTTCCACATCTTCTAAGAGTACTCAAAATAAAATAATAACAAAAGCAAAAACCACCAATAAACCAACAAACAAAATAAACCAGAATGTGTTTTTTCTTTTTCTTTTTTCTTTTCTTTTTTTGAAGCAGAGTCTCAAACCCAGGCTTGCTTTGAACTCTATGTTGTCAAGGATAAACTTGAATTTGTGATGCACCTCCTGCTTACACAGTTTAAATGCTGAGATGACAGGTGTGTGCTATGCTGCTTGTTTTATGTGGCCTTGTCCCTATTAAGCAAATTCTGAGCTATAGCCACAGCCCAGTGAAACTATTTTTACTTGCCTGATTTGTCCAACATTTTATTATGTAGAATTTTAAAAAGTATATTTTCTATACATTTGACAAAAATAAATACTTTTTTTCAAGAATCTAAGAAGAAAATATAGTATTTCTAAGATTAATTTCAAATGTTCAAAGATTTTAGTAGAAGCATAAATGTGTGGGTGTAAACTGTATGGTTCCCCAAGCAAATATATTTATTGCTGCATCATTCATAATAGCTAGGAAATAGAATGAACATAGATAACCATTAATAGATGAATGGTTAAAGAAAATGTGGTACCTATATACAGTGGAATATTATTCAGCTATAAAGAAGAATGAATCCATCACATTTGCAAAAAAATGGAAGGAACTAGAGGTTATTATGTTAAGTGAAATAAACCAGATTTAGAAAACAATCACATACTTTCTCTCATATGTGGAATCTAGATTTAAATTGTATGTGTGTGTGTACATGAGGGTGAAGGATTTAGATATGAAAGTAGAAAAGGGTCTATCAGTGTGGAGAAAGGGATTGCAAGAAGGGAAGAAACAGGAGAGGCTAATGTTATACCCATGACATAAAATGAAGAGAGGACTATTTGGAAGGAGGAAGCAGACCAGCAAGAGACAGGCAGAAGAGACAGAGGAGAACAGTCAGATAGAGGGGAGAAAAAAATTATATTGAAATGTGTATAGGAAATGCTATAATGAAATCTATTATGTTGTATGCTAACAAAATTAATAAAAGAGAATATTTGAAGTTGATTTTTTGAAGATTTTATTTTTATTTATTTATTTGTTAGAGACAGAGAGAGAGAGAGAGAGAGAGAGAGAGAGAAGGAGAGTGAGAATGGATGCACCAGGGCCTCTACCGTCTGTAAACAAACTCCAGACGCATGGGCCACCATGTGCATCTGGCTTACATGGGATCTGGATATTCGAACCAGGGTCCTTGGGCTTCGCAGGCATTCACCTTAACTGCTAAGCCATCTCTCCAGCCCAAAGCTGATTTTTAAAACATGTAGGGTCATAGATCTTATTTGCATATTTATAGTGTGCACACAGACCACATAAAAAACTGACTTTGTAATGGGATGATTTCTGTGTTCATGTAGAAGTCATGTAAGAGCAAACAATTTACTTAATTTGCATATTATTGACCTATTCAACTGTGCAAGTGATTAAGGAAGTAACATATGGGGTGGGGGATGAGATGGACTTTTACCCCCATGATATTTATTATTTATAAAAATACTTTACAATATTTTAGCCAAAATTTTTAAAAGTTTATTAAAACTCACTAGAAGACAGCTAAGGGCAGTATTTAAGAATACAGACTGTATGTTAAACAAACCCAGAGATGACTAGCCATGAATTCTGCATTTACTTATGAAATTACCTTCATTTAATAACCTCCTAATGCCTTAATACCTCAGCCTGTACTGATAAGCTTCTTGTGGCTTCCAGTAGATGGTTGGTGAAAGTACCTGGTTCATTATAAAGTAGCCCAAGAATTAGACATAGATATTTAATTAGCTCTGAAAAAGGTTGGTGGAGAAAGAAATCAGAGAAATTTAGTACAGCCTTCCAAGTACACAAAATCAGACCTAACCCCCACAGAAGAGAGGGAAGGAAGGGGATTTGGTTAAAAAAGAACTTCAAAGTGCAGCACAATTCCAAGAAATGTTGGCTCTAGTTGACGGATTACTTTAGCCAAAGCCACAGTGAGAAGAGCAACAGCCAAGATGCTCATCAGCTGGAATCAACAGAAAATCTGAGGGGCGTATGAGTATTAACAGATAAGTCACAGCAAATATATTCCAAACGGTTGCTTTTTAATGGTTACTGTAATAACATTGTTGTATTTTAAATATGTCTATGTAAAAATGATGCAATATATATCTATGAAGACTTTGTTCCATCAAATTTACATAGCCATGTTTTCTTCTCCACGCTAATCATATGATATTTAAATTTTATATTATTTTGGTGGTTCTTTTGAGAAAAACTTTTTTTTTCATTTTTTTGGGGGATAGTGTCTCACTCTAGCCCAGGCAGACCTGTAATTCACTATGTAGTCTCAGGCTGGCCTCAAACTCACAGCAGTCCTTGTACTTCTGCCTCTCAAGTGCTTGGATTAAAGGCATGTACCACTACATCTAGTGAGAAAAACATTTTTTAATAATTATGTCCTTCTTTATTAACATGTATGTTAATCATAATTTAAAATCATCATGTGTAATTTTAAATTCCTAGTTTTTCAATTATGCAATGGGTATAATTTTTACAAGATCCATCTTAATGGTGTGAATTATATACACATACAAATTCATAACCAAATAAGTCTTTTAGTTTGTTTAATGTAATCATATTATCCTACTTTCCTTGTGAGGAAACAGGTTCAGCTTGGTATCTGCTCTAGTGCTGTGCTACAATTTTATCAGTTTACCCACTAGTCTCTATATCCTTTTAATTCTTCATTTAAACTTTGCTTAACTGTGTTATGATAAATTCTATATTATACTAGAATATAGATATATTTGGTAACATCTCAGTACATATATGCCAAAGTGTCTTCAAAATTTAATACATTTATGTAAAAGGTAAAATATTTTTAAACACATATTTAAGATGCATGCTACCAAATGCCAAATGGTTATTTGGATTTAAATTTTTTCACATTATATTTCGAACAATTTCACATTGTGGCAATATGGCAAAATTTAATTTCACTTTATTGTGAAGCATCTCCACATCATGCCCCTTGGATGATTGGTTGAAAGGATGCAGGAAAGGCCAACTGGAGAGCTTACCACTCCAATGCAGTGGTTGTAGTTATATGAGGAAAAGAGTCTCTAGCCCATTCAGATGAAATCTTACTCTGATTATAAAAACTGAGACTTTATTTGGTGTGGTAGTTTGAATAGATGGCCCCAATATATTCAGTGTTTTATTAGTTGGTAGTTTGCATCTGCAGCCACCTGGCTGGAGACAGTGTCATTGGGCGGATCTTAAGGTGTGGTGGTAGGTTTTAGATTTCAATCTAAAGATGTGCAAAGTGTGCCTAGCTGGAGTTCCTGAGGTGTGCTGTGCTGTGTGGCTTTTTCTCTCTGTGTTTGGTCCCGTGAAAGCAGGTCAGTTTCTTCTGCCACTATGGAACTTCCTCTGGATCTGTAAGCGTTAATAAATATCCCTTCCTCCATAACTATGCCTGGTATGGAAGTTCATCTCAGTGAACCTGAAGCTGTCTGCTACACTTGGAATATATATATAGAGAGATACTTATTTATTTAGAAAAATAAGGCTTTGGGTTCTAACTCAGCCCTGGGAGAAGGTACCAGACCACAAAAGGCAAACAAAAAAAAAATGTTGCTTGTTGTTGATTGTGTTCGAGGGTGGGAATATTCAAAACTAAGAAATGAGTAATATGATCACATTACATTAGTTGAAGAGAGATTACAGTATGCAATGAGTAATGAAAACAAGAAAAAGAGCTGGAAAATATCTTTAAAAAGACAACTTATAGAAAGCAGCAAAAATAGTTTGTCTAAAACAATCCAAAATTCATCTTAGAATTTTCAGTTTGTAATTGAAAATCTTCAATGTTAAGAGAGTGAGTCTTATGCTAGTTGTTCCTAGCATGGCAGAGAGCATGCATACATGTGTACATAGTGTGGTAGTTTGAATACATGTCCCCCAATATATTCAGTGTTTTACTAGTTATAGTTTACATCTGCAATCACCTTGCTAGAGGCAAGGTCACTGGGGACCGGTCTTAAGGTGTTAATGGTGTGGGTTTGAGATTCCATTGTAAAGATATGCAAATGTGCCTAGCAGGAGTTCCTGAAGTGTGCTGTGTGACCTTTTGGCAGTAGTTTTGCTCTGTGTGCTGTGGTGGCTGGTTGGCTTTTTCTCTCTCTGCTTGGCCCTGTTGAAAGCAGGCTGCTTTTCCTGCCTTTATGGAACTTCCCCATGGATCTGTAAGCTTCAATAAATAATATCCCTTCCTCCACAACTGTGCCTGTTCTGGAAGTTCATCTCAGCGAACCTGAAGCTGTCTGCTACACATAGTAATATGAATAAACCTTTGGAAGTGGTGTTTATAATTTTGAATGTGGGGCAGTTTTACAGTGTAGGCCCATGCCCAGACTTGTGAATTTATACACAGTAAAAAGGCATGATGTATTACAGATTAGTTTTAGCTCAATAAAACTGCTTAAAAAATAAAATACTCACAACATAAATTCCAGATATTATTTATAAGCTTATTTAAACCTTTAAGGAAGAAATAATGTCATTGTTAGCAAATAAGTTTCTGGAGCATTTTAAAAGAAGAAATCCTTCCTGGTATATTTTATGAAATGAGAATAAGTGTGGTACTAAAACATGACAATGACTGCAGAGGAAGAAATATTACACACCAATCTTTCCCTAGGCCTAAACATGTCACCAATTCCGTAAAGTAATATATAAAATATACAATGTGTTGTTACAAAAAGGAAGGATTTATTTCAGGAAAGTGGTTTGATTTAGTATTTAAAAATTTGTCAATATGATTGTTTACATCAAGAGAATAAAGAATAAAAATTAATGAACTCCATAGATACAGGAAAATCATTTGACAATATTTAACATTGATGAATAAAAAAAAGAAATGTTACAAAATTAGTCATAAAAAAACCTCTGAAATCATAGGATATTTATTTAAAATACTGCTAATAGCATCATATTTATTGTTTAAATGCTCAATATTCCCTGCCACTCTTGCTCCTTCTATTTGACATTGTACCACAGGCTCTAGACAGAGCAGAGTGTGGGGATAATGTCTGGGGAAGGAAGCAAAGTACACCAAGTGGCATGATTTGACACATATGAAATCTATTTTTTACTGACAAGCTGTGAAAACTTAATGTTTCTAAATTATGTGTACATATATGACCACATCAATTTTAAAAGTAGAATTGTAAAATAAATCTATAACATTTATAGTAGCACAAAAACAGAGATTTAGGGATAAAGATTTCCATATATGTGCAATAACTCTACAATGGAAATTGTAAGATATGACAGAAAGAAGTTTAAAATGGCTAACTAGCTACCTCCTGTTATTCCTGCATTGGGAGACTCACTACTTTGCAGTAGGCAGGATTCTAAAACTGAACATCATGACTCAGACCCTTGTGTAATCTCTTGCTCTTCACTTTAACATTTACATATTAACCAGAATATAACAAAAATGGACTGCCAATTCTCTCTCTCTTGAAAATGAAAAGTAAAACATATGGACGATGAGGTCTGAATAAGGTAAAGGAGGTATACTGAGAAAGAAAACCTAAAGTGTCATAGCAAACATGTTTAGGAGTTCAACCTGCGTGCAAATCAGAGAAAGAGGAAAAATAAAGTCAAATTTATATTTTTTGGAGTCTCAGACAAGCAAGCAGACTCAACCCTGAGGAGCTGTGAGCACTTGCACCAAGGAGGGGTTTCTTGCATATGATCTCACTAAAGGGATAAGAATTCTTCCCATGTCTGTAGCAAGACTTCCATGCAATGTGGTCTCTTGACCAGAAGAGTGATTTTACACATCTCCAATGTACTCCCTTTCATACCGGAGACAGAGTCCCTCCTGCAGTGACCTCCAAACTTGCTAATGTTTGCCTGTTACAAGATGATTGTTTCACATTTCTGAATAAGAGAACTCACCTACAGCATAATTACCCTAGTCAACAGATGACAACATTAGCATCAACAAATAATGAAAAATTAGATCTCAAGTTTGTACAGAAATATCAGTGAATGAAGGAAAAGATTCAGAAAACAAAACACATATGAAAACATGTTCTGTACAGTTAGTTCCCAGAAAAATGCAAATTAAAACTGTAATATCATTACATACTATAGCTGTTAAAATTGAACAACTGATAACACCAAGTATTATCTTCTTATAATCTTCCCTTTGAAAGAACCTGCATATAAAGTATGGCTCAATTTTTTTTAATTGAGATTGAGTTGGTAACACAGTTCACTGTTGGCAATTGGCATTACAGTTACTAACTACTTAGGATACTGAAATAAACTGGGTACCCTTCATCTCCATAAGAGATGCACAGTGAATAGTCAAATGATCCATGAAGGAGAGAAACTCCTGGTAAGACACTGAACAGAAAACTCACTTACATGCAAATTATTATCTATGAGAGAATATGAAGGTAGTCAACCTCTTATCTAAGAACTAATTCTTGCACTTCCCAGTAAGAACCCTTGGTTTGTTGATGTGTATTTTTATTTTCTTTCATGTGTTTGTATAGTGAATTATTTAAAATAATAAGATTATGACAGTACTTCTATCTGACCACATCTGATTACTGGGGTAATCAGGGTAGGGCTTACTGCTAACATGATTTCCCCTTTCTGAGTACAAGACAATGAGACACAATTCTCAGTGGACATCCTTATCCTGATGTAATGTACTGATGTTAGGAACATCTCGTTGATGGAAAGGATGAGAAATTGAATGAAAATAGTTCAAGAGCTACCACAGCACAAGTAAATAATGAACTATAAAGTATTCCTTGATTTCACATGTTCTATGCTGAAGCACACACTCAGATCATCAGACATAAAACTACAAAATGGTGTTTTTAAAGAACTTTTTCTTTCCCCTTGTTCAGCATCTGCTGATCTTTGCAAGATGTTTCATTTTTCTACAATCCCCTAAGCACTTATTTAATACAGCTTTCTTTTGTGAGGGTCCTTATTATCAGTGACAACAACAATAACCAGGCTATGATGTGTTTTAACCTTTATTGTTAAATTGTCTGATTCTTCCTCTTGAGCATAGCCAAGTGGGTCACTACATGATTTGATATGAACGAATTTTCTTTGCCAGGAACTATGACTTGCAGACAGGTAGGCAATCTGTGTGTACATTTATCTGAAACTTTATGCCCAGAAATTTGGGGTTCCAGTGCACAGGAATTCATGCTGATTGGAGAGCTCTAGTGCAGGGGTATGTGTGTGTGCATGTGTGTGTGTGGTGTGTGTGTGCGTGTGTATTAGCATTCTTTCTTACAGTAATCCAAACAATAAAATAACTTTGAAGCATTAATTATTGGT
Source organism: Orientallactaga sibirica (assembly GCA_036365145.1). NCBI lineage: Eukaryota > Metazoa > Chordata > Mammalia > Rodentia > Dipodidae > Orientallactaga > Orientallactaga sibirica. The sequence goes on along the minus strand of JAEOAD010000012.1, from coordinate 29,204,248 downwards.
AAAAGATACCCTTGTTCAAAGTTTCACAACAATGGGTGCTGCTCCAAAGAGAGGATTATTAAAACTCTCCATAAAAAAAAGTCACCATTAGGAATAAAAGTGTGAAGGACATGTTAAAGACTTAAGATAGTCTCAAGAAAATCACAGATGTAATGAATAGTAGTTTTTATTTTTATTATAGAAAGCTAGGTTGGATAAAATAACACAAAAACTATTAAAAAAGCAAAGATGGGAAGTTAAAAGGACAGTTGAGGACAATAGAAATGGCATGCTCATTAGAACAGGTGAAAATTTTGCCTTGCATGTTCCTAAGAATGTTTTGAGTAAAAAATAAAACCACAGAGTAGCTCAGTTCTTTGGTGAAAAGTTGAATATCTACGAACAAAGGAATTTCCCTTCCAATTTTCTGAAATGTGCTTCTTTATTTTTAAATACAAAATGAACATTTTCTCTTAATTCCATTAAGTATCCACCCCAAAATTGTTGCACTGGAATCACATCATGAACCCATGTAGCTTGAGTTACAACAGACTAGTTCATGAAACAGATGCAGTTTATACTGCCAATTCAACTGCTATAGAGTGATTAATTTAACATTTCAAATAGCAAAATGAGTGAGAATATAGTGAAAATTGTTTAAGCCAATATTCACAATTTTGCTTTCAGTGTCAACCAATTGCATGACATAAAATAGCAGTAGTATAATTAAGGTATGCTGAGGAAATAGTCTAGGAAAATTATCTCTAACTTGTAGCATGAAGTCTTGCCTTTTGGATTTTAACTTGTCACTTATAAAAAATGACCAATTAAAAGCCAAATTGAATAAAATATGAGAAACATTTACACATCTTATTGTGTCAGAGTCTGTGCTAGGTACATGACCTCTGCTCTTTCTTCCACAGTACGCACCCTTTGAGACAGCTCACAGCATTGACCTCTGTAAGCCCATTCGCATGCCTGAGCTCTCAAGACACTACAGTTTAAGGCTGAACCTTTTCAAGACCTGCACTGTGGTCCAAAGTGTCAAGAATACTTCCTCCTTTTCTTTCTGTCATCAAATTTCTTGTGGAGTAATATGCCTCTAGTGGTTAAATCTAGATGAGACCTAAGATTTTTTTTATTTAAATATATATTTTTATTTATATTATTCTGATTTTACATTCATAGTATTGGATCCATTGTCCTCCTCCCTGTCCTCCCACTTTCAAAGGGACCCTCATCAATGGGGAATGTGGGTCGTGCATTTGAGGTTAGTCAAGAGTTCTGGGGAGTATGCCCCAGTCTCTGATTTTTTTACTTGATGGTTGAGAAACACTCATGTTTTCAAGCTTTGGAATGACACTGAGACACTAGAGACTCACACTATTGCAGTCATTTGCCTCCCCTAAAGTTAGCCAATATTGGAATAAAATTTGGAGGCAAGAGAGCCAGAGCTATGATAAAAGCATTCTTAAAACTTCTGAACTCTTTACATATGTAAGCCAACACTTTTTGGTTAAGATTGATTTGAGTTGGAGTTTATGAGACTTACAATGACATGGCATATCATTTTTAATAATATCATGAGAACAGTGACATTCAGCAGTACCATATTTTTGCCTGAGAAAATAGCTTCTAGAACTAATACTTAGATTCTGGAATCATAAAATGCAGAGCCATAGTGTGTAATTGATTAGAAAGATGGCTCTTTTTTTCTCCACATTACTCTCTTTTTCTCCCCATGAGTTTCCTTTCCTTCCTATAACCAAAGAGCCCTCAAGCATCCTTCTTTCAAATCATATATTTTATGTAAATATATTATAATCCAGATTCTACAAATAAGGAAAAGAAAACATGTAATATCTGTATTACTGAGCCTGGCTTATTTTTCTCAACATTATAATCACTAATTGTATTCATTTTCCTATAAATGAAGTAATTTTGATCTTTTTGTTCTTTATGACTGAACAAAACTCTATAGTGTTGGTCCTCTATCCATGATGCATTGTACAGGCTGCTTAAAGAAAAAGCTGGAAGACATGAACTCAGGTTCTTAGAATCATGGAGACTTCAGAATGATAATTAGTTCCTTAAGGGCTCTTTCACCATGTTGATCAGCCTTTGAAGCTAAGAATCTTCTATTACTATTGGCTAATAATACTCTCTTAACTGCTCATTGAACCAATGAGATGTGATGATGGAAATGTGAGAAAATAAGACCTCAATAAATGATATTTTGTAACCTTTATGTACTATAAAGCTTATCAGTACAGGTTAATAATTTTTAAATTGTCTAGGCAATTGAGTTTCCCAGAGAAATGTTGGCAATATGTTCATTCCTTCTCAACAGCACAAAAGAATACACAGAATAAATATATAGTGGACATGTAATCACCTAGTCAAATCCCCTCTTTATTTCTATGTTTCATGGTGAATTGGTGAAGATTTTGATATGTAAACATGAAATCTACAGAATTCAAGTCTTGACTATGGCACCATCTAATCATAAAAATTGGTGAAGTTACTATTTTTTTTCAAATCAATAGCCAAAACTCTCTCTCTCTCTGTGTGTGTGTGTGTGTGTGTGTGTGTGTGTGTGTGTGTAATAGATATATGGATTTGAACAGATAACTTTTACTGCAAAAATTGCATGAATATGTGTGTGTGCCTTCTATGAATAAATAATTGCTTTATTGTTCATTCCTGTTTGTTTCTCTTGCCCATACCCTCTCTAGTTGTCACACCACAGTCTCACATCTGAGTATTCTTTTATATGCAGAGGAACTAGCATGTTTTAATGACTGAAACTTATTCCCTTTGAAATCTGAGAAAATCAGGAATTATAAAGAATATCTATCAGAATCTGCAGAACTAAGTAAGTTCAAAGTGAGGCTTTAAATTAAACCTAACAATATTTCCCCTGTGCTTTACAAAAGCTAATAAAATTCTTCTGAACAGCACTGGAAAATATTGGTTCAAAAACTCCACCAACTAGGGAATGAAGGGTGGCTAGGAAGTCCCTATAGAATTTTTAAAAATTTTTATTCATGTGTTTCCTGAATGTTGCAATGCCAGGGTGATCATCCCAAGTGGTTTTGCTCTGTGTGTGGATTTGCATATGCTCAGAGACTTCACAAACATATAGCTAAATCATACAGCCCCCAAATTAAAATTTTCATCTTAGGAATATAAATATTTACATCATTTTTCCATTTTTCAACCACTTCACTCAACCTTAAAGTTCTCTCTTTTAAATTAACTTTGCTTACTGTCCCAGTAGATTAACATGTAGCACATATTAAATATGCAAAAATGTTTTATAATGCATTATCTTCACCAAAGTCAATTACAGCCCTGTCAAAGAAACAGAAGGTATGTGTAGAATGCTAAGTTAAATATTTGTTTTCATAGCTTCCTATTGCTATCACAAACAATGCTGATTCTTAAAAAAAAAGTAAAGATTGGTAGAGCAAAGCAGTAGTTTAAAACAACATGTGAGCAGATGTGGATTGCTGACTGTTCAGGGTACAATCGTAGTAACATTGGACATTTGTGGCCTTCGTATTTAGCCTTGGTGAAGTGTATGTCAGAGACTTACTTATACAAATAAAGCTTAACTGGAAGCAAAGACTCCTGTAAAGCAAGTGAATTTCATGAGAGCACTATCTGTCATCTTGCACTCCCAAGATCAGTTCTAACAAGGGACCATATTAGTATGCAGGCACTTGTGTTTCATTCTTTTTCCCATTTTTGTTTTTGGAATGAGGTATCCCCATGAAACTCATTAAATCTCCTATCTCTGCAGCTGATACTCCACTCACGCATGAATAATCCAAGGGGTAAACAGAATGTTGATATAAATATGCAAGAGTTTTTGATGGAACATGACATAATAGGTAACTAAGAACCTGAAAGATACAGGCACAAAAAAGGAATGTTGTACCATTATTGCATGTTGTGGGAAACTATATTCTGAGTTTTATATACTTGTCAAGTTGTATGTTAGAATTCGAAAACTGTCAGGTTTTCACAGAGGTGTTAAATAACAATACTAGGAATATTTAAAACATAGAGATGAGAAAATTTAAGTCAATAATTGTAAATTCCATTTCCTTGATCACCTTGAAAATAGTGTCTTACACACAAAGTAACAATGTAGGAAAGGCTCATTATTTATTTAATTTTGGAGGAAACTGTGAAAGTAATAACCTGCTGTGGAAGTTGGATTCAGGTGTTCCCCATAAACTTAGATGGTCTGAATGTTAGGTTCCCAGCTGATGGAGATTTGGGAACTAATGCCTCCTGGAGGCAGTGTATTGTTGGGGGTGGGCTCATGGATATCATAGTCAGTTTCCCCTTGCCAGCATTTGGCACACTTTCCTGTTGCTATTGTCCACCTGATGTTAGCCAGAGGGTGATGTCCACCCTCTGCTCATGCCATCATTTTTCCCTGCCATCATGGAGCTTCCCCTCGAGTCTGTAAGCCAAAATAAATCGTTTTTTTCCCCCAAAGTTGCTCTTGGTTGCGTGATATCTGCCAGCAATGTGAACCTGACTGCAACATCTGCCATTTACAATTTTTTGTAAATTTGGAAATGGATCATATACATTGAACAATAATTATGCAATATATCTCAAGGAAGCAAACTAAAGGGAAAAATGACTCAGCACAATAAAAAATCAGATTGGCACAACTTTATTATTTGATAACACTTGTAGGAAAGTAGAATTCACAGTTAAGAACTCACAGGTAAGAAAAACAATTAGAAAATTTTCTTAGAAATACAACTGCTGAAAATCTAGTAAATCTGAAAATGAGTATCTTCTTCACCCCAATATTTGCATTCCTGGGAGAAACTATAGAAAATGAACTTTGCACAAGTACAACATTGTTAGTAATAATTGTATTAGTGAAAACTGTGTTCCAATATAATTTACTAATAAAGAAAAAATAAATTAGAATTGTCTCTCATTATATTTAAAATCAGTTTATCATAATGATTGTGAAAGCAGGTCTTTAGAAATTATTAAATAATGGAGAGCACATAGACTTTGTCTCACTGAGCATGAAGGAAGAATACACACACACAATAATTCACATAATATGTGAAGCTTTGTTAAACATATCACATTAAAGTCACAACTTTAATTTCAGAAAGTGACAGTATAAGATAAAAAGATGTATGTTAAATTTGCCAGGCGTGGTGGCTCACGCCTTTAATCCCAGCACTCGGGAGGTAGGAGGATCTCCGAGAGTTCGAGACCACCCTGAGACCACATAGTTAATTCCAGGTCAGCCTGGACCAGAGTGAGACCCTACCTCGAAAAACCAAAAAAAAAAAAAAAAAAAAAAAGATGTATGTTAAATTTGAAACTAAAAACCAAAAACACATATGATAGAATGACTTCCAAAATATCTAAAAGAATTATTAAAAATTAATAAGGAAAACAAAACAAGCTTTAGGTATTAACAGGATAAAATTATACTAAAATTCTATACTTTATTCATAATTAAAGATAAATAGATTATATGCTTAAAGATTGCTTGATAAAATTTTGTGCCCAGGAACTTGGCAATATCAGAATGGCATGACAATAAAATGAATAAATATATGTAGAAATGCTGAATATAAGCAACCAGTTTAGGGAACAATGTGGCAACATTAGCAAATTTCAGGAGATATGCAAAATTTGATCTTTCTATCCAGGCATGCTCCTCCATGAAAGTCTAGCACACATGCTCCAAGACATAGGGAAAAAATATTCTTGTGTTTAAAAAAGAAATCTGAGGGCTGTGGAGATGGCTCATCAGTTAAATGTGTTTGCTTGCAAGTCTGCCTGCCTGAGTTCAATTCTCCAGTACACATGTAAAGCCACACAAAAATGGGTGATGCAGCCATGGCTAGAACAAAGGGGATCCTATGTTAAGCAAGATGGAATGAGAGATGACTCAGTCATTAAAGATGCTTGCCTGCAAAACCTGATGGCCCACATTCAATCCTCTAGTATCCACATAAAGCCAGATGCCCGAAAGATACATCTAGAGCAGTTGCAAGAGGCCTGGCATGTGCCTTAGCAAATAAAAATTGTTTTAAAAAAAACCTAAGGCTGTCTTCAGACCTCCATATGGTCTGTAGTATACACATGCCCATAAACACACACACATACGTGCGCGTTTGTGGACATATAGTGCACATACACACATGGACAATATAAAAATAAACAAATAAAAATGAAACTTGATTAATTTTGTGCATTTTCACCTCATTTCTGATATTGTAATCAGAAGTTTAATCTTATATATATTGTTTTGTTTTGATTTGTTTTTGATGTAGGGTCTCTATTGCAGGCTGACCTGGAATTCACTCTGTAGTCTCGGGCTGGCTCAGTGATCCTCCTACCTCTGCCTCCAGAGTGCTGGGATTCAAGGCATGCACCACTATTGCCAGCTTTTATCACCTATTTTTCTGTGTTTAGTTCTTGTGTCATTTTCTTAATTCCCTTTAGCTCATTTCAAAATATAAAGGATAGTTTTGATATTTTGTTCCTAACCCTATTTGTTTCCATATGTCTTTACGGATACTTTCATGTGCCTCCATAAAACATCTTCTCTGGGTTCCTTACATTGTATAGATCATTTTCAATTCCTTATTCTATTTTAACTTATGACATTCATCCACAAAATCATCATAATATATTTTGTGTAATTATATTTTTCTTAAAAACTGACAGAATAGGGTTTGTACCTGAATGGATTTCTAATTTCAAAACTTCCTCTTTTTGTTTCCTGCAGGAGCTTACACCTAGCTCTATAGAGACAGCAGTATATCCGCTTATTTTTCTTTCTTATGTTTTATATAAATCATGAAAAATTGAATTTCCTTTCTGGAGTTACTCCCTAGAGCCCAGAACTTGATTTGACCCTAGTGGGTCAATATCAAGCATTGGTAAAGTCTCGTATCCCATCCCTTTGGTGTTTCTTGCTTCAGCCCTCACACTTGCTTGTATGTGGACATACCAATGCTCCACTCACTTTCAGTTCTGATGCTCCTTGTCTCTCAGTACAATATCACAATAAAGCGCTCTTTCTTTGTATGCTAACTCTATTAAGTGATAAAAAATGTACATACTGACATGGTGGCTCCTGCTCATTTTCATTTTGGAGTTTTTCAGTATATCTTGTCAGCAAGTATTTGTTTTTCTTTTTATTCAAAAGTTGCCTATGGATTTGGTTTTTGATAACTAGAAGCTTTTCTCAATTGTATGTAACAATTTGGGATGGTTGCAAAACAGCCAATATGACAAACTCTACCTCCTAACAGATATTTTAAATGATATATTTTTGATAAACACTGACAGTGTAAATGTTCAACAAGGAGGAAATTACATAAATGAATTGTACTAGTTAATAAATATATTACTGCAATCCTTGAAATGAATAACCTACAGTGTGCCTGAATCAAATATAAATCCATTATTTAAAAATGCTGGTCTTTTTATGTCAACAAAATTGACCTTTCCCATCTTTTTGAGGAAGAATTTAAGAGCAAAAAGATAATTATAAAACATGCATCCCTGATCTACATGAAAACATGGTAGTTTAAACAGCAGTCATTGAAGAGGGCTGCCACTATGCAGGATGATTGGGCTCCTGTCTGTAATCCTGCTTCAGGCTTGCTTCTCTCTGCAGGTCTGTGTGCCCTTGATGTGTGGGCTTCTACTCACTGACATTCTCTTGCACCAGCAATCCAGCCAGGGTGTGCAATGACAGAGTTGGGGGTACAACGACTATTACAATCAACATCTGGGATAAACTCATTTTTGCTCATATACCATTAGTGAAATCCAGTTCCATAGCCAAAGTTCAGGTCAAGGATGCCAAAATTTAAGAGGGTGAATGGGAGACAGGTAAATAAGTGAAGGACAGAATACAACAAATTAAATCCTAAAACGTCTATTTCTGCCAAACCTATGCTATAAAAATAAACCATCTTGGAAGTACTTCCTGTAAGTCTTGCCATGTAAATTGAACTCAAATAGGAGCAAAGTGGAATGAAGTTGGTAAAAGTAGTATATAGGAATCATAGTGGGCCCAGTTGCACTGAACCTCAAATATGTACATCTTAGTGTAGACGAGGTTGATTCCTCACTTCTCATAGATCCCTTCTTTTTTGCCATATGGGAAAAAATAACTCAAAGGTCTCATTTAATTTTTTTATTAGCATGCAGAGTTTTAGGTACCATTCAAAGACAATTTGTTTCTGTTGATTTCTCCCCTCTTCATTTACCCCATCCTCTTTGCATACCCCATTTCTGTTTACATGTCACATGTGTGCTTTTGGCCTTCCATACCCACTTTTTTGTCATCTCTTTTTACTGTTTCAGGGTCACCTTTCTAGTTTTTTAGTTTTTTCCTGCATTTGCATGCATAGACACATACGTACTTGTTGGGGTCCCCCCCTAAGGCCAGCCCAGGAAGGACGGCAGGGTCTCTGCTGAGTTGGGGGTGAGCAGCCCAGAATCATGACACAGACTCTGGGAGCTGGGTGAAAGCAGAGAGCGAGCTGTTGCAAAACTCGTTTATTTGAGAAAGTGCAGGGGGTTTTAAGGGGCTTGGCTGGCCAATCATTGTATGGGGTGGTCCCCTTTTTGTGACCAATGACAGCCTGTCTCTGGACAGGTCATCTCGTAGCAGGTTGTCATGCCAGGCCTGCGCAGAACGCTATGTTCACAGAAGACACTTCCTGCTTTCTTCTGCCATGTGGTCTGGCTAGGGCCAGGCTTGCATTGTGCCATACATATCCTCCTTTTTGTTATTATTGGTAACCCTGGGAGGTATGGTTTTTTTCCCAAGCCATTGTTGAACTCAGGCCCCAAGGGATCATCACATGTGACAGTGCCTGTCTTAGGTTGCCCCATCTCATGGACTCTTACCCATCATTGGCTATATAACTTACAAATAAATACTCAAAAGTGCAATTCACGCATACAGTGCTGGAAAGTGTTACATGAGCTGCTGTGGGAAAATGCCCAACAATCTTTCGTGATAACAGGCGACAGTGCTATACCAAAGCAACCAGCCTGACAATAGGGGCATGCCTGTGCAATAGTGACACCCAGCCTAGATGGGTAACCAATGACTTTCTGATTGGCTAAGACATCCACTCAGTGGAAAGGAACCCTTAGATGGAACTGGAAACTTAGTCAGAATCCTATGGAGACCAAGATCATGGACTTCAATAAGAAGCTCCCACTAGAATTTGACCAAAACAGCAGCTACACCCACCTAAATCTCTCTTAATTAATAATGCTTATCCCACTGAACCTATGCAGACCTCTGTCTCCTTTGAGAATCTATTTGTCATTTTCAGAAAGCAACTAGAACCGCAAGATAACCCACCCCTCACACAACATCTGGGGCCCAGTTGAAACCAAAGAGGAATTGGCAAGATGCACAAGAGTGCTGCTTGAATAGGGAGCCTGTCAACCAGCTCTGGGGTCATGGAGACAAACACAGAGGATACTCAAAATTCACCAAAGCAGAAATCCAGAACCTGATAAAAGCACACTAAAACATACCTAAAGCACACCCACCACATCTCAAGGAATTTTGTAGAAAAGGGGCCAGATAGAATATGAGAGATGAGAGTTACAGACTGGAAGGGAATGATCCCCCCCACACAATGACTAACTGATGTTCTCACATCTATACTCTGAAAATCCATGATGAATACCAGCCTACCTATAGAGGAGGGCCTTCAGCAGAATGGGGGCGGGGAGGATAGAAATGATGATACTAACATATGATGTATCCATATAACTTTCAAATTCATAGAAAATTAATATAAAAAGGTATAAATCAATGGACTTATATGGGCAGAAAGAAAGTTGAAATCATATCATTTGTAGAAAAATGAATAGGACATTTAGTACATACTAGGAAAAATAAAATAATAATGAGCATAAAATAAAGTGAGGCATGATTAAAACAAGGACATTTAATAGAAACAATAATAGGAAAGTGTTATTGATTCCTTTGTGTCACATAACATTTATTTGAGGGGACTGTCAAAACTTTCAGTGGTAATTTTTTTGTCTATATCATATGTAGATAAAATGAATATCTTCTTAAATCTCTGCTATATAATTCTAAGGATCAATAGGTGGTTTAATGTTGCAAAATGTTTTACTGATATTTATGATAAGCATTAAGTAGAATAGCACGAACATTTGTAAAGCAATAGGAAACACATTTAAAGTCACAAGACAATGTTAACTCAAGCACCCAAAAGAAAAATAATACTAGCTCAATATTCCTGTCAGCCTTATTTATGAATATATGCATTTCTATTGATCTCTTTTGGATACTTTCCTTAAATAATAAGCATTTGGTCAGCTGTAAGGTATACTGTTTTAATGTACTGTCAGATATTTTGTGATTTGGGTATTTATTTTTTCTTTGGACCAAGTGTTATTTTTTAATTTTAATATCTATGTGGTAGAAAATTTTAGCATCTGGTATTAATTACAAGCATTTTTCCACTGTTGTCAGATAATATTGAGTATAGAATTTCTTTATGAGATATTTATTTTGATTTTATTTATGTCAAAATTTATAATCAGTTTTTAAGATATATCATATATACTTGAAATATATATTCTCTAGCATCCATATTTGAGAGTAATTATTATCTAGATTATATATAATGCATATGAGTATTTACATTTTAAAATTCAGAAGTAAACAAGTTGTGAGAATAAAAAGCAATGCACTGGCCTTGGTGGCAATAGAAAATTTATAGTCTTAGGAGTGTAAGCAGACTGATATTCATGCTAGTAATGACAAAACAATGGGACAATGGAGAAATCTAGAGGAAAACCCAAATACAAAGTAATTTAGTTAATTTTGCCATTTTTTTAAATTTAAATTTGTTAATTTATTTGAGAGAGAAAGAGAGAGGAAGGAAGGAAGGAAGGAAGGAAGGAAGGAAGGAAGGAAGGAAGGAAGGAGGGAAGGGAGGGGGAGGGAGGGGAGGGGAGGGGAGGGAGGGAGGGAGGGGAGGGAGGGGAGGGAGGGAGGGAGGGAAGGAAGGAAGGAAGGAAGGAAGGAAGGAAGGAAGGAAGGAAGGAAGGAAGGAAGGAAGGAGGGAGGAGGGAGGGGAGGGGAGGGAGGGAGGGAGGGAGGGAGGGAGGGAGGGAAGGAGGGAAGGAGGGAAGGAAGGAAGGAAGGAAGGAAGGAAGGAAGGAAGGAAGGAAGGAAGGAAGGGAGGGAGGGAGGGAGGGAAGGAAGGAGGGAAGGAAGGAAGGAGGAAGGAAGGAAGGAAGGAAGGAAGGAAGGAAGGAAGGAAGGAAGGAAGGAAGAAGAGAAAGAAGGAATGGTCAGAGAGAGAGAGAGAAAGAGAAAGAGAGAAAATGGGCTCACCAGGGTCTCTAGCCCATACAAATGTACTCCAGATGCATGTGCCACCTTGTGCATCTGGCTGTATGTAGGTCCTGGGGAACTGAACCTAGGGCCTTTGGCTTTGTAGTCAAGAGCCTTAACTACTAAGCCATCACTCCAGCCTAGTTAATTTTATTTTTATAGGCAATATCTCAATTTTTTTTTAAAAGCTGTGTATGTATTATTCAGAAAATGACAGGCAACCAAAAGAAAATGCTGAATCCACTCTTATCTCTTATATGATGGTAAATTCCAAGCAAATAAAAGATGAAATATTTTAAAATAATAAAAATAAGGTATTTTTCATACATGAATTTTTCTTTATAAGCCTAAGCTGAAGAGATTGGTGTTTGAATACAGTTCATGATTAAATGAATTATCCAAATTAAAAATAAATGTAAAGCAAAGACAAAAGACAAATGAGGGACTGAAATATCTGTAGCTCAATCTATTGTGAATTATTTCCTGTACATTAATATGTCAAACTCCAACAGTCAAAAGAAAATTGGAAAAAGTTCATAGAAAAGAGAGTATAAATGGCTTTTAAAAACAGAAAAATTCACATTGTTAGATGTTTTTGTAGTTTGAACCTGGAATGTCCCTGATAACCTCATATGTTTATGATTAAGCCTAAGTGAAACCCTAGCTGGTGGCAATTTGTGTGGTAGAGTCTCGCTGGAGAAGGAATTTCACTGGGGTGGACTTGAGGGCTATTAGCCCAGCCTGCTAATGCTAGTTTGCACATTCCCTTGTTGCTTCCTCCAATTCTGTCTCCATAAAGATGAGGCGTCCCCTCAAAGCTGTAAGTTTATAATAAACCCTTTCCTTCCATAGGCTACTTCTGGTTTGGGTGCTTTGTCCTAGCAATGAGAAGGTAGCTGCTATAGTTATAATATGAAAACTTCAGATAAATAAAATGAGCTATATTTTTTCACCATTCCAATGGGGAAAATACTGGAGTTCAATAATGTATTTGAAGTATATGCAGAAATGGGTACTCTCACATACTCGCCTGGAGAATAATTTTGTGTATGTCAAACAGATCAATTTAGCAATATCAGTTACATTTTATATGTGGAAACTTCATGAAGTGGCAGCATTATTTCTAAGAATTTATCCTACAGATATGATCATGCTATTGCTAGCTTTTATATAGGTCCCAGAGATGCTGTTTGGGATACACCCTGTGTAATACCATACCCCTGAGTGTGAATTAGATTTTATGACTTTTAATAAATAATATGTGGCTAGAGCTATGAGACATTATTTCAAAATTAGTTTACAAAAGAACTGACTTTTTTCTTTTTTTATTTTTATTTATTTGCAAGCATAGAGAGAGAGAGAGAGTGAGAAAAGAGACACAGACAGAGAGAGAATGGGCATGCCAGGGCCTGTAGCCACTGCAAATGATCTCCAGATGCATGTTCCCCTTGTGCATCTGGCTTATGTGGGTCCTGGGGAATCGAACCTGGGTCCTTTGGCTTTGCAGACTAATGCCTTAACTGCCTAACCATCCATCTCTCCAGCCCCTGACTTTCTTCTTGATCACCTTTTCTTGCTATTTGTGTGTCTTTATCTATTTGCTATCTATATGTCATCTATCTATCTATCATTTATCTATCTATCTATCTATCATCTATCTATCTACCTATCATCTATCTATCTAATCTATCATCTATATATGTATCATCTATCATCTATCTATCATCTATCATCTGTGTTCTCTCTTCTTGACTCTGAAGCTTGTCAGCAACCACATGAGTGAGACTGAGAGATCTTTCCCCAGTTAAATCTTTAGATGGGTGCACACACCTGACCAATCCCTAATTATAACCTTATAGGAACTGTTAAGAAAGAAAGAATCTAGTTACATTTTGACTTATAGAATAGTAGATTGTTAATATTACTTATATGCTCAAAATTATGTGTCCATATGATATATGTCTTAAAAGAACCATGTTAACAATGTAGAAATAACCAAATTTTCAACCTGTAGAATGATAGTTAAATATACTAAGCTCATTCATAAAATAAAATGTGATTCTATGCCAAGAAAGGATGAAGATATTCTTTGTGAAGTGGTATGAAATGATTACCATCCTATTAAGTTTAAAAGCAATGTACAGAATAGCACACATAACATGCTACCATTTGTTTATACATTAAAAACCTTTCTGGGAGAATACACAAGAAACTAGTAACCATGGGTACCTATTTTCAGAGTTTAAGGTGGGTGGAATCTGGGTGGTTGAAGAGTAACATGAAGCAGAAGGTTTCTTTTTAAGACTTTAAACTATAACCCTTTATGCTTACTGACTTCAGAATCATATGACTAGACTAGCTATTATTACACAAATGCTTTAATTGTTCAAGCATTTAAATAGGCCTAGTTCATATAAGAAATGCATTTACTCTTCACAAAACTAAAACATGAACAGGAAAAAGCATATGCATGATGTGTGATATGCACATTTGGATAGTAGGCAGACCACAAAGAGAAAGCAGTGAATTAAAGGAGAACCTAGAAGGCTTCTAGTGTTCTTTGTATATTTTTATTTCAAATTAAGCCAGATACATTGAGGAAGAAAAATTATTTCAGGGAAGTCATTACATCGTATTTTGTGATAAAATAGTAAGATAAAGAATCATGTGAAATTTAAAGTTGTTTATAAATTGTAGACATTGGTTCTATATAAGAAGCTTCACACAAAGAAACATAAAAGTTCATGCATTTCTCTCCCACATTAGGAAAAATGAAAGTAAAAATGGTAGTGAAGGAGACCCAGGAGGGAGAAATCTAGCTTCTTTTTTTTTCTTTTTTTTTCTTTTTTCTTTTTTTTTTTTTTTGGTAGGAGTTGAGTGTTCTCTGTGTCTATCTCCTTCACCCTTGTGTTGGTACCAGGTTCACCAAAAAAGCAACACTCTTGCTCATTTCCCCCATTACTCTATGGTTTCAACTGGGGCCCTGGTGAGGTGTGATGGGCTGATTCTCTCCTCAGGGTCTGTGTCCATCTGAAAAAAGAGAAGCAAATTCTCCAATGGACAGAGAGGTCAGCACCAGATCAATGGGATAACCATTATTATTTTAAAGACACTTACATAGGTATAGGCCCTCTTGTAGCCCAGGATTTGGGGGAGCTTGATACTGGAAAGCAGGATGGCTTTTTGGATATGGTCCTGACTTGTTTCCCAGTTCCAGCTATGGGTTGAGTGGATCTGTTAGCCAAATCAAGATCCATTGGTTACCCACCATTGCTGTGTGCCACTTTAGCCCTTGTGTGAGCATCACATCAGGTTGTTTGCTGCTGAGAAGCTTAGATCGCATGTTGCTTGGACAGATGTTGGTTACTTTTCCCCAGTTGCTCATGTAGCACCCTCTGGCACTAGGTAAGCTAACCGTCTGGGGACTGACTCTCTTCCAGATTCTAGCCAGGTCACTCCATGTTCCATACCCACAGTGAATAGCATCTTCAGCAGTAGGGTCTTACCAATAACCTTTGGTAGGTCATCAGGTACTCTGACAGAAATCTGTCTTCTTTTGGGAAACTTTATAGGTCTCTCTGATCAACAGCTCATTGTGGATGCTAACTGCATATTGGTACTGGGAGGTACATTCCAGCACCAAGGGAAAAGAAGTAAGAAAAGGATAGGTAATAAAAAAGAGAAATAAGAGGGAGAAGAGGTAGAGAGAAAAAGAGAGAGAGAAGCAGGAGAAGCTTAAGGTTAGTCTTCACCATACCCTCTCCAAACAATAAAAAGTCAAACAACCCACTCACAAAATGGGACAGAGAACTGTATAAGGAATTCTCAGAGGAAGAAATACAAATGGCAAACACACACTTATGAAAATATTCAACATCCCTAATTATCAGGGAAATGTAAATTAATACAGCTATGAGAGTCCACCTTACCCCAGTAAGGATGGCAAACATTAAAAAATCTAATGAAAACAAATGGTGGTGACGTTGTGGAGAAATAGGAACCCTCATTCATTGTTGGTGGGAAAGTAAGATGGTATAGCCACTATGGAAAGCAATATGGAGACTCCTAAAAAGGTTGACTATAGAGTTACCAACAGACCCAGTTATTTCCTTACTGGGCATTTACCCTAAAAGCTCCATTCCTCAGTTCAGAGAGATTTGCTCAACCATGTTTATAGCTGTTCAATTCATAATAGCTAAGAACTGGAATCAACCCAGATGTCTATCATTAGATGAATGGATAACCAAGATGTGGTATATCTACACAACGGAATTCTACACAACAGTAAGGAAAAATAACACAATGAAATTTGAAGAAAAATGGCCGATCCTGGAACAGATCATTCTCAGCGAACTCACCCAATCACAGAAAGATAATCTTTGTGTGGTCTCACTCATCTGTGGCTCCTAACCTGAATCTGCCTGAGATGCTGACACACCTAATAAGCATCTGGAGGGCCAGACAATAGGGAGGGCGGTGGGAGGAGAAGATAAGTGTTGGGGGGGGGGCACAAAACTGGACCCAAATGGAAATGGTACCATGAAATCCTATATCCTGAAAGACAGACTAAAAGGTTGAACATTTATCAAGTCCTTAGAGGGAAGACTCTTTCTCTTTTATCCTCTCAACTAGCCTACACCCTGAGTCACTCACTTACTACATCACTTGGCCTGCTGAGGGCATCTGGGTTCTCCTCTGTCTGCTCCACTCATGCCAGGCTGCTGAGGACTCCGATGGGCTGCTCCTTCTCATGATGCCTCTCTCCATTGAGTGACAATGTTCTGAGCTTTTGCTGGGGTTTTTATACCCATTTTTTCCTCAGTCATTCCGGTTGCTGATAGCCACCTTTGGGTTAGTTCATTCACATATCAGCACACAGCCAACCTCTGTGTGTGGCCCCTGGTTGCCATGGTGATGTTGAGGCTGCTGGGTGAGTGCTGCATTTTTACTCAGAACTATTGCTCCTAACAGTCACCTCAGTATGTTCACATAAGCAGAAACATGGTAATGAAAGGATAGGCAAAAATCTCTAGTTTAGTGAGTTTCCTACATATTAGAGCTTGTTAATTACCTCTTGATCACAATTCAAAGCAAGATATTAGAGCTTGCTAGTTATATCTTGATCACAATTCAAACCTTCTTCTCAATTTTTAGTTAGACATATGGATTTTTTGCCTTTAGATTTGAACATATGATTGGTGAATAATTTCCAGAAAATGTTCTTAAATGGAGATATTTTCATTTTTTTTTAATACAAAGGTTATAGTCTTACATCCCCTCATTCCTTCCCTTATTCTACTGAGATTCTTCCTTGGTGGAGTTATTGATATTCATTGTGGGGTCCTAAAGGACTCAGTCAGTCTTCATGGGAAGAGGGGACAGTACCTCAGGCTAACCCTACCCACTCTAAGGCTATTACAATCTTTCTGTCCTTTCATCCACAATGTTCCCTGAGCATATGGGCATATTAGAAATCTGATTTAGTGTTGAATTCTCTTTAACCTCTGTGTTTTTGTTCTGATGAGGTTTTAGTGACCACACTGTCTGTCACCATCTCCCTGGAACTTGTTTTCAAGATAGCAGTCCTTTTGTCATCACTTTCCCTGCAATGATTCCTGGGCCCCAAGCATACGTGGTTGAGGTGACCTGATTCATGGTCGGCAGTAGTCTATCTATTCTTGATGTATTGATGTATCCTCAATCTCCCCATTATTCTCCACTACCTGCTATAATAAACACATTACCCAACCCAAAGTGAGAGCAGCTTGGATTAAGGAGGATAAGCATAGTTATTAAGTAGACTTAGTGATGTGTGTAGCCATTCTTCCTAGCTAAAGAGCAGTAGAAGTTCTTTCTGGAGTCTATCCTTGGGAATCTGATTTGGTTCCCAGTACTAGATATAACTTGTGTCCCACTGAGTAGGTCTCATGGCCAATCACAGAACAGTTGGTAATCAGCATCAGTTCTATGCCATGACTGCACAAAGTGTGTGCTTTTTGACCTGCTGTATGATTTTTTATCTTCCGGGATCTCATGCTTATTCAACTGTGTCAGCAACCATTATTCCCCAGGGGCTCCCACACCACTTTCCAGCACTATAAGGACTAGCCAGGAGGGGACTGGTTTCCCTTTCAGTTCCAGGGGTCTTTCCATGTCCTATGAATGCAGGCTGTACTGTCTTTAGCAATGTGGCCTTTACCTTTTAGCTCTTGCAGGTAACCAAGTGCTTTGGCAATGGCCTGAATTACTTTGGGGACCTCACGTGTCTCCTGGTCCAACAACTCACTATGGGGTGTTACACAATTCTGGCCCTAGTATTTACCAGCAAGAGATAACGGTATTAGGGTTAATTTTTCTCCACCTTCTATGGAGTTCTGTTCCTGTCTCCACTCCTCCTTGTAGATATCTCCTTGTAGATATATGCTATCCAGGAGGAAGGTTTCTGTGGAATTGTTTCATGTTAACATTGGTTTTGTGAAATTCCCCACTACTCTCCCTCCCTTTCTCCTACCCACAAAGGCCTTTTGACTCCTTTTCTTTTCTTTTCTTTTCTTTTCTTTTCTTTTCTTTTCTTTTCTTTTCTTTTCTTTTCTTTCTTTTCTTTCTTTCTTTTTTTTTTTCTGACCCTCACATTGTGGAGTATCCCTTCCTTTCGTCCCACCTTAATTCCCGAATTTCCTAGCCTGATTCTGTTTCCATGACAATGTAAACCTGATGCTGATCCAGGTTAGGGAACACATATGAGAAAGAGGATGTGGCATTTGTCTTTTGCGATGCACTGGAATGCTGAAACTTTGAAAGTTATCAGGTACTACATTTGACCACGGAAATGGAAGCTTTGCAGCAGAGAAGCAAAATGGAGAAGGTTGAGGTGAAAGCCATTGATTCCTGAAATGGAGAGGAAATAGGAATGCCTATTGTTTCTGACACAGGTACTCTGTTTGCTTATTCTTCTTTCTTTCTCTTTCATCTTATTTCCTGTTACTTATTCTTAACTATATTCCTTTCCTTCCCTCAAGTAAAAAATGAGGAAGGGAATTTATATATTATTCAAATGATGACTTTATCATTCTGTATCATTCATAGTAAAAAAGGAAAATTAGTTTGAATAATGTGTCATGTCAAATATTCCCTTAAAACACCTCAGGCAAAATATGGTAATTCAGCTACTTATTTAGGTTTACCTAAATAAGAAGTATATTTCCCTCTCTTGGTCTCTCTCTCTATATATATATTCTTGGATATATTCCCATTTGAGAAAATATAATGGCAGGCACCATACTTGAAATGGATTTATTTCCATAAAAGTTAAATAAGGGCTGGAGATATGGCTAAGCAGTTAAGGCACATGCCTGCAAAGCCTAAGGACCTGGGTTCGATTCTCCAGGTCCCAGGTAAGCCAGATACACAAGGGGCCGCATGCGTCTGGAGTTCCTTTGCAGTGGCTAGAGGCTCTGGCCCACCCATTCTCACTCTCCCTCTTTCTCTTTCCCTCTCTCTGTAGTAAATAAATAAATAAATAAAAATTTTAAAATCTTTAAAAAAGTTAAATAACAAATATTCTAATTTTGGTCCTATTGAATATGTCTTCATAAGAACTGGGTAAAGTATGTATGCTTATGTACAGGAGTATTTATACCATCTTCTAAAAGTTGACAACAAAAACTGAGTATATCTCTGGAGTTCACTGGGGTGCTTTGCTATCTGTACACATTATTGAATGACTAAATTAAACTTTTGCTGATATTTCCTCCAGAAAAATTCACCAAATACACTGGAGTAGTTAAAAACCCTGAGGCATCTCAAATGCAGACAAGTAAAAACATTCATCTCTGTTTAAGCAGTTATTTCTACAACACATTTGGTAATAATGATGTTCTTCTTCAGAAGAAGGCCTGGGAACCAGTCTTCAATGGCATGCTTTTCCAGAATCCTTTCTTTACATCCCGCTGCTTCTCCATTTAGGAGAGTAAACAAAGCCCCAAGGTAGCAGCTAAGTTAATATCTGTTTGCTATTTCTCAACACACTCTGCAAGAAAAGTGTTTGTAAATCACAGCTTTCAGTTCTCAGAGGAAAGCAGGCATGATCACTGAGCTCTGTCTGTAGACAACACTTGCTATTTTTGCCTTTTGGTCTAGGCTGCTTGGCAATGCTCAGTTGTTATTCAGAAGTATGATTATCATATTATAAGCACTGATCAGACATTGGACATACACCTGTGCTTCAAATATGGGGAGAGATATTTTAAGAAGGGAATTTTAGTGGTCACTTGTAGGTCTTTCCTTAGCCATAAACTTTGTAGTTTTACATAGGCAAAATATTATTTGTTTTCTTTATATCCATAAAAATTGAAACAGGAGTCTAACTCAACTGAAAAAGTACGGTGTAAAAATAGGCAGTTAGAACTTGGAAGAATCTTCTGCTTAACAGGATAATGTATTTTGTTGTTGTTGTTGTTGTTCTTTTTAAATGTTTTGTCTACCAAGAAAAGAGAAATCTACAGGGACTAAGAAATGCCATCTGGTAAAGTTAAACTCTATTATTACAAAAAACAAATCTATCTTTGCCAATTGTTAAAGTGTCTAGAGACCCATTATTTGGAGCCTTTGGTCAATAAGCCCAATAAAACAGATTTTTTTCCTGTATTTTTTAGCATTTATGAAAATAGCCTAAATGTTTTTTTTAAATTATTACTTCAGAATCCAAACAGATTTGTAATATAGAACAGGAAAGAAGCAAGATCCAGTGCTAAAATCATAAATGTGGTATGTTAATCACAGACCCATATTTTAGAACAGCTTTAAAAATTCATCAATATTATTTTTATCTAGAAATTGCCATGCCACAGAAGACCATGTTACAAACTTATGCATTTTCAATACATTCAACACATGGTAATTTTTTGTTTCATTGAAGTGGTTAACAACAGAGTGATTAAAACATCCAGTAGCATTTTAATTTAATTTGCACTTTTAACTCAAATCACACATAATAGAGGGCTAAAAACAGAATGCCCTTATGGAAATATAATAATAATGATGTAGGATAATTTATTCAAAGCTTTTATTCCTAGGAGGGCCCAGAAATCAGTCAGTGGTCAGAATAAGACACATTTTCTCAGAAAGAATTTGTCGGTTTCACATTTCATAGTACCTGAGTGGTCAGGTAAACCTGTGCTCGGTCATGACCAGCACAGACGATGCTGACAGCTGAGGCATTGAATGCACTATACAAGAGAGACAGAACATCTGTGAGAGATCAAACAGCAGGGTGACAATTTTGGTTTTTAGCCAATTGTATTTCATAATAACTTAGGAGGGACAAGTCTATTCGTGCTTACTTCTGGAATCTTCACATTTTACATGAGTGCAAATTGTGATAATGTGTTTGTAACTCAGAGTGGAAAACATATTGTTCAGTGTACTCTAGGGCTGTACTTGTAGCTGAAATTCAGATATTTCCTTGCTCACAACAGTACTTCACAACTTAAGAATGCTAGATGGATGATTTGACATGCACAATGCTTGATGGCTTTTTTTTTTTTTTTTTGAACAACTGCTAATATTCATTTGTGTGTAGAGATCAGAATATTTCATTTTGAAACCAAATGTAACATTTCATTTCAATCTATTTGCTCAGTCCTCCAGGGAGGACACAGACTAATACATTCAAAGCCGTTCAGTGTCTTTCCGATATCTGGGAGAAATAACCAATTGAAAATAAGCACTCAGGTTTCCTCAGGGGTCTATCTACACCCACTGCATACTGCCTATGTCCTGAGGCATAATATAATCATAACTAATCTTGGGGTTTTAAAACGGATATATTGTTTTTATAGATGAGAATTATAATGTGAATAAATTCTAAAGTGTTTTAAAGAAAATGATGGGGGCTCACTGTTAGGTCATGTACCTCCTGCTGTAAAATATATTGCTTTCAATAAGTTAATTTCACAGATAACAAAGTGTTTATTTCAATATCAAAGACAACATTTTGATGACCTGTATGTTAAATTAAAATCTTAGCAAAGTAAAATGAATAAAAAATAGTCAGGTTACTTTTTCATAGAAAATGTCAAGTGCAATTTACCTTTTAAAAATATTTTAGCTATTTTATTTTTATTTATATTTATTGGTTGAAAATATTTTTATTTATTTACAAGCAGAGAGAGGTAGGGAGAAGAGAGACAAGAGAACAGGCACACTAGGGCCTCCAGTCACTGCAAGTGAACTCCAGATACATGCATCACTGTATGCATCTGGCTTTGTGTAGGTACTTGGGAATCTAACCAGGGTTGTTAGGCTTTGCAGGCAAGTGCCTTAGCCATTGAGCCATCTCTCCAGCCCAATACTTTACATTTTAACAGATTAGAGTCATATTCATGAACATTGCTTTTATGCTTAGCTTTAATATCTTTGGATATCTATTACATCAGTTACTGTCTAACATGTCAGGTTGTAAGTGCTTACTGACATGTGGGAAGTTTTATAAAACATTTTGTCAAAGAAATGTATTAATTCTCAAATAATCTTTCATTTCTTCTTTAAGTTTGATGTGGACAGAAACATGAAGGTGATATCCAATCTCGCTTGAAATGTATATTCATTATATTGAACATAGAATTAAAGCCAATAGACCAGGTTCTCAAATTCTGTAACACCAGGTCTCTCAGTAGATTGGAAGTTTTCACTTACTGTTAGGTTTTTAAATTTATAATAGATACTGAAGTTGCCAGAAGGAAATGACTTTTGACTAATCAGTTATCATTGTCAATGAGAAAATGATATGCAGGAATCTGTTTCCAGCAATACAACTCTGCTGGCAAATGTGTGTGTGTGTGTGTGTGTGTGTGTGTGTGTGTGTAAACTTAAATGGTTAATATATTTAGTTTTTAGGTACAGACAAAACCTATAAATGATCAGGGCATGGTGGCTCATGGCTTTACTCGCAGGACTCAGGAGACTGAGGTAGGGAGGATCACCATGAGTTTAAGTAGACCCTGGGGCTACAGAGTGAATTTCAGTCAGCCTGAGCTTGAGTAAGACTGTAATTTGAAGAAAATAAAAATAAAAGAAAGAAAAACAAATTACATATAAACATTATGATCTGCTGTCTTTCCACACAAGAGGCTAAAATAGATTCTAAATAACAGTAGTTTGAAAGGAAAATATTGTATACTTTGATAATTGTAAGATTAATGAACAGTGTATTGGTTATTCTCCAGGGTTCAATATCTAGTCTCAAACTGTTCTCTGATTTATGATATTATTGATATTTTTGGAGCTGAATATATTGATACTTTGAAAATACACACATGCAAGTGTGTATTAGGTATACTGTTATTGCTACTGTATATATGTATATAGACAATTTTTATGTACATAATTATTTCTAGATGCTACTGATGTTGAAATGATTCAGGAATAATCAGATATTGACCAAAAGTAAACAAAATTTAGATCATGATTTTATAAATACTTGCATTCTCAGGAAATCATCTCACCTAGGTAATTTAATATTTTATGAAATAATTACATTACATTATGTTTCTTTTTATTTACTGTTCTTACAGTTTTAGTATACTTTTCTATAATCAAGTTATTAAAATTAATGCTAAGGTACTAAAAATTATTGTCAGTTTTAATTTACAATGATGGTAAATAATCTTAATTTATGAATCCATCTGAAATTTTGAAATGAAATGGCAAGTAATTTATAAAGGGGTGTTTTTGTATTTTTAAATAAGTGACAATGAAATTTGTCATGAGAGCAGTACATACACATTCTTTGTTACTGATATAGTCTTAAGGTCACAGGCTGTCTTGGACTTAGACAGCATTATCTAAAACTGGAAAGCTTGTGTTTATAGAAACTCAAGCTTGGATCTGTAGCTCCCTGGGTCAAAGGAGATTGCCTGTTTCTTTCTTTCTTTCTTTCTTTCTTTCTTTCTTTCTTTCTTTCTTTCTTTCTTTTTTTTTGTTGTTGTTCTTTTTTTTTTTTTTCAAAAATTTTGCTATGCAATCCTTTAAATCTGTGTTACATTAAACAAGGAGTTCCTGAGGAGCAATTTTCTTATCAATAGCTTTATATTCAATACTTCAGAACACAAGGCTAAGAAAGAACATGTATCATTCACCTCCATTCTGAAAAACGCCAAGAATAACTGAGATCCTCAGATCCTCTTGATGCTTGATTTAAAGGATGGCTCAAGGCTCACCATTAACCATATGTGCCTTTGCCTTTACCCTATCCTCACATATATTTAGCAGAATGCTATGAATATTGGAGAGGAGCTTATTTATATTGTGAATTCTTAGTCCACAGAAAAGCACTGTGACTTTTCCCATCTTTGTTGAAGAGAGCTAGAGTGCTTACCATGTACGAGACTGTGGCAACAAAGAGTCACTTCTGGAAACTAGAAGCCAACACTGCTCTAATTCCTCAGTGTAATGCTTTACATGCAGACCCCTTGATTTGTGTCTACCTATAAAGAGAAGTAAGAGAGGAGAGAGAAATTAGGGTCATAACTTGAATGTTTTGTATTGCAAGGTTTTCAGAATTATCAGTTTAATGTTTATTTTGTACTGAACCAAAGTATTTCAACATGGTGCACAATTTATTAATAAAATGTACATAATTTGCATGTTAGACAAATAACTATGACAGGAAGTATAAAGTGTATTAGAAATGTGTAAATACAATAAAATTAATCTCTTTGGGGTCTGGAGAGATTGCTTAGTGTTTATTGCACATGCCTGCAAACTTAACAACCTGAGTTTGGTTCCCCGATAGCCACATAAAGCCAGATGCACAAAATGGTACATGTATCTGGAGTTCATTTGCAGTGGCTGTAGGCCCTAGTGCACCCATTTTCTTCCTTTTACTTTCTCTTTCCCTCTTTCTTTCTTTCTTTCTTTCTTTCTTTCTTTCTTTCTTTCCTTCTTTCTTTCTTTTTTTCTTTCTTCCTTTCTTTTCTTTCCTTTCTTTCTTTCTTTCTTTCTTTCTTTCTTTCTTTCTTTCTTTCTTTCTTTCTCTCTTTCTCTCCCTCCTTGCAAATAAACACAGTATTAAAATATCTCTTAATGGATCAAAATGTTTTAAAATATTTAAGATAAGTATTATGTTAGAATGTAACAAGCTCAGAATCAATTTCATTCCAATCTTTAATTTTTTACAGGTATTTTCTTTTCTAGTCCTAAGATTGAACTTGATAGGGCAAGTAACTACTACCACTGAGTGGCAGCCTTCCATAATCCTCTTTATTAACTTATTATGTGAGTCAGAATAACTCCAAGTTCTTTGATTTGATTTGACCTTGAGGTCATTCTGTTTATCCTCCTGAACAGGTAAGATTAAAGGCTGTCTGACCAGGATTGGAATCATTTTCACAGTTGTAGATACCCAATGTTTTAATAAATAAGATTATAGTATAATTCTTCTAATATAAATGTCAGACAATTACTTTGATTCTTACTATCTACAAGTTTAAAAATTGCTTAGTAGTCTGCCAAAAGTTGTTTATAACCTTATAAGTGATAAATTGTTGGCTTCACATTTCATAGCATCTGAGTGGTTAGGTATACTTGTGTTTTACCATGACAAGTGCAGATGTATGCTGCCAGTTATAACACTGAATGTATTACACAAGCAAGACAGAACATCTGTATGAGATCAAATAGCAGACTTACAATTTTTTATCATTTTTTTATTTATTTTAATTTTACATTCATGTTGGTGCCTCTGGTAGCCTCCTTCTTGACCTCCCCGCTCAAAAGGAACCCTCATCAATGGGGAATGTGAGTCATGCATTATGGGGGTACCCAACAGTTATGGGGAAGAGGCTGGACAGTGAGCCCCCAGTGAGTCAATACCTCTGTAGCAGACAGCTTCAGGTTCGCTGAGATGAACTTCCAGACCAGACACAGTTATGGAGGAAGGGATATTATTTATTGAAGCTTACAGATCCAGGGGAAGTTCCATAAAGGCAGGAGAAGCAGCCTGCTCTCCACAGGACCAAGCAGAGAGAGAAAAAGCCAACCAGCCACCACAGCACACAGAGCAAAACCTACAGCCAAAAGGTCACACAGCACACTTCAGGAACTCCTGCTAGGCACATTTGCATATCTTTACAATGGAATCTCAAACCCACCATTAACATCTTAAGACCGGCCCCCAGTGACATTGCCTCTAGCAAGGTGATTGCAGATGCAAACTATAAAGTAATAAAACATTGAATATATTGGGGGACATATATTCAAACTACCACAACCTCCCAGCACTGGAATTATAGGGATATACTATCACATCTGGCATTTTTCATGGGCTCTTGAGATGGAACACAAGTCATTGTTTTTGCAAGGTAAACACTTTTGTGATGTAGCTATCCTCAGCCCTGGCAGGGACTACTGATACCTCATTTTTAAAGAGAAAACCTGAAACAAGGAGATGAACTGCTTTTCTCATATAACTGGCTGGAAAGAGTTAAAACCAACCATTTGAACTCAAGGAGTATGATTCTCATTTGTTCTCTCAACTTCTTTTTTCTTTCTTTCTTTTTTAAATCATTTATTTTTTTTATATTATTCTAATTACATTCATAATGGTGACTCCATTATCCTCCTCCTTGTCCTCCCTCTTCCAAAGGGACCCTCATCAATGGGGAATGTGGGTCATGCATTGTGGGGGTAGTCAAGAGTTATGGGGGATAGGCCAAGTCTCTGTGCATAATGCAACTTGTGGCTCTAACATTCTTTCCGCCCCCTCTTCTGCAAACTTCCCTGAGACACATTGTTCTCTCAACTTATATATATATATATCAGTTCACATTGCTGGCAAAAATCACCAGACCACCAAGAGCAGCTTTTGGAAAAAAGGGTTTACTTTGGCTTACAGACTATGGGGGGGGGGTGCACTCCACAATGGCAGGGAAAATGATGACATGAGCAGAGGATGGACATGATCCCCTGGCCAACAGAAGGTGTGCAATAGCAACAGGAGAGTGTGGCAAACACTGGCATGGGGAAACTGGCTATAACACCCGTAAAACTGACCCCCCAATAATACACGCCAGGAGGCTTTAATTTCCAGTTGCCATCATCTGGGAACCTAGCATCCAGAACACCTAAGTTTATGAGGGACAACTGAATCAAACCACCACATTCCACCTTTGGCTCCCATAAACTGATGACCATACATGATGTTAAATGCAATCCATTCCATCCAACTTTAAAAGTCTCCATAGTTTTTATCAATTCCAATGATATTCATACATCCTGTAGTCCAAGATCTTTTAACTGAGCCATAATACCAAAAATTGCCCCAAAAAACCCATAATGGCACAGAGAAACATTCACACTCCAAAAGATGGCATTGGGCATAGCAAAGAAATATTCAGCCAATACAAAATTTAAAACAACCAGAGCAAACATCAAACTCTGTAGCAACTCTAGTCAGGGACAAATCTCTAAGTCTGATAATTGTAACCAACAACAAGTCTCTGGTATTCCAATTCCACCCCTCCAGCTTGGGTACTCACAGTCCTGGAAGACTTCATCTGGGGCCAGCAGCTTTCCTTGGCAGCCATCCTGTGGTTCCAACATCTCTACTGCAACCCACAGTCCATCTTCACAGATCCTCTGGGTCTCCATGAAGGCATCCAGCAATCTTGCTTCACATTCCCCATGGCCATTTCCAAAACACAAGACAGAATTGCAAACTCAATGACCCTCTCTTTCCTGCATTTCTTATACTCCATAATACCAGGTAGAGTGCCAGTTTATTAATCCAGGGAGGAATAAAGCAGATTTAGAAGAACAGGACACTCCTTGAGCACTCTTCAAAAGAGTCTACATTTTCCTGTTGCCCCAGTGTAGGTCAGCTGGCCCAATCTCAATGGTTGTAATCTCTCAAACAATTGCAGATGAACGGGCAGCAGTGTAGGCCCAAATATTTCTTTTTTCTTTTTTTTTTTTTTTTTTGTGCCATATCCTTCTACTCACACCTGTCCATTTCTAAGCAATGTAACCCTGCACAACTTCTCAGGACACAGGCATAATAGCAAGCCTCTCACACAAACTGCTTATAGCCCAGTCCAGGCAAAGCTCTTTCTTACAGTCATAAGTGAAACCTCACAGTCCACAGTTCTTACTGCATTCAGGTCTTTCAACTCTGACCAGACTAATCCTTCAAGCTGTACTTATAGCATTGAAAGGCATCTCTTAGGCCAATGTTTCAAATCATTCCATATTCTTCTTGAAAATCAGCTCTAAAAGGCCAAAGCCACACAGTCAGAGTCTAGCAGCAATCCCACTACTTGGTACCAACTATTACGATTGCACTCAGGTTCCCATTACTGGCAGAAATCACCAGACCAAGAGCAGCTTTTGGGAAAAAAAAAAAAAAAAAAAGATTTATTTTGGCTTATAGACTAGGGGAAGCCCCACGATGGCAGCCAAAATGATGGCATGAGCAGAGAGTGGACATCATCCTCTGGCCAACATCAGGTTGATAAAAGCAACAGGAGAGTGTGCCAAACACTGGCAAGGGGACACTGGCTATAACACCCATAAGCCTGACCCAACAATATACTGCCTCCAGGAAGACTGATTTCCAATTGCCATCAGCTGGGGAACCTAGCATCCAGAACACCTAAGTTTATGGGGGACACCTGAATCAAACCAGCATCTGTGTGCACACAAACACACACACACACACACACACACACACACACACAATATACTCAGAAAGTTTTGGAAATTTAAAATATTTTTATTTAAATAAATACTTCTGGGATAGTGTTTTAATATTTTTAACCTGAACAAGCATTTGAGTAGACCTTATAAAACTTTATAGCTATAGATTAGGCTAAATTTTGCTACCATATAACTTACTTGGAAAAGCCAAAAATACAATTGTCAAAACTGCCTTTTGAATATTTTTATTTATTTATTTGCAAGCAGAGAGGGATAGAAAGAAGAGAAAGAAAGGGAATGGATGCGCTGCACCAGGGCCTCCAGCCACTGCAAATGAACTCCAGATGCAAGTGCCTCGTTATAGATATGGCTTTGTGTGGGTATTAGGGACTCAAACCCAGGTTGTTAGACTTTGCAGGAAAATGATTTAACTGCTGAACCATCTCTCCAGTCCCCAAATTGGTGTTAATTTTAATTTTTTTAGACAGGATCAGATACATTCATCTAGCATTGACTATCCCCAGTCTCATGTATTTGAAGATGACATTGACTTTTGATCCTCCTGGTTTTACCTTCTGAGTGCTGGCATGATGAGCGTGCATCAGTTTATACAACATTAGGGATAAATCCAGGGCTTTCTGCATGCTAGGAAACACTGTACCAATTGAACTATTTATTCAGCCCATCAAATACTTTCTAAAGAAGGAGACATTTTAACTTAATTTTTCTATTCAACAAAACAATCTGCATTTTGAAAAGGATTATACACATCACTCCAAAACAGTATATGGAACATGTTTTGGCAGATCAATCCTCTTCATTGTCCTACTTGACAAAATAAATTTATCCAATTTTGTGACAGTGTATGAGACAAAATTACAAATCTGTGTCCATTTCCCTCTTTTTATTTTAATAATGCATTGTAAAATAAAGCTCATAAGTTGAAGCATTTATGAACCTGGTAATATTTTCTTGATTCAAATGTTGCAGTCTATGATTATTTTTAGTTGGTAATTCAATATTTAAATATTTCATTTTGAATTTAATTTCAATCTTGAAATATGAAAATAATTGAACTTAGATAATACATGAAGTCAGAGACCTTAATTATAAATTATGTTATTGGCTGTCATGGTCAAAAAATCCTTGTACACTTTAATAACTAGACAATTTTGTATAGCCAAAAATGAACCCTCTGGCTACTAGCATGAATTTTGTTTTGTTTTGTTTTCTGAGGTAGGGTCTCATTCTAGCTCAGGCTGTAGCATGAACTTTTATTTTGTTAATAAAACATTGAAAATATGTTAAAGGGCTTAACTAATTAGGATGAGCATTCCATTCTATGAGTTAATATGATAGATTTGAATTGCTTGTTGAATAATAATATATATAACATCTTGAAAAAACATAAAAGTTTCATTGATGAGCTTAGTTCCATGTTCTTGAAAATTTTGTTGGTATCAAGATATTCCATTTGTCTTTTTTAAAGGACTAGAAAGATATCTTAGCAGTTAAGGCCCTTGCCAATAAAGCCAAAGGACCCTGGTTTGATTCCCCAGTACCCATGTAAAGCTAAATGCACAAGGTGGCTCATGCATCTGGAGTTCGTTTGTAGTGGCTGGAGGCCCTGGTGTACCCATTCATATTCAGTCTTTTCTCTCTCATTCAAATAAATAAAAATAATATTTTCAAATGATCTGCATGTTTAACCTAAACTCTTCAAATCATCAAAGCTTTTCTTTTCAACCCATTACCTATTCTGTGATGAACATTAAGAAAAACATGCAGGCATGGTTTATAGTTAATACATAAAAATCTGATTTTAATATTTAGTATTTCTTAATATTTATTTACATGGGGTCATTCTCGAGCCTCTTGTCACCACATATGAACAACAGATATCTGTTCCAATTATGAGCAGTGTACATGGGTGGCTTGGGAACTGAACTTGAGCCAACTGGCTTTGTAAGCATGCATGCTTTTAACTGCTGAGCCATCTTGCCAGCCCCAATGTTTCATATTTCTTATTCACATTCTACTTGCTTTGTTCTTGTGGAACTCGCATTGAATTCACTCTTCATTTTACACTAGTAGGAAATGGGAAGTGGTAAAATATTTAAACAATAATTATACCCACCTGTTCTCTCATATGCAGTAGAAATATCGATGAGATAGAGAGAAAAACATTGTAATGTGGTTTACATTTTTTTGATTATCCATTAAAAGTATTTTCCTTTGTTGGACTGATACTTTGGAGTTACTATATGTCTAAAGTGTTTCTAAATTAATTTTTCATTTTATTTAATTTTTCATATATACCTATTGAATGTTGGTCATATGTAACCTCACTCATCCTCTTGTCCTGACAAGCATTAATGGCCATTACCTTATCAGGAAGGGGAGAGGCATTCCAAGTTCCTTCCCTGTACATTACAGAATTTTGACTGGTGACATGATGTGCACTTCTTGCGCAGATTGACACAGCTGCTATAAGTTCATGAGTGCATTGGCCTTGTCAAGTCTGAGTGACAGTTCCGTGGTACTTCTCCCCACCCCCTTCAGCTCTGACATTCCTCCTATGCCTCCTCCTATGCCATCTTTTGCAGTGTCCCCTGAGCTCTGAGGGTTGGTGATTGTGTTCAGTGTAGGACTGAGCACTCACTAGCCACATATTTTTAGCACTTGACTAGTTATAAATCTCTGCATTAACTGCCTCACCATTGCTGAAAAAGAAAAGGCTTTTCTGACTGCTGAGAGCAGATTGATCTGTGGGTATAAAGATAAATATTTAGGAAACAGTTTGGCAACATATCTGTTTAGCAAGACATCAAAAGGAGATTCCTCCTTAAGGCTTAAGTTCTCCCCAGGCCTGAGCTTTTGACCTGGATTTCAGAACCGGATATGAATTCTCTTCTGTGGAGTGACCTCAAATCTAACCAGAGTATGGCTGATTACCCACATAACAACCACGCCCCTACTGTAGCACAGGAGAGATGGGCCAGTGTGGGGAGGGATAACCAAAGGGAGTTTGGGGAGGGATAACCAAAACTTAGTCAATATGAAACGGTCATAAGTCATCTGATACATTCCTTTATAGTCATGTAACTGCTTGAAATTTCAATCCAAGCTTACGTTTATGGCTATATTGATACATATATAACATGATAAAGTGGTATTCAGCAGTACTCTGCAGTGGTTCCCAGTGTAAAGACCATAGCCACTGAGTGCTGAACACACATTCAGAAAGAACAGTCTCCAAGCTCTCAGATCTGATCGACCCTGATGAGTGGACTGAGGCATTAAGAACTCATGCCATCAGAGCCTGTTCAACTTAACAGTGAGAGTTACCTTATCTCTGAGTCAGTTTTCTCATTTGCAAAATAAGAAACCTAATATGACGAGAATTTCCATGTAACTAAAATGTTCATTTCCTCTAAGAATGAACTAATCATGAGAAAGATTCACTTGCCCATAAAATCAATAAGCCAAAAATGTTATTTCAGATTAACAAAGACTCCTAGATCTAGGATGTTTGTATTATGGATATAATGGAATAAAAATAAAAATGAAGTGGAATACTTCAGATGTAATTGTACTAATTTTGTTAGCTATGGTGATCATTTTTTCTGTACATTTACAAATGAGAAAACTTATATTGCTAAAAACTAATCATCACAGTAGCTAGCATATGATTTTGATGTTTAATAGAAAGCAGAGAGGGTAGGGGTCAGCCTGAAACTGTTCAGGACAACATAGGAATTGTCAGTATTTTAAGAGAATTAAAAGAGTAGGAATGAGAGCTAGAAGGGGATCCATCATAAAGGGCCTTATAAGTTAGTGGGGATATTTATAGTTCACTTGGTACAACAGGCAAAGACAGGTACTATTCCAATTATTTTGTCTCTGACGCATTTAGTTTATTTCTTGAGTCATAATTTGCCCTAATAGCTTCTGAATTTTCTCAAAATTCACTCATGATTATATTGTAACTAATGTCATGTGTGTGTCACTTGGACTTCCACTCTGTAATACACTCTTTTATTTATTACCTGCAGGGTTCTGTTTTGTTTCTTGCTGTACATGTGAAGTAATTTAAAATCACAGCAGATACTGTTTATACACAGATGAGAAGGCCATCTGAAACTTAAATTGATATCATTACTTTTCTGTGTTGAACCATTCCATCTGTGGGTCTATTTTCTGAGCAGCCTATGAAAATCCCTTTCTACTTTCCTTCCCCTAAGATAAGATGATGCTCTCTAAACAAGGGTTAATGGAGGAAACAACACACACACACACACAAACACACACACACACACACACACACACAACCTCATCCAGAAACCTTCAGTGAACACCTATTACTCCAAAGATTAATTCCATCATCCTCCATTTGTCTTATGAAGCACTAATGACTTTTAAACTCCTGATTACTTTTTTGCTTGACCATTTATCATTGCATATGGGTGGGATGAGACTGACAAGCAGGGAATAAAGAGATAGAAGAGTGCTCCTGACAAAGTTCATGGTAAAAATAGTTAGAAATGAAGATGATAAAAATACACACCCATCTGAATCTCTGAAAAAGATGAAAGCAATTTTCCAGTACTGTTTCTTCTGTCCAGAACACTTTGCTTCACATTCCTTCCTGCTGGATCCCTGCATTTTTGTGCTGTCTCAGCTTAAAAATCATCTGTGCCAGAAGTGTTCTCTACTTTATTTTAATCTAACCCCCCCTCTTCTAGAAAGACCAAGTCCTCTTGTACTCCCACAGCATTTCCTTATATGTGACTGATTTTTCTCCTTCTTACTAACTTATATTTCATGATGAAATTCTTTGTCTACTACATTCCTAGTAGCCAGCAGATTAACTCCCATATTGTGATGCTTAATAAATACCTTTTGGAAGATTGAGTAGAAATAACCAGCTACTTATATATGAGCTTAAGCATTGTACTGATCACTTTGTATACACTCTCTCACCCAGCCTTCTATAAACTTATGACAAATAATTGTTTTCACCCACATCTTCCATATATCTGACGAAACTGAGTCTTAGAATGGGAAACTTGACCACAATCTTCTGACAAAGAACAAATTGACTTCTTATTCTTTTGTATCAGTTACATTCCCTTGTTGGGACAAAATTCTCAACCAGAAACAGCTTATGGAAGGAAAGGACTCAATTCAGCTTATTGTATCAGCAGTTAGGGTCCATCATGGTGGGGTACACAAGGCAGGAATAGGAAGCTAGCATCACATGTCAACAGGAAGGAGAAAGAGAAAAGAGAAAATGTGAGGTTGGCTGTAACATATAAAGACATATCTCCAGTGATTTACTTCCCCTAGCAAATCTTTACCCCCTGAAGATTCCACAAACTTCTCAAACAGTGCCAGTAACTGGGGGTGAAATATTCAAACACATGAGTCTGTGGGAGATAGTTTTCATTCAAACCACCATATCTTTATATTATAATAATTTCTTCCTGGTCTTTTCTGTTTATCTCTTTGCTTTTGTTCACCCAGGCTTTGTACACAATACCTCTCAAAAGCACAATCTTAGTTTAAACTGTAAAGATAATAAACTGGCAACTTACAAAGAAGGGGAAGAACTCAACCAAAATTTCTTTTTCACATTCCTTCCTGCTGGATCCCTGCATTTTTGTGCTGTCTCAGCTTAAAAATCATCTGTGCCAGAAGTGTTCTCTACTTTATTTTAATCTAACCCCCCCTCTTCTGGAAAGACCAAGTCCCCTTGTACTCCCACAGCATTTCCTTATATGTGACTGATTTTTCATGCCAAAGGCTATGGCAGTGACTGGAGAAATTTATATACTATTAAGATAACTCTAAGTTATAAGTCAGCACCTAGGAAGGTGAGGGAAGAAAAAAATAGGTACTATAAAAGAGAAAGTGAGTATAGAGTGGAGAGAGAGAGAGAGAGAGAGAGAGAGAGAGAGGGAAGAAAGAGAGAAGCAGGAAAAGATTAAGTTTGGTCTTCATGATGTTCTCTCCAGTTTCCTGTGGTTCGGGTGTTCCCTCTGCGGGGCTGCTGAAGGATCAATGTTTTAGCCTGGTTTTCAGAATAAAGGGTTTTATAGTATCATTTCCTTTTTGCGGGGGACAGGCAAGAATACAGTGTTCTTGGCAATCACTGAACCAGAAAAAGGCTGAAGGAGATAAACACAGAGAACATCTCACTCCAACTAAGCCAGATATCCAGAGACACAGAGGCTCCCAAAACCTTATCACTGAAGTAGAACTAAAATGACCCCAATGTGGCTGAGGGAAATTCACAGAAGAGGGGGCAGAAAGAATGTTAGAGTCACAAATTGGGGCATTATGCACAGAGACTTGGCCTACCCCCCCAGAACTCTTGACTACCCCCACAATGCATGACCCATATTCCCCATTGATGAGGGTCCCTTTGGAAGAGGGAGGACAGGGAGGAGGATAAGGGAGCCAACACTATGAATGTAAAATCAGAATAATATAAATAAAAATAAATTATGGGAAAAAAGGTAACTAAGTTTCTTTATTCCATTTCTTTCTTCTCTTTGACAACATTAACTTCACATGTTTACAATCTGCATTTGCATTTGTGCATTCATCAGTTATCAGTTTATAGCATGTACTTTGAACTCTGTTGATGTGCCTGCTGATGATTAAAAGATATCTTGGTTCATTTGTTTTACAAACAGTCAGGAAATAAAACCAATATTTTCCAATAGGATTTAATTTGAAATATTTATGGACTTTTGCTCATGGTAAATCTTTTTGATTGCTTAAGAATGATCCTACACACTGTGTATTTAGCCAATGTTACATCATGAAAAAGAAATTTTGGTTGAGTTCTTCCCCTTCTTTGTAAGTTGCCAGTTTATTATCTTTACAGTTTAAACTAAGATTGTGCTTTTGAGAGGCATTGTGTACAAAACCAAAGTATTACAAAAGTGTTATTTCAAAATCCAAGTCTTATATCCAAATCTTGCATAAAATCAAGATCAAGGTACCACAAATAAATGCTTAGTTCACTTACATGGCTCTTAATCTTGATGTTTATTAGATGTCATTTAAATGTTACCCTCAATAATATTTGTAGAGAAAAAGACAAATTCAGGTTGTTTCAAAATACCTAGTCAAATCACATTTAAATGTGACTACCCATTATTTATAAAACACATAAAAGGTTTCATGATATTGTTATAGATAAAGGTTTCTATTTTATAGGGAATTGCTATATTTTTTTCATGTAAATCAAAAGATTTAATTATGTATCCTAATTACAGCATACCTAGTAGCACTGCCTTATTTTCAATTACCACAAATGCATTTACTATACTGAAGTTCAAATTTATTTTTCTTATACAGAATCTTGTAGAATGTACAATATGAAAGTACTGTTCACATTAGTGGGCATTTCACATATGGTAGACAATAAAGAACCATGTCATGGTAAAATAAGTCGATTTTCTATTGGGTCTTATGTAGTCTTCAAAAGAATTTCTGTGTTATAAAAATGTATTTTAAACATATTTTTTTTTCTGTTATGTTTGTGGTCCATGTGCTCTCCAGAACATTATGGCTGATGAAACAAACTAAAAGTTTACTTGAGTTCCTCAATCCTAGGCAGACAAAATGTAAGGCGGGCAATCCATATGGCCTAGTTTTTGTATCTTTTAGCTATGTTTTTTTTCTTGTGCTTAATATTCCCCCGTTACACACAACTTTATGAGAAAAATACTGTATGGCCAATAATAAGAAAATTATATCTCATGGTAAAGGTGGGGAGGAGAAAGGGATATCTTTAAAGTCACTGATTTTGTCTAAGATTAAGATCTTTAATAAATAGGTTATATTCACTAAGTGAGCATACTGAGAGTGATCAAAGTGGGAAAACAATGACCAGTGTGAAAGCAGATGAGCATGTGATATTCAGCCCAATTTAAGCAATGTTTTGGTTTGCATGGGGGCCTACTCAACTATTCTTGAAATGACAAAAGTCTAAAATGGGTTTTGAGATGTCAAGTTTTTCTGTTGGTGACAGTTTTTTTTTTCTCTTAGCTTTCTATTAATGGCTTAAAATACTTAACAAATATTAAGAATACTTGAGGAATCGAGAGCTTGTCTAGGAAGCAACAGAACAAACTAGAATACAGAATTCAGAAAAAAGCACTTCCTGAGCTTCAGTCAAAAATAAAGTAGGTAAGATTCTTCATGATTCAGCCATTCCTGCTTTTTAGACTACATTTGTCAATCTTATAATGTGCTCTAACATTACTTACTAAGTACACATTATGGCTGTCATATAAACCAACCTTGTCACAACCACATAGGCTATGCACTTGTTAGTGCCTCTATTCCTTCCACCAAAATTCTTTTCCTCTAGTTATTCACATGGCTGACATCTGTGCATAAATTATGTTGTAGTTGAAATACTGACATCTTAAGGAGGCCATTTAGCTGATCTTTACTTTGCTTATTGTCATTGTAGTTCAAATTCTTATCGTAAATGCAATAGTTCTTTATCCATGTTTAAGCATATGCTGAAGTACTCATTTGGGCATATTCCAAACATAGTGTCAGAAGGGTTTGTGAACAAGTGAAGGTTCAGAAAAGGCAAGCAAGAAGATGGTTAGGTGGAAACCCATTAGGAAATAAGCATAACTAGAGGGATGAATCTTTCATAGGTAGAAATTCATGACAACAGAAAATTCTGGAATGCAATACCAGGATCAATACTCAAAGAACTATGGGGCTGGTGAACTATTTATTCCTAAACAGGGCAAAGGATTCAGTTAGTGAGCTCTCCTTAGGTTAGTGAATATAGATGGTCCATTAGCTTACTTAGAACATTAAGTATCAGTTTCCTTAGCTCTCTGATTGCTTTTGCCCTTAACTTAGCACATTTGGTACTCAAATTAACCTAGGGGAGCAACTTCATATCCTATTATTGCAGATTCAGTCCAAAAATATTATTAGCTATAACCAAACACATTGGGAAGTTTTGTTGACTCTGAGTTCAGTAGTTAAATAGTATCAAATACACTAGAAAAGGCTATTCTTTATTGATTAATATTGACATTTTAATTTTAACATAGACATTTTTTCAATGCTATATATATTAATTAGGTAATGTCTTTTCATATTTATATACATGATATATATATAATGATAAATGTGTATTAAATCTTAGACAAAGACATAAGTTACTTATCTTTTTAAATATTTATTTATTTATTTGAGAGAGATAGAGAGAGGCAGAGAGAGAGAGAGAGAGTATTCAAGGGCCTCCAGCCATTGCAAACAAACTCCAGATACATGTGCCTCTTTGTGCATCTGGCTTAAGTGGGTCCTGGGGAACCAAACAATGATCCTGTGGCTTTGCAGGCAAGCACCTTAATGGCTAAGCCATTTCTCCAGCCCTAAATTACTTATCTTAAGGTATTATATAATATATATATTATATATATAATATAGTATATAATATATATATAATATATATAACATATATAATATATATATAATATATAACATAGCCTCACAAATTTGATAAAATAGAATAGATAAAATAGAATAAATAAAATAGAAACTACAGATACATTATAGGTCACAGGTTTGGTTCAACATAAAGGGCTGAATGTGGTGATAATTGTTTGTTTGCTTACTGACAGGACTTCACACCATGCTGACTATCACAAGGGAAGTGGCAGGAAATGATTTTATAGAAGAACCACTCTCAAGATAACTCATTATCCCATTAGGCTATTATTGCAGTCAGCTTCTCATTGCTGGAAAAAAAACTCCTAACCAGAAGCAGCTTAGGGGAGGGCAGGGTTTATATTATGCTTACCACTTCCAGGGGAAGCTCATCGTGGCTGAAGAAGCTGGCTCACTCCCATAGATCCATAGTACAGAGACCAGCACCAGCAAGCATATGCACAATTAGCTAGAGCTCAAACTGGCTTTCAACACATCTAGTATGGTGGGACTCAAGATCTGTCCCCAGTGACATGCCTCCTCCAGCTGTGTTCTGGAGACTTAAGTAGGTAGACCAATCTTGATCAAAAATACATGAGTCTATGGTACAATTTACACTCAAAGCACCACAGCTGGTCATCACATGAATGTATTAACTTGTTCATGATGACAGTGTCCTATATTGTTTTGAATCTAATCATTATCTTTTAGCATCTGAATGTGAAAACGAACTCTCAATGACTTTTAGAGGAGACAAACTATATATATGCAATAGTAGGAGATAAATTTGGACTTCAATTTTTAAAAAAATGGGGTCTGGAGAGATGGCATATCAGTTAAGGTGCTTGCCTGTGAAGTCTAAGGACCTGGGTTTGATTCCCTAGTATCCACGTAAGCCATAAGTACAAGGTGGCACATGGGTCTAGAGTTCATTTAAAGTGGCTAGAGGCCCTGGCACACCCATTATTTCCCTCACTCTCTCTCTCACACACATAAGTAAATAAATTAAAATAAACAAAAATAATTAAAAATGAGAAATTATTCTTAGGAATTCAACAGGTTTGCTTGAAATCAGGCCAGTTCTATTTTTAATATTCTACAATTATCTTTTAAATGATACCATTATTGTATATGCACATACACATATGCAGACAATGCATTAGAAATTTGATTATGCATTCAAATCAGTTGTATTAATAATCTTATCTATTTTCTAACACTATGTTAGACATTGAAATTAAATTAAGATTATACAACTTATTCCTTCAGGTTTTCTCAATCTTAAGAATGGGAAGGATTCCTAAAGAAGAAATTATACCAATATTATGTGTTATTACAAAGATGTGAATAGGGCAGAGAAAAGCAAGGGCTTGTTCTGCTTAATGAGGCCAGGGAATATATTGAAGAGAAGATGTGTTGAACTAAATTCTAATGAGGCAGTTGGAAATGTTCCCAAGTGAGGAAGACACCAGAATAAAAGAAAAAACATGTTAATATTAAAAGGAAGAGGATGTTATAGGGAAAATAAGCAGCTCATCACAGGTCGAGTACAACCATATGCCTGGGAGAAAAGACTCTTCCTTCTCTCTCTCTCTCTCTCCACCCCCCATTTCTCTGTGTCTCTTAAATAAATAAATAATTAAATAGCACCATGTAATATGCGCGAGTTTATCATGACATCTACATTGTTAGCCTTATGGTGAGGTACTATAATTCATTCTTGTGGTAGTAGCCACCAAGGTGGTTCCTGGTCATCCAAACTGTGACTAATACCCATGTACAGTTACTGCTCAGATGGTATGATGATTTAAGTTCTGCTGTCAACTTGATCTGATTATGAATCCACACATATTCCTCTTGGTTGAGTTTCTGAGGTTGCATCCAGAAAGGATTGACTGAAGGAGAAAGTCCTTCCTCCAGGGTGAATTCTTTCCACAGAGTGGGCAGCACTCCCAGCATGGGAGTCGGGGGGTTATAAAAGGAATCTCTGAGAGAGCCTGGCTTATGTGCTACTTGCTGCTGAGTACTTTCACTTGTATGAATCTCTATCCTGTTCAGCAATCCTTTGTCAGTATTGGAACCACATTTCCTCAGTCTTCCAATGTGGACTGAAGACCAGACGCTCTCCAGAAAGACTTCAGGCCTTCAGTACTGGATTGGGACTGCTGAGGCATCCAAGCTACATGGGCTGAGCAGCTACTGGGTTACTTGACTCTTGGGCCTGAAGACTGCTGTTATTGGACTGCAATAAGCTAATCCAACAAATTCCCTTTTTCATATAATTCATTCTATCAGTTCTGTTCTTCAGGAGAACCCTGACTAATACACCACATCATAAAAGATAGGTCTGTGTGACCCACAGTGTAAAGCAGACCTGATAAACTGTTGCTTATAAAGTGGATTTATACAAAAGTTTATGAGTAAACTGTGGTTTTGCTCAGTGTGTAGTTGTCTCTCTTGACCTTCCTGTCTCTTTCTAATACACACACACACACACACACACACACACACACACACACACACCATACATATACATGCATGTACATGCATACTCATTTATTGTTTTTTTTTTTACTCTAGACAAGCCCTATCCTATTCTGAGAAGATATATTGGACTTTTTCCCACAGCCCACGTGACTGAGCATAGAACAAGAATCCAGCTGTCTGTCCACTCCTATGATTGCAGCTGGGGCCAACTACCTTGTCACCTCATTAGAGCCAGAATCATCTAAATGACCTATCCCGGCTTCGTGATCTGATCCAGAGATGCTAATATGAGATAAGCATGTACAGTCAAATTATACCCACATAGAGTTTGAAATGTAGAAATAAAAGAAAGAAAACATATTTATACCAAGGTGTGATAGTATCTGAACTGTAAAGAAAAATGAAAATACAACCAAATCACACAAAAAGATGCCAACTGATTTAATATTTGACTCAAAATATGTTTATTGCACTGTGGTTCTCTTGATGCAATTTACAAACATATCCTGAGAATTACATCCTATAGGAACTATAGGTAGTTATTGCTCAACTCTAAAACTAGGTAAGAAGTTGTAGCAGCAAACAAACATACAGTTATCTCAAGATGAATCTATGCATGCCATCCTTCAAAGCAATGGATGGGCAAAGGTGTGCACACAGCTCACTGCCCTTTGTTTTCCTCAAGCTTTTCTATTGTGGCACACATGTAGCATGAGAGTAGCTTTGGAGATACAAAAAGATACGGGGCAGGGTGTGGTGGCAAACGACTTTAATTTCAGCACTTGGGAGGCAAAAGTAAGAGGACTGCCATGAGTTCAAGACCAGTCTGAGACTATGTAGTGAATTCCAGGTCAGCCTGGGCAACAGCAAGACCCTACCAAAAAAAAAAAAAAAAAAAAAAAGAAAGAAAGAAAGAAAGAAAGAAAGAAAGAAAGAAAGAAAGAAAGAAGAAAGAAGAAAAAGAAATGGGAAACTGCAAAGCTCAATGCTAAATGTTGACTTGGTTTCAATAA
Organism: Orientallactaga sibirica; assembly: GCA_036365145.1. Classification (NCBI taxonomy): domain Eukaryota; kingdom Metazoa; phylum Chordata; class Mammalia; order Rodentia; family Dipodidae; genus Orientallactaga; species Orientallactaga sibirica. The sequence continues at coordinate 29,163,175 of JAEOAD010000012.1, read as the reverse complement.
AACCAGTCCAATATCTAACATATACTCATATTTTTAAATTTCCTTTTTCCATAGTGATTCCATAGATAAATGAGAAGTTGGCCTTCACGTTCTATAAATTTATAAATTGCACTCTTCTTTCTTCCTACAGTATTTTGATTTAAAACAATTTCAGCTGCAATCTTTGTTTTATCTCGGACGCCCCAGTATTATTGCCCAATTCCTTGTTACATAAGAGCAGTTCTTGTTTTGGAAAACGGGCATTATATTACATTTCTTGGTGTCATCTCACACATATCCACCCTGCCAACACCATACTAGTACAGATAAGCAGCAGAAGCTGCAGCTCTGCAATCAACTACATTTTATAATATATGTGACAAAGGGTATTTCTTTTCCTTTTCATCATTTATTATCATAACTGTATAATCATTTCTTGTATATTTAAATTATTAAAAATATTTCAATGCCTTCTAGAGGTTTCAGTTGAGGAGCTGAAACAGAAACAGAAATAGTCTAATTCCTTAGGGATGAACTCTGCCAATGAATTAAAATGAATTGCCAAAGATTTTAGTGGCTTGATTAAAACAGTCATAACTTTTGGCTTTTCACAACAAAGAAGCAAAAAGTATCAACATGAAAAAAATGATTGGAAATGTTTTCCTCCATTATTTTGTTCAAGTTTTTCTCCAGTAAGAGGACCTCCATACTTAAATAGAAATAATTTTTAATGTTTTACATATTTGTTTTCAAAAACCAAAATCAGGATGGTGAATTAATCCCATGTTTTACTTTCTTTAACCAGAGAATGAAATGGAGTTGTTGAGTGTCTTCTCATCAATTGGAATGCTGTTTGTTGAAAAAATAATTCTTTCATTTACCTTTGTTCCTTGTCTTTATCATAACCGCTATGGGAATAAAAAGAGAAAAAAATCAAAATTGAGGTATACAATTTCATTGATTATGCTATTTAATTTTGGAGTTTTGAGTCTATTTTAAACCATACAAATCAGTATATTTTCTGGAAATGCTCTGCTATGTTCCAGGTACCTACCTCACAGATAAAGTTTCCACCTGCCAAATTTTCAGATTATCCAAGAAGTTAGATGTAAGAATAATAAGCAAAAATGTAGCAGCTCCTAAACTTGCTCATAATTAGACTTTTGGTTTTTTAGAAATGTTATGTAAAAATATGAATTGTGGCCTGGATATAGGCTTGTAGTTAAAGCGCTTGCCTGTAAATCCTAAGGACCCTATGTTCAATTTCCCAGATACACAAGGAGGCACATGCATCTGGAGTTCGTTTGCAGTGGCTAGAGAACCTAGCACACCCATTCTCTCTCTCTTCCTCAAATAAATAAGTAAAATATTTAAAAACATATGAATTGTGTTACCAACAGAATGTATAATCAAGGTAATCTGTGATTAAAGTCTGTCTCTCTCTTTTCTCTTTCTCTCTTGTTAAAGTACTGATGAAGTCCATTAGACAAAACTACCCTCAGGGAGGCAGTGCTATGAGAATCCAAGCTCATTCACCTCAGTCTGAAGTCCTCATATGTCCAGTAGACAAAACTACTGGTAATAAGAGTAAAGTGGGAACTCTAGAGAATATTTCTCTTTCCATTCTGCTTCACACTCTGCTTCTCTTGCATGTTCAGCACTTTTCCTTTGGCATTTAATATTAGGAGTCCAGTTTCCTCCCATTCCCCATACCTTGATGAGCAGATTTTCATACCTTTTCATACCTCTTAACCTCCTTTCTCTGCACCTTCCATCATTTTTCTACTTTAACTTCTCAGATTACTTCCTTGAGATCATTTTGAATCAAGGAATCTTTGCTTAAGGCATTTAAAAAGATCATGTTGGGGCTGGAGAGATGGCTTAGCGGTTAAGGTGCTTGCCTGCAAAGCCAAAGGACCTTGGTTCGATTCCCCAGCACCCATGTAAGCCAGAGGCACAAGGTGGCGCATGCATCTGGAGTTCATTTTCAGTGGCTGGGTGTCCTGGTATGCCCATTGTCTCTCTCCCCCCTCCCTCTCTCTCTGTGTGTCTTTCCCTCTCTCAAATAAATAAATAATAAAATATATTTAAAAAAAGATCATCTTGAATCACATATTATTTGGGCTATTATTTACATCTCATGAAATACATGATGTACACCTAAAAAGCTATAGATTAACTGGTTGCAACACTAAACACATTGTGATATCCTTGTTCCTCAAATTGATTGAAATATAGTTTTAATTTTTGAAACAGTAAAAATATTACATGTATGCTCACACTAAATTTCCTTTGAGATGTTCTCTTTGTAAAATTGTAGGAATGTTAATTGAAGAGATTTTGGGGTTGACTTTTGGGGAGAGTTGTTTGTTCAGGGACTTCAGACTGTTCTGAATGAGCATGGCTTCTCACTGCCCTCGCATTAAACAATTTTCACCCATTTACTTATTCCTTGCATTAGTTCTTTGAAGCAATATAAGCAGCTTCTGATTATATATGTACAGATTTCAACATAGGAAAGTAACCAAAGCTTCCAAATAGTGCTAGTTCTAGTACACAAACAGACTCATTGACTAATGATGTTAAGCTTTTCTTATTCTTGGTGCTAAGCTATCAGGCTTTTAATCATAATCTGGCCAGTGTTGTACACTGTCATACATTGCCCTATCTAGCTCCAAAATAAATTTCTCTACCCCTCTATTCTCCTTGGGTCCCTGTGCATCACACTTCCTCCAACTAGGACTCTTGGCCTTGGCGTGACTGGGTCTTCACTCACCCTGGGCCTGCCATAGAGTTTGCACTAACATCCTGTGCACTAACATAAGCAATCATCAAGATGGTGGATGAGAGCTTCAAAGAAAGTGCTTCCATCTCTTTCTTTTATTTTTAAAATTTTTATTTTATTATTTCATTTTTGAGTAAGAGAGGAGAGAAGGAGGAAGAGAAGGAGAGGAGGAGAGAGAATAGGAGTGCCAGGCCTTTCAGCTGCTGTTAAGGAACTCCAGATGTATGTGCCCCCTTGTGGCACAGGTGCAACATTGCATGCTTGCTTCACTGCATCTGGCTTATGTGGGACCTGGAGATTGGAACATGCATTCTTAGGCTACACAGGCATGTGCCTTAACTGCTAAGCTATCTCTCTAGCCCATGTATCTCTTTCTTTAAAGATGCAACTATAGTGAACATCCAGAGGATCCCAGGCCTCCAAATCATGAGCCATTTCAAGTATTAACAAGAAAATCTATTTTTTTCTCTGTAAGCATATAAACACACCTCCTCCCACCTCCTATGCCTCCTTAAGACATATGCCAAAGTCCTTTTTCTTTCTAGTCTCTTATTTTGTTTCTCTACCTCTCCAGTTCTCTTTGTCCTTGTTGGGTTTTACCACTACCACCCATGCCCTGTTCATTTCTTATTCAGTTGGGTTTCTCCGAGGAGGAAGAAAATGGGTGTATTTAATTTACTGTGGGTTTGTTGCTGTTGTTGAAAGTCTAAAATATTTTATTTAAATTTTTATTTATTTGTGTGTGTATGTCTGTGTGTAAAGGTCAGAGGACAACTTTCTCTACCTTTTTTACGATTAAAGAAATATTTTAACATTTTTAGGTGAAAGCAACAAGATGTGGCGAAGAATTGGGGTAGGGTGCAAGTGTTAAGATTTCTGAGCATATCAAAGCTGCCTATTGCATTTCAGACTTGAGCAGTATCCAGAAAGAAGTCACACTAGCTGGGGCCTGAGACTGACTTGCATTTTAGCTGGTGGAGAAAAAGAGTAAAAGACATGGAGGTGTGAATCCACTTTTTTTGAAATGAGATTTTTTTTTTTTTTTTTGTACTTGAAAACAACTGCCAGACTGTAAAGGGACATCCAACCAGCTGACCCACGAGCCTTGGATGTTTCCAGATTTATGTAGGTGCTTTACATGCATGCTGCAGAATTGTACTCAGCCTTTAACCAATGAGTATATCCCCAGCCCATTTTGTTTTTAATGTATGAAGACAAAAACCCTGGCATGAAAATATTGGTCTTTTGGGTCAGAATCCCAAACTGACTTTAGTGTGCCATAAAGAGAGCATCAGTTGCAGGTGATAAGGAATGTCATGGTTGGCCTGGGATGAAGGCATCTTGGCTCTTAAGTTCTGACCAGAGTGCAGATGTGAGTCTGAAGGGCTCTGCTTGGTAGCTCTGCATTGTGCAAGTTTTCCTGTCTCTATGCTCCTATAAACAACAGGAAGATATTCCCACTGTTTACTACTGTTCCAGGGATCCCAGGAGCTTGCGATTTTAAAGTTGATGAGCAGAACGTGCACATACACTAAATCCTCACAGCTATCTGTTTCCTTCCTTCATATATCCTCTAAAAAAACTATTCATACACAATGTGGGCACTCATATATTTCTTACATGAATGAAATATGAGGATGGATAATTTTGATCTGTTCAATTTATATGCTAGGAGGCAGCATTGAGTAGTTTGGGAGGGGCAAGAAGTTAAATGGTTTTGGATTTAAGTGTGTACAGTTTTTTGCCAGAAGACATCATATAATCTAAGAAGTTTGGGAGAGATCAAATGTGCTGTAGATGTCAGAATTATTTTTTCTGTGCTGCATTAGATATATGGCTACTCTCTTTAGCCCTTATGCAAAACATATTTTTTTTCTCTGTAAAAACATTTGCTTACAGCTTCTAAAGTTCTGGGTGCAGATTATTCCACATATTCTCACCTCAGACTTAGCAATACAGAAATTTTACTTTTAAAACTGCAAATATTGGCACACCAAGGCAGAATGTATCTGACATAATATTAAGGGATAAGATTGTCTCTGAATATCATTAAACTGTGAAAGACAGTAGAGCTTAAAGAAGGTTAAATTGATACAGAAAGTCAGGTCACCTTGGTCTTTGAATTTTCTCAGCTTCAATTCATCATTGATCTGCACTTTGTTATGCTTAGTTTTAAAACAACTGAATGAGATGGAACACATATCACATAGTTCATACGTACTTAGGGCACAATACAGGGCTTTCTCACTTGTCCTCAGAGTTGACAATAATCATCACAAACAATTTCAGAACAATTTGGTCTTCCCAAAAGAGAAAACCCCATAACCATCCTTTCTCAGAAATGTTACAGGAATTGCGAACAAATTACGAGAGGCAAGGCAACAAGTCCTCTGGGCCTCTCCTTTGGACTCTGTGGGGCAACTCAGAAGCTGATGACCCTTATTTCAGCAGGTCCACTTTTCCTAGTGACCTGTCAGTCACCCCAGGAGGCACTTTCCAATTTGACGGAGTAAACCTGCTTCAGCTCCTCCTACTTCTCAGCGGCTAGGAAATCCTGGAACAGTTGCCCTGGAGCCGCTTGTGGTGTTAGTAACTTGATACTGAGTTGCATTTTAAACAGAGAAGTAAATGAAGAAATGAAAATAATGACCCAGCAGCCTCACTCCAACTCCCAGTTTTGCCAGACTGTGTAATGGGACAGAGGCAAAGCATCTGGCCCAAGAGTTCCACCCTGGGCGCCGCGTACAGTTTGCTGTGACAACTGAGAGCTGAGTCTTCCTGGACGTACTTGTGTGGTTGAGCCCGGAAGGGGTGTCCAGGGCCCGGGACAGTCTTGGGGTAGGAAGGAGGGCTGGGCGATGCCTGTGGGGCCGGAGTTCTTGCAGAGACACAACTCAAGTCTCCCAAGGACCAGTGGCCCACCACCCCCACGTCCCCCGTCTCGCTCCAGCCTGTTGCTCTCCCCGAGGCTCCAGGTCGGTTTTTCCCGGTGACTTTACTGTGACTTCCAAACTCCTGGGTCCAGGAACACCTCGGAGTTTGCCCCCGCCTCCTGCGGGCCCCTCAAGAGTCCTGCACCCCGGCCAGCTCGCAGAGAGGATGAAACCGTCCTGGCTGCAGTACCGCAAAGTCACCGGCGCGGGGGGACTCGGGGCGCCCCTGCCCGGGTCCCCTTCGTCCTCCCGAGGAGCCGGCGCAGCGGCCCGTAGAGCTTTGGTGGCCTCGGGCCCGCGGGCTGGTCTCGGGCCCCGCGGCTGCAGGGCGCTGAGCTCGGGCGGCGGTGGCGAGTACAAGACTCACTTCGCAGCCTCAGTGGCAGACCCCGAGATGTTCTGGGGTAAAGCCGCCGAGCAGATCAGCTGGTACAAGCCCTGGACCAAAACGCTAGACAACAGACACCCTCCTTCCAGTAGTTGGTGAGTGACTTCTTAGCCCTGGCTGATGTCTCCTCGCTTCTGCGATGTCAGGGGCTGGATGTTGCTGGGATCTGGAGACAGGAGTTCCACCAGGAATGAAAGTCGAAATTTGAGATCTCCCTAGATCTTCCCATTTTTTGTTTGATTTTAGTATCTTGCCTACTTTTGAGGTATTTCTTTACCTAATGCGATCCATCCCAGTTTTTTTTTTTTTTTTTTTCTTCTTCTTCTTCTTTTTCTTTTCTTTCACAAACCAGATGTTTACCTGCAGGGCTCTGCTGCAGGGCACTGATGTTGAAGGTTTAAAAAAACAATGGTCAGCCTCCAGGGACAGGGCAGACCAGAAGGGGAGTCACCAGATAAACAAAGCACAGTGCAACGAATTAGGGAAACATTACCATGGACCCTGACACTGTGAGGAGGAAGAGGGTTGAGGAAAGACTTCAATCCAAGCAGGGTTTTGGAAAGCAGTCCAAGGTGTAGAAAACAGCTTGAAGTGACTGACAGCCATTGGCTGGAGCCATGGGGAAAGGGTCTGCTGAGTCTGGGGCTATAGCAGGGAATAGGTAGCTGGGAGTGAACCTAGATCCTTAGGCCTATTGTGCATATGACATGATATCAAGGATAGCCAGAGTGCAGGTAGCGGCCAGCTGGTGTTAGGGGTCATCTTCTTCCTGGAGGTGCAACTATCAGTAGTGCTGAGCACGATGTTTACATCATAGTGAACAGGATGCATCAGAGAATAGACGCCACCCTTTTCAGGATGGAAAGGATGAGGCGCACAGTCCATAAGAGACTCCGTGGGTGCTCTCCCTGCGTTCCCCACTGGAATATGGTTGCTGTCATCTGCTTTTCCTTCAGAGAGGACTTTACCTGCAAACGTTTGAAAACCACTGCTTAGCAATGAGATGAGCGGATGACGTATCAAGTTGACCAAGGCCTGTTAATCAGAAAAGGGAATGTGGAATAACTTGAAAGGAGTGTGTCCTCACCATGTCTTTTCCCCTTATGGTGTGAGTGTGTGTGTGTTTATGTCTCTCTCTCTCTCTGTGTGTGTGTGTGTGTGTGTGTGTGTGTGTGCATTTACATGATGTTTCCTTCAGAATGGAAGTAACTTGTCCTTCCAATTCAATTTATTTTTCCAATAATACTTGGATTGATCTGCTTTTCCATGCCAGACAATGAACTAGACATTAAGTGTATACAGTGGGTGACAAACAGGCTTTGCTTTCTGGGCTTGAGTGCCTGGCTTTGACTTTTGCTTTGCATGGATAACTGTGCTCACAGTCAAATGACTCTCTGTGCGTCATTTTTTTCTTTTCTCAAGAGAAAATTACAATTTTGAGGAATAGCTGGATGAAAGACGGAGAGTACTTTTTGATTGGAGTAGACCAGTTGAATGTTAGAGGCAGCATCATTTTAAGGACAGGAAACCCTTCACTGTTTCTCAGATTAAAGCAGACATTAATGCCTCAATTTTTTTCTTAAAGCTCAGTGTTCATATGTCTTTCATAACATATTGAATTCTAATGATCTTATGTGGCCATCTTCACCACAAAAGCAAAGTACAGAGATTTTGGTTAAGAAGCCTCTAATATATTCTATGTAAAAACTACAGAAGGCCAAACTTAAGGCTGAGACAATGGCATTGACAGAGAAAGGGAGATGGAAGGGAGTCCACAGGACCATGGTCGGTCAGTGAAGGCTCAGAAAAGGGAAGAGAAAGTCGGATTCAACGTGTGAAATAAATGGGAACTTAAGATACTGGCGGTTTCCTTTCTAGTAAATTGATTTTTTTCAGTAAACTTTAGTGGTTTGGTTAAATTTTCTGAAACTTATGCAAATAAATTGTTGGTTTTAGTGAGATCTTTAAAAAGGAGTCCTTGTCTTTGAAAAGTAAGCACATTGTAGATCACTGACAATTGGTATTACTGTATTAGAATTATTGATGTCTGCACACTCAGGGTCTTGCTTCCTCCACTATTTCATCACAGCCCAGAAGATTAAAGTGAATGATAGAACTTTGAACCTGAATTAGTTCAGCAGCATGATTAAGCCTTACTGACTGTGAGTTGGCAGAGAGGAGTTGGGGAGGAAAGCAGAGGTAGAACACCTATCTTAAATTTCTTTCAGTTTGAATATATTAATTACTGCGTTGGCTGTGTAATTGTGGGCATCCCTGTTTGGTTAGTAATAACTAACAAGGCCAAACTCATATGGACAAATGGTTATCCTTTTTGTTCTGTATTATAATGGTCTAGCGTTTGAGATAGTATCTGATTTTATCGATGATAGTTAAATAGCAGACTACATAACTAAATGAGCTTTGCTGCTCTATATCGTGTGAGTATGTGTGTGTGGGTCCACACGTGTGTGTTGTATCTGTTTATGGCATACGGCACACGCTTAGAGATCAGAGGACAATCTTAGAGTGTTGGTCCTCACCTTCCATCTTGTTTTGAGTCAGGTGTCTCTTGTTCTTTGCTGCTATGAGTGCCAGACTAGGTAGCCCTTCAGTGTCTTTATCCCATTGAGATTATAAACTCCTGAAACTTAAACTCCCCTAGTCAGGCTTGTGCACTAAGTGCTTTTCACCACTGAGCCGTCGTCCCAGGCCTGCTGCTATGTATCATTGGGATGTCAGGTGGAGCCAGACATGATTTAGTATGATTTTTTAAAAATTTTCTTTGAAGCTGGGATCTAGGGAAGAAAAAAGTTGAAAACTCAAGTCTTTAAGCAAAATGAAGAAATATTCCTATAGTGAATTGTGCTCTCCCAGTTGGAGCTGGAATACATGTGGCACAGTCTGTGCAGCCTATTGGCTTCCCTCAGGCAAGCAGGATTCTTGGTCATAAGGTCATAAAGTCATCTCTTTGATTTACTGAAAGAAAACTCCCCTCCAAATACAGAGAATTATCAAAGCCCTAACACATAAATAGTATTACATACTTGTTTCCACAAACTCATGTATAAACATGAAATAAAAATCTTTAATGATGACATATGGAAGGGACTTTGCAATGTAGTGAATGACGATAAAAATACATTTCCTACAGTGTATTCTTTGAGACCTTTGAACAACAAATCCTAACTATATATAGATGCTTTCAGCTTTCAAACAATCACCTCTCCTCAGAGTTTAGTAGTTATTACATATTGCTTATTCCTAGCATTTTGCATAGTAAAGTCTCTGAGAGATTTTCATCGGAGAACTGCAATCAAAACAGAATGAATTAGAAATCCCAACCATTTCTTTAATCCTGGAACCCCATTGTGGATGTTTTGGATTGTTTTCTCCTGATAAACTAGATATTCTGCTATGTATCCTGAAACTGGACTCCAGATGCCCCATCTGAAAGATTCAGCCATTCACTTTTCAATTATGCATCATGAATGTACTCTGTGTCATTAATTTTTCTGTAGACTACCGTGATATAATCTTAGTTTACTTTTTATTGAAATAAGATTCAATTTAAAGATTTTTTACAATTTGATTCAGAAATGAATATTTAATTAGTATTACTAAAAAGGAGAAAGAAAATGATTAGTATTGTAAAGGAGAAGAATACAAATGCAGAATACTAGGGGATGATACTGGTAAACATCTCTGCAGTGGGAATAGTAAAGTTTTATCAAGATGCAAGAGCTCAATTTCCTAGTAGTTGTGAGATTATGATTATGTAATCTCTTGAACTCTTAAAATGGTTCATAAGAATTAAAGCTTGTGGTAGTTTGAATAGATGGCCCCCAATATGTTAGTGTTTTATTTCAGTTTGTAATTTAGATCTGCTGCCACCTGGCTGGAGGACCCTAAGATATGGTGGTGGATTTGACATTCCAATCTCAAGATACGCAGAGTGCCTGGAGTTCCTGAAGTGCGTTGTGGGATTTGGCTTGTGGTTTTTCTCTGTGTTTGATCCTGTAAGAACCAACTTCTGCCTTTATGGAACTTCCCCTTATTGAAAGAATACCATATATTTAATGTTTCTAGCTTCTATTAGTTTAGATGGGATATAATCAATGTATCTATAAGAAATGTAAATGTGCCAAGGACTTGCAGTGAAGCAATAGATGTTGAACTTCTCCAAAAGTTCAACAGGGAAGATTCCTCTGATGGTAGCTAACCAGAATTCTGTGACTCTGAGTCTGACACCTTTGGACAATATATAACTATCTTGTCTCAGAGAGAGCCCCCTGCAGTTAATCTTATTTGACAAAACCCTGCACTCATGGATATGAATCTCTCCCGCCTCTAAGCATGGGGAAATTCAGACAAAGGATTGTAAAGGTCTGTAAGTCCAGCAAAATCCGAGTTCAGGGCTGCTGTTAGTTTTCTTTGGTGTGAGCCAGCAGAGGTCCATGTGTGAATAAAGGCTCTCTCCCTCTGTCTGAAGTAGGCTTTTCCTGGTTATTCTCATTGACTCATTAATTCCTGTAACATAATTGGTGCATTGCTGGGAAACTGAGTCATGAGAGTGTTACATGCAAACTCCTGGCCCTTTGTGCCACTGGCACGGGCAGCTGAGTGGCTGTGGGGAATGGCAACTCTAAGCAATTTGGAAAGCATGCTCCCTGATGGTTTCCAGGGCCCAAACTCAGATCGGAGCTCAGCCCTCCCATGGCATCCGAGCTTCTGACCAGACTTGGAAGAGAAGATGGACAAATGGTTGAGGTAGGTGCTGGAAGAACCAGAAAGCATGTTGGGGTAGAGCCTGATCAGCTCTAAGGCAATTCTGAGTAGACTCCATGTGTGTATGGGGTCTAAATGGTGGCTGAGAGGGGGCTCCATGTGTATTCAGGGCTTAAAGGATTGCTCCATGTGTATTGGGAGCTGACAGGGCTCCTCTGTGTGTGTACTGAGCTGAAAGAGGGCCTCTAGTGTATTCAGAGCTGAAAGTTAAAGCTGTACAGAGGCCCAACAGGGGGCCTTTAAGAGGCATTTACATAGCCGGGGAATTCCCAGAAGTGGGGAGAGAAGTGTAATTTAATCTCTGTGTCAATGTGTGAATGAATGGGTGACTCAGTCTGCTTGTGTTCTGGGTTAGAATTTATAGTCCTATAGCTGGCGGCATCCTTAAGATCCCCACTATGGCCACAGAATTCAAGTGGGCTCATTCTGCTGTACCGTGACAAGTGACATAAGATCTCATGGCAAGATTGGAATAGTATCCAATCGCAAGCTGAACCTGCTAAGGCCAAGCACTGTCTTCAGACATAGCCAGACAGATATCTGAATGACTTCCTTCTGAGGTGGCAACCTTGTCCTTTGTCCGGTATGCATCACAAAAACTGGGTGGGAAATACAAGAAGGGGGGACTGGAGAGATGGCTTAGCAGTTAAGGTGCTTGCTTGCAAAGCTCAAGGACCTCAGTTAGATTCTCCAGGTCCCATGTAAGCCAGATGCACATGGTGGCACATGTGCCTGGAGTTCATCTGCAATGGTTAGAGGCCCTGGCGTGGCCATTCTCACTCACTCTCTTTCTTTCTCTCTCTGTCTTAAATAAATAAATAAATAAATAAATAAATAAATAAATAAATAAAATAATAATAGAAAAAACAAGAAGGGGATGGCACTGTGATGTCTCCTAGTATGGTGTGTGTGTGTGTGTGTGTGTGTGTGTGTGTGTGTGTGTGTGTATCAATGTGTGAGGCTATGAATGATTTTTGTCCAGGGTCTCTAGACCTCAAGAAAGGACTTGAGATCCCACGCTGAGGCCTGGCAGACCTAAGAATGGCACAGAGGGTGAGCCCTGTGCTCCAGTCTCTTGGGAGGGGGGCTGGAAGACTGGCTTTGGCATAGCTTGTGCCAATGCTGCTGTGTTCCTGGGCCGACTGGTTCTTGCTATTTACTCAGTGTTGGAAGTTGATTTGAAAAAATTGGGTGCTGGGTGCATCCCAGGCTATTACAGGTTTCCTTGCAGACCCAGTGGGAACTTCTTAGGGAAACTGTGAAAGAATTTGCTGTAGCTGTTTCAGCACCTTTTGTCTTTCTTGGGCTGTTGTACAAAAGGACAATGGGGGCGCTGGGAGAGGGAGACCAACTGCAATGCAGGTCTCACTGCAGGGTTTATGCTATCTCACTGTGCTCCCCAGTGGTGAGGGTCCATCAGATAAAGTTAAACACTAGGTCTGTGAGGGGGTGTCACTGAAGTTTCTGGGTTGCCAGAGCAGTCAAAGATGAGGGTAAATGGAGATAAAACTAAACTGGCTGTTTACTTTTCCTTGGGAGTGGATAATGGGAAGATAAAGCTTTTTCCTTTGTTTACTAATTGTTATTGAGACTGAATTAAAGCTGTTCCCCAGGTGGCCTGATAACTCCAAGGTCGAATGTGTCTCTCTGTGAACTTGTAAGTTTTATGGTCCAAAAGAATTTTTCCATGGAAGTCAGTGGTTCATAAATCCTTTAGTTATATTGAAGTCTTATGATAAGGTGGTAAGAAGTATTCTAAGATCTTGTTCCCCCAGAGACTGGCTGATGTATTCATCACCCCCCACTGAGTAAATAAAGGGAGAAAGACCAGAAAAGGTAAATAAACAGAGAAAGATCTTCAGAAGACTTGACAGGAAAATAAAATGCTATTGAACATTGGCCATACTAGGGTTGATTAGAAAAGGGAAATTGTTACAAAAGTTATGTGTTTAAGAGATATTTTTTTTTCCTTTTAGTGTAGTTTCCTTTTATCCTGATGGAACGTAAAACTGTTTTAATTACACAGATACATGGACATAAGGTTATCTTGGATTTGACAAGTATGGTACCTTCCTTTGTTTATTTGTTTTTAAATTACTTAAAAGGGACCAAAAGATCCTATCTGGTTTTGTAAATTGAAAAAAAAAAATATATGATAATTATAATACAGAGCAATAGATGTGTCAGTTGGTGACAGATGCCAGGTTATACACAGAAAGACAGTAAATTGACTATTCTGTGGGGAAAATATAGCCCAAGATTATTAGGCTCTGGACAGACAGCAATCAATTCTTCTTAACTGCTGAAGATGAAGTTCTAATAACACAGGAGTAACCCTTGGGAACTTCAGTTTTGGTTCCTTTTTGTATACTGTACAGGCACAGAGACCATTCTTCAGAAAAAGGGTACTTATCAAAGCCACCAAAGAAATAATTCCCTGGAGTATAAGTCTATTAGCCCTTATAGCCTGGCTACTACCTTATACAACACTTCTGTATGTGGCACGATACAGTTACAGGTGAGAGAAACAAGTTTTGTCTATACAAAGAGACATTAACCTACATAAAGAAAGTTAATTAAATTTAAGAGACTAATAAATAATAGTGCTTTACATACTTGGAACAAGCAAAAAAAAAAAAAAAATAGAGCTATGAAAGGATGCCAAACTAAAGATACTAAAGGTTTAATTATTTTGTCACATTTTATATAATCATGAAATTATGAGCTTTGTATCATTGAGCCTAATATTGTCTGTTGAAATGAATTTCTCTGTTAAATGGGTTTGGTCTAACAGGAATGATATGAGATCAAAACAATATATATCAAAACAGCTAGTTTGTTCAGTGGGAAAACATATAAGTTTAACATTCAGGCATAACTGTAAATGGGGATTATTGAAGGCTTCTCTGGAAAAGGATAATAATATTTTAATAGGAAGAAATCTTGTTCTTATGAACAAAAGAACATATGATCCAGGATTAATAAAAAAAAATAAATGTAAAGTTCTGTTTGAAAACAAGTTTTATAACCATCAATAGAAATATAGCAATATCTGAGAGTAAAATTGGATTTATTAAGACTTGAATTTTGGTTATGGGAGTTTAATATTCCCTAATAACAATACCCTCTATTAATGTAATTTTAACCAGTTCATTATCTTTTAACTTAGGGGCATCTGGGACCAGTCCTGTGGTTAGAAGAAAAATGTCCTTTTTAGTGTTAATAATGTTGGGTCAGTCTCTGTTGGTCTCGGAGCCTAACTATTATCCCTTTTAAGAGTTAGAACCCAGCTGGGCATGGGCATTGTAGTGCATACCTTTAACTCCAGTACTTGGAGTACAAAGGCAGGTAGATCATTGTGAGTTCAAGGCCACTCTGAGACTACATGGTGAATTCCAGGTCAGCCTGGGCTAGAGCGAAACCCTACCTTGAAAACAAAAACAAAACAACAAACAAAAAAACAATAATTTGGAAAATGGATGTTAACTCAATCTCACTTCTCTACACTGGACATGGATAATAAGGAGTTATAAAATCTTTACTCTTATGGGCTAGGCCTTGAACAATAATGAGAGGAAACCCAGAAATTCAGGTACAGTTAAAAATAACTTTTACATTGGTGTGTGTTGGCACTGGGAATTTAGCTTTGCAGCATAAAAGACATAAACCTATAAAGTAATATGTAATATGTACTGTTAGCAAAATTTATATATTGATCTGATATAAAAATGTTTCAAGTATGTACTATAAATGTTAATATATAATGTATAATTATTAGACTACAGAAAATGATATGCTGATTTTGGGAAACTGGTGAAAATAAAGTATACAGACTACTGCTTCAAAAAATAACTTTTAAATAAAACTTGAGAAAAAGCAAATACATTTAAATGTAGCTTAACATTTGGAGACATTTGTAATTAATCGATTTTAATAGAAGGATAATTGATATTAAAGAGGTTGTTAGTTAAGATGATTAAAAGATAACATCTTGATATTTCTGTCCAGAACATGTATTTGTTAACCATTTATGTCATGGTGTCCAGGTTATAAGTTGTGATTGCCATGCCTCAAGATGTTAAGGGTTAAGATTTCAGCTCACTGATGGACACCTGTGCTTGGTAATATTTGTAACTCAACCAAATTGGCTATGTTCCTGTGTCAACCTTTTAACTATGAAACAAACAAACAAACAAACAAACAAACAAACAAACAAACCTTAGCCTTAACATCAAGGTTTGCTCATTAATCTTCTAATAGAAGATTGTTACATGTAAAGATACTGTAACTATGAGATGTCCCTGTCTTGTTCATATTGGCTATAGTAGGTGGTTATTGCTGAAGTTGTCTTATAAGTTGTATAAAATGATTTAGCTATTGTGAACCGTCATAAATTACATTATAAGTTTGCTCAATGGTTAGAGGTGCTTACTTACAGGATTATGTCTGTCAGAATGTCTCTGTTACATGTAAAATTCAAAATACTTTATCTCACCAATGACCAGGTTCTGCTTTATTCTTTTTTTTTGTTTGTTTGTTTTGTTTTGTTTTGTTGTTTTTGTTTTTTGAGGTAGGGTCTCACTCTAGCTCAGGCTGACCTGGAATTCACTATGTAGTCTCAGGGTGGCCTTGAACTCATGCCGATCCTCCTACCTCTGCCTCCCGAGTGCTGGGATTAAAGGCGTGTGCCACCACGCCCGGCCTGCTTTATTCTTAAATTATGTGTAATCAAAGTCTCAGTAAGGGCTTTAATTAAGTAGCTGCTTCATTACTAGTCTTCTAAATTCATTGCTTACAGATATATTGATACTTAAGACATGTTTCCTGCTCTAGGACAAAGCAACGTGTTCAAATGATCTTTATTGATGAAAAAAAAATCTTAAACTCTGCTGTTTTGCTTCCAGTTTTACTTAAATTGTGTTCAAACACAGATGCCAAGATTTTGTACTGACTTGTTTTTTTTTTCTGAAATACAAGTTCTAGATGAAATCAGTTGATATAAAGTTGCTGGTAAACAATTGTTTTCAGGTCTACTAACATGTTTTGTCTATACTTGTAACAGACTGATACTTAAAAGATGAATATGTATGCTTTCTGTATTCCAGATATGGTTTATTGTCACCTGACAACTAAATAAATGATTTAAAATTTTGCATTATTCTCTAACCAGATCTGCCTTATTACCCAGATATGTTCTCTACTTCTTTATGCAGATCTGTTTGGCTAATCAGGTGTGTATCTAATCAGTTTGCTAATCAGTTTATCTGAGTGATTCATAACCACATGTAGAAGTCAGAGTCAGTTGGGAACATTGGAGTTCAGAGGATAACTAATACTTTGGTTCCTACTCACACGTCAAAAGGACACAGGAGAGAACAGGACACCTCTAACCTTTAGCCTCTGGTAGGTTACCTGTTTTCTTGGTCAGAGAGGACATGGAAACCCAGAGATACGGAAATGGACTCCAAGTCAGTGTATCTGCAGGAGAGTCACTCAGATGCTTCTCAAGGAAGCCACACGGTAAGCATGGCCTTGACTCATCCTAGCAGATGACACAATAGGGAGAGTCATAGAATTCTTCCAGGTTCCTGAGAGTCTCTCCTGCAGAGTCACAACTGACCTCTAAAATACAATGTGTTGTTAATTATGGCTGCCTGTATGGTCTTAAACACCCAGTAAGAGAATATAACCACAAAATGTGACAATATAAATGAAAATTCATGCTGATAGGTTCATTTGTCTGAGGTTGGCTTACATTACTAAGCTCTTATGTTAACCTTCTTATGCTTTCTTCTGCCTATGTCTGACTCTGGTTAATTAGCCACTGTTTGCCTTCAAATTAAAAAAAAAAAAAAAAAATCAATACTGGGGAAATGTTGGAATTAAAATGGCTAAGGATCAAATTCAACCAGGAAAGTTGCAACGAATAAGAATAAAAATTCCCTAAAAGGAGATAACTCTAGAAGGAAAAAGTCTAGATGTAACCTGATCTATGCTGATGGCTCAGGATGGGATGTTTGACTAGGCTGTGGTCAGCCCAATTGGAGGGGTAAAATAGACAATCCAAAGATTGTCATTACTGGTTATGTTTACCTAGTGATTATCAGTATGTATTGGTCCAGGCTTCCCTCCTTATGCTTCATTACCATGAAAATGCTTACTTTGCCATCATGTGTTAAAATATGTAGCTTGTTTTGATTTTATAGGATTCATAGTTATCATACAGTCCTAAATCTCAGATGAGGCTTGAAGCTTTAGAACTATCTTAAAGTCTATGAAATGTTATGGGGACTTACAAAGCTAATCTAAATACAGTTTACATTATGAGAAGGTCATGAATCTATGAAAAAGAAATTAATTGTTTAAATGTGTGGGCACATAAAATCAGACCTACATCTCGTCTCCAATGGATAGAGTCCCACAAGGAAAAATGTGTCTTGCAGTCAGGTATGCATTGCTGGTAGAAATTACCCAACCAAGAGTAGCTTTGGGGAGAAAAGGTTTATTTTGGGTTACAGGCTCAAGGGGGAGCTCCATGATGGCACGGGAAAACGATGGCATGAGTAGAGGGTGGACATTACCCCCTTGCCAACATAAGGTGGACAATAGCAACAGAAGAGTGTGCCAAACACTAGCAAGGGGGAGCTGGCTATAACACCCCAAACACACCCCCAACAATACACTGCCTCCTGGAGGTGTTAATTCCCAAATCTCCATCAGCTGGGAACCTAGCATTCAGAACACCTAAGTTTATGGTGGACACCTGAATCAAACCACCACATTCTGCCTCTGGCCCCCATAAACTGATAACCATACATGATGTAAAATGCAATGCATTCATCTGACCTTAAAAGTCCCCATAGCTTTTATCAATTCCAATGATGTTCATACATCCCCATAGTCCAAGATCTTTTAACTGAGCCATAATACCAAAAAATTCCCCCCCAAAACCCATAATGGCACAGAGAAACATTCACACTCCAAAAGATGGCATTGGGCATAGCAAAGAAATATTCAGCCAATACAAAATTTAAAACAACCAGAGCAAAATTCAAACTGTAGCAACTCTAGTCAGGGACAAATCTCTAAGTCTGATAATTTTAACCAGCAACAAGTCTCTGGTATTGTGATAGGCCGCATCCAAGGGACAATTTGGAAGACAGGTTTTTTTTTTTTTTTTTTTTTTTTTTCTGACACAGATGTTATTATATTGGTGTATTTTTTTTTTTTTTTTTAAATATTAGGGACATACTTAGTATGGGCATATCATGTGTTGGTTCCATCCTTTCTCTTGTCCCTGACCCCATTCTGCAGAGGGCCTTCCTCAATGTATTCCCTACGTGGGTTATTGGTAATGCATTGTGGGAACAGCAGTCAGTTGTTGGAGGGAGGTAATGCCTCTGGGCATGATATCCCAAACTTTGGCTCTTAAAATGTTTCTGCCATCTCTTCTGCAAAATTCACTGAAACATGTTGGGTGTGTTTTAAGCCTACTTCAGTGAGGAGATTTTAGGAGCCTCTGGACCTCTTCTTTGGTAAGTGTTAAGTATCCTCAGTGTCTGTCTCCTTCACTCTGGTGTTGATTGTCAGGTTCACCATGGAAGCTGCATTCTTGCTCCTCTCCCCACTTCCTCAGTGGTTTCAGCTGGGGCTTGGCTAAAATGCAAGGGGTAGTTTATCTCCTTGGGTCTTGCTACCTTCTGAAAAAGAAAAGCAGATTCTCCAGTTGAGGGTGAAGTCAGCATAGGTTCAATGGGACAAGTGTTATTAATTTGGGGAGATTTTGATGGATGCAGTCCCTCTTTTAGCAAAACACTAGTAGGAAGTTGGCATTGGAGAGCATAATCTTTGTCTCCATAGGATACTGACCTCATTCCCAACTCCAGATATGGGTTCATTTCCACTGTGTGGACCTCTTAGCCAATCAGAAAGTAATTGGTTACCCACCAAAGCTGTGTGCCACTCTTGCACTGGTGTGTACATCTTGTCAGTGTCTTTAGTGCTGAGTAGCTTAGACCCCCCATCCCCTCCCATTGCTCTGACTGGTGTATGCCACTTTCTCTCAATAGCTTATGTAGCACTTTACAGCATGAGATGGGCTAACTGTGTGGAGTCTGGTTCTCTTCTAGTTTCCAAACAGATTTCTCAGTGTTCTGGGCCAGCAGCATATGGTGTCTTCACCAACAGGGTCTTATAATTGGTATTTTTTAAAAATTAGTTTTTAGCACTTAAGTATTTTTCCATGTTATGTGAATCATACTTTTGGAAACAGCTTCATATCTGGACTTCTCTAAAGCACACACACACAATAATAGGCACTCTTGCACAGAAACAGTTGACCATGACTGGGTATCTGCTGTCTCCACGTGAGTCTTAACTTTTGCCATTGTGAGCATGTTTATTTGCATTATCTACTAAGGCAGGGTTGGTCCTTGGAAGCTGTTTGGTTAAGAGGATATGGGAGGAAAGAAGTTGAAGAAAGACCATGTTTGACTTTGTAGCAGACAGCTTCTAGTTTGCTGAGATGAACTTCTAGACCAGGCACAGTTATGGAGGAAGGGATATTATTTATTGAAGCTTACAGAACCAGGGGAAGTTCCATAATGGCAGAAGAAGCTGGCCTGCCTTCAAAAGTGGTACCTAGGAGTGTGGGGTGAGATGAACCTTACCAAGTGGATGTTTGTCTTTTGGAACTTTTGTTTTGGAGGAATGGGCATGGACATGGTGCTTGCAACTGAAGATACCTTCTGGAGTAGTAAGCCAAATATTATTGGCTATTCTGATGAGAGTTTGAGAATGCTAAGTGTAGACAGTATTGAACTTTGAGGCTTGGCTTATGAGCTTTCTAAGGGGAAGGAACGACTGCAGAGGACTTTGTTGGAACTGGGCTACTGGCATAAGGGATGGCTGTGCTCTGCTACCCAGGCCAAGAATGTTTGATCAAAGTTAAATTTGTAATGGACTGATGTGCTTGGCTAAAGATATTGGACTGAGAGATTTAAGATTTTAAGTTGGAAAACCTCAAGCAAGTTAAATTAGAGGCACTGAGACTGGTTTTAGGTTACTGGAGCTGCTATTGTCAACACATTAGCAATCTTAAGGAAGGTGGCCCAACTGCTTTACATTAAAACAATAGAGAGATCCTTGAGGAAAGACTGTTAGAAATGCAAACTCTTTTGGAAAGAGTTGACTGGAGAAGGAACCTGCTTTTCAAAGCTATAATTTATGTCGTCCATGGATTAAGAATATGGCTGTGTCCTGCACACCTGGTATTAGTTTTGAAAACATGAAAAATGCATGGAGTGGTCATGAATTTCACATGGTTTCAGGAGCCGCTGCTGAGATGCGGCATGAGGCAGGGCATGAAGACCCTCAGGAATAGGCTAGAAGAGCCTTTGGAAGATGGACCGTGGTTTGCTTGGAGACCTAAAGATGTTTTGCACAGTACCAGGACTGTGCAAAAGGGCTACCATGGAGTGCAATGTTGGCATGGGATGAAAGTTTTCCCTGGCTACTCTGCCCAGTTGGAGCGGTGCAATTGGAAAACTTGGAGACTGTCAGTCTCTGGTTATATTGAACTTGAACTGCAGAAATTTGATGATTGCTGATGGTGGCTGAGTTTGCATTGTTCTAGTCTCTCCTTGCTATGCCTTATACAGTAAAAATGTTTACTCTGTGTCTTCACATGTTGAAAGTATTTAACTTGTTTGATTTTACAGGACTCATTATCTTAAGTTAGTCAAGACTGTGAGAACCTTTGAAATTGGACTGAGTGCAGTTTACAATGTGTGATAGTTATAAATCTATTGGGGGCCAGGGGCGGAATGTGGTAGTTTGAATATATGGCCCCCAATATATTCAGTATTTTATTAGTTTATAGTTTGCATCTGCAGCCACCTTGCTGGAGGCAATGTCACTGGGCGATCTTAAGGTGTGGTGGTGGTTTGAGATTCCATTGTAAAGATATGCAAAGTGTGCCTAGTGGGAGTTCCTGAAACGTGCTGTAGCTTTGCTCTGTGTGCTGTGTGTCTGGTTGGTTTTTCTCTCTCTGCTTGGCCCTGTGAAGACAGGCCAGCTTCTTCTGCCATTATGGAACTTTCCCTGGATCTGTAAGCTATAATAAATATCCCTTCCTCCATAACTGTGTCTGGTCTGGAAGTTCATCTCAACAAACTTGAAGCTGTCTGTTACAGACTTCATATTTCAATATTTCTTGTGGAAATGGGGAATATGAAAGATTTGTGAGATCAGAGTAATATTAATATGAAGAAATATGCCTAATGAGCTAAGGTAAGCAGAAGAGGAATGAGAAAAGGAACCTCAGGAATAAAGATTCAGTTACACATGGTGTAATGACGTGTAATGTGCAGGGACAGGAACAAGTCATGGGAATATGGTGACACAGAGCTCTGTACAATTTTTTTTTTTAAAATCATGGGTTGAAAACTGGGAGACAAGTTGATGTAGAATTTCAGATGTGTTCATAAATTTGCAAAACAAAAAAAGGTTATACTGAAACTCTCGGAAGTAGGATAGGCCAAAGGGAGAGGGAAAGAGGGAGAGAGGAGGGGCAGAGGGATGGTGAATCCAGGATATAGGGAAGTTGGGGAGGTAGGAAGAAGAGAACATATAATAAAAAAAAAAATAAAAATAAAAAAAAACTTTGGCAATAAGTGCATGAAATAAACTACAGTGTAGGGAAATAGATGAAACTGGTTCAAAGAAGTATTAGAAAGAATGGAAGTCTACTTGTGTCATGGGGTATAAAGAAGAGATAAAAATAGGGAAAGTCAATAGTGGTCAAGGACTCTAGAGATCCTTTAAAGTCATGGAATTGTAACATTGATTTTTTAAGGTGATGGCCATGAAGAGATGAGGACCACGGGTATAATGGTGACATAAAGAGTGACCTTGCAGGAAGGAAAAACATCCTGTGGGTTTGACAATATCAAGAAGGAAAGGAAGGATAATAGCAAGAAGTACTTAAGTTCTTCCCTATACACCCTTTCTTTTCCTTTGCTTTTAGGATAAATCTGTGATTCATATTAGAAGTGAAGAAGCATGATAGGCAGTAAAGAAAGGCATTTTGTTTATCTTAAACTTAATGCTTCATTATACTACTTTCTTTTTCAAGCTGAACTTTTTGTGGATTGTTTAGTTTTACTTTTTCTTCCTTAAGGTACTAGAAGTTCAGGGAAATAAAGAAACATCTAAAAGGTGGTTTTAAGAGCTATTCACAATTTCTCTGTTTTTATTATACCCTGTAATGCTAATAGACTAGATATTAAATCACTGGATTATGTGTCTGAGAGATGATAAGGAAACCATGAAAAGATTAGAAGTAATTATTTTCTGTGGAATGCTCTGACCAATGAACTATACTAAGGGCTTCTCTTGTGTTTTCATTATTCCCCTGTGTTGCAAGGTTGGTAGTACCATGCCTTTTTACATATGAGGGACTAGAGCCAGTCTTTCTATGAGGACACTCAGCAAGTTAGTAGCAGAGAGAGCTAAGAAATAATAACTGCAGTGGTCCTGGTTCTAAGCCCAGAATCTTTCTCCACAAATAAATAGGCAACTGTTCCAGAATCTCAGTGCCAAAGCTTTAATGATTTGAAGTAGACTTTGGGCTGAGAAATTATTCTCAATTAAAGGAGAATAAAGAGACCTGAGGGGCTGGAGAGGTTGCTCAATGGTAAAGTCACTTGCTTGTAAAGCCTGATGGCAGAGATCAATTCCCAAATACCCATGCAAAGAATGGCAGTGGCAGGAGGCCCTGGAGTACCCATACACACTCTCTCTCTCTCTCTCAAATAAAGAAATAAATAAATGAATAAATTTAAAAGCAAAAAGAAATGTGAAATAGATATAATTGATAATTTAGAATTGGACAATTTTGCTAAAATGGATAATTTTGAGACATTTAAAGACCTGCATGGAACTGAGTGTAGTGGGACATCTTTGATCGCAGCATTTGGGAGGAAGAGGTAGGAGGATCGCCTGCTGTGAGTTCGAGGCCAGCCTGAGACTACAAAGTAAATTCCAGGTCAGTTTGGGCTAAAGGGAGATTCTACCTCAGAAACAAAACAAAACAAAAAAACTAAACAAAAAAAGAACTGCATAGGATTTGAAAATTATATGGAGGTCATATGTGTAAGTTTTGGGAATGACCACGACCATGCAAAACACTCTGAGGCAAAGATGAAAGCTTTATTTGGGAAAAGCATGAGCTGCCAGAGTTAGCACAGAAGAGCAGAGCACCGGCCACCTGAGTTCCTTAGGTGGTGCGCTTTATAGGGCTTTCATTTGGGGGAAGGTGAGGAAAGGAAGAGCTGAGGGGAGATCTGAGATAGTCAACGTGTGACACCAGGACAGTGACCAGGTGATTTACAAAATAAAGGAGGCAGGAAACCATGACCTGGGGGCACTGCAGGCATGTGGATAATCCACTGCCTTATGTCTCTGTCACCATCCTGCTGTCCTTGGTGACTCCCTATTGGGACCTGTCAGACCTAACAATATGTCAATGTGAATTTCCTGAATTTGATGGCTACATTGTGACTCGCCTAGAGGAATATTCTTATTTGTAGCAATCAGAAAATAAAATTATTCTGGGGTTGTTTGGCATCATGTCAATAAGTAATTCAGAGGCAAACAAATTATCTTGCATTTGTAACTTTTCTTTGAATTTTAGTTTACTTCACAAGAAAGGAAATAAGAAAAGCATACTATGGAGTTTTGTACTGAGAAAATGATACCGTGTTTCTACTGAAATTTGGTAGCTTGGCATACAAATGCTGAACCTCATTAAAGTGTTGAAGAAATTCAGTCAGTTTTAACTTTTATTTTTTTAACTTAAATTATGTTAAATTTTCCTTATAGTTATCAAATTTCTTCTTATTCCTTTCTTAAAAATTGATGGATAATAATAGATGGTATTATCATTTACAATAGGATTTTTTGAAGGCTATTGATGGCAAAATGACTAAATCTAATTAACATACATATTACTTCCTAAAATTATAATTTTTGGTATGACTACAGCACTCAACGTTTTTAAAGGTAACAAAATATTCAGATGTCATAAAAATTGTCTTTAATTCCAGTTTGAAATGAGACATTTATATAAAGATGAAACATGTGTTCCCTTTTGACAAACTCTAAATTAAATAGATTCATTAATAACATTGTGCATGGCACACATATACTTAAATTTTAAAATGATATTTTAAAAATAAATATAAAAATATCTTCAGGATGCACAAGGTCAGCATGAAAAATCATCCGTTAGAAATAACATGCCTCGACGTAACTTCATCAGGAAAGACTGATTTTAGAAGACAGGTCTTATTTTGTATTCTGAAGGTCAGCTGCTCGGTTCTGCGCTCTATCTAATTTTCTCAGCCTGCCATGCTGCTCAACCTTCAGGACAGAACAGAGTGAACTACAGGAATGCTGCAATTACATAAGCAAGGATGGATTGCCGGGCAAATGGCACAATCAATGAACAATGGAAATTCAATCAGCTGTGAACGATCAACTACCAGGTGTTGGGAGAAAATCCAACTCTTAGCACCTCCTAGAAGGTGGCTTACTGTTCCTGTGCTCATGTTACATATTGTTAGTTGAGAGAGAGAGGAGGGAAAATCATGCAGTGGTT
This sequence comes from Orientallactaga sibirica, assembly GCA_036365145.1. Taxonomy (NCBI): domain Eukaryota; kingdom Metazoa; phylum Chordata; class Mammalia; order Rodentia; family Dipodidae; genus Orientallactaga; species Orientallactaga sibirica. The sequence goes on along the minus strand of JAEOAD010000012.1, from coordinate 29,138,645 downwards.
GAAGTTATTTGTTTCCTATTCAAAACCTACTTTCATAACCAATAAGCAGCCACTTGAACGAGATCACTGCTTTCCATTGTGGTGTGTCATTGCAAGAGTGTGTGTGGGAGGCTAATGAATCTTGGCGATATTATATATGAATGCACTGCTCTAAATTACAGTGTTAAGAAGTGTATGTGAGTGTAGAGCTCAAGTCCTTTATCTAAGCTATGTGGATAGAGAGCTTGTTATATTAATGGTACTAATTATATCTGCTTTTTGCAGTATTGTGGCAGAATGAGGTAAGGGACAGTATATAACAAGGAGAGGTTACTATTCTTATAATGTGTAGGAAAATTAAAGTTTGTCCAGCTGAAATATTATAATACTTAAAAGCAGAAGTCCTTTCAAATACTAAGACAGCTTAGTGGTCCAAATGAGGTGTTCCTCACTGGCTATATTTTTTAATATGTGGTCTTCAGCTGGTGGCAAATTGGAAAGTTGTGCAGCCTTTGGGAAGTAGAGCTTAGGTAGAGGAGGTGTGTCTTTGGAGGTGGGCCTTGAGGTTTATTAATCCTGCTCATTGAGTGTTCAGAGCTAGCTCACTCAGATCCAGACTACTTGCTTCCTGGTGCTGTAGAGATGTGATGCTGACATGCTGTTTGTTCTGTCATGCCTCTGCTGCCATGTTGAAACGTCTCCATGAAACTGTGTGCAGAAGTAAACCTTTTCCTCCTGTTAGATGCTTTTGTTGAGGTATTTAGTTTCAGTGATGAGAAGGTTACTGGAGCAGATGGAGAGTTTAGTGTCTTTTAGCTAAGTAAGCAAACCACTGAAAACCACTGTCTTAAATATCAACTGTAAAACATAGGAAAATTAGCAACTGAAATCTCTAAGTTTTTCACCTGTCAGCTAAACTTGGACAACAGCTTCATTATGTTCTTTTTAAAAAATAAATTCTAAATTAGCTTACAAAGTAACATGTTTCCATATGAGATCATCATACATATTTTATGTTTGGGTGACTTCCCCCACACAACTTTACCTCCCTGTCCATCTACCTTTTATGCTGTATCCTTTCCCTCCAATATTTCCCATTCCATTTTAGTTTCTGTGCTCTTTAGTTTTGATGTTAGGATAATAACACTTCCCAAGTACAAGCTCTCCTAAGTGCAATAAAGTATATTTGTGATTATGAGAGGGAACTAAGAGTTGATGAGGAAGGGGACAGACACAAGGAAATATGTAGTATGAAGGAGAAAAGGAGGCTATAGTGTGTGGGGGGCAAAGGTGAGAGGAAGGTAAGCAAAACCTAAAATTGTTTGAAAGGCAACATGTAGTAATGAAACCCAATTCTCCATATGCTAATAAAATTTTAAAAATTGAGATTTAAAAAGAAAAAAATGTGAAGAGGATGGAAAAGGTCAGTTTCTGTTGTAGATTTGATGAATTTAGACATTTATAAAAATTTACTATTGATAAATATTTTTATTATTAAAGGGACAGAAAATCAGTATTATTGATCATTTTCTAACTAATATTGTAGTAATGAATATATGGGCACTTAGAACTAAGTCAGATGTCATATTACTTTCTCTCCATAGTCTTTATTATTTGATTCTTAACTGAGGTTAAATACTATTTTAACCTAAAATCTCCAGACTTTCCCCTTTCAATTTAGTCCAAACGGAGTTTGTTTCTGTTATAATAGGACTTTCTCAGACACCCTATTTTCATGGGTAGGCCAAAAATATCAACTAGTAGATGAAGCAAGCTGATTTCAGAGTTAAAATATTGCCTCTACTCTTTCTCAATATCACCTTTCTCTAAATAATTATGAAATGAGCAAAATGTAAAGCACTACTTTGACAGGCATTGCTGTTGTCTCTTTCCCTTGCATTTGCTCTCAGGAGCACACAAGCAGATAGGGTTTCTCCACACAAGCAGGCTTGAATGATAAGCCTTGGCTAAGGTAATTAGCAGAGTAAGGCTTGTTGCTTCAGTGTGAAGCAATTACTTGCTAGAACTTCAGTTCTTATTCCTCTCTCACATGCCATGGCCATTGTGGAAGTAAACACAAGATTGGAATTGCTCAACAATGATGCATAGATGTCAGTCCTTTGGGGAGTCCACCCAGAACCACAGCACCATACCCTGAGTGAGAAATAAGAATGTTCTTCTGTAAGTTACTGAGATTTTGCAATGGTTAATATAGTATAATTCTGCTTCTCATTATTGATTAATAGGGAATTATAAAAATGTTATAGGGGCTGGAGAGATGGCTTAGTGGTTAGGGCTTAGCTTGCCTCTGAAGCCTGGTTTGAGACTCGATTCCCCAGTACTCACGTCAAAAAGTTGCACAAGGTGGTGCATGCATCTGGAGTTTGTTTGCAGTGGCTGGAGGTCCTGGTGCACTCATTCTCTCTCTCTTTGCCTCTTTCTCTCTCTGTTTGTTGCTCTCAAATAAATAAATAAAAATAAACAAAATTTTAAAAAGAAACTTTATAGGACCAATGACAAGATTAAATATGGGGACAAGCCCCCCAAAATATCAGACATGTAATAAAAACAGCCAATATTTAGTGATCCCATACATGAGCCAGGCACAACATTAAGTGCTTTAGTTTATTTAATGTTAAAATTACAACCATATGAAAGAAGACCATTTCTTAATCACTTACGTAGGTGAGAAAATGGAGGTGTTGAAATCTAAATAAATTTGCCTAAATATATGAAATTAGTATAAATAGGAGGTCTAGGATTTGAACCCATAGAGTATGAATTTATCATTTGTTCTAAATACTCTATATAGCTTTTATAATAATAATTTAAATTACTGTTAGGGCTCCATTCTTTTCATACTCACTCTCCTTTAAAATTGTTAAAGGTGTTCTACTTTTATAAAACTAGTGGCATAAGAAGAGTTAAATAATATATATCTGCATTTCAAGAATACTAGTTAAATATCTATATTAGGTGTCATATAATACATGGACTTTGAAAAAATCCACTGTATTTTTTTTCAAAATTTTTTTATTATTTTTAATTTATTTTTGGAGAGAGAGACAGAGAGAGATAGACAGAGAGGGAGAGGGAGACAGAGATGGGCGCGCCAGCAGTCTCTCAGCTGCTGTGAACGAAATCCAGATGCGTGCGCCCCCTTGTGGGCAAGTGCGGCATTGTGCTCTTGCCTCACTTTGCATCTGGCTAAACATGGGACCTGGAGATTGGAACCACTGGACCAGCGTTCTTAGGCTTAGCAGGCAGGCGCCTTAGCTGCTAAGCCATCTCTCCAGCCCAAATACACTGTATTTTATTGTGTATAATATCTTCAGAGGTGGGGGACCAGAACTTTAAATTAGCTGATAATAACTGTTTCTTAGATAATATAAAGAATATTAATCTCTTTACAAATTTTCTGTTAACTTCTGGCTTGAGGAAAATCTATAATGACCACATTACTCATCATGTGCAGTAAGTTTTAATGTTATCTTTATGAAAACATAATGATAAATAGCCTCATTAATTCATCTAATTATGAATATTCAAAAATTTGTCTTTCCTCCAAGCTCTCAGTAAAATTCTAAGAATGGTTGTGTATTTGTAATTATGAAACCCATTGATTTTATTTACTTTTGAGTGCATTTATTTGTCATATTCCTTCTTGCCTTTCTTTTGTAGATATTTATCTTGGTCCTAGTTTCTTTCTGCACCTACCAGAGGGAGAAATGCAGGTGGATGGACCTTGATAAATGGGGTATTTGGTTAAGGGCAGAGATATCATTCATCTGTGCTTGTAGTTTCCAAGAGGAGATCTCATGCAGATGCTTAGACAACACTCTTCCCTCTTCTCTGTCCAGCCTACTCTCTCTCTCTCTTTTAAATCCAGTACAAGAACAAGTTATAGTCTCTGTCACTGATCTGTTATGTTATAGAGGCTATCAAAAATAATCTAGAAAAACATTCAACTCTTTCTTTGTTTTAAAAACAGTAAGTCAAAATAAGAAATAGGCTACTTGGAGTTTGTAATTGTGACTGAGCCCCTCCTTCTTCAGTAGTGATGTTAAACCTCTCAGTCACCAGAATCATCATCATCATCATCTTCATCACAATTACAACAAAAAAGGAAGCACTGTAGGAATAACTATGTTTCTGTGCTCATGCCAATTACCTCATTAGTCTCTGTGTTTCTGTGTGTCTTCCACTCTTCTCTCATCTTAGAGGAATGCACGTCTTGTTTCCCAAAGCTGACTTGCATGTCTTTTCTTAATTTTACCTCTTTCCAGTATCCCTAATGACTTTAACCCAAGATCTTTAGTGATCATAAATTAAAAATCTTACATCTCAATTTTGGCAGTGCACCCCCATTCCCTTAGCAGTAATTTAACAAATCCACCAGGTAATAGGACAGCAGGGATCAAGTCTAAGTGACAGCAGAATATGCAAGGCTTTTCATATATCAGGTGAACTCATCATAAAATGTCACACACAATTACCTTTTTTATCTAGCTCATAAATCTGGATTCTTAATATAAATTACATATTGATACTATCTGTTTCCATCCAACTAAAGTCTTAAGGATCCACGTATCTCCTCAAGGTATATAAGAGCTTAAAATTATATCGTTCTCATGGATCTAATCTTTATTTTGAAGCAATTAGCTTGGATTGTTCTTTATTACTTAGCTAATTTTTAAACTGAAGTAGAGATTATTTTACAATAAACATGTTTATCAAGACTAAAAACATTTATTGTAGGTAGCGAGGTACTGGAATTGTGTTACACAGACTGGGAATCTGGAAACGTGAACTAGAAAAATTGTCTGCCTACCACGGCTGGATTCCAGGGATTGCAGATTTGATTTCCATCAAGTTATCAGATGATTATTATGTATAAGTATGTTAAATAACTAAAAGTTATGTTAAAATTGGTAGGTAGTAGGGATGACTTGATTAAGACCATAATCTTAGTACTTTAGATGAGGAACCAGCAGAATTGGCATAAGTATGAGGCCAGCCTGGTTACCAGTGGGAGACAATGTTTCAAAAATCCAAAAATAAAAATAAAAGTAAAAAATTAAAAAAAAACACAGTGATTAGATCATGTAAAATGAGAACATTATTTTATCCCTTTAGATCATGCTTATGTCTACCACAAAATAGGATAAACTATTGTTTTTGTACTTAGAGTTTTAATGTATAAATTCTTGAATTTTAGAAAGTGAATTTAGAAAATTTTAGAAACTTATTTTATATTTTTATTAGTATTTAAAAATGCTGATCTTTAAGGTGGTTATGACGTTGCATGCCTTTTAATCCCAGCACTTAGGAGGCTGAGGTGGAAGAAGGATCACTGTGAGTTTAAGGCCAGCTTGGGCTACTGAGTAAGTTCAAGGTCAGCCTGTGCTGGAGTGAGACCCCGCCATGAAAAAAATAAAATAAAATGATGGTCCCTAACTTCTATATCTATGGTAAACAATTTCATTATTTTACCTAAATATTTAGAGATGTATAAAATCTGATTTGGAATTATAGAATTATTAGATATAACTGGATATGATTTTATTTTATCTTATTTTGCTTTTTTAATAAAGGATACATTTTTGAATTCATCAATAATAAAATAAGTATAATAAAATATTATATTTTTATTTTAAAAATATAATTATTTTAGGACCAGAGTTTCTGGAATTCATAGTTTTCTTTATTCAAAATCCATCTAATCCTAACGTATGTTTTATCAATGTTTTTGTATAAATCATATATATGTTTGCAAGGATGTGCTGAGAAATATGCTTATCAAAACAATAAAAACTATCCTATAGGGATGGAGAGATTGCTTAGTGGTTAAGGCACTTGTCTGCAAAGCCCAAGAACCCAAGTTTGATTCTCCAGGTCCCACATAAGCCGGAAGCACAAGGTGGTGCATGTGCCTGAGTTCATGGCTGGAGGTCCTGGTGTGCCCATTCTTTCTCTCTCTCTCTTCTTCTCTCTGTCTGTAATAAACAAAAATAAAGAATGTTTAAAAATTATCCTATAGTTCTTTATTGCTTCTTAGATGCCTATATTCCTAGAGAATAATTTAAGTAAATTAATAATGTTCTCAGCATTCAGGCAGCAGATCTAGGATGAAAACTGTATTTGATAGTTTGCAAAGTGTATCATGTGCACATGGTGGTTTTTATCTCTATGTTTTTAAAAATTATTTTTATTTATTAATTTGCAAGACAGAAGAGAGACATATAAAGAGAACTGAGAGAATAGGTTCACTGAGGCCTCCAGACAAACTCCATGCATGTGGATATATATTTGTGAGCTTGTCATATTTACAGATGTGCTCTTTTTCCTCTTTGCTTTATAATTTACTCATTCGATAATTTATTTGATTTTTTCATTGGTACTCTTTCTTTCATTACCTTTTTTTATTTATCAAATATTTCCTGAATGCCTTCTAAGAGTCAGGCACCATTCTAGGTGCTAGATTTAAGTTCAAATAGATTATAAGTTTGAAATATAATGTCATAAGCCAAGGAAAATATGTTTTTGCCTCTAATAAGATATCTTAATATACTTGTTTAATAAAACAAGTGCAAAATGGTTACTATGGACTAAGTAGTCATTAGTTTTGGAAATTATGGATAATAAAGTCTTTTTTATTTTATTGTCAACTCTACCCTAAATTACCTTTGTTGAAGTGTGAATAACACACAGGTTACCTTCTGCTGAACAAACAGTTGCCACTTTTCAACTAATGAGTCATCTAATAGCTAAAAGAATCATGTAATTTTAACTTATCCCTCTATAGATTCTCTCATTTTTAGGTGGAGTCGCTAATAAGTAGGAAAGGTAAAGAAAAAGCAAGTAGCAAAAGAGATAATAAAAGAAAATAATGGACTTGGTTAGCGCCAGCCAGATAATGAGCTCTTTGATATTAAGTGGACTATACTGTATTCAAGTCTCAAATTATCAACATTCTTGTGAAAACGTTTCATCTTGAATGTGTTGGGTGGCCGGGGGACAATGGGCAATGATGTTTCCCATAATCATTTCTCATATTGTTTTCTTATGATTTTGAAGATAATGCTATGCACAATGAATTTTTACCTATTTTTTAACATTTTAAATTACATCTAATAATTACTCTAGTTAGATTTATTTTTTTTGGTTAAAATGTGCTATGTTTATGCCCATGTATAAGGATATTATAATAAGAGGTGGAGTAGGATGTTGAATAGAAAGTTCATAGGGTTTAGATAAAGAGGAGAGGCTTAATAAGCCTTATTTAAAAAATATATTTTATTTATTTATTTACGAGAGAGAGAGAGAGAGAGAGTGAGAGAGAATTGTGTGTGTGTGTGAGAGGAAGAGAATGAGAGACAGAATGGGCAAACCAGGGCCTCTAGCCACTGCAAATGAACTCCAGGCACATGCACCCCCTTGTGCATCTGGCTGACATGGGTACTGTGGAATCAAACCTGGTTCCGTAGGCTTAGTAGGCAAGTGCTTTAACCAGAAAGCCATCTCTCCATCCCAAGCCTTAGGTTTTAATAGCAAGATTTGAGTTAATTTATATTGACATTTTGTTCAGAAATGATCCTGAGTGAAATTTATATCCATGCCTTTTATTCAACCAGAAATGTAACTACTTTAAGTTATAACTAGGTAAACTCAGGAAATGCAATGGCAATGAACATTCAACTATGGTATGTTATTTAAAGTAAAATTTCAGTATATCTTGGAGTATTTGGTATCCTACTCAGTGTCCTTACATTTTTATATTTTATTTTGAAGTACCAGTGACTCACAAGAAGTTTCAAAAATAGTTCAGAGAAGTTACTTGTGCATTTTTATAACCATACTACATTATTTAAACCCGAGGTGGGACTGGAATAAAGGTACTTTGTGTGCAAACCCTGACAGCCTAGATTCAATTCCCCAGTACCCATGTTAGGCCAGATGCACAAAGTGGAGTTGTTTTGCAGTAACAGGAGGCACTGGCTCATTCTATTACTTTCTTTCAAATAAATAAATAAACAAACAATCAAATAAACAATCAGAACCCAAAGTGATATTGTGATGAAAACACTCAGTTTTATAGACAATGTAAACTCTCATTTTTGTAGACTGATTGTCAGTCAGTTTGACTCTGTCTCTGTCTTTGTTTTTACAGAAAACTGGAATTATACTCTTCATATCATCTGATAGCCCAATTGTCTGAAATCATGCAACATTTCAGCATTTAGTTTTATTTGTCTAGTTTTATAAGCAATGCTTCTTTTGTGTCTCTTCCAATTCCACAGTTTTCACAGAGAAAATCATAGAATATTGTGTAAGACTCCATGGAAAGAAAAGTTCTTAGACTTTAGAAAATGGATGGTTTACAGTCCTCTTTAATAAAAGCTTGCCTTTGGCATTTTTCTGTGTGGCTGGTGGAATGAATGAATATGGTCTCTGCCTTCTGGGATCCTCGGGTGCGAGGAGAGTTCTAGCAGAACACTGCCGTGTTTCTTCATGAGGGATAATATTCTTAGACAGTAAGAAATGGGAGGCAAAGATGAAGATGCAATATGAAAATAGCAAAACTGCACAATCTTAGGCAGTAAAACATTTGTTTTTCCTCTCTTTTTGTTTCTAGTTTTCCTGCCATGTTGCTTTGGCTAGAATATGATGACCTACTTTAACAAGGATGCTCTCCCTCCTCCTGGGCATGGTGTGAATATGATGACCCATGTTAACAAGGAGGTTCTCCCTCCTCCTTGGCATGGTGTGATATGATGACCCATGTTAAAAAGGACTGTCTCCCTCCTCCTTGGCATGGTGTGAATATGATGACGCATGTTAACAAGGAGGATCTCCCTCCTCCTTGGCATGGTGTGAATATGATGACCTACGTTAACAAGGATGCTCTCCCTCCTCCTGGGCATGGTGTGAATATGATGACCCATGTTAACAAGGATGCTCTCCCTCCTCCTGGGCATGGTGTGAATATGATGACCCATGTTAACAAGGATGCTCTTCCTCCTCCTTGGCATGGTGTGATATGATGACCCATGTTAAAAAGGACTGTCTCCCTCCTCCTGGGCATGGTGTGATATGATGACCCATGTTAACAAGGAGGATCTCCGTCCTCCTTTACATGGTGTGAATATGATGACCTATGTTAACAAGGATGGTCTCCCTCCTCCTGGGCATGGTGTGATATGATGACCCATGTTAACAAGGAGGATCTCTGTCCTCCTTTACATGGTGTGAATATGATGACCCATGTTAACAAGGAGACTTTCCCTCCTTCTGGGCATGGTGTGAATATGATGACCCATGTTAACAAGGAGGATCTCTGTCCTCCTTTACATGGTGTGAATATGATGACCCATGTTAACAAGGAGACTTTCCCTCCTCCTGGGCATGTTGTGAATATGATGACCCATGTTAACAAGGAGGCTTTCCCTCCTCCTGGGCATGGTGTGAATATGATGACCCATGTTAACAAGGAGGCTTTCCCTCCTCCTTGGCATGGTGTGAATATGATGACCCATGTTAACAAGGAGGCTCTCCCTCTTCCTTGACATGGTGTGAATATGATGACCCATGTTAACAAGGAGGCTCTCCCTCCTCCTTGGCAAGGTGGTATGCTACTGCTTCCCTGCCCTCTCCCTCTCTCCATCTTTCTTCATTGTTTCATCATTCTTCTCACTGGGGTTAAATGTTGGGAGGCATCTTCTTTCTCCCCCAACAAACCAATCAAACCAATTGGCAGAGGAGAACATATCTTCTCACCAGTCCACTCTTGCTTTTCTGAATAATTTTACCTTTTTTATTTTTCCTTTTTAGATTTGTTTCTGAAGACTACCTGTTTGGGGGCCCTGATGCATTCTAAGTGTATTAAGGTTGTAATTCTGAGTTTGTAGGAATCTGCTGTGATTTGCACTCTGCTTATCTGTGAACTCCTCAGGAGTTATGTCAGGGTTAGTTGACAACATCTCTGCCCCAAATGTTCCTAATGTTATAAGATCAAGGCTGACCTTCTTTTCCTATTTATCTCAATCTCTGTCCTTTCACTTTAGTCTCCCCCCCCTTTTTTTTCTGCACTATCCTGTAGAATTCAAATAAAGCAGATGGCATGGTGTTCTCCCTTTCTTTGAATTGACTTCAAGCATGACTCACAACGAGATAATCCTTATGATCATCCACTCATGCTTTTTTCTTTCATTGACAGTGGTTTTAGTTCAGATAACAGCTATTGATTTCCTGAAGGCCTTGCTATTTTTTCCTGTTGGCTGCATTTCTCACCATTGGAAATTCACTCACTTTTAATCCAAAGTGATTTGGCAGGGTTCAGATGTCTGGAGTGTCCTTTCATGTTGTGTGGGGCAATCTGTGGTGTGAGGTGGTGTGGATTCTGAGGACAGATATTCCTGTGTAAAGGATAGATAGCGATAGGGAATATCTATTTGCATTAGATTTCTTTGCTAAAATCATCTGTCCTACAGAGCGATGTGCTTTCCAAATACTTCCAAAATTACCCCCACAATATTCCTAGTGGTTAAATTAACATAAGGTTATTATGCTGCTCCAAGTAAGCAATTACCAATTTGGAGGGTTTCCTGGAAACATCAGTTGATACTGTCCAAAGCCAAGTATCTGAAATTTAGAGGGGATGTCATTGTGTGAATAGAGCAGCACAATGCCTCTCAACAAAAGCTCAAAGCCTTCTTTGTTTGTGTGCAAGAGTAGTCTTTTGAGCTAGTTATGTTTTTTATTTTGCTGAGTATTAACATCAAGAGACTCTTTTACTTATTGGTGTTAATGTGTCAATAATAATAATACTTAATTTCCATTCACTCACACTTTTAGGATTTTACTTAAAAATAATTGTTTTGTATTTATTTACTGTGTGCTAATAATGAGTTAGCTGATGTTCTTTGCCCAAAGAAACACCCAGGTACTTGAAATTGGAAGCACATTTATAACATGGTCTTGGAGTCAGAAAGCTGATATATTTATAATGCTGGAAAACTGACCCCTTGGAACTCCCTTACTCTCTGTTAGATGAAAAGATCAGTCTTCCTCATTGTGTGTGTGTGTGTGTGTGTGTGTGTGTGTGTGTGTGTGAGAGAGAGAGAGAGAGAGAGAGAGAGTAATTAAACTGCATGTAAATTGTAAATCCCAGAATGTGGCACAATACTGGTGATCAATAAAATCTTAATTCTTCCTTTATTTCAAAACTATTTTTTTTCATTCTTGCTTCAAGTCCTCCTTAAAAGAGAATATAAAATTCACATCTGCTGCTCATAGATCTTATTTTCTGTGACAGCATCCTTCCTTTTGCTTTTTTATTTTTTATTATCTTTCGATTTGCTTTGATAAAAGCCCCACCCCACCACATCTATGTTTTTATTCCTCAGTCTGACTTCTTGTGCTAGTCATTTCATTCTTCATGATTGCTTTTCCTTGAATAACTCTCAAGTTTTACCTACACTCTGCTCTCTAGGCATCTCCTCTCCACCAAAACCCATTTCTTTTTTTATGAGAGAGAGAGAATTGGTGGACAGTGAGGGCCTCCAGCCACTGCAGTAGAACCCCAGACATGTGCACCAGCTTGTGCACATATATGACCTTGTGTGCATGTATCACCTTGTGCATCTGGCTTACATGGGATCTGGGGAGTTGAACCGGGGTTCTTAGTCTTCACAGGCAAACATCTTAATTTAACCCCCAGAATCCATTTCTGAGTTGTTAATTTCTCTGCTGCAAGCCATTTCTGGGCCTTCTGTTTCTAAGCAGGGCACTTGGGCTTTTCAGATGAAGCAGGTACTTATCTTTATTGCCCCATCACTTGTGTTCTCTTTTCACACACACATTGGTATTTTTCTCAGCACTAATGTACTTGCCCTGCCAAAGCAGAACTTGTTCTCTGTCCTATTTACATTGTCACACTAGGCTTTGCCATTACAAAAATCAGTGATTTAATTTTCAGTCCTTCTTTCCTTAGCACATTTCATCATTTCTTCTAATAAAAAACAGAGGAAAGGTTGTGTAAGGTAAAGAGAAAGAGGAGCGGCCCACTTTCTTGCACATCTTAATTTCCCAGATGTGTCTCTATTCCAGAGCTCATCCCTGAACTCCACTCTCTACTGCCACATGGCAACATACTCATCCCTCCATGCAGAGTTCCTCCCTGCCCCAAGATCAAAATGTATGTTCTGTTTAATTCAGTGATTGCTTTAAAGTCTTTTTGTTGCATGGTCTTTCTGTGGATCAACCCTACTTCTTTGAAATTTCTATAAGTGTGATGTCTATAGGAGATATCATGGGTAAAAATTAAATAAAATATAATTGTATTTACATAAAGTATATTTTCAGTCATATAGTCAAATGTGACTATTGAGTACTTGCATGGTAGCTAATGTAGCTGAGTGTTGTAGTCACACTTTTGTTGCTGGAACAAAGCACCTGGCCAATAGCAGCTGATTGAAGGAAAGTTGTTTATTATGGATTGCAGTCTGAGTGGGAAAGCCTCATGATGGAAGGGGAAAGAATGGCTTAAGGAGAGGCTGAACACCACCTCTGCAAAAGAAGGTGGAAAACAGCAGCAGGAAGGAGAGTGAGATAAGCTCTGGGAAATGGAAGCTGGCTGTAATACCCCAAAGCCTCCCACCAAAAACACACCTCCTCCAGCAAGGCTGCATTCCAAAAGGAACAAATGTTCAGAAATCATGAGTTTATGGGGGGGCATCTGCTTCAAACTACCACACTGAGGATCTAAAGGTTAAATTTTATTTATTTTTACTTATTTAAATTAAGTTGGCCACATGATACTCTACTGAGAGCCAGAGCTAGAGTCAGAACATTTCCATCATCCTAAGCATCGCTACTGAACAGGGCTGCTCTAGCAACTGGAGTTAGGGAAACTTTTCTTTATAAGGTCAGGCTGAATATGTTTGACTTGATAAATTCCAGCATAATTTCTTGTTTCTGCTGTTGTAGAACAAAGGTAGCCATACAAAACAGCAACTTTTAAGGATCAATGTGTATTTATTTTCATGAAAAGATAATGGGCCAGACTTGACAGGTGCGTTATAATTTGCTGATTTTTTTTGTCCTAAAACTTGGTTGCTTTGATACATACTCATTCAATTACCTTCCTGTTTTTTTTGTATGTCTTTAATATTTCTAAAAACTACTCCTACTGTTTATTTTCATAGCATATAATTATTGCCAGGAAGAAAGAGAGACAGAGAGAGAGAGAGTGGAAAGAGAGAAAGAGAGAGAGAGAGAGAGAGAGAGAGAGAGAGAGGAATAAAGAACCTCTGCAGACACCTTCCACTTGTGACCAACTTTCAGCTGACTTATACATTGCCATATAACTATATCTTCAGACCTTTTCTGAGCCAGCTTCCTTATCTGTGAAGTGTGTTTGTTATACCAGTAATGATGTGTCAGTCCTTGAAAGCAATCAATGAGATATGTATAGAACTATCTGTATGGAAGGCAGACAGTATATGTTAGCTTTCTATCACTGTGACAAAATACCTGAGAAAAACCACTTATAAGCAGGTTTATTTCATCTCATGGTTTTACTCTGTGGTCAAGGCTGTATTGTTTGTGGGGCCATGGTAAGGGTACTGGAGGGGAAAAGGAAGTGTAACAAGCTTCTCACTTCATGTTCGTGTTTGCATGAGTACTATAGTCAGAAAAAAGGGTCAGGGAGAAAATAGTCTTTTCTGGGGCAGAAAAGTGACCTACTTCCTCCAGCCAGGCACTGCTGACTAATGTTTCAAACAGCTCCCCAAACCAAGTTTAGTTATGAATATAGCAATGGATTAATCCATTCTTGCAGTCAAGAATTCTCATAGACAAATCCCTTCCCAAAGGCTTTCATCTATGAACACAGTGACAAGGTCAAAACCTTCAGGACCTAATCTTTGCTGCGACATTGGGGATCTAAACCATAATCTATAATATTTTCACATTAAACTTCAGCACAGAATCATAGTTGAGTCCCAGAGGCTGACATATTCTGGCTTCTCACTGTCTGTGATCCTTAAGTAGGTAGATTGCTTTACCTATTCCCCTCAGTTTCCCTTTCCATAAGATGGGGGTGATAGACATTAAAATACTTAACTTACAGAATTCTTGAGAAGATTAAATAGACCTGTGTTAAATGCTTACAGCATTTAAAACAGAGTGTGTGCTAAGCTGTGGAATTTTTTCTAGTTTCTACAAATAAGTTTTAATTTACTGGTACTCATAGAGCATCTATTGACGTATCTGAGAATTGACCTTTAAGATTAGGCCTGCACACCATTCCTTTTAACTTTCACAAGCTCCTTACCACATTCTCTAAATTAGAACTAATCCACTTTGGTGTTTCTTTGCTTTGTACTTTTGTCATATTTACTTTATATTACTGTTAGAAAATTTACCACATTTACTTATTTTAGTTTGAAAATTTGTCTTCCTTTGAGAGTGGAAACTTGCCCACAGTTATATTTTTTGGGAGAGAAAAACATTATTGGCAATTAGTAATAGTGGCTATGTTACTTTCTTGTAGCTGGGATACAGCACTCAACACAACTAACTTTAAGGGAGGAATGGTTTATTTCAGCTTGTATTTGCATGTTATAGTCCATCATGGTGGGGAAGGCATGGAAGCAGGAACTTGAGGCATCTGGTCAAATTCAGTCCACAGTGAGGAAGCACAAAGAGATGAATGCTCATATTTAGCTACCTCTGTCCTTTTTATACAGCCCAGGACTTCTAGCCCATGGGATGGTGCCACCTACAGCTAAGGAGAATTTCCCCACCTCAATTAATCTGTTCTAGAAAATCCCTAAAAGACATCCCAAGAGATTTGTTTCTGTGGTAATTCTAAATTGCTGTGAATTTGACAACTAGAGATTATCACAAACTATAATCTGCTAATGTCTGCATGTGAGGTGATGAGTTATTTCTTGAAAGTTACATGGTCATCACTATTTTATCATGCTTATAGTCAAATGTAGCCATCATCTTTGAGTTGTTACAGTATGTTGGCTTTGGGCTTATTAAGTGATGAAAAGGAAGCTATGTCAAAATATCCAACCAGAAGCAAGTTATGGAAGGAAAATAACTGGGCTTACAGACACAGGGGGTAGAGTCCATCAGGGGTGAGAAGGCATGACAGGCCAGAGAGGTAAACCTGGGTTACATGTGACCAGAGTCAGGAAGCAGAGAGAGAGAGAGAGAGAGAGAGAACAACAAACAGAGCCAGCCTGTACCCTCCCTCCACCAAGGTTCCACTTCCTACAGTATTCCTGAACAGCACCTCCAACTATAGTAAGTTTTCCAACACATAAGCCTATGGGGGACACTTTTAAAACCAAACCAACACATAACCTGAAACATTTTTTCCTTGGCTTTTACCTGTGATGAAATAAAAACCCAACTAGGTAGGCATTAAGACAAGAAATTATAATTCTATCATGGGAGAGACCTTCATATTAGATAGTGATTTACAGGTTTAAACTTCTTAGCTCTTGATTACTATTTGATTTGAGGACAAAAGTCAGTAATTGTACAGCAGTATTTGGCATGATATCTCTAAATATGCTGTGTTCTGGGAAGCTTTCAATAGGTATTTTTTTGCTAAATAAAATGGGCAGTTTTGAGAGTTTCAGAGTATAGAATATATTATAAAAATATTTTAAGTTCTGTTCTGATAGCAAGAATGTGTAGTGAAATTGAGAGAAATTGAGTTTAGGCTTCATCTGTTCAGCTTTCTGCAGCTGCGTATTCAAAGTCACAATTAAATCCTATCAATTTCCCTTTTTGAAAAACAAAGATTTATGTTTTAGTTCCTGAGCTGTATTACCTATTGAAGTATATGTACATTTATGTATTTAAATAACAAAGTAACTGTCAGCAAAGAGGAGGCTGGAAATGCTGAGATACTAGTGAGAAGACATGACCATGTTAATGCTATCATGGGTTCCTGTCACTCAACAATCAAGGCCATGGGGCTTGCGAGACACCCTAACTCCTTAAAAGCCCTTCAGATACCTGCCCACATTCAACAACTCAGTCCAGTGTGGGAACAAATACATACTCTAGTCTGACTCACTTGATGAACAAGGTCAGAGTCCCACATACCAGATGAACTGATGTCAATATTAGGAAAGAGCCCATTCAGGGTCAGCTAAGGTGAAAAGGGAAAGAAATCAATTTCAAACAAGATTCCTTCCAGGAGTCTAAGTCCAAAGCTTTATGTCAGAGCTACCAGAGGTTAATGAGGAAATGCAAAAGAAACTACAAAATTATGCATAATAATAAGTGTTAGGGAGATGGCTCAGTGGTTAAAAGCACTTGCTGCTTAAGTCTGATGACCAGAGTTCTGGTCTCTGGTAGTTATGTAAAAGTGGACACAGGTAGTGCATACATCTATAATCCCATCATCTCTATCAATGGGAAGAGGAGTCACAAGAATTCTGAAGCTCATAGGATAGCTACAATATGATAGTTTAAATTTGCCTCAATTGATGGATCTTAAGACTGATGCTTTAGTTAGAATGGAGAAGCCAGTATTGCAGGAGTCAGCCACCCAATAGTACATGGGTAAAATGGCTGATATACTGCTCACTTATCTACAAACACTTTATGATTCAAGCATTATTTATTTTTTAAATTTATCATTATTTTATTTGAGAGAAAGAGAGAGAGAGATATAATGGGCATGCCAGGGTCGCCAGCCACTGCAAACAAGCTCCAGATGTATGCACCTCCTTGTGCATCTGGCTTACATGGGTCTGGAGAGTGGAACTGGGATCCTTTGGTTTTGTAGGCAAATCCCTTAACCACTAAGCCATCTCTCCAGCCCATCAAGCTTTATTTTTTTAAAGCTGAATTGGAGTATTATGTTGTAGAAGAAATGCTTCTTTTTCACATAATGAGTTTTCATGTTTTAAAAATTTATTTCATTTTTTATAAAAAGGTTGCTAACATAGAACACTCTCCCCACCCTAATTCTGCTGAGGGTTTTGGTGGGGTTGTTGGTGTTCATTTTGGGGACCAAGAGGTCTCAGTCAGTCTCTGCAGGCATGGGAGAAATATGGTGTCTCAGGCTATTCCCACTCACCCAAGGCTATGTTTTCACCTAAT
Organism: Orientallactaga sibirica; assembly: GCA_036365145.1. Lineage (NCBI taxonomy): Eukaryota > Metazoa > Chordata > Mammalia > Rodentia > Dipodidae > Orientallactaga > Orientallactaga sibirica. Next base: position 29,121,530 of record JAEOAD010000012.1, on the reverse strand, counting down.
TAAAATATTTTGATTGTAGTTGAACTGATTACAGCACTAAGACTGACCCAAACCAAACAAAGTAGATCATAAAATTTATAATTTTACTTAATACTTAAATCATCCATTCAATATATCAAGGAATGCTCATTTTTTTTTTTTTTTGAGAGAGAGAGAGAGACAGAGAGAAACGGTTAGAGAGAGGAAGAGGCAGACAGAGAAGAGAGAGAATGGGCGTGCCAGGGCCATTTCAGCTGCCGTGAATGAACTCCAGACTACTATACCCCCTTGTGAGCAAGCGTGGCACTTGCATCAGTTGCGTCTGGCTAAATGTGGAACCTGGTGATCGAATGGGCGTTCTTCGGCTTGGCAGGCAGGTGCCTTAACCACTAAGTCACCTCTCCAGCCTCATGCTCATAAAATTTAATAACATAAAGTAAATGCAACATAAAACTCTAGACTATTCCTTTTCTATTAGCACTCCCATTTTTTTCTATTTTAACAAATATTTTATATTTATTTATTGTGTTGGGGGGGTGGAGAATGGACAAACCAGGGCCTCTATGCATTGCAAACAAACTCCAGATGCATGTACCACCATGTGCATCTTGCTTATGTGAGTACTGGGGCATTGAATCTGGGTCCTTAGGCTTCATAGGCAAATAAGTGCCTTAACAGTCAAGCCGTCTTTTCAGCCTCCATTTTTTTCTTATTCAGATATTATCCCTATTGAAATTCTCTCTACCTCCATGTTTTATAACACACTCTTTCTTTTATAACACAACCACATAGAAATTTTTTGGCATACTTCAGTTTATTTTAGATATTATAATTTTACATTGTTTTAATGCTTACAAAGTGCTGCATGATATGTGTTTGAAATCTTCATAGATTCTCTAAAGGTGCTCTACAAATTTATTGGTTCACCAGTGTTATATGAAAAAGCTGGTTTCTCTCAGCTCTTACCAACACTTTTCATTACATCTTTCATGTTTTCATTTTCTTTACATCATTATATCCAGTAAGAAAAATGGCATTTCATTATTATCTTAAGGTTCAAATTTCTGGTTGTCAGTAATAATGAAAAATCATTTTGTATTTATTACATTTCATTATTCTCAAATGATATTTAAAATTTTCTTACCTGATTCTTCAGTCATTAATTCATTTGTCTGAACACTTTAAATGTCATTGAAGTTGCAAATTGCCATTCAGTTTGCTATTTACTTTCTATCCATCTAAAACTACATGGCCCATTCTTCATTCTTCTTCATGTCTCTGATTTTGGAGTTATTTCAGATTTGTTTTGAATCTTTTAAAATCTGCTTAGGGATTATCATTCTTCATGAATGTAAAATGTTATGTATTATAGTTGTATAATTTTTTTTTTTTTTTTTTTTGTTTTTGCGAGGTAGGGTCTCACTCTGGTCCAGGCTGACCTGGAATTCACTATGTAGTCTCAGGGTGGCCTTGAACTCTCGGTGATCCTCCTACCTCTGCCTCCCGAGTCCTGGGATTAAAGGCGTGCATCACCACGCCCGGCCTATTGTTGTATAATTTTTGACAGTCGTTTTCTTTATAAAACAGTTTGAAAAATTTCATGGTAATTTTCCTTGCAGAAAGTGCTTTTGGATCAATGATGAACTATGGATATAATAATTTTTTTGTTGTGGGATCTCAGTGTAATTTTGATTCACATTTTCCTGATAGCTAAGGGTATTGAACGTTTTTTCTTTTTCTTTTTTTTTTTTTTTTTTTTTTTTGCCGTTTGTATTTTCTTTTGAAAACTGTTCAAGTTGTTTGCCTATTTATTGATTGGATTTTTTTTTCATTTTTTGAGCTTTTATATATTCTAGCTGTTCATCCCTTGTAAGATGTAAAATTGGCAAGTCCTTTCTACTACTTCATAGGCTGCCTCTTCAGTCTGTTGACTGTTCCTTTGCTGTGTAGAATCATTATCCCATACAATCTCATTTGTCAGTATTTCCTAGTATTTTCTAAGCTATCTAAGTTCTTTCCAGAATAGCCTTGCCTATTCCTACATCTTGATGTGTTTCCCCTATATTTTCCACTAACGGTTTCAAAGTTTCAGGTGTTATATTAATTTCTTTGATCATTTTGAATGCTTTTTGTATAAGGTGAGAGACAGTTTCAGTTTTCCACAGGTGAATATCTAGTTTTCTCATCACCGTTTGTTGAATGGACTGCTTTAACCCCTTATTGTTCTTTGTCTCCTTTGATATAAATTGTGCTGTGTGGGTTTGTTTCTGGGTTCTATGTTCTAGACCATTGACCTGTACAGAACACTTCTTTAAAAATAATAATTTATTTATTAATGTGCAAGCAGAAAGAGAGAGAGAGAGGGAGAGAGAATGGGCATGCCACACCTTCCAGCTGCTGCAAATGAACTCCAGACACATGCACTACTTTGTGCATCTGATTTTAACATGGGTATGGGGAATCAAACCTTGGTCGCTAGACTTTACAGGCAAGCACCTTAACTGCTGGCCCATCTCTCCAGCCCTACAGAATACTTCTTAATGATGGTCTTGTGTGTTTTTATATTGTCTGCAACTGTCTACTACTCTCTATGTTCATTATTTACTGATGCCAATGACATTTTTACAAAAATGGGGGAGTGGCTTCATCAGTTCCATAGATGCTTGGAGGAGTCTCTCACTCTATTATTTATCACATATTCCACTCATCTTTGTATGTTCCTTCTCAAGATCTTCTGTAGCTCCATGTTTCATTCTTATTGATGCCATCCATTTCATGCACATTCTTTGACTCTTGTATCTTGAACAGAAAAAGCCCTATAACTTCTTTTAAATTTTTATTTAATTTTTTTATTAACTTGAGAGAGAAAGAGAGAGAGAGAAGAGAGAGAGAGAATGGGCATGCTAGGGCCTCTGGCCACTGCAAACAAACTCTAGATGCATATGCCACCATGTGCATCTGGCTTATTTGGATCCTGGGAAATTGAACCTGGGTCCTGAGGCTTTGCCGGCAAGTGCCTTAACCACTAAGTCATTCTCTAGCCCTCATATAACTTTTATATGTGATACTCAAAGAATTTAAAATTTTCTCTATCATCTATCATTTGCAACTTTTGGATTGCTTAATTTTGCAATTACTATCAAAATAGGGATTTTTCTTTGAGGAGCAACACTTAGAGAATTTTTTTTTAAAGCTGTCCTTTGAGGCAAGCAGGAAGGAAATTCAAATAGGTGATGTTCAGCAGAACTATAGCAGAAGTTAAGAAATGACTGTGGCTGGGGTGGGGGGTAGTTAGAGCTATGGAGTACACTGAAGTGAATCGACTAAACACAGAGATGGATACTCTGTGGATGACCGGATCAGATGAACACCAGGTGTTCTTCAGTTTAAAGATTTGATTATTTAACTATGACAAGACTCTTTTTCATTTTAGATCAAATCATTTCAGTAAAGGTCAACGGAAAGCCTCCTGTGTGCTACCTTTCCATTGTCCTTTCTCACTTCGTGGATAGGTTTTAAATGATTTGTCTCCTCAGTCTATAGAAATAGCTAATGCCTCCTATAAAAATATACTTTACAGGGCACTGGGAAGATTACTCAGTAGGTAAAGGACTTGCCACAGAAGAGAACATAAGGCACCGAGGACGGAGCTCAGCGGATAGAGCACTTGCTGTGCAAGTGAGAGGACTTGAGTTTGGATCCCAAAACACATGGAAAACAGGACACTGTAGCTCATGTCTATAATTCCAGTGAGCCTGTGAGGAGAAGGGAGGTGGAGGTAGGAGAATTGCCTATAATCTTGCTGCCTAGCTAAACTGGCAAACACAGCTGTGAAACAACTAAAAGAGGCTGGAAGATGTCATTCTCTGACAACCCCACACATGCCCAGGTACATGTGTGTATCCACTCACACAAATGGAATCACACATTCATGTACATCAGTGTTGTAGTTACCTTCATGTTGTTGAGACAAATACCTGACCAAAAGGAGTCTATGAAAAGAGAGAGTTTATTTCAGGCTTACAAATCCAGGGGTAAAAACATCAATGGAAGCTTGCTCACTTTCATTGATTCAAGCAGAGAGATGTCATCAAAAGTCATTAAACTCCAAATACAAGTAGCCAACACCTCAGACTGCTCTTTTCACATCTTAGGGTGGGACTTAAGAACCACCCCCAATTATACCTCCTCCAACTGGGCTGTTGGAGACAAGTTACTTAGTCCAAAATCCCCCCAGGCTATAGGGGATATACATTCACCTTTAAACCAACACACACGTGCACACACATGAACACACACAGCATGGGGACCTGAGGATGGGTCTGTAACCACCCATATAAATACCAGGTATGGAAGTGCTAGGGAAGGGGAGACAAGAAGATCCATGATGCTTGCTGGTTAACTAATCTAGCTGATTCCATGAGCTCAACATCAGTGAGAGACACTGTCTCAAAAAGTGAGGTGGAGAGTGATTGATGAATACAGCTGTCATTGACCTCTGGTCTCTACATGCATGTGTACACAGGTGCGTATGCACCTGAGCACACATATATCCTCACACTTATGAGCAGACATGGTTACATATCACACATACATACACATGCTATATATCTTTAAAGTATTTTACTTGTTTGTTTTTATGTGTAAATATCATTCTTATAGATACTTCTGTATTTTGACTCTGCATTTAGTATTGCACTATGAATTTTCTTCAAAGACCTCATAATATTTCAAAAATTATATGTAATGAAAGCATAATAGCCCATTTGGTAGCTACTTGAGGCTAAAGCTATTCGTGTGTGGTTACATATTGCCTTTCATGGCATTATTATTATTTAAAATGATCCTAGAATGAGGTATCTCATAGAGAGATATTGGTCGTGTTGGTTTTCCGAGTTACATTTTCAGCCATAGTACAAAATACACATGCATAGATTAAAGTCAGGTAATCAAATTTCTTTCTGGAAATTCTGAATCAATTCACATTAGCAGTAGAATTACCTGAATGTTCATTTTATCACATGTCTCTATATACAGATTATTCTCAATTTTATTCAATTTAAAAAATGAAAAATAGTTTAATTTTTCTTGGCTTTTGGCATTGATTAAGGGCAGCATATAACCAGTTTTTGAAAGACATGTTTATAGGATATTCACCTTATGTTTGACAATTTCACAGATTATTTTTCCAGTTTATTCACTAATTTGAATTTCTGATGTTTCCAGACATAAAATATTTTGCATATATGTATATGTCAAATAAATTCATCATTTCTACTGTAATTTTTATCCAAGACAATTCATATTCCAATTATCTGATTTCATCTATTTAAAAATCTCTTATGTGCTCTCAGTAACTTCAAAAAAATGTGTGTTTATGTACTTGTGATCTGTATGTAACATCTATTACATAATATGTATCACATTTGCTTAGTGCATAGCCTTACCTATGTGGAAACATAATTATTTTACTTACTAATAATCAATTTTTCCAAGCATCCGTTTCTGACTAATCCTTTCTGTCATCTTCAGTGTTTGTTTTTTTGTTGTTTGTTCGTTTTTGTTTTGATGCAGGATCTCATGTAGTCCAGCCTAACCTTGAATTCTCTATATAGCTAAGGATGACCTTGAATTTCTGATCCTCCTGCCTCTACTTTCTGATTGTTACGAATACAGGTGTGTGCCACCATGCCTCGTTTTATGCAGTGCTGGGTATCAAATCCAGAACCTCGTGAATATTAGTCAAATGCTCAAGTATATCCCTAGTACCTGAACAGATTTTGTGTGTGTGTGTATGTGTTTATGTATGTGGTGTGTGTGTGGAGTGTGTGTGTATATATGGGCACACACATGCTAGAGAGCATATGTGGATGTCAAAAGACAACCTTAGTGTGTCAGACCTCACCTTCTGCCTTATTTGTGATAGGATATGTCTTAGAATGCCAGGCTGGTTCACCCAGGAGCTTTGTGATTCTCCTGACTCCTTCCATTGTTGTAGGGAGGCTAGGATTACAAGTGTGTGTACTACTTGAGTCTTGCTTAATGTAAGTTCTGGGGACCTGAACTCCAGTTCAGGCTAATGGAGAAATCTTGATTAAACACTTTGAGCCACATTGTTTGCCCAGGATTTTATTTATTTATTTATTCCATTTATTTATTTAGGCAGTGTTGGTGATCAAATCCAGGTACTTCTACATGCTAGGAACTCTACTGGTGAGCTACATTTTGGTCATTTCACTCATTTAAAATATTTTTATTTATTCATTTGTCAGAGTAGGAGAGGGATAAAGAGAAAAAGAGAGAAGGGGGGGCAGTATGGGTATGCCAGGGCCTCTTGCCCCTCCAAAGGATTGCCAGAAGTATGCACTACATTGTTTCTATGGCTTTGTGTATGTACTGGGAATGCAAACCTGGGCTGGCTTGCTTTGCACACAAGAACCTGTAACTGCTGAGCCATCTCCACAACTCTCACTCACTTTTTCGTGATCTTTTCTTCCCACATGAATTTGCATTTACTGTGCACTAAAATCTTTTGCAGGCATGTATAGTTTCTAATACAACTATTGGAATCTTCTGTCAGTAGAATATTATGTATTGCTCTCTGCTTTAACCTCCACTTTAAAAAAAATTATTGATTTATTTGAGAGAGAAAGAGAGAAGAAAAAGGAAGATAGATAGATTGGGGGGTGGGAGACTTGGAGCACCACAGCCTCTAGACACTGTAAATAAACTCCAGACTCATGTGCCACCATGTGCATCTGGTTTACAAGGGTACTAGGGAATCCAACCTGGGTCCTTTGGCTTTGCAGGCAAGCATCTTAACTGCTAAGCCATCTTTCCAGTCCCAAACCTCATCTTAATGTAGAAACAAAGAACAACTTTATATTCTTTGTCACATACTATTTTGCCTCCTAAATTTCTTTCACTAAAAATGACAAGCAATCTGCTTTTACTCCACGTCACACACCCAAAAAGTATTTATAAAATTGAAACTATGTTAATACTGAATTGGGAATGTGCCTCAGTGGTAGAATGCTTACTTAGCATACATGAAACAAAAACGCCTTAATTATTAATGACAGGGAAATATTGGTATTGGAGGAATTACACATACACACATTCATATGATATGAAAGCCAAATGGGGACTGTGTGTGGGAAGAGAAAGGTCTAAAGGGAGGAGGAAAGAAATAGAGGGGAATGAGGGGCTAATATGAACAAAGCTCAAAGATATACATGCACTAAATGTCAAATGAAATCCGTCATTTCTTATTCCAAGTAACAAATTAATAATAATAAAAGAAGCTATCCCGGCAATTGCAAACAACACATATCTGGAAGGAGCAAGAGGAAAAAAAAAAACAAACAAACAAAGCTTTATAGAAGAGAAAAATGTTTTCCAGTAAGTAAATAGTCCAATAAAAATAAAAACAAAATAGAGAATAAATATTTTATGATAAATTCATTAACACATCTTGTTTTGTTGTTGTTGTTTTCAAGGTAGGGTCTCACTCTAGCCTAGTGTGACTTGGAACACACTCTGTATCCCAGACTAGCCTCCAATTCACAGTGATCCTCCTACCTCTGCCTCCAGGAGTGCTGGGATTAAAGCTTGAATCACTATGCCCACTCTTATTTTTATTTTTTATTTTTTTGTTCCCACAGAATACAAAACCGTTTCCTTTTCTTCTTGGTCTCATTACACTGCCTATTGAGTGATAACACAACCTCTGCAACACTCTTTTTATGCACTTGTAGGTTGTCAGGAGGCAGCTGATCTAAGATAAACATACCTGGGAGGGTAGTTCCAAGACCAGGCCTCTCTTTCTGACATGCTGGGTTTCCATTATGGGTGCAGACAGCTGTTCAGTGTAGGTGCCAGGCTGAGGAAGCAAGAGTGACAGCTGGCATGCTGTTCTCCCGGAACACCCCAAGGTGCAGGAAAGCCAGCACAACCAGGTCAGTGTTTTCCAGCTTCTGCTGGCCTCCTGTCTGCTGACTTTGTATTAGGCAAAGCAAGTGCCTGGATAAATGTAAAACCAAGAGACATGCTGTCCACTCATGGAGCATGGACCAAGAAGAGGCAGAATATTTTTGATGGCAAAGAGAAAGGGCTGTGTATTTTCAACAGACTTTGAATCTTTATCACTTGAAACACAGAATCACTTCGTTAAGTATATATTGTGTTATATATTCCATTGATTAAAGTATATAAGGTCACTTCACCTGATTAAAAAAATCCCCCCTTTTGCTGAATTGTATTTTATTTTATTTTTTGCAATACAGCCACTGAACCTGTAGTTGGTCTTAATTCATGACTTTGCTTTACAAAGAAGTGTTTGTAAAGACTTACATGCAACACTTAGCTATTTAATAGGCTCTACCTAATTTTATATTACGTTCATTGCTATAATAGTTGGGCACTATAATGAATGCATGTATCCTGAATTAAAAAGGAAGGGCTAATTAATGAAGAAATGTATTCCAAATGATTTAACAAAAGAATGATGATTATATACTTGCTCATTTTTATTCCAGTTATGAGTAAAAGAGTTTATCTTTTTTGTATGCAATGCAAGACATCATATTTTTCTTTGTAATTTTTTTTTATCTTTGGTTAAGGCTGGGTCTCATGTATCCCAGGCTGGAATCTAACTCACTATATAGCTGAGATGTCCTTGAACTCCTGATTAACCTGCTTCTACTTCCTGAGGGCTGGGACTACAGATGTGAGTCACCATGTCTATTTTTGTGCAGTACGGGGGGGTGGCAACCAAGGGGCTTGTGCATGCTATGCAAGCACTTTACTAATTGAGCCACATTTCTAGGGAAGACATCACTTGTAATGGAGATCTCTCTCTCTCTCTCTCTCTCTCTCTCACACACACACACACACACACACACACACACACTCTTCTATGTATGTATGTATGTATGTATGTATGTATGTATGTATGTATTCAGATATGTATAGATAAATAGATAATTTCAAAGAACTGCATTTTAGTAATTTTCTTATTTTCATCAGGTACAAAAGCTTTCATCATAATCTGTTTTATTTTCATAATCACTGTTTCTGAACTACACTTATATGATTCATTTTATCTATATAAAATAGATTATCGCTTACATAAATACATAAAATAGATTACTTTGGTATTCTATATTCTAGTTTCATTTGATGCAATAAAGCTATATATTTGTCACTTTGAACTATAAGTGCATTTTTCCTTGTGTACACCAAAGTAAATATATATTTATTAAAATAAAAATGTGTACTCTGTGTCACTTTAAATACTTACTTCACAGCCACCCTCACTGGCTTAGGATGTGCTAGGAAATGCTGTTGTAAGGTCAGCTCTTCCAAACTAGCAGTGTAGCAAATTAGTTAAACAGTATATTTTTGAAGACTGATTTGCTTTTACTTTGTACCTGTGTTCCAGGTTTGTGGAAGGAATGCTTAACATTTGTTACAATGCTGTTGATCGACACATTGAAAATGGTAAAGGGGACAAGATTGCTATCATTTATGACAGTCCTGTTACAAATACCAAAGCAACTATTACCTATAAAGAAGTCCTGGAGCAGGTAATATCACAAATTTTCTCACTAGAATTGAAGTTACATAGAAATCATGTAAATAGTATATTTGTGGATTGTATAGTTGCATTAATTTATTATCATGATCTCCTTTTGATGCAACTTGTAAAGGAACAAAGGAATATGAACCCATTTAGATTCTTCTTAATATCTTAACTTGTAAGTTTCACTATACAGCAATGTACTCATTTTATAGGGAAGGTGAATAGATCTCAGTAACCTCTTCTGGTCTCTTCTCTTCACTTTTCTTTCCACTACCATAGTCAAAGTTGGCTTCTCTTCATTTTTCTATTACTAAAGAAGTCTTCTCACTACCCCCGCCCCAACCAGACATTGTTTATGGTTGTCTGTCACCTAAAGTGAAGCCAAAGGTTTCATCCTAGAGAACAATATATTTCTCTGCTTCACTTTAATGTCTTCCAGAAGGTCCTTAAAAAGTACTATTTTCAGCATATAAAGTCCAGACTCATGTGATATATAAGACACTTTGGGGTCAGACCAAAGCATCCCTTCAAAATTTCATTTTCACCCAATTTTGGACATATATACAACTCTTCTTTACCCTGAATGTCATGTCACTAAGACACAACTGGCCCCTTGTCCTTCTTTGAAAGTCCTCATTCATTTGTTTTGCTTATTCATTCATTTGTTTTTATTATTAACAACATGTTTTGCATGAATACATCATGTGGTGGTACCCTCTTTTTCCTTGTCCCTGCCTCCCATCCCAGTGAGGACCCTCCTCATTGGGGTTCCAGGTCTTCCCTATGGGGTTATGGGCTATGCATTGTGGGATTTTATTCCTTCCTCATCTGTGTAGTTCTTAGCTGGGCCATCATGTTGACATATGAGGTCTAGATAGGGTAGGAAAATCCAATTGGCCACACTTAGATCACATGCCTACAGTGTCAGGTAGTGGGGAAGAAATATCTTCTACTCTTGATTTTATATTAGCTTATCAGGACCTGCCTGCCACTAGGACATACACAAGGGATCTTCAATCTAGTCAGAACAACTCAAGATAAGATGAATAATGTTAATTGTTTAGCTCTGTAAATGGGAAATCTGTATCTGGTGGAATGAAGCATATGTACACTGAGCTAACACGGGGACCTGGCAGGGAAGGTATGTCATTACCAAATGTGCTCAGAATTTTTATGAGGCATAGCTTTTATTTATGTATTTCTTTTAGAGAGAGAGAGAGTGAGAGTGAGTGAGTGAGAGAGAGAGAGAGAGAGAGAGAGAGAGAGAGAGAGAGAGAGAGAGAGAAAAAAGAGAAATGGCATGCCAGGGCCTCAGCAACTGTAAATGAACTCCAGAAGCTTGTGCCTCCTAGTGGGCATGTGCGACCTTCCACTTGCCTCACCTTTGTGCATCAGGTGTAGTGGGATCTGGAGATAGATCAAACGTGGGTCCTTGGGCTTTGCAGACAAGCACCTTAACCATTAAGCAATCTTTCCAGCCCAATGAGGCATACTTTTGTTTCTTTCTTTATTATTATTATTATTATATTTTTCGAGGTAGGATCTCACTCTGGCCCAGGCTAACCTGGAATTCACTACGTAGTGTCAGGGTGGCCTTGAACTCATGGTGATCCTCCTACCCTGCCTTCTGAGTGCTGGGATTAAAGGTGTGCGCTACCACTCCTGGCCATACTTTTAATATAAGAAGCAATGTTTTTCTGCAAACTATTTTATTGCATGCATTGTTGTAGGTTTGCATTTTCATATTTTAATATTTATTTATGAGAGACAGAAAGAGTGCACCATTTTTTTGCATCTGGCTTAATATGGGTACTGGTGAATTGAACCCAGACCAGCAGGCTTTGAAAGCAAGAACCTTTAACGACTGAGCCCTCTTACCAGCCCTGCATTTTCCATAATTTATAAGAGGTTTAATTTACAATTAAAAGGATGTTCCTGTGATTTGAGCATTTTGCCAAAGTTCTACGTTGACACTATGGAAGCCCACGAACCTGTAAATCTTAAGTGGTATGCAGACGTAAATTGAAATGCTTGTTTGTACATTGTCAATCAAGTCCATCTTAGCATTTTGAATTTGGTATATACCCAAACATCAGCTTCAAAGAGAAACCTTTAGAGAAATCTAAAATGTGAAGAGCTGTGGCCACCCTCATTTTCCATTGTATTCTCCGTAAGTTAATCCTATTACATAATCATGCACTTTTGTTTTGCTTCGAAGTTTTTCTGCTAGCTCATCTTATTTTTAAACATCGACTGTGGACTCAGACCCTTTGGACATTTGTGCTAGTTCACTGGTTTCATTTTAGCTTGACATCAAAGTACTTAAAAGGACCAGTTCTCTCACCTGCTGACACTCTCAGATTTCCAGGGCTTTTTTCTTTGCTGTACTGAAGAAGAGCTGTACAGGAAGAGAGGAAGCATTGTCTGTGGCTTTGATTACCTACTCCCAGATTTCTGTCTTTATTTCACTAAGGGAGGAAGAAGGTGAAAGGAAGATTTAATGGGTGTTGCTATTGGGACAGACAAAACAGTCTTTGTCCTTTTACTTATTGAATCTCTCCTGTTTCATTTCTACTTGGTATTTCTGGCTAACTCAAACTTGATTTAAGTTAGTTAACCTTTCTTATTTAATTAGACACCTGCAAATTTCAGGCTAAATTGCCATCAGTGACAGAAAAAATCTGATGATTTTACTGAATGACTCAGAACCAGTTTTTCTGAAACCATTGTCTAGTCTATGAATATTTCAAACAACACTTTACTAAGGATTTTTTTGAGTCATTAAATACTTGCTTTTATAGTTTAACTTTTATCAACAATTTTTTCACATATATATTTTTATCATTATCCCCTCCCATTACCTTCTCTTATCTTTCCTCTTTAATACCCTTCCACCAAAACCCTTCTTCTTCCTAACTTGTCCCTATTCTAACTTTGATGTGTGTTTTTCCTTTGTGTGTGTTTGCGTGTGTGTGCATGTGAGATTCCCTGAGCTGTCTACATGAGTGTGGTGGGGGATTATTTATCAGAGCACATGCAATTTAACAGGGGATATACCACTGAAGAAAACATCTCCTACTCCCCTAGGAAACATTAACTGCCAATAACTCATCTGGGATAAATATTTGTTTTTGTCATGTCAAATTATTTTTTGTTTTAATATTTTGTTTTATTTATATAGGCGTGCTAGGACATCTATCCATGGCAAAAAAAAAAAAAAAAAAAAAAAAAAACTCCAGATGCATGTGCCTCCTTGTGCATCTGACTTACATTGGCCTTGGGGAATTAAACCTTAGGCTTCCCAGGCAAGAGCCTTAACCAGTAAGCAATCTCTCCAACCCCTGCAATGTCAAATTGTTTTATAAATAAAGGATTATAGGTTAATAAACATATCATTATTGTCAAGTGCTAACAACACATATAAATAGGTAAATGTAATATAATAAAAAGGTTATATTAGTGTTATATTCTGTGGAACCACATGGAAAAGCACCTGTATTTATTCCTCAAGCATAACAAGTAGCTGTTGGTAACTTATAAAGAGAGAATGATTATTTAGACTCACAGTTTCAAAGTTTCCTGTTCAAGATTACATAGACCTGTTCATTTAGACCTCTGGTGGGTGTGGGATGGCATTGGTGGAAAACAGGTGGTGAAGCTGACTACTTACCTCATGGCCATGAAAAAGAAGACAAGGGAGGGACCAAAGCCCACAACCTCCTTTGAGAGTGAGGTCACATCTCCTACATATTCCGCCACCTCTTGTTAGCACAGTTAAATGCAAACCATAGCAGGACCATTTGGGTGAGAGGTAAACAAGATCAGGAAGGCTTTCTAGAAGACTTGACAACTAAAGTTAGTTCAATAGCCTATGTTCTGTGTGAAGTACTGTTTTTCTCTATATATCTTATGGATTACCTTGTCTTTATACCATCATATTCTTAGTGAGATCATCTTTGCCCATATTAATTATACATTTTCTCACACAGACCACTTCATACCTCTTCTTTGCCTTCTTATACATTATCCAGCATCATTCTTCACATTTCATTTATTCTTTGGTGCTGTTTCCTCGTCTCCTATGTAAGTTTTGTGATGGACAGATAGATTCTCCAAGATATAATTCCTCTCAATATTTCAAAACAAAAGACTTTGGACATAGAGAGGCACTTGCTGGCAAAGCCTTCTGCCCTGATTTGTTTCCCCAGTATCCATGTAAAGCAGGATGCCTAAAGTTGGGCATGCAAGAAACCCATTTTTTCTCCCTCTAATGACAAATAAATAAAAATATTTTTAAAAATCTAGGAGCTCCAAATTTTGCATTCCAAGAGATTTGTTTATTGGGTCCCTTCTCTTTTTGGTTTTCAAATTTGTATGGTATCATGTTAAAACTCAATGAGATGTGTCTGTTTGTCTATCATATACAGGATTACTAATTTAACTTAGAATTTATCTCTATATTTAGTTTTCTTTTTCTGATTTCCAGCAATTATGATTTTTCAATGTTTATTCACAAAATAAGGTGACTCCTGAAGGGGATCTGAGGCATTTTTGTAAATAAATATATATGAGGAAAATTGATAAGATTCAATATGTGCTAATTTTTCTTATTTAATCCAAATTTAGAGTGCCTATTATCTTTACTAAAGGTAATTTTTTGCAAGAAAATTATAGCTATACTTGTAATTATGAACCTTTAGTAATTTAGAAATGAAAATTACTCCTAATTCATATGACATTCACTTACAACCCCTGCTCTCTGAAATCCTCTCTTCAAAGAATGAAACCCATCTTCTCAGAAACATAATTGGGTAAACCATTCCCCTGTCATTAACACCAGTGCAAGAGCCTAATATGCATACACACACACACACACACGCGCGCGCGCGCGGCAACACACACACAAACACACACATAACCACAACAATGAAGACAGAAGAACATGCATAAATTCAGCTCTGTTAGCTGAGGGGAAAGGAGGTAGTATGCAAATATGTTCCTTATTCTTAAGTTACCTTAATAAATACTCAAACCCTCATTTATATTTTAGTCAGATTCATTAAAAGTGTATGTCTCTAAAGTAAATTTTCTTTTTAATGCCTGATAAATGGATGAATGAAGTCAATATGTGATAGAAGTCACTCATCCTTCCCCCATTGTTAGGGTGCAATATGTGAAATTTTATTTAAATACAATATACATGAAGACAAGAATTTAGATAATGTATATTAATAAATTAGATTTTCAAATGATATGTTCATGTAACCAGATTGAGAAACAGAATATTCTAAAGGTTCCAGTAACCTTTCCCACTCTCCCTTTTACCATTTTTAACTCATCCCCTATATTCAGACATCTAAACACTATCCAAGAGATATGCCTATTTTTGAACTTTATTTAAATTGAATAATTCATTGTAATTTCATGTGTTTTATTTTTTTCATTCAACTTTATCTTTAGATCATTCATTTTATTGCAAGAAGTTGAGGTTTAATCATGTGGAAAGTATCTGGTTATGAAATTATTATTCATGATGCTGTTATGAATATGTGTTTGCACCAGTTTTGGTGACTATATAGATGTATTTGTGTCAGAGTATGCCTAGGTGTCAGGTGTTTGGATCCCAGGGACACACAGTTTTAGCTTGAAGTAGAATGCTATGAAGTAGAATCGTGAGTATTTACGGCAGTAAAAAACGTAAACAGATGATTCTCTGTTGGTGACTTTATTAGTACTAAAAGGTTGTAGTTAAAACCACTTTGAGTGATCTGGTCCAACAAAATTTTCATATTCTTCTTTATTATTGTAAGCTGCATGGTGAAAGTTTATATAATGTAATTTAGCAGAAATACCTTGCATTTCATTTTAAATAAATTAGCATTCATTAAATGCTGACAATTTTTTTTCACAAATTTAACTGAAACTTTTCTTTACTGAATAAGTTCAAGCAGTAACATTTAAGTTGGATTTGGGAAAGCTTCAACATAAATAAAATAATTATTATATTAATTTTAATAAATAACATAGGAAAATGTTAATTAGATAATGATTTACTATTTCTTAATCTCCTCTTTTCCATACTTAGATCTAGTTATTCCCCAAGCTAAAACTGTCTAAATAGTACTTTACCTCCATCCCAAATTGCATCCATACCCCAGGTAAAAAATAAAATTTTCTTAGATAGATATCGTGTGTGTGTGTGTGTGTGTGTGTGTGTGCGCGCACACACCTGTGCCATGACATGACATAGGAGGGTTCCTGGTATCTGAACCCAGGTAATACTGTGTGTGGCAAGTGCTTTATTCACTGATCCCTCTTCCCAGCCTTCAGATAGAATTTTAGAGATTATCTTGTCCACTAAATCAGGCCTTCTGTTTGAAGTACAGACTTGCATTTTTACATTTCCTTTCAGGCCAGAAGCCATTTCACAACACTTTGAAGTCCAGAGCATTCCACTCATATTCTTTCCTCTACTGGTTTATTCTTCCTTTTAACTCTACTGAGTAATGTGCTTATGTGATCCCCTGGATGGAGAACAGATTCAGGGGAAATATCTTATTCATTCTTCTAAATTACACAGTACTAAAACAGGCCTCATAGAGAGAAGTATCATATTGTTCACTGATGTGTTCATGAAGAGAACATTAAATAATATACATAAAAAAGGAATGAAAATCTTATCCTGACAAAAGAAATAATTATTTCTAAAATTATCATTTGCCTTTCCTACATTTTTCTTTTTCTGTTAGGATTGCTATTTTTAATGGGGTGAGAATAGTCCCTGTTGTAATGTATTTCCCAACTTTGAAGATCCCCATCCTGCCTTATTTAAGTCTGCTTGTAACATCTCACTGTGCTATCTTCAAAATCTGGAAATTTGGCACATTACTTTCATTCTTACAAGTGCTTAATGAATTTATCCTTATTGCTCATTAATAGACCTTCCAGGATGATTTTTCTGTACGATTGCTAAATTAGCAGCTTTCAGCAAGTCAGTTTAATGAAACCAGGAGGCCATCTGCTTTGGATTTACAATCTTGCACTAGAATAACAAAATTAAATTAATCTATTTATCCAAAGCACACTTTTAAAGTGTCTCATATATATTTGTCACTTTGAAGGGTTTTCTTGTTGCTGCCAGAAAACACCTGACCAAGAGCAGCTTATGGGAGAAATGGTTTATTTTGGCCTATAGATTGAGCTGAAGCTTAATGATGGCAGGGGAAAATATGGCAGGAGCAGAGGCTGGATTTCACCTATTGGCCAACATTAGGTGGACACAAGCAGCAGGAAAGTGTGCCAAACACTGATAAATGGAATCTGGCTGTAATGCCCATAAGCTTTCACCTCCAGGAGGCTCTGCCTCCAAGGGGCTCCAATTCCCAAACTGCCACTAGTTGGGGACCTAGCATTCAGAACACCTAAGTTTATTGGGGAAACCTGAATCAAACCACCACAGGGGGATTGATGAATTCAAATATTGAATGATATAGTCATTGTTTACAGGAAAAGCACATTCTGGTTGAGGTGATCTATTATGACCACAAGGGTAGTGTGATATAATTTAGTATAAATAAAGGAAAATCAAAGGCTAGAGAGGACCTTTAGCTGCCATTGTAGATAGCTTTTTCCAAAAGCTGCTTGACTCTAAACAAATAAATTCTTAAGCAAGCCACAAATAAAAAGTGGTAATGTAACGTGTGAATGATGGAGTGAAAATTCTGTCAGTTTTTTTATGAAGCAAGAGTAGATTTGGATCTTGGGAGAGCCAGAGGAAAGTGAAGGGAGAGTGTCAGAACATGTTGAATCTTACAGGTCATGTTCAAGGATATATTTTATTCTAAGTGTAATGGAAAATTCCATATCAATAAAGGAGTCATTTTGCTTTCTCTGTATAAGAGACTGCTAGAAAATTTGGCAAAAGGAGATGACACTGCTCAGAAGAGACATGAGTAGGGACCACATAGCTCCAGTCTCCGTAGAAAAGTTGCATGTGCTTGTGTGTGACAAGTGAGGACCTAGATGAAGAGATGGCCCAATCATGGCATTCTGAAAGATATACTATATTTCAGCCATCTTGCATCAACAATAGAGTCATTTAAAATTTTTAAATTGCTGGGCCTGGTGGCTCACGCCTTTAATCCCTGCACTCCGGAGGCAGAAGTAGGAGGATTGCCTTGAGTTTGAGGCCACCCTGAGACTACATAGTAAATTCCAGGTCAGCCTGGGCTAGAGTGAGACCCTACCTCAAAAAAAATTGTTTTAAATAAAAAAAAGTTGGTATGATCTAATTAAATTTAATTTCACTAAATATTATTGAGCCTTCATCACCTTATCATTCATTGCCCTTGTATATATCATTGGTGAGGAAGCAAGCATAGTGCACAGTCTTGAGAAGGTGGAAAATGGTATCAATGAACAGGAATGCTATGAATAAAGGCCTTTACCCAGAAATCATAGATATTCAACCTGCATATATCATTGGACCATCAGCTATAAGAAAAGCTGGGGACTATCATATAGCCAGGTGAATTTTCACAGTTACAAGTGTGAGCTACAAAAAAACTATTTAATTTTAAAGCTGGGCGTGGTGGCGCACACCTTTAATCCCAGCACTGGGGAGGCAGAGGTGGGAGGATCTCCATGAGTTCAAGGCCACCCTGAGAATACAGAGTAAATTTCAGGTCAGCCTGGGCTAGAGTGAGACCCTACCTCGAAAAACCAAAACCAAAACAAAAAAAACAAATTTAATTTCATAGACTAAAGATATAGCTTGCATATAAATAATTTTAATTTATTAGTATTGTCATAAATAATGAGTCTAGGGAAACAAATAGGAACTGAAAATGAAGTATTATAGGTGTTGGGTCAGAGATACAGAAGAAACACTTTTCAGGAGGTATTCTGAGATCAATTGAATGGTTATTGTGCATCACTTATTTTGTTTCATAATGGGGTAAAAAAGATGGGTGAGATGTAGCTCCCGGGCTGAGGAGATGGCCTAGTGGATAAAGTGCTTGCTGTGTAAGTGTAAGTGCCTGAGTTCAGATCACCATACCCTACTGGAAACTAGACTCAGTAGCACTGTAACACTAGTGTTCATAATCCCTGCATGCCTAGCGCAAGAAGGGAGGAGGGCATAATTAAATATTCAAGAAGCTTATGGGCGAGCTAGCCTGGCAACTCTAGCAGTGAGCAAGTTGAACAATAAGAGACCTTGTCTGCAAACAAGGTTATTAGGCCAGGCCTGACACCCAAAGTTGTGCTCTAGTTTTATAGGGAAGTTCCTACACTCACACACATACACGATATAGTTCTTGACTACAAGTATTTTGTAGCTTTCCCAGTGAGAAAACATAAAAGAAACTGGGCAATACAGCAGTCACAGCGTATGCATTACAGCATTAATAAAGCCTTAGCTTCCGGAAGAAGGAACTAACCTAGCCTCAGAAGTTCATAGAAGGCTTTGCTGTGCAAGTGACACATAAATAATTATGGTGGGCAGCTTGAAATACGTCTCTAATATGTAGGTGGACCCTTTGAAGGTATGACCCAGTAGCCTGAAGAAGAGAAAGCCAAGAGTTTAACTTTGACACATTTTTTTAAAACAGTTATTTATTTATATATTTGAGAGAAAGCAAGAGAGTGAGGAAGAGGCAGAGAGAAAGAGATAATGGGTGCACCGGGGCCTCCAGCCACTGTAAACAAACTCCAAACGCATGCACCCCCTTTTGCACCTGGCTTGCTTACATGGGTCCTGGGGAATCAAACCAGGGCCCTCAGGCTTTGCAGGCAAATGCTTTAACCACTAAGCCATTTTTCCCCAGCCCTTGACACATTTAATAAAGGTGGCACATGCTCTGAAGACAAAACTTACTGGCAGAGATCTAGATGAATGCTTATAATGAATGAATGGGGAAATAAAAACTGTGAGACAGTTAAATAATAAATAAGAGAGACAAGCACTTGTTAAAATTATAAAAAGTAAACAAGCTATGGAAGGAGAAGTGCTCTTACAGTCGTGGTCATGGGAGTTGAAATTAATTATTCCTTTCTCTGTTGATTAGCAATGCACCTGTTATGCACTCAGCAACGTTAGTACAGCTGAACACATCAACAATGTTCAGTTTCTGACCTTTAATAATTAACACGGGAAATTATAAAATCATCTGACCTGAAATAAATGTCAAAATAAGTAGAGGATAAAGCTTGTTACCATAAGTTGAAAAACACAGAGTGGGTAAACCAATGCAAATGAAGAGAATAGAGTAGAATTGCATTTTGAGTATATGAGAAAAGGGACTTTTTATTTAAGTCTTTTTGAATTAGATAACATATGGAGTTATGGAATTGTTTAAATTAATTCTGTTTTAATTCATTTGTCAGTTTTATGGTGACATTTGTGTGCTTTGTGGAGATACATCATAAAGTAAAATAAAATTGAATGAATCAATGGAAAGCTGCCTTCAACTGAATTATTGACCAAATTGTAGAAATGGGAAAAAAAACTGATGGTGTCTTTTCGCATGGCATGCTTGATTTAAAGTATTTCATTTCCATTCCAAAGCTGAGTAATATTGACTCAATCATACACAATTTTTATGGGAAATCTGATACGTATATACTTACAATAAATTCTTGGCATGTGTATGATCTGTTTGTTTTGCTTATTAAATAATGGTGTATGCATTATGTGTGTACATTTTTCTTTTAAATCTCTACAAATCTTTGGTTGAGTGATGTAAATGTTATTGGAATAGATCCTGCCATTGCGGTGATCTCATACTCTGTACCATGCCTGCGGAATTTTGCAAGTTCTCTATGAACCCTTCACATGTATTGATTGACTTTCAGGATGCCTTTAGCCACAAAGCCATAAAGGTTAACATGAGCCTAGTCCAGAGCTGCAAAATGTGGTTGGAATAGCTAGAGCCGTTATGTTTTGTTTACTGTCTGTAGGTGTTGATGGGACTTGTTTCATTAGAATTTTAATTAATCAATGCATAATTGATGCAAATAATACATAATTCCTTTTATTAGTAGTTAGTAACTACTAAAAAAGTTAGTAACTTTTCATTAATTTTGTATTTGACTTTTTTTAAGCCAAAAGAAAAATATATTTTAAAAAACACCCAAATTTTCTTCAAAATTGTAGGACATATAAACACTGTATAATGCAAAAGAAATTTGTACATGAGACTGGCGTTTGCTGAAGTTATTTTAATATGCAATTAAACTTTTAAGCTTGCATATCTTTCTTTACACCATATATATATATAATTCATATGTATATGATGGATGCATAGGATCACAGAGAGAAATCTCTCTCTGATAAATAGAATAAAATCACAATGACAAACCATCAAACTCAATTTACAATATTAATTTAACACAGTAAACATGACTTGTTGGAACTGCATGAGTGACTGAAACATGTATTATAGTGCTGAGACCCTAGAGCTTTGATCTTGGTGACGTGCTCCCCATTAATGCCTCAATTCTCTTATCACACATTGATCACTGAATTTCTATATAACCTGTGATTATACAATGTACTGTGATGCCATCTTCCCTTCACTCAATATGCATGGAAATATTAAAACAAGTAGAGTGAATTTGCATCAATACCCAGAGATAATTCAGAATGTGATACATATTAATTAAACCAAACCTTATTCTCAAACTTAAAATGGTAAGGATAAAACTATATATATATATATATATATATATCTTATATTCTGAAAGCATCTCTAATGACCCCAATTAGAGAAGTGCTGAATTAAACAATTCATTAGATCAAGAGTTTAGGAATCTGGCTTTAGTTAGCAGCATAGGTTAAACATACAATTTGATGTTCTTTATTAGATAGTGAATGCAGCATGAAACAAATCAGAAATATAGCCATTAGAGAGCCAGGCGTGGTGGTGCACACCTTTAATCCCAGCACTCGGGAGGCAGAGGTAGGAGGATCGCCGAGAGTTCCAGGTCACCCTGAGACTACATTGTGAATTCCAGGTCAGCCTGAGCCAGAGTGAGACCCTACCTCGAAAAAAAAAAAAATAGCCATTAGAAATAACAACACTGGGCTGGAGAGATGGCTTAGCAGTTAAGGTGCTTGCCTGTGAAGGCTAATGACCCAGGTTCAACTCCACAGTACCCACATAAGCCAGGAGTGCAAGGTGGCCCATGCATCTGGAGTTCATTTGCAGTGGCAAGAGGCCCTGGCATGCCCATTCTCCCTTTCTCTCTCTATCTGCCTGTTTCTCTCTCAAATAAAAAAAAAAAAATTAAAAGAACAGTTTGCATGATTATTACTGTATAAAGTATGTATGCCAGTTATTACTGAATAGCATTTATATTCATCAAAGGACTATGGCATCAACTAGATGAACTGTATAATTTTTGTTTAATTGAATTTTCTCCATTAATAGACTGTAATAAATCATCTAAGTTTTAAAAATCATTTTCGAAAAAGGTTTTACATTACTTTCTGATTGATTTTTTCAAGAATGCTTAGATAAAAGCACACAAATGCATAATTTCTAAAAGTTACTTCTCTAGTAGTTGAATTTTTTGCTTTAGTCTTTAAAGTTAATGTTTTAACAATTTTAATAAAGCTTGCTTGAATTTTGGAATATTTTATTTTTAAATAAATCCTCTAGAAACTATTTAGTATGATTGTGCTTAAAAATTTATATGAGAACTTTTTGTTGCATTTGTACTTTATTTCTCAATATATGCATGTGTAGTACATTTCTAAGTGATGTTTAGGTTACAGTCTTACGATCTGATCATTAAGCTGTTTAGCCCATAACACAGATAGAATACCTTGTATTGATCTATGAAAAATAATAAGGTAAGGTCAGTAAACTTACAGTAGTGATAAATAGGGAGGAAATGGAATGAGTACAATTTTTAAAATTTATTTTTATTTATTTTATTTACTTGAGAAAGAGGTAGAGAGAGAGAGAGAGAGAGAGAGAGAGAGAGAGTGAGAGAGAATGGACATGCCAGGACCTTCAGCTGCTGCAAACAAACTCCAGATACATGATTAAACTTGTGCATCTGGCTTATATGGGTCCTGGGGAATTGAAAATGGGTCCTTTGGCTTTGCAGGTGAGCACCTTAAACACTAAGCAATCTTTTCAGCCTAGAATTTAAAATTCTTGGGAATATTGGTATTAAAATTTCAAATTCAATGGGAGTGCTTTCTAGACTCCAATCACATTTATTGGGTTGTGTTGTACTTTTCAAGAATCCAGAATGTTTTTGAGTGTTTTCATCATAAAGATATGATAACTATTAGAGGACAGTTATGCTTAATCTGACTTAAACATTGCAAAATACATGCAAGAATAGAGACATCACATGTGCCGGTTTCCCTCCCCCGGCAGGTAGAGCTGAAGAGAGAGCCGGACCAGCGGCTCCTCTTGGGGCTGAGCGGGATGATGGGTGTTGGCGGCCCAGACCCCCCTCCTCTAAAACACCAGAGAGAAAAACACACTGGGCCGGGAGTCTTGTTGAAGCAAGAACTCGTTTTATTGTATTGTGAAAGTATTTATATAGCCTTGAGAAAGAGGGTGGGTCTCAGGATGGGAAAAAGGTGTAAGGGCCAATAGTATTTCACCACATCAGCAGTAGCTGGATGGAGGCAGTTTTGGCTTAGGCCTTGCTGAGTCACTCCCAAGTGGAAGTAATAGGCCAAAGACAGGTTGCTAAACTCTAGTCAGGCTCAGGAAGTTCCACTAGGCCTCACACCCGGGCCTCTTAGGGCCCAACAACAAGGGCCCTTTTGTTTTTGTAAGAATGGCGGAGATCATGGCCCCTGTCTTAGGTTGTCCCCCTCTGGGGATCTTACCCGTCACTGGGTACCATGCCTCTAGCCTGTTGAAAATCCACTCTATGACCTGTCTTAGGTTGTCTCAGCCAGTTTGAGATCTTACCCATCATTGGTTCCATGGAGGGCAGGGAAGGGACATTAGGTGGACAGCCAGTCAGAGGAAGAGCCTGGCTCCTGAGTTGTGAGCCTGTGGTATTTTGACC
Organism: Orientallactaga sibirica; assembly: GCA_036365145.1. NCBI lineage: Eukaryota > Metazoa > Chordata > Mammalia > Rodentia > Dipodidae > Orientallactaga > Orientallactaga sibirica. The sequence continues at coordinate 29,097,925 of JAEOAD010000012.1, read as the reverse complement.
TGATGAAGTTTAATTGCCTCTAGCTGTTGGTGAATGAATTGTGTAATCTTGTTAATAACACAGGGCCCAACAGTGAGGATAAGAATAAGGAGAAGGAGGGGTCCAAGGGGAGGGAGAAGGAAGGGTAAAAAGCCATGTAAGCCTGTCCACAGCAGGTTGTCTTGGAAGTCCCGTCTCCTCTTCTAAAAATCTTTCTGGAGCTTTTCTGGCTTCATTTGGGTCTAGCAGCATCCACACCTCCAATCATTTCTGGGGAAGAAACAGAGGCACAGTTCTCAGGGGTGGAACATTCCCTGGAGAGTTGATTGTTATTGTCCCCTTGTTGGGGTAAATATTTTAGGTCACTTGCTGGTACCCAAATGGGTCTTTTTTCCTCTTGAGGGAAGACACATCTAAATTCTCTCTCTGCTGTGAGGAAGGGGTCTGGTCCTCTCCAGGCCCCAGTCAATGGTTCCCTCTATTTGACCCAGATAGAGCTGTAAGTAACAGCTGAGGTCCAATGTTTTTGAAAAGGGGACAAGTGTCTATATTTTTTAGAAAAATTTAAAATATTTAGGGTTAATAATGCCTTTTTTAGTTGGTCATGTGGGGGTAGGGATTCCCCCTTTTGTTTTTGTTTACGATGGCCTGGCCCTGCAGGTATTAGAAAATTTAACTTGATCTGGCAATCTAAGGGTGGCAAAGCATTGAAGCATATGGCTAATAGCATGTTTAGTCTTTTCCCTGGCGTGTGCCGATGTTCACCAAGCATGGGAGAAAGTATCAACTGAGAGAAAAATATATTTAAGTTTTTAAAATGGAGAATAGTGTGTAACATCAATCTGCCAAAGGTGATTAGGGTGTATCCCTCGAGGATTGGCTCCTGTAGTTTCAAGAGGAGGTACCTGGAGGAAAGGCTGACAGGATTTGTAAGTTTGGACAATTTTATTTAGGTTTAAGGCCCCTCCTACTTATGTGGGATAATAAGTGGAAGCATGTAGCTTTTGAGACTGTATTACACTGAGGCAGAGAAGCCAGTTTGTAAATTTTGATGGCCTTTGAGATGTTGAAGCTTACAGATCTAGGGGAAGTTTCATAATGGCAGAAGAAGTTGGCCTGCCTTAGGGCCAAGCAAGAGAGAAAAAAAAATTAATCAGCCACACAGTACATGGAACAAAAACTACAGCCCAAAACTCCAGCACATTTCAGGAACTCCTACTGGGCACCCTTTGCATATCTTTACAATGGAATCTCAAACCCACCATTAACACCTTAAGATCAGTCCCCAGTGACATTAAGTAGGAAGCGGGCTTGAATCATCAAGGGGGGTGATAGGGTTGGAGTCCAGTAGTGTACAAAGCCAAAACGATAACGAATAGTTTTTTGAATCGTGTTGACCCTTTGACTTGGGCTGTCTTGTGTATGAGAGCCAGATCAGAGAGGGGGGTGGGATACCAGGGCCTAGCTGTAGCCTCCAGCCCTATGTTAATGGGAAGGCTGTGAAGGGTGGGACAATGGTGTGTGTTAGCGAACTGTCAGCTGCCTGGGTGTGTCTAGGATGGATCAGGCCGAGGTTCTTCTAAGGGTAAAGAGAGGGAGGGGTTGTTGTGAGCGTTATTGCCACAGGTGGCGGTCACGGCTTAAAAGACAGTGGGCCGGTGGCGGTTTGGGTGGCGGCCTTGGGAGGAATGAGATTTTAAAAGCCAGTTTTAGTTTATCCTTATAACTTTTGTTAAGGGCAGAAATGACATCCTTCACAGAGAAGCCTTTAAGGCTGGCAATTATGGTAAGGAGGATTGAATTAAACCATGGGGCTAAAACAAAAGTTTTTTCCCAAAAGCCATGGAGGGTTTTTTTGTTTTACTTTTAAGCCACATTGTAGGAGGAGTATTCGTAAAATCAGGGCAACAGTAATACACATGAGTACAACATCAGCACAACGGCCCAAAAAATAGCTAAACATGCTGCAGAATTAAGTTCAGATTTAGATCCGTGACTGCCAGATGAGCCTGTGTCCTTAGGGGACGGCTCAATGATACCAAACTCAGTACAGATGGGAGCAGATCTCCCCAACAGGTTTGTTTTGTTTTTTTTTTTTTTTTTTTGGGACGGAGTCCCCACTCAAATGAGGGGGCAAAATGCTTTGAGTCTCCTCTAGGTTTGCCTACGTGGTGTGTCCACCAGGAACGTATGACCTGTTTAGAAATACAGGCGCTGCAGATGCGGCTTGCCGGCAACATGGAAGTGAAAGTAAAGAGAAAGGAACTAAAAGATGTTGAAGCAAGCACAGGTTACAGAAGCAAAGGTTAGAACATTAGATATGAAGAATACCTCATAATTTATGAGGGTACACCCATCCGCAGTCCGATTGGGTCAGCGTACTTCCGTAGGCAGGAAAGAGAGTTCCTCACATGGGGCACCAGTCTGCCGGTTCCTCCCTGGCAGGTCAGGCTGAAGAAAGAGCCAGTCCAGTGGCTTTTCCTTGGGGCTGAGCAGGGTGATGGGTGTCGGCAGCCCAGACCCCCCTCCTCTAAGACACCGGAGAGAAAAACACACTGGGCCAGGTGTCTTGTCAAGGCAAGAACTCATTTTATTGTAGTGGGAAGGTGTTTATATAGCTTTGAGAAAGAGGGTGGGTCTCAGGATGGGAAAAAGGTGTAAGGGCCAATAGTATTTCACCATGTCAGCAGTAGCTGGGAGGAGGCAGTTTTGGCTTAGGCTTTGCTGAGTCACTCCCAAGCGGAAGTAATAGGCCAAAGACAGGTCGCTAAACTCTAGTCAGGATCAGGAAGTTCACTAGACCTCAACACCCGGGCCTCTTAGGGCCCAATACACATGGAATCCCAGAAGGATGTTGAATTTTTATGTTTTTGTATATCAGTTAAAATTAATTCAAAATTAAAGTTGAAATTATTTTAAAATTAATTCAAATTAAATCTTTATGGAATGAGTTATTTTCTTAAGTTTCTTCAGAGACTAATAGTACAGGAATGCCCTAAATTTATTTCTTTTCTATTCTCATCACACTTCTCTTTAAAACTCTAAAATATGCTACTTCTGAAATTGCTTATCTAAGGCAGTTAACATACTGTTACCATTAATTCCAAAAGAGAGTGGTTCCTTTCATTTTATTTATTTCTTTTTAAGAGATACAGGAGGCAGATAGATAGTGAGAGAATGAGAGAGAGAGGCAGGGCCTCTAGCCACTGCAAACATACTTCAGACACAGTCAACACCTTGTGCTTACATGGGTACTAGGGAATCAAACCTACTTCCTTAGGCTTTGCTGGCAAGCACCTTAACTGCCAAGCCATCTCTCCAACCCTCCTTTCATTTTCATTTTATCATATCTGGCATTCTTGAAAAGTCATTCCTCACACACCCTTGACTTCACTTTTTTTTTTTTTTTTTTTTTTTTTGGTTTTTGGAGGTAGGGTTTCACTCTTGTCCAGGCTCACCTGGAATTAACTATGTAGTCTCAGGGTGGCTTCGAACTCATGGCGATCCTCCTACCTCTGCCTCCTGAGTGCTGGGATTAAAGGCATGTGCCACCATGCCTGGTTTTGACTTCACTTTTCTTCCTTCTTTTTTTTTTTTTTTTTTTTAAGAATCCTAACAACCTTGTCCTATACTTTTTCTTCTCTTCTCTTCTCTTCTCTTCTCTTCTCTTCTCTTCTCTTCTCTTCCCTTCCCTTCCCTTCCCTTCCCTTCCCTTCCCTTCCCTTTCCTTTCTTATATATTTCAGGAAGAGAGAGAGAGAATGGGTGCACCAGGGCCTCTAGCTATTGCAAACAAACTCTAGATGCATGCACCCCCTTGTGCATCTGGCTTACGTGGGTCCTGGGAAATTGAACGAGGGTCCTTAGGCTTCATAGGCAAAGCCTTAACTGCTAAGCCATTTACCCAGCCCCACTTTTCTTCCTTCTTGCTGAACGTTATCTAATTCTCCTTTGTAATTCCCTGTCCCTTCAATGCTTACTCTTCTAGGCACTCTTTCATTGGCTCTACATATTCTCCCAGGCTATTGTGCCTGTTCCAGAGGCCTTTTTGTCACATACTTGAGGGTTCTTCCAAGGGACAACAACTGTTTTTTTAAAATGTTTATTGTTATTATTATAGTTATTATTACTATTAGCAAGATGTTTCCTATGGTTATATCGTGTGTTGGCATCCTCTTTTTCCTCATCCCTATCCCCATTCTATTGGGGAATTTCCTTAATAGAGTTGCAGGTATTCCCCACGGGGTTGCGGTTTATGCCTTGTGGGAGCAGCAGTAAGTTATTTTTCTGGGGAGAGAATACCTCTGGGCATGATGTCTCATCCTATGGCTCTTAAATCTTTCTGTCCCTTCTTCCACAAAATTCCCTGAACTGTGGTGGGTGAGTTTTAAGTCTACTTCAGTGATGAGCTTTAAGGAGCCTCTGGATCTCTGCTTTGGTAGGTGTTGAGTTTCCTCAATGTCTATCTCCTAAACCCTAGCACTGATTATCTGGAACAGCATGGAAGCAGCACTCTGCTGTCTCTGCAGTTCCTCTGTGGATTCAGCTATGGCTTAACTGAAGTGTGAGGTAGTTTATCTCTTCCAGTCTCACTACCTTATGATGAAGAGCAGATTCTCCAACAGAGAGTGAAGTCAGCATAGGTTAAACAGGATAAGCATTATTAATTTAGGGAGATTTTGATGTATGTACCCCCTCTTTTAGCCAAAGACTAGTGAGAGCTTGAAACTGAAGAACATAATCTCTGTCTCCACAGGATTCTGATCTGTTTCACAATTACAGATATGGGTTTCTTTACACTGAGCAGATTTCTTAGCCAATGAGAAAGCTATTGGTTACCCACTGAGGCTGTGTGCCACTATTACACTACTGTTCACATTGTGTCAGGGTGTTTGATTCTGAGTATCTTAGACCTCTTACTGCTCAGACTGTTGTTGACCACTTTCCCCCAGAAGCTCATGTAGTCCTTTCCAGCACTAGACAGGCTACCTCTCTGGGGACTGGCTTTCTTCTGAATTCTAGCCATGTCTCTCTATGCGCTGTGTCTTCAGCAATAGTGTCTTAGCTTTTGTTTCAGGAAGGTAATCAACTGCTTTGACAGAAAGTTGTCTTGATTGGGGACCTCATGGGTCATTCCAGTCAGCAGCTAAATGTAGGTTGCAACCAATCTCAGGTACTGGAAGTTACAGGTCAGAGCCAATAAAAAAAATCCTTTAAGCTTAGGTTTCATCCCACCCTCACCAGAGCCCTACTTTTCAGGTGCTCCTCCCTTGCTCCTTTTGAGGGTTTTATCTTTTAGTCTATCTCCAAGGATAAAGGTTTCCATGGTATCATCTCATTTTGTATTTAAATCCCCCCCCTCTCCCTTCCCCCAAACCCTTTCATCCCTATTGTCTGGTAAGGTCCAGGTTAGGAACTGAATGTAAGTGACACCACGTAGTGTTTGTCTTTCTGTGACTGTGTGAGATCACTGTCCATTTTTCTACAAATTTCATTGTATTGTTTTTTTTATTCCTGAGTACAATTCCACTATGTAAATATGCCACAACTCTGTTATCAGTTCATCTAATGATGGGCATCTGGGTTGATTCTAGTTCTTAGCTATAACGAATTGAGCAGCTATAAACATTGTTGAATAAATGTCTCTGTATCGATGCATGTAGCATTTAGGGTAAATGCCCAAAAAGGGAATCACTGGGCCTTTTGGTAGCTCTATGTTCATCCTTTTCAGCAATCTCCAAATTGATTTGCATAGTGGTTGTACAAGTTTACATTCTCACCAAGAGTGGATGAGGGTTCCTCTTTCCCCACATCCTCACCAACATTTGTTGTTGTTAGATTTTTTTTTAATGATTTCTATCCTTAGTGGAGTAAGGTTGAATCTCATGGTTGTTTTAATTTGCATCTTCTTAATGGTCAGGGATGTTTAACATTTTCTTAAGTGTGTGTTAGCCATTTGTAATTCTTCTTTTGAGAACTCCCTATTCAGTTCTCTGCCCCTCTTTTGGAGTGGATTGCTTGATATTTTATTTTTTAGTTTTTTGAATTCTTTGTAGATTCTAGATATTAGGATTTTGTCAGTGCTATAGCTGGTGAATATTCTCTCCCATTCAGTGAGTAATCTATTGGATCTACTTATAATAAGTTTGTTTGTGCAAAAGCTTTTTAGTTTCATGAAATCCCATTGGTTAAGTCATTATTTAATTTCCTGGGCTACTGAGGTTTTGTTAAGGAAGTCTTTCCCAACTCATTTATTGTGGAGAGTGCCTCCTATTTTTTTCTTCCATTAAGAAAAGAGTTTCAGGTATTCCTTTTTTATTTTTATTTTCTGAGGTGGGGTCTCACTCTAGTCCAGGCTGACCTGAAATTCACTATGTAGTCTCAGGGTTGCCTTGAACTCACTGCAATCCTCCTACCTCTGCCTCTCAAGTACTTGGATTAAAGGCATGTGCCATGATGCCCGGCTGAGTTTCAGGTCTTACACCGAGGTCTTTACTCCATTTGGACTTGATTTTTGTGTATGGAGAGATGAGTGGGTATAGTTTCATTTTTCTACATATGGTCATCCAATTTGTCCAATACCATTTGTTGAAGATGCTGTCTTTTTGCCTGTCTACATTATTGGGACCTTTGTGAAAAATCAAGTAGCTATAGTTGCTTGACCTAAGGTGTGAGTCTTCAATTCTGTTCTGTCGGTCGCTGTTTCTGTTCTTATGCCAGTACCATGCTGTTTTTGTTACTATGACTTTGTAATATAGCTTTGGATCCTGTTTAGTGATACCTTCAGAGGGTTTTCTCCCTAAGGGTATGTTTAGATATCTGAGGCCTGCTACCTTTCCATATGTATTTTGAGATCATTTTTTCAATCTCTGTGAACAATGATGCTGGTATTTTTAATGGTATTGCATTAAATCTGTATATTGCTTTTGGTTGAATTGCCATTTTTACAATATTACTTCTACCTATACAGGAGCATGGGAGGTCTTCCATCTTCTCAAATCCTCTTCAGTTTTTTTCTTGAGTTTTTTAATGTTTTCATTATATAGATCTTTCACTTCATTGGCTAGTGTTATTCCAAGATATTTTTTTGTTGCTGTTCAAACAGGATAGCTTCACTGATTCCTTTCTCTGTATATTTGTCCTTTGCATATAGAAAGGCTACTGGCTTTTGTGTATTGATTTCGTATCCTGCCACTTTACTGAAGGAATTAATCACCTTTAGAAGTTTTGAGATGGAGACTTTCCAGTCACTTATGCATAGGATCATACCATCTGAAAATAACTTGACAAGAACTTTTTTTTTTTTTTTATCACCAGCCTACATCTTCCTCCAGATGTTGAGATTCACTTGTAGAACAGCTGAGTAGGTAATTGACACTTGGATGTCCATCTCCACTAAGCATGTCCAAATTCACAAGTCTTCTTCTTCTCCTCCTCCTCCTCCTCCTCCTCCTCCTCCTCCTCCTCCTCCTCTTCTTCTTCTTCTCTCTCTCTCTCTCTCTCTCTCTCTCTCTCTCTCTCTCTCTTAAATCCTAAAACTACAAACCTGGTCCCACTCTTCAGCTTCCTTTCCTTCTTATTCCCCATACTCTATGTATGAATAACTGGTATCTATTCTACATAGAATGTTTCTCAGCAATTTATTTTTATCCCTATTTTCACAGCCCTAGTTAATGAACACATTTTAAGAATCTGGAAAACTCATTTCTAAGCATTTTTCAATTATTTTATCTCTCTTCTGGTTCAAATATGCAATGCCTCAAAAAAAGTCCATGTGTTAAAGGACTCAGTTGCAAGATGCTGGAGCCCTTTTAAATGTGGGAAGATCATCAAGTTCTTTGGAATGTTCTCTTCCAAGGGACTATGGCACTGTCATGTTTTCCTGTCTCTGTGGCTGGAGACAGAAATCTTCTACTCTCCCACATCCTCCAAACAAGATCTGCTATATTGGCTAGAGACCCAAAGCCACAAAGTTGCTTAATCAGTTTCTGGAAATGCCAGAACTCTGAGGCAAAATAAATATTTTTTCTGTATAGGTTCAATCCCACAGTTATTTTGTCATAGTAACTTGAAGCTAATAAAACATTATTCTTAGGACAAGTCTTAACTCAGTTAGTCTTCACAAGTTTATATTTCTGAAATTAACTTTCTTCCTGCCTTTGCAACCCATATTACAAATTCTTTTCTGAATTTTTTTTTGCCATGCTCATTTGGGACTGCCATATATTTCTCTGCAGCAGGTGACACATATTTTGAGGATTAGGGATTTTGGCAGAAATTGTCAAGTGAATAAAAGCAGAGATAAACTATAACTACCCAATTATTCATGGCTAGAGTGGAGAGATATCCAAATGGTTAAAAATGGAGAAACTTGTGAATTATTCTTTGTTTACATGCTCTCTTTTTGTTGCACACACTGTTATCATGGAGTGTGTTAATGATAGTTATTAATTACGTCATCCTTTCTTTGGACCTTGGACTTCTCTTTGATGTAGGATTACTTTCTCTGTCAATAATGGTCTATTATGTACCAGTACTGTTTTAAATTAACAGGTTGTTCTTTTCAAGTTGTGATACATTCTAATGCTATATTCATAAATTTCAATATATGAATATTAACTGCATAGAAATATATTCCTTTTCAATGTTGTGAATGCATGCATATGCAGAAATATAAGATTGAACTAATTTTCTGTGAAATATAGTCTGAGAATCACATTAGTGTTCAAAGCACACAGATTATTGAAATTGAAGTTATTTCAAGCTTGAACTAAATTTATTAAATAAATCTTCATTACACTTTGCTTGCAAATACATAGTATGAAAATGGCCAAATATTGATTGAAACCCACATGTGAAGAAAGTGCAAATGGGAAAACTTATTATTCTAAGTTATATATTCACTTCTTTTGGAGAAAATTTTTTTAAAAAATATGTGCTAGGAAATGTTTTCTAGGCAGTCAGGTAATTCTTTCAAATATAAGATAATATTTGGTATTTCCTCCAATATTTAGCATTCTTTTTTCAAAGTTTATTTTATTTTATCTATTTATTTGACAGAGAAAGAGGAAGGAGAGAGAGAGAGAGAGAAAGACAGAGAGAGAGGGAGAATGGGTGTGCCAGGTTTTCTAGCCACTGAAAATAAATTCCAGATAAATGAGCCACTTTGCACATCTGGCTTGCATTGGTCTTGCAGAAACAACCTGGTTCCTTTGGCTTTGCAGGCAAGCACCTTAACCACTAAGCAATCTCTCCAGCCCTATATGTCATATTTAAGAAGGTTTAGACTTATTTATTTATGTTTACCTGGATATATAGTTTACACCTTGCCAAAATATTTATATAAAATCAACAAAATTGTGTGTCTGTGTATGCATGACTTCATGATCAAGGATCAGTATGCTTATGAATGATTTTCTAAAGTCCATATTAAATTTTTATTAAATTCTTAATTATACCAATATATTTTCATTTTATTAGTTTACAATTTAGAGTTTTATTTGTATCTAATGTGATTTATTATGTTATATATATATATATATATATATATATATATGACTTATCAAATATGTGTGAATTCCATTTTATATATCATGAAATTTTTAATTTTATTTTGTGTTCATGGCCTGAAAATCTTCTACCACTGAACTTCCAATCATACTTTTTTCTTAATTTTCCTTTCCTTTCTTTGTCTTTTTTTTTTTTAATATGGTTATTAACATTTACTTACTTGAAAAAATTTACCATTGACTTCAAATTTTTTTGGATTAAAGAACAAACATGTTCATTTTTTTTTTTTCTCAAAGATTTGGTCAAAGTATGGGCCACATGGCAGACAACAGACAGCTTGAGTCCGTGAGTTATAACTTGAACATGAATATGACCTCAGATTAGTGTGAACATAGTGATTGTTGCATATAATTCTAATGGGAAGAACCAGTGTTGCACTTAAGTAAATACATGCATTCAGTTCCTTCCTTGGGTTCCCTAAAAGCACCATGACCCTCCTGCCAACTGAGACCAGTATGCCCATGCCAAGTAACCATAATTGCATGGTGTAGTAGTTTGAATGCAATACTTTGTATGCATGGCCCCATCGATTTAGACATTTTTGAGTCCTTAGCAAGCAGATCCCTGCTACTGCGGAAGAGGTATGTCACTGGAGGCATATCTTAGAGTCCAGCCCTAAGGTATGTTTGGAGGCAGATCTGAATTTCGGTCCCAAGTTGTGAGCAGTTTGAACTCGGGAGGTTTGTGCTTGCTTGTGGTGTTGGCTGCTAGTTGTTTCTCTCTGCTTGGATCTGTGAAAGGGGGCCAGCTTCTGCCATTGATGGAACTCCTCCTGGATCTATAAGCCTGAAATAATCCCCTTTCCTCCCATAAGCTGTGTCTGGTTGGATGTTTGTCCCATTAATGTTGAGCTCACTGCAACCAATGGGATCTGTATTTCCCTTCATGTCAGAAGGAAAGTCAGTTTTAGTAGTCTGTGCCTGATATAAATTTATCAAATAGTTGATAAATTAAATTTTTTTAAAGATGCAAAAGATGAAAATGAATTGGGTAACTGCCTAATGATTTATTATGTTCCCAAGTTGAATAACTATAAATAAAAGTACTTACCTTTGGATAAGAGAAATTATAAATAAACATTTAGACATCTATGATAGGATAATATGACACTGGATTAAAACAGCATATATCTCACTTTCTTTAACAATTTTCCATTTGAAGTTGTTAAAAATTTCAGAGTCCTGAAAATAAAGCTGCATTATTAAATGTGTCTTGTCTAGATGTTTCAATTGCACTGTGTTTGAGCAATTATAAACCCCTAGGAGACTAGGAGTTCCAGAATTTTTTCACCTTAGTGCTCTGTATTACTATACCTATCTTTTAAATGCCTCTATTTCCATGTGAGACAAGATTATTGAGGGTCCCAGATTAATCACGTTAGACTAAATATTAACAGGAAATATTTTTAAATTACATATTCTCAAACAATTGTATGTTAAATTGATGCCTGCTTACTTTTCACTGTTATTGATCAACATTATACTTTCATAAGCTATCTCATAAGCAACAATACACATAAATATTCCCATAAATGTTCTCTCTGTTAGATTTTTGGGTTGGGATAGAGACACTCAAGAGAAATCATTTTCTTAAGTTTAAGATTTTATTGTAAGGGGTGAGAAAGAGAAGGGGGTCATGGAGAGAGAAACAGGGAGTAGGAGATAAAGATGGAGGTGGGGGGAAAAGGGGACTTGAGAGAGAAATTTAATTAGCAGAAAGAGAGGGGAAAAGGAGAGACCAAAAAAAAAAAAAAAATGTAAGGGCTTAACAGCTAAGGAGCCTGCCTGCAAAATCAAAGAACCTGGATTCTGTTTCCTGGGGCTCACATAAACCAGATGAACAAGGTGGCCCATGCATCTGGAGTTCATTTATAGTGACTGGAGGCCCTGGTGTGCTCTCCCTCCCTCTGTCTCACTCTCTCTCTCTCCCCTCTTTCTCTATTTCAAATAAATACATAAAAAAATAAAAATCTAAAAACAAGAACAACAAAAAATCAAGAAAAGTCCAAAGAGAGGAGAACTGTTCTTGGCCTTGAGTGATATGCTGAGGTAGGGGCTTTCCTCAATTATCATTATAGTCTAGCCTGGCCAGTGGTAGTAGGGAGAAAGAGGTAAGGATAGGGAGCTCTTGGACTCACATTTACATACACGGCTACCTACTTCAATTTACAAATTACAATGGAAATTTTAATTAGAGTGACATTTGGCTATGGAAGCCACTAAAAACCTCTGCATACGCTTCAAGTAAACCCTTGTTTTTAGACCATCTCTGGTGTTTTAGTGTCAAAATATGAAGTAGCTGCAACAAAAAGCCAAAGTGTATCCATCTAGTGGTTACACATGAGTACTGCAGCCTAATTGGAAACTTGTTTTTAAGGCCCTGATGGACAACTTGGGTGTTTTCAGAAGCCCAGCTCATGATATGAGTGGGAGTTGCAAGCGGATGGTAGAAAAATCAGTTGCTGTTTTATGTAATACTCCCATTATAGTTATGGAACAATGGAGTAATCACACAACATAAAACATACGTTATTTAGATGTCGAAAAATATGTTTTAAGGCTTAGTGTGGCGGGCGGCATCTGGGGCCGCACCATCCACGTTGAAGATGGCGGCGGGCACCTTGCCAAAGGGCGTTGAGCCTGAGTCTTGTCAGTAAACAGGAAGTTATGGTGATTGGCTAGGAGGCATATCCTCATTGCATCAACGTATGGGCTTCAGCCAAGTTAGCTTTCTTGCCTAGCAACTATGTTATGATTGGTCTTCATAGGATATATAAGCTGTGCTATTTCCTGTAATAAAGGTGTGTGGGGGTGTGGTCTTCCGTCCAAGCAAGGAACAAGAGTGGTGCGTGTGTCATTAGTGTCCCGACTGGTCGGCGACATTTGGTGGCCCGTACGGGGACTCTCTATCAGCACCAACTTAAGGTAAAAAGGAGGCAAATATCTATGTATAAGACAAGGGTATGAAAAAAAAAATTAAGAAAGCTGTTAACAGATATTAGCGGAAGGTTTCCTTCGAGGAAACACAGCGAGAAGGTTTCCTTCGAGGAAACGCAGCGAGAAGGTTCCTTACGAGGGAACATTAGCGGAAGGTTTCCTTAGAGGAAACGCAGTGAAAAGATTCCTTAAGAGGGAATGATAGCCGGCCAATTAATGTATATTTGTTTGTGTGTTTTATTAGTGTATAAAAGTTGGTTAACCTCATGCGGTGTATTTGTGTTGTAGTGTGTCTAGTCATATTACGTAGGGCAAACAAGAATGAGCCTCTCCCCTTGGGGACCCTGCCCATATGGGCCCTAATTCATTCTTGTTTAAAGTCTCCAAAACCTAGGATTCAGAAGCAGTTAAACGAAGGGAAAAAAAATTTAGAGGAAGTGAGAGAAGAGCGCTCGAGTAAAACATCTAAAAGAAAAAGTAAAAATTCAGACTCAAAACAAAACAATGAGGTGGAGCCGGAGCTTTCAGGGAAAAAAAAGAAAAAAAAAAGTTTAGCCAATTGCATTTAACCCCTAATGCCCCACGCCCTCCGGCGTATAATCCTACTGAAGGTGTTCTTTGGGGCTGTCAGGCTGTTTGTGCTTGCGGTTCACACCCACAGTTTGAACAGTGGAAGGATCTTGATTTTAGATCTGCTTTTCGAGTACTGGAGGATCAAAATCAGCAGAGATACTGTCAGGCCATTGATCTGAAGACAGTGAAACAGTTTAAGAGGGGATAACATTACCCATCCAAATTCAACCTATAGACAGGGTTTTCAATAGGGGCCACTGAGCCAATTAGAATAACCTGGAAGCGGCCCATCAACTAGTTAAGGAACAGCTGGAAGCCAATCATATTCGACCATCTGCTTCTCCTTTTAACACTCCTATATTCATTATAAGGAAGAAGTCTGGCAAATGGAGGCTGTTGCATGATTTAAGAGCTATTAATGCTAAATTGTAGTAAGACCATCAACTTTAGATCCACACCTATATGTGTAAGACCTCCTTTTATGTTTCTAGTGAGCAATCAAATTGTTATTAATAACACTCTTGCTTGTCAAGCGAGTTCTTGTTTTCTTTCAGAATGCTGGAATGCCACTCAATTTCCATTGGGCATGCTGATGCGTATCCCCACCTACCTGCCTGTTCCTGTGGTCATTCAAGAGTAAGAACTGTTGGTGTTGCTACGGCCTAAGAGAGACTTTAGAATTACTGCAGCTATCATGGCTGCTGTTGCAGCTTCTGCTGCCACTGCTGCGGTAGCTGCTGCAGCCCTAGCTACGGCCATCCCAGTGGCCCAAGCAATAAACAGCTTATCTGAGAGGACTGCTTTGGCCCTGATACCCAGACAGAAATCAACCAACAGTTGCATGCAGACATTCTGCTAGTAAACCAACGAGTTGATCTCTTACAAGAACAGATGGACATTGTTGTATCTCAATGGGACTTGGGACCACAAATTTGATAATCTTACTAGGACGTTAAGGGGTCAAATAATTGCTATTAATAGTACCCGTGTAGAGGTTGCTTCTGTAATGCAAATTGCCTCTTTCTTTCAATCTGTGATTAATTGGGGAAAAATTGGTTTGGTTTTCTTGCTTTAGGTGACTTGCTATGTCTTGTATCAGCCTGTTGTATCTGGTGCCTATGCAAGGCACGCCAATGCCAAATTCAAGAATGCTTATTGCCATCAACATGGGTTCTTCTCCTCAAGTGTAGATTAATTTGCTGGACCCTTAATGGATCCATGCAGCTCCTCTCCTTAGGGAACCGCATGAGGTGTCAGACCTGTGCGTCTCAGTTGTCACTGGGAATGGGTACCAAGCTGGGTGCGAGGAAAGCACTGCAAAGGAAAGTCATTTTAGACTGTTTCTGACTTCCTTGAGGAACATGTCTGATTAGCATGGAGGTTGGCATCCTTAATTTTGCCTCCCCTCTACAAAAGATGTCAAAACTTTAGAGGAATCAGACCACTGTTTCCCCCAGTTGGTTAATGCCCTCTGTATTTAGACACTGCATTTGGGAGCTAATTGCTGTTTATAAACAAAAGGGGGAGATGTGGCGCGTGGCATCTGGGGCCACACCATCCACGTTGAAGATGGCGGCTGGCACCTTGCCAAAGGGCGTTGAGCTCGAGTCTTGTCAGTAAACAGGAAGTTATGGTGATTGGCTAGGAGGCATATCCTCATTGCATCAATGTATCGGCTTCAGCCAAGTTAGCTTTCTTGCCTAGCAACTATATTATGATTGGTCTTCATAGGATATATAAGCTGTGCTATTTCCTGTAATAAAGGTGTGTGTGGGTGTGGTCTTCCGTCCAAGCAAGCAACAAGAGTGGTGCGTGTGTCATTAGTGTCCCGACTGGTCGGCGACATTTAGTGCTTAAGGCACTTGTATGCAAAGCCAAAAGACCCAGGTTTGAATCCCCAGGACCCATGTAAGCCAAATGTATAAGGTGGCATGTGCATCTGGAGTTTGTTTTCGTTGGCTGGAGGCCCTGGTTTGCCCATTCTCTCCCTCCCTCCCTCTCCCTTCTCTCTCTTTCTCTCTCAAATACATAAGAATAAAATATTTAAAAAGAATATATTTTAATCTCGATGACATGATGAATGTTCCCAGGAATGGTGAGTTCCATGGTAAATGTCTCTGAAGACTCTCATGTTCAGTTGATCTCTGTCCTTCATGAATGAACCAGGCTTGGTGCTGTTAGACCTTCCTAATTGTCAACAAACCCAGATAACCTAGATTTGTGTATTGTCCGTTTCTTGCAATTATACAAAATATCTGAAACTAGGTACTTTATATAGAAAATAATTTCACATATCTCACAGTTTGGAAGTACAAGAATGTAGCATAACCATGCTTAGTTATCTATTTGCTATATCACAACTTGGTGGATGGCATCATGCCGGGAGTTTGTGTGCCTGAGAGAAAGATCACATGGCAAAACAGAAAGCTAGAGATTCAGGGGACAGGTGAATTCTTTTTAATAACAACCTTTTCTCGTAGAAAACAACTTGGATCCCATGAGAACTATTGTATCCAACTTTGGTCCCATGAAAACCACACAAATCACTGCCAACAGTGATACCTACAAGAGCTTGATTGCCCTCTGACAGACCTCACCTCTTAAAAATTCCCCCACCTTGGCACAGCACCACACTGGGACCAAACTTGCAGTACACACAAATTATGTCCGAACAATAGCATCTATAAAGCTGACCAAAATTAAGATTTCAACTTCATTGTTTGAAAGATTATGATTATATGGCTGCAATTTAAATACATATTGGGGCCATGTTTGAATGCCTTTTTCTTTTAAGATCTAAGTTTCAAGTCAAGTGTTTTGAATCTCTTCATCTGGTATCTTTCAGAGAAGAGAAAGTTCTAAGTGTCTTAAAGCAGCATTATAAGACTGGAAAAATAAAATTATTGTATTAATGGTGGATGGATTCCTATTTGAAGAAAAATATTCAATAATAGTTACTATTCAAAATGTTGATGTTAAATAATCATTTTTTCTTTGTCTCTCTCAGCTGTATACTAAAAGGAATATTCAGTAATGCCTTGACATTGTATAGTTGCTTTCTGCAAGCAGTGCACAGTGAGATGTTTGGCTATAATTTCTCAGTGTTTATTTTCTGTCTTGGACTTCATATAGAATTTAAGTCTGTGGTCTCCACTTCCTTCAAGTATTTTTCTTGTAACTTTCTGCTGGGCTGCACTCAATTACAGAGCTTGAAGTATGGGAGGAATAAAGCCTTAAGATTTTTTTTCCCTTTCTCTTTCACCAGTGTCTTAACCTTGAACATATCTACTCTCATCTGCACAGACAAAATAAACAATGAGATAGAAGAAACATGGCTAGGATTCAGAATTCTTTGAACTTTTGACAGGAGAAGTAGTGGAAAAATAAAAAAGAACCACAAATAGCTATGTGGCCTCATTCCTTATATGAAGCCATCTGTGTTCTTTTTTTTTTTTTTTTTTTTTTCAAACCATCATATTAAAAGGTTAGCTATAGCCCTGGCACTTGCCCACTGGGTCCCTACATGTACTTCACTCTCTGACCTGCTCTGCAGCTCACTCCTCACTCATTTCCATTCCAGTCTCCTAGTGATCCTGCTGTTTCTTGAAACTAGTACCCAAAACTAGTACCCAAACATTTCTCTTGTAGCTTATCCACATGCTACCATGCCTGTAATAATATATTCACACATACCCACTTATACTCAACCTTCCACAGATTTTTGCTAAAATGTCACCCCTGATTTTTTCCATTAAAGATCACAACTGCCTGCCCATGCACTCCAAATCTCTTCTACTCTACTCACTTTTTGATAGGACTGATGACCTTAAAGCATGATATATAAAACATAGTATTACTGTGCTTTTTGTTTATTATAAGTATTACTTCTGCAACAATATGTTCCTATAGGCTACAGATTTTTGTCTTGTCTTGTTTAGTGATCTATCAAATAATAATATGTGTGAAGATGAAAGAGGGCAAGAAAGTACAAAGAGAGAGACAGAGAGAGAGAAAGAGAGAAAGGAGACAAGAGAAGTAACTACTCTTTTCTTAAGGTACATTTTTAAAATGATAGAACAAACATTGAACTACTTATACTTAAATCTGGGCATACTTCCGAAAGCCTACTATAATTGGCTATGGAAATGTTTCTTTCAACAAATTATATTATGTGTAGGCTTATGATATATTTTGCTTGTTTTCACTAGAAATTACAAAACAACATGTTAAGAAAACAGACTTTAAATATTTGATTTCAAAACACATGATAAAAGTGAAAGAAGTTTGTGTACTTTGTTCCAAAGGAAATTACAAGCAATTATTTTCTATGAATAATTTGTATAAAACCTAAGAAAAATGACTTTAGGCAGTAGAAAAGGTAAGTATATCTGTGCAAGTTTCCTCGCTATACCATTTCCTAATTACCTGGCCTTGGATTTGTAAACTGAGTCCCAGTTTCCTTGTCTTCATAATGACAATAGCAATATAGAGAAATATGTTTCATCTGCTTATATGTATATTCCAATGTTTTCTTTCCAAACATATGCTTATTTCTACAGTTATACAACCTTATATCTAAATTTGTAGTTACTTATTTTTTTTTTTGTTTTGTTTTGCTTGACAGAGCCACTCTTTAGAATGTATCAGGGCTAGTCTATGTCTTTCTTTTTCACTGTTGGCCTACTGGCTCTAAATGTTTCAGATATATGATAGTTGCGTAGTGATTATGCTTTATGAGGAAGGATTAAATGAATGCAAGCCATGGGATTCATATGACATTGTACTAAGACACTTATTTGTGGTCAGCTATAATGTAGATACTGTCTCGTCATATTATAACTAAACCATCATTAAATATGTGTTTCTCAAGCTTCTTTCACCCACTAGAAGGGAAATGATTGCTCCTAGCTTTGATATCTTACTTCCCAAGTTACATATAATACAGAAAGCACTCTTTGACCTGATGGTTTTATAACAGGTATCTAAGCTGGCTGGTGTTTTCGTCAAGTATGGCATCCAAAAGGGTGACACCGTGGTCATCTACATGCCCATGATCCCACAAGCGATATATACCATGCTGGCATGTGCAAGGATAGGAGCCATCCACAGTCTCATATTTGGGGGATTTGCATCTAAGGAACTAAGTACTCGCATTGATCATGCAAAGGTAAGTGTTTTCTTTAGGGTGATCAAGTTCTCTAGCCACCTGTGGTACAGTCATAATGACTAGAGAGGAATGAGTCAAGTATTGTCTTCACTTTTGAATGTACTTTCAAATAGGATATTCAGATTTAGTTTTTCTTTGGCATATATCCATTAATAATACACTGAATTTTGATATGTGAAATTCACCCTGCTAGGTGCATAAAGTGATATCGAATATCATAAATGATGTATACCTTTCAATTTATCTTGTCATATGTTGGGATGCATAAGACAGAATAAAATTAACTGGTGGCAGCTAATTTATTCATTCAACACATTTCTTAAGCTCCCTCCTTGTTCCTGACACTGTCCTTTGGAATCATGTCATAAGTGCTTATCATGTAGAAAGACCCATATCTAGTTTTAAAAGCCCAGTGCTTAAGAGGAGGTTTGGGAGAGTGGGGTCACATGCCTGAATGGTGTAGTAAGATAAATAGTTTCATGAGCCTATTGTGACCTTAAAATATGAAGCTAGGGTAGTTATTATTACTCTGTGGCTTTAGCAGGGATCAACAAGCATATTTTTCTAAGTGACCACAGGATAATATTTTAGGCATCATGTGTTTCCTTGTGTCATAGCTGGTTTCTTTTTGTTATGAGCAAATAAATGAGCAGAAGCAGCTTAAAGAAGGACATGTTTATTTCAGTTTATAGTTCCATGCTATCGTCCATCATGTTAGGGAAGGCACACTGGCAGGATCTTGAAGCAGCTGACCGTAGTCAGCCTACAATTAGGAAACAGAGAGAGAGGTGACTCATTTTCTCCCTTTTATACAACCCAGGAACACCAGCCCATGGACTGTTGCTACCCACATTTAGGGTGGCTGTTCAACTAACTAGATCTAGAAAATGCTTCTCAGACTTGTTTCCATTTTGATTCTAAGTCCTGTCAAATTGACAACAAGAGATTAACCAACCCACCTTGTCTCTAGTGCAGTCAGTCAGCCCACATGTTGTAGCTCAAAAGCAGCCCTAGATAATACATAAATAAATGAGAATGTTTGTATCCCCCCAAAATTTATGGAAATACTTATTGACCTCTAAATCAGAGGTATAAACATTTTCTTTTGTTTTCTTTGGATGGCTAAGGAAGGCTTACTAAGAATTAGAGAGATGTGAGTTAGATCTTGACTAAAATTCAGCTAATCTAGGAAAATGAGGTCATAAAATGAGTAGAAAACAAAGATCATAAAAGGAGGAGCAGATTCACTACACAGAGGTCAGAGAGTGAGGAATAATGGTAATTAGAGGGGTTATCATCAAATTACAGTGTATTCATTTATTAAAAGTCCACATAACATTATATATAGGAAAGAATAAAAGTCATTTGAGAGACCACAAATGGCTTGGAATGACAGACAGTGGTGAGAAGCTAAGCTTATTCAGGTAGGTTTTGTGTAAAATGCAGATATAACTGAAGAATTTTGGACAGGTAGGGGTCATGTTTGAAAGGATGTTAAGAAGACGCAAACCTTTCAGGCAAGGAGAAGCTGTGAGCTCCAGTAGGAACCTTTGGGAGATGGGCTACGTGCAAAACAATGAGAAATATGTGGGGAAAAGGGCAGTAGGAAGACAGAGGAAGACAGGTCATTATAAGAATGAAAGATGGGTGACCTTTAGAGCTTCCAAGCCCGGGTGGGGGGGCACTTACTCAGAGCAGGGAGTTAGTGTATACTGAAAACTCCTTGTGCTAGGCATTACAGTGATGCTTTGCATCTGGAAATTGATATTAGAACCAATTAATTGTTTTGTGAAATAACTACACTGAGTTCTTTCTTTTTCTTTAAAACATTCTGAGTTAGTGCTTATCAAAGAAATTTAGGGAGATTTATAATACACCTCATCAGTGGGAATTTGGAAATGTATGAAGAAGCTATATACTTTTTAGCTATTGAAATCCCAAACACAATTTAGACAATGGTAATCAATACAGTACTTACTTAAAGCACTTATAAGATATATGGAAATTAATATATATATGAAAATATGCAGTCAACTTATGGTATTCCACTGGGTAAATTTTCATTCATCACACATATGTGTATGTGCAAACACACACACACACACACACACACACACACACACACACACACACACCCTAAGGAATTTAGGTGATACAAGCACATTCTCATGTGTTCTACTATTGAGCATGTCACATTTAAAGAGAGAAAAAGGGGTGGAGAGATGGTTTAGTGGTTAAAGCATTTGTCTGTGAAGCCAAAGGACCCAGGTTTGATTCGATTCTCCAGGACCCACGTAAGCCAGATGCATAAGGTGACACATGGCATCTGAAGTTTGTTTAAAGTAGCTGAAGGCCCTGGTGTGCCCATTCTCTCCCCCCCCCTCCCTACCCCACTTCTATCTCTTTCTCAAATAAAATAAAGAGAGAAAAAGGAAATAGAGGTATACATCTGGGATAATTACATAAAACCCTTAGTCAAAATCTCCTTTTATATTATGATTTTAAAATCAGTAAGCTAAAGAAAAATGATACTTTAATAGATAAATATGGAAAGACTGTTTTCTAATAAGTCAAGATAGACTCCATAAAGTCTCTAATAACAGCTCTTAATAGAAATGTGAAAGGTATTTTTCCAGAGGAACAGTATAATTTTGATTTTATTAAATTATTCATGTTTAATGTATTTTCTATTTATTTTTAATTATGAGAGAGAGAGAGAGAGAGAAAAAGAGAAAGGCAGAGAAAGAGAATGAGCATGCCAGGTTCTTCAGTCACTGCAAATGAACTCCAGACATGTGTGCCCCCTTGTGCACATGTGTAATATTGTGCACTTCTGTCACCGTACGTCTAGCTTACATGGGATGTGAGGATTCAAACATGAGTTCTTAGGCTTCACAGGCAAATGTCTTAACCACTAAGCCATCTCTCCAGTCCTTTTTATTATTATATGTGTTACTCATTTTATGTGTAGCTTGCTTTCATTTATTCAAATTGTAGTCTTAGGGAATGTTATCTATAACTATTCTGGCAAGTGTTACAGATATTAAAATTGAATTAAGTTTCGTTATACATCATTAAAAAATAGAAAAATTAAAAAAAAATTGTTTGTATTTCTCTCTTTCCATGACTTAAAAAAATATTTATTTATTTAATTTATTTATTAGAGACAGAGAGAGGGAGAGAGGGAAAGTGAGAATGGGTGTGCCAGGGCCTCTAGTCACTGCAAACAGACTCCAGATGCATGTGATCTCTTGTGCATCCGGCTTATGTGGGACCTGGAGAATTGAACCGGGGTCCTTAGGCATCGCAGGCAAATGCCTTAACCACTAAGCTATCTCTCCAGCCCGACTTTTTTTTTTCAAAGTCAGCTTAATATAATGTAAAGAAAATGTTCTACAATCATGCAGAACTGGCCCTCTTTCAGCCTCTGCCACATGTAACCTGGGGTAAGCTGTGTAACTGTACTGTGTCTTAGCCCCATGAAGATTAGATCATAGTTAAATTGTAAAAATAACAAAACAAAAAACCCACTATATATATATATATATATATATATATATATATATATATATATATATATATATGTATATATATTTGGCATAATCTCAACCTGCTCTAGATGAAATATATTGTAACACAAAGTTAGAATTATCTGTCTCCTGAATAATTTATTATATGTCACTTTGGCTTGAAATAATATACTAAAAAAATAAAGGCATGTCTGTTTCTGAAAATTGTTGATAATTTTGATTTAGTTCTGCCATTTTTGAGAAAGAGCTTATGGTATGGTGAACACTGTACTAGGAATAGGAGACACAAAGATATATTACTACCTAACTTGGCCTTGAAGTGTACTGCAGTGGTGGAAATGAATGAATGCATCGACTCTTCTCATATCTGAGGCATGCACAACATGTACCAAGGAAGGGGTATTAACACAAGCTACATTCCCTTCCAGCGTAATCTTTTGGTGACACCTGCATCTATCTTTAAGAATGAATAGTCAAGTGTCAGGTAAAGAGGAATGCTGAGCGTGCCACTCTCTGGCAAGGATAAGCCCAAAGAACGTGAGGCTTGGGGACAGGACTTTTAAGAAAAAGTTACAAAATTATAAATATCTGATAATATATTTAGAATGAGAAAATCATTGTAATGATTTCAGATTCATTCAACTCCGTTTGTGGTCTCTAAGCACATAGACGTGATATTACATATAGGAAATCTAACCTACATTTCCCACTTGCAGTCTGGCTTGTGTTTGCCACCTAAGAAATGTTACCATCTCAGAACTCATAAATGAGCATCAGCTTTGTGTGTGTGTGTGTGTGTGTGTGTGTGTGTGTGTGTATACTTACAGATCACATGCACGTGAAGCTGAAATTTTCATTTTACTGGATTGTGGGAAATTTACTTAGCTTAATGAGTACTTTGTAAGGGATTCTATAAAGCTTTTAAATATAAGCCCAAAAGCATAAATAGTGTGTAAAGTTGAATAGATAAATACTTGTACATGTGGTTAGGTCTATAATGTTATTTTAAAGTTTTATTGTTTTTTAGGTCATTTATTCAGTAAAGAATGGAGCATTCAAACATTTCTTTAGAAATGTTAAACTGACAATTAGGACTGTTAAAGCTCTCTCAATTGTGTTTTGTTTTTTCTCATTTTAGCCCAAGGTTGTGGTGACAGCATCATTTGGCATTGAACCTGGAAGGAAGGTAGAATACATACCACTTCTAGAAGAAGCGCTGAGAATAGGACAACATAAACCGGACAAGGTTCTCATTTACAACCGTCCCAATATGGTAATTTGAATATTTAAGTTGTTTTTTTATAATATTGGGTCAATGATGATTTGAGTTTTGATCATCTGAAAGGGAACCTTGATTCATATACTATTGTTTCCTTAATGTAATTGTTCTCTCTAGAGTGGAAAAAAAAAAAGACATGGCTGAGAGTATGTATGAAAAGCTAAAATAACAGGCTGACACTCAGAAATATGTGTAGTACTGTAGACTGAATGTATGCATAAGACATGGGCCATTATTTCTTATTAGGTTTTATGACAGGAGTAGTAAGAAAAACTCAATGACTGCCTATCATTTGGTTTTCAATACACATAGAACTTTTTCTAAAACACAAGTAGATTTCAGGAAAAAAAGAAAAAAAACATGAAGAAGAAACAGAGAAAGAAAAAGAAAAAAAAATTCTTCTCACCAACTCACTGAGCCAGATGATGCTATTCCTTGTATGTTGAAAGGAGACCATGGATGGGAGGTTATTTACTGGAGAATGGGCAACTTACTAGTGGCTCTCACTACTGATGAACACTACTCTGCTTCTCCATGAAACTATTAGCCTCTCTTAGCTGCTCTTGAAGGAGTGGGGTCTTAGGAACCTCTCTCCTCCTTCCATGAAGAAATGTCAAATTCAGTCTTGTGCAGGAAACCACAGTGGCTGCGAGTTCCTGAGGATAACAGCCATGCTGTATCTATAAGATAGCATTTCATGGCATTCCTCCTTGTTCTTCTGACCCTATGTTCATTCTGCCATCTCTTGCAGGAGATTCCTTGAGCCATGGAGGAGTGCTTTAGATGTCCTGTCTAAGGCTGAACTTATAATCATGCAAGCAATTCTAATTTAATACAAAACATCAAACATAAATAAGTAAATAAATAAAGAAATAAATAAAGTCATTAAAGTGGGATGGGAATTGGGAAAGAAGGGTTTCAGTGAGAGATGCAGGAGGATAAGAGCAACTAAATTGCAGATAAACATCAAAGTGCACTATATCCATGCTTGAAAGCATGTAAAATTAAGTGGAAGAAAACAGAGGAGGAATCAAGGACTACTGAGAGAGTGGGGATTTAGATTTCAGCCTGTGCACTTAGAGCACAGTCCTCATCCCCTCCACTGCTCAGCCTATCCAAGTCATATGAAAACTATCTTTTAAAGATTAAGAAAAAATTTTCAGCCAGAGACAATGTTTAGGAAAATAAAGCATGGATAAATGATTCTGTGATTAATAAAGGATGAATGAATGCATTTTATAATACTTTTATAGTAACCTTGACATGAAGGTCATCTTATTTCTACACTTAGCACTTCTCTAGCTATGTATGTTTGAGACAACTTGAGTTTCTAGCAGATGAAACTGCCTTTTAGCAGAAGAGAAATCACAAAAGCTTAAAAATTCATGCCCAATTTTTGTGGAAATTTTTAAAGATTATGTGTAGAAAATACTTGAATGACAACATATAAGAACAGAGTGTTAAATCAATGTCATTTTGTCACATATAGCAGTGGCCATTGTGACACTAAATTCTTGGGTAAATTTTAATAGTCCTTGGCTCATGAAAGCAGCACTCAGTGAGTTCACTGCTTATTCTGTCTAGAAGAAGAATTTTAAGTTTCTTTCTAGCATATTTTAAAAAAGACTTTGTGTTATTTAAATCAAGAAATGGGGGTTAGAGAGTTGACTTAGATGTTAAGGCACTTGCCTGCAAAGCCTAAGGACCCAGGTTTGATTCCTCCTTACCCATGTAAACCAGATGCACAAGATGACACATGTGTCTGGAGTTCCCCCCCCCCCAGTGGCTAGATGACCTGGAGTGCCCATTCTTTTCTTTCTCTCTCTCTCTCTCCCTCTTTCTCGCTCTCTGTCTCAAATAAATAAATCAAGAAATGCAAAGTCCACAACCAAGTAGGCTTCAGGTAAGGGAAGGTTAAAAGAATGACAGAAATCCCCACACAAGACTGATTATGCGTATGGGTGCTGTTCACACATGGGCATGAATTCATGTAGACTTTGTGAGGAAGTTTGATAGGCTAGGCCTGGTGATAATTATTTCCAAGTACTTCTCCATAATTAATTTTCACAGACAAAAATGAACTAGCTCTAATTACTGGCTTTATTTCATAGATCAAGAAACTGAGTTATGAAACTCTGGAGAACCAGTGTCTAGCCAATAAGTGGTATAGCTGTTTGAATTCTGGCTTATTAACTTTGACCCACAAGATATAGTTAACTCTATCAACACACCAAACTTGGATAGTCTTGTTCTCTGCTCTATTATTATTATTATTATTATTATTATTATTATTATTATTATTATTATTTATTATTGTTTTATTATTTATTTTTGGAGAGAGACACAGAGAGAGACAGAGGGAGAGGAAGACAGACAGAGAATGGGTGCACCAGCAGTCTCTCAGCTGCTGTGAACGAAATCCAGATGTGTGCACCCCCTTGTGGGCAAGTGCTGCATTGCACCCTTGCATCACTTTGCATCTGGCTAAACGTGGGACCTGGAGATTGGAACCGGGTTCTTAGGCTTAGCAGGCAAGTGCCTTAATGGCTAAGCCATCTCTCCAGCCCTCTATTATTATTTTGATGTGAGTCCCCTCTGTTGGTAGAAATGATAGAAATCTCCCCTTACTCACTCCAGGTGACTAGATCATTTTATTTTAATTTCACCTTTATTCAAGACTCTTCTCTCTACTGTGACATAGATGAATGCTTTGCATGTCTCTTAACCTTTATGTCAGACACACTGTTTAGGCAGTAATTAAACCCAGTGGAATGGCTTTGCTTTGAGCTTAGGGCAAAACGAATTATAAAGTCTCTAATGCATGTCATTAACCCGTATTGTGTTTATTTTTGCCAGAGGTGGTATATACTTGGCTGCTACTCCTAAGCCTCAGGCAGTCAATGACAGTATCATAGGAATATTGCACCCACCACCCTGGTTTATCTGATAAGAATTCTAATAGTTAGGAAAGCTGAAACTATAGAAGTACATAAATATGTATACTAACATTTTATATATATATATATATATATGTGTGTGTGTGTGTGTGTGTGTGTGTGTGTGTATTATATAATTAATGCTCCATGTTGAGATATTTCTTTAATTTTTTTCTTTATTAGTTATTTACATACTCAGTGTGTCAACAGCACATGTTGGTACCATCCTTAGCCTCCTCCCTGTCCTCCCCCCTCCAAAGGGACCCTCCTCATTGGGGATGTCAGTTATCCCCATGTGGATTGTGGATGGTTCATAGTGGGGGTATTGGTCAGTTATAGGGAAAAGGCAATATCTCTGTGCACAGCATCACAACTTGTGGCTCTAACAATCTTTCTGCCCCCTCTTCCATGAATTTTCCTGACCCTCTTTGGGCTCATTTTAGTTCTACTTCAGTGATGAAGTCTTGGGAGCCTTTGTGTCTCTGGACATCTGGTTTGGTAGGAGTTGAGTGTTCTGTTTCTATCTCCTTCACCCTTGTGTTGATAACAGGTTCACCAAGAAAGCAGCACTCTTGCTCATTTCCCCAGTTACTTTATGGTTTCAGCTAGGGCCCTGGTGAGATGCAATGGGCTGATTCTCTCCTCAGGTTCTGCATCAATTTGAAAAAGAGAAGCAGATTCTCCAATGGAGAGTGAAGTCAGCACCAGATAAATGTGATAACCATAATTAATTTAGAGAGAATTTAATAGGTGTAGGCCCTCTTGTAGCCCAAGATTGGTGGGATCTTGATATTGGAGAACAAACTCATTTTTTTGGATATGATTCGGACTTGTTTCCCAGTTCCAGTTGTGGTTCCATTTCACTGAGCAGATCCATCAGCCAATTCAAGAGCGGTTGGTAACCAACCCACCATGGCTGTGTGCCACAATGACACTTCTGTGAGCATCACATCAGGTTGTTTGCTGTTGAGTAGCTTAGACTACGAGTTGCTTGGACAGATGTTGGCTATTTTCCTCCAGTAGCTCATGTAGTAACTTCTGGCACTAGACAAGCTAACTGTCTGGGGACTGACTTTCTTCCAGATTTCTTTCCAGCTCTCTCCATGTTCCATATCAACAGCATGTGGTGTCTTTGGCAGTACAGTCTTATCATTAACATTTGGTGGGTAAATCAAGTGCTCTGACAGAAGTCTGTCTGCTTATGGGAAACCTTGTAGGTCTCTCTAATCAACAGCTCATTGTGGATGTTAACCACATCCTGGTATTGGGAGATACAGGCCAGCACCAAGAGAAAATAAGGAAGAAAAAAATAGATAATATAAAAGAAAAAGAGAGAAAAGAGAGAGAGAGAGAAAGAGAGAGAGATAGGAAAAGATTAAGGTTAGTCTTCATCATATCCTCTCCAGGGCCCTTTGATTCAGGTATTCCCTCTAAGGACCTGATGAATGTTCAACCTTTTAGTCTGTCTTTCAGGATATTAAAAATATTATGGTGCCAGTTCCATTTGGGTCCAGTTTTGTGTCCCCCCCTCCACCGTTACTCTCCCCTTCCACCCCATCTTCCCTATTTTCCATCCTCGAGATGCCTATTTGGTATGTCAGCATTGAGATACTTCTTTATTTTGTCCAATCTCCTTTACTCACACCTGTATTTCTCAGGCTCATAATAACTATTCCTTGTAGCATTCATTTTATTAGTGGCCTGTAACATTCATAGATGTTTGTGTCCACTCCATTCACACTTTTCATTTTGTTGTGTGATGGTGTTTAGAGCTCTGTAATTGTGTCAAAAAAAAAAGCTTTGATAGTTTTAAATTGGTTATTCTTATCTCATGCATAACAATAAATGAAAATGTGACTTGCTTATAGTTAGATGTTTCCTTTTATGTAAATGACACTAGCTGGCACCTACAGGAGTGAGCTGGAGAACATTGCTGGCCTTGAAAAATGTCACCTTCATTAAAGGGTTTCAGTTCTGATTGTTGTCTACAAATGTGTTTACTCATAAAATACCACATACTTTTTAAATTTTTATTCATTCATTTATTTATTTATGAAAGAGAGAGAGAGAATAGGTGAACCAGGACCTCTAGCCACTGTAAATGATCTCCAGATGTTGGTAACACCATGTCCATTTATTTGACTTATGTGGGATCTGGGGAGTTGAACCTAAGTCCTTAGGCTTCTCAGGCAAGCTCCTTAACTGATAAGCTATATCTCCAGCCCAAAAGTACCATATTCTTTTTATTGTATCAAAGCATTCATCTGTAAATGTGCATATTTAAGTATGTAACACTTGTATGTGGGATATGTGTTCCTGCATGTATGTGCATGTTCTTATGTGTGTGGGTACATGTGCATGCATGTGCATGCTTATGTTCAGGAGTACATGTGTGTTCAGGCCAGAGGTCAATGTTGGTTGTCTTCTGCAGTTGATTTCTATATTATGTTTTTTTTTTTAATTTTTATTTATTTATTTATTTGAGAGAGAGAGAGAGATACAGAAATAGGCAGGTAGAGAGAGAGAGAATGGGCACGCCAGGGCCTCCAGCCACTGCAAACGAACTCCAGATGTGTGCGCCCCCCCTTGTGCATCTGGCTTATGTGGGTCCTGGAGAATCGAGCCTTGAACTGGGGTCCTTAGGCTTCAAAGGCAAGCGTTTAACCACTAAGCCATCTCTCCAGCCCAATTTCTATATTATGTTTTGAGACAGGGTTTCTCACTGAAGCTACAACTCACTGAATTTAACTAACATAGCCAGTGAATCACGGATATACCTGGTCTCTGTGTTTTCAGTGCTGGGATTAATGGTGTGTGTTGTCCTCCCAGATTTTACATGGATGCTGGGGTCCAAACTCAGATCCTCTTACTTTTGGGGCAAGGACTTTACCTACTTAGAAATCTCCCCAGCACCAATTTTTTTAAAAAATATTTTATTTATTTATTTATTTGAGAGAGAGGGGGGAAGTAAAGAAAGAGAAAGAAAGAGAGAGAGAAGGAGAGAATGGGTGCATCAGGGCCTCTAGCTACTTCAAATGTACTCCAGGTGCATGTGCCACCCTGTGCATCTGGCTTATGTGGTGTCTGGGGAATTGAAACTAGGTCTTTAGGATTTGCTGGCAAGTGCCTTAACTGCTAAGCCATCCCTCCAGTCCTCCCCTGCAACAAATTTCTGTAACCGTGATTAACATTAGAAATCCTGAAAAGTAGAAGTTGCTTTCTCTTAGTAACATCTGAAGAGTCTAGACTTACTTAAGGAATCACCTCCATGGAGTGAGTGAACACATGCATCTCTTGATGCTGTTGCTCACTTAATTTACTGATCCATTGGTAGTTCTTTCTGCCCATGTTCACATATTCATGAAATGTACACTTCTTGTTATGTGATCTTACTGTAGTTTATGCTTCAGGAAATAGCCAGACATTTCATAAGTGTGTACTCTACTTAGAGACTTGTAATTCCTCATTAGGATTTCTTTGCCACAAGTAGATGACCTGTTCTTCATGTATCAGACCATTTTCCTGGACTGTTTCTAATGATGGCTGTTTAATTTATTCAAATTTGAATCAATTTAGGTCATTTTCATAATGTATATAAAGCAGAGACTGGTGTGGGAGAAGAAAAAAATGATATCACATTAATGACTGAGGAAGAGAGAAACTTGAAAGCATTCTAGATATGTCACATACTCTCATTAATTTTTTTGGTTTTAATTTTTAAATGACATTATTATCTTTGAAGAGACACAAGTAGAAGTCATTCAGACCGATGAGGATGACCTACTCTTCCATCATTTGGGAGTGTT
Source organism: Orientallactaga sibirica (assembly GCA_036365145.1). Lineage (NCBI taxonomy): Eukaryota > Metazoa > Chordata > Mammalia > Rodentia > Dipodidae > Orientallactaga > Orientallactaga sibirica. Next base: position 29,068,150 of record JAEOAD010000012.1, on the reverse strand, counting down.
ATTCCCAAATGTCCCTTTATTGAGAAATTCGAATATATTATTTGACACCTTATTGTGAAGAGATAACTTCTAAAGTTAAGGTTAATTGAATACTAGAAAAGAGCTCAGTTTATAATGTTCCTTGTGTGTATGCATCAATGGAAGCATGGACCTGTGAGTTAATTAAGTACCAAATGCTGGTAAAAATGTAAACCCATCATACTAGATTTCTTAAGTGCATTCCCAGATTTGAGTAAAACATGTTCATTTTGTTAGCTGGATGGAAGCCAACATCAAACCACTGGCCTTTATTAACATTTATCCTCACTCATAACCTTGGGATTTTTATTTGTGAATTTAATGCTTGGCCCCATGTAGGCATAGATTTTCTATCAGGTGCTCAGACTTATATTGATTCAGCTATTCCACTCTTTCCCATGGCGGAATTTCCTATTGACAGTGCATTTCTCTATTTTTGCTGTGTAGGAGAGAGTTCCTTTGGTGCCAGGGCGTGATTTGGACTGGGAAGAAGAAATGGCAAAAGCCCAATCACATGACTGTGTTCCTGTTCTTTCAGAACACCCATTATACATTCTTTACACATCTGGAACCACGGGGCTGCCTAAGGTATGTGCCTCCTCTGAGGTAGCTATCTAGCAGCACATTTCCTTTGCAGGGAAGTTATCTGACTATTGACTGAAAATTTTTTCAGCGTGTACCTTGATGATTAGACACAGTGACTTTATATCTTAAGTAAACATTTTGTTAAAAATATTTTTGAAGTTTTATTCTTTTTAATTTAATTTAATTTAATTTCATTTATTTATTTGTCCATTTTGAGAGTGTGAGAGAGAGAAAGAGAGGTAAGTAGAGAGAAAGAGTAAATGGGCATGTCATGGCATCCAGCCACTGCAAATGAACTCCAGAAGCATGCCCCCTTTATGCTTCTGGCTTACATGGATCCTGGGGAATGAATCTGGGTCCTTAGGCTTTGCAGGCAAGTGTTTTAACCTCTAAGCCATTTCGCCAGCCCTAAAGTTTTATTCTTCATACTCAATGTACAATTGTTTTTGTAAACTCTTATAAACTTTTTTGGATATCAGATGGATGAAATTTTAGAAAAAGTACATGTTATTTATGGATATATTTACTTTTGTGGTGCTGAGCTTAAACTCACAGTGAAATACATGTTAGTATGACATATTTTTATTCTTTTAAATTGAGGTCTAGTTTCAATATGCTATGAAATGGATTCTTTCCTTAGAATTCAATTCTTTTTCATAAATGTGAATTTGAGACATGGCCTAGACAGTTTGACTAAGATGCAATTTATCCAGAGTATGAAACTATGTATTTTACACTATGGATGGATTACTCAACACTTTCAATCTGTTTACTATGGAAGATGCTTTCAAAAAGTAAAATTATGAGCATCAATATTCATAAATGTGTCAAACATCATCCAACCTGCTTTTGTTTAGTACCTCCCGATGATACCTTTTCTTCATACATTTTCAAAAATTCTTACATCAGCTTCCTTATTCATCTCTATTAGAGGTCTCAGTGTTCTTTAAATCATAAAATTTAGTAGTTAAGTGCCTTTCTAAGTTACCACAATTCTTGAGAATAGAAGTCTTTTAACTATTCTAAGATATTTAAAGTATATAAATTTTGAAATCATATCTCAAATTATATCAAAATAATGGTTTTATTGAATTAGCTTTTAAAGCATGGAATTTGTGTCTTCACATGTAAAACTTGCTGAATGTATCCTTTCTGTTGACAATGACTGTTTCATTACATTTTGTGTTGTAGGTATTTAGTACTTAATAATCTTTTGTTGAATGTTTATAGAAAGATGAACCAATATGTATAGATATTTTTCTTCAAAGAAATTCAGTCTTAAGATTAATTTACATCTCTAGCCACTTGAAAAGTAAGTACAGTTTCATTTTGAAGACTAAGCTTTGATTGCTTAAGCCATCCAGGTGATATAGTAGGCACAATTCTCACTCTTCTCTTGGTGCAATTCATAACCACATTCAGTCCCTCTGAATAGCAGGCAGGATTCAGCAAAGTTATAATTTAATATATTTAATATAAAACTCCTGGGTGCGCCCTTCTCTATCTGTCTTCCTCTCCCTCTCTCTTTGTCTCTCTGTCTCTCTCTGTCTTTCTCAAAAAAAAAAAAAAAAAAAAACCCTCCCAAAAGAAGATCCTAGAAATCCAGTATGATCTATTCAAACTTAACAGAACAAAGCAAACAAACAAAACACCTCACTTTAGCTTCTTCATTTTTTTTTGCATGTATATGTAGTCTGTGAGGGTTTGTGTACATTTGTGGTCATATATGAGTGTGCAGGTAGGTTTGAGCATGTCCGTGCATGCAAATAGAGTTCAGAGTTTGGTACTGGGAGTATTCTTCAATCATTTTATACCCTATTCATTGAGACAGTGTCTATGACTGATCCTAGCACTCACCAATTTGGCTAGATGAGCTAATCAGTGAGCCCTAAGAATTCCCTGTTCCCACTTCCTGCTGGTTTATGGGCATTTGCCACTACCCTCAGCATATTTAAATGAGGATCAGAACTGAGCTCCTCATGATGGTTTGGCAAGCAATTTACCTACTGTGCCAACTCCCAAGCCCCTGCAGAAATTGTGTAACAAGATTTGTGCCACTGTAAGATTTCAAATCCTTCTGAAATTCACTATGGTCTGAATTAGAATATATAGACCAGGAACAGAAGAACTTGTTTGCAATTCAAAGCTATATAAGCCAGTGCAGAAGATAAAATGAAATTAATATGTTGAAAATTAAATTTGAAAGATGGTAGCCTGTACTTGCTCCAGATTTTCTTTGAGATTCCTTCTGTATTTCTTTATGCCCAAACTCAATATCCTTTGATGTTTCTATCATATTCTGTCTTTTCTTTCATGCTGATCTTTCTTGAAGATAGTTCAATATATTTAGGAAGCCTTTGATTGAAGATTTCTCTATTCATAAATTTGACTCAATTTAATATATTGGTACTGAGTGCTCATTTTATCCTAGAATGGATGACTAAAACTCAAAGTTATTCATAGTCCCTTTAATCTACTAGGTAGAAATGTACATGGACAAATGATATAAGGCAGATTCAGATTGATGTGTGGGGAAGGTAGGTGATGACACACAATGGAGGCAAGGAGATTATTTTTCAAGATGTGTAGTTTCAGAATTTACTTAGGATAGCACAATTACTGTGAAGAATGGGTTTTGACTCAAGGTCAGAGTGAGACAGAATAAATCTCCCAACTTTGAACCTGTGAATATACACAGGAGGATGATCAGGATGTTGGGAAGCCAGGATTTCTTGAACATATTGAGTATTAAATGTATTTGGGACATTGATATGAAGATTCCAGCAAGTAACTGGAAATTAGTCTGAGCCTGAGAAGGACAGTGGGAACTTGTTATAAACACTTGTGAACCATCAGTGCTCTGAGGGTTCTAATTTAAGTGATAGGTTTGTATGGATGAGTTTTATAAAGTATGACATGTGGTGTGGTATGTTATTTTATGACTTTTCCTGGGGAGACAAGAATAAACACCACCATGGGTTGGACACCATGAGAGATCAAAGAAATAATTCTTCCCAAATCTCGTGAGTTCATTAATGTCTAAGAAACATGGCGAGAGGTTAATTATAAGCACATTGGCATCTCAATGGTGGCTGCATCACAACAAAGCCTACCCACTATGGATGAAAGCTAAACTTCTAGAGCTTCCTGCCCAACTCACAGACAACTCCATCAGAGAAAGCTCTTCCCTACTGTTTTCGTCAGCTCCACCTTGCTGGAATGAACATCCAGCCAGACACAGTTTTTGGAAGGAATGGGTTTATTTCAGCTTAGAAAATCCAGAGGAAACTCTGTCAACGGCAGAAGAAGCTGCTTACTTCCATCCATCCAAGCAGAGAACAACTACAGCAAGCAAAACATGAGCAAGGAGGAACCACCAGGGCTCAAGCCGCTCTCTCCCACACCTTTGGACTGGAATTTAGATCCATCTCTAGTGGTGCCTCCTCCCCCAGTGACATCTCCTCCAGGCGGCTGTTGGGGACTTAATCAGGAAGCTTACCCTCAATTAAAAATAACTGAGGCTATGGCAGACCTATATTCTCATTCAAACTACCACACCTAGTAATTGATTATTGTTCTTTACCACCTTTGGTGAGGGGAACATTGTGAATCTTGTAACCTTTTGAGCTTCCTCTTGTAAGTATCACTAGCATCCTGAGTCTTATGAGCCTCCTTCTCTCTCCAACAAGGAAATGTATCAATCTCTTACATTCTTTCTGACCTATTCCTCAATATTCCCAGAGCCTTGGACTGAATGATACAGATGTTTAATTTTTTTCATTTATAGTTGATCATTGTACGACTATGCCACAGTAATAGACACTTATTATCAGGGAGTTTAAATATGCAATAACCATTGTTCACTACAAAAAAAAAAAAAAAAAAAGAGGTTTTCTTCCATGACTGATTGACCAAGGCTGACAGCAGTAGTAATGTATGGAAATAAGTACAACAGTTTAGAAGGCAATTTGATAGCCACCTCCCATATGTTTAACAAAACAATGTAGTTACTTTCCTACTGGGGCCTTTGATCTACCCAGGCATAATTCTTTGTCCCAGCTTGCAATATTAAATATGACTTCATTCAGTGGAACAGACCTTAAATCCAATCATACAACAGTTGGTTGTATCCATAACAGTCATGCTTCTGGGAGGAAAGGGCTTATTTTGGCTTACAAATTTTAGGGGAAACTCCATGATATCAGGGAAAACGATAACATGAGCAGAGGGTGGATATCACCTCCTGACCAACATCAGGTAGACAACAATGGCAGCAGGAGAATGTGCCAAGAACTGGCAAGGGAAGCTGGCTATAACACCCATAAGCTCTCCACCAATAATACAAGAAGTCCAGGAGGATTCAATTCCCAAATTGCTACCAGCTAGGGACCTAGCATTCAGAAAACATAAGTGTGGTAGTTTGAATATAGGTCCCCCAATATATTCAGTGTTTTATTAGTTTATAGCTTGCATCTGCAATCACCTTGCTAGAGGCAATGTCACTGGGGGCTGGTCTTAAGGTGTTGATGGTGGGTTTGAGATTCCATTGTAAAGATATGCAAAGTGTGCCTAGCAGGAGTTCCTGAAGTGTGCTGGGCTTTTGGCTGTAGTTTTTGCTCTTTGTGCTGTGTGCCTGGTTGGTTTCTCTCTCTCTGCTTGGCCCTGTGAAAGCAGGCTGCTTCTCCTGCCTTTATGGAACTTCCCCTGGATCTGTAAGCTTCAATAAATAATATCCCTTCCTCCACAACTGTGCCTGGTCTGGAAGTTCATCTCAGCGAACCTGAAGCTCTCTGCTACAGTAAAGTGGTACCTAGGAGTGTGGGGTGAGATGAACCAGATCGTGCGGATGTTCATCTTTTGCACCTTTGTTTTGGAGGAATGGGCATGGACTTGGTGCTTAAAACTGAAGATGCCTTCTGGAGTGGTAAGCCAAGTTTTATGGACTATTCTGATGAGATTTGAGAATGCTAAATGCAGATAGTATGAACTTCAAGGCTTGGCTTATGAGCTTTCTAAGGGGAAGGAAAGACTGCAGAGGACTTTGTTGGAACTGGGCTACTGGCATATTGGATGGCTACGTTCTGCTATCCAGGCCCAGAAAGTTTGATCATGGTTAAATTTGTAATGGACTGATGTGCTTGGCTAAAGATAATGGACTGAGATTTTAAGATTTTAAGTTGGAAAACCTCAAGCAAGTTAAAATTATAGAGGCACTGAGACTGGTTTTAGGTTACTAGAGCTGCTATTGTCAAACACATTAGCAATCTTAAGGAAGGTGGAAGGAAGATGGCCTGACTGCTTTACATTAAAACAATGGAGAGGATGCCTGAGGAAAGACTATTAGAAATGCAAACTCTTGGAAAGAGTTGACTGGAGAAGGAACCTGCTTTTCAAGGCTATGGTTTATTTTGTCCCTGGATTAAGAATATGGCTGTGTCCTGCACACCTGGTATTAGTTTTGGAAATAGGAAAAATGCATGGAGTGTTCATGAATTGCACACGGTTCCAGGAGCCGCTGCTGAGATGCGGCATGAGGCAGGGCAGGAAAACCCTCAGGAATAGGCTGGAAGAGCTTCTGGAAGATGGACCATAGTTTGCATGGAGACCTGAAGATGTTTTGGATATACCAGGACTATGCAAGGACTACCATGGAGTGCAGTGTTGGCCTGGGATCGAAGTTTTCCCTGGTGACTCTGCCCAGCTGGAGGGACGGAATTGGAAAACCTGGAGACTGTCAGTCTCTGGTTATATTGAACTTAAACTGCAGAAGTTTGATGACTGCTGATGGTGGTTGAGTTTGCATTGTTCTAGTCTTTCCTTGCTATGCCTTATACCAATTAAAAATGTTTACTCTGTGCCTTTACATGTTGAAAGTATTTAACTTGTTTGATTTTACAGGACTCACTATCTTAAGTTGGTCAAGACTGTGAGAACCTTTGAAATTGGATTGAGTACAATTTATAATGTGTGATAGTTATAAATCTATTGGGGGCCAGGAGCTAAATCTATTGGGGGTCAGGGGCAGAATGTGGTAGTTTGAATATATGTCCCCCAATATATTCAGCATTTTATTATTTTATAGTTTGCATCTGCAATCACCTTGCTGGAGGCAATGTCACTGGGGGCTGGTCTTAAGGTGTTGATGGTGGGTTTGAGATTCCATTGTAAAGATATGCAAAGTGTGCCTAGCAGGAATTCCTGAAGTGTGCTGGGCTTTTGGCTGTAGTTTTTGCTCTGTGTGCTGTGTGCCTGGTTGATTTCTCTCTCTCTCTCTGCTTGGCCTTGTGAAAGCAGGCTGCTTCTCCTGCCTTTATGGAACTTCCCCTGGATCTGTAAGCTTCAATGAATAATATCCCTTCCTCCAAAACTGTGCCTGGTCTGGAAGTTCATCTCAGCGAACCTGAAGCTGTGTGCTAAAATAAGTTTATGGGGGTCACCTGTATCAAACCACTACATTCCTCCCTTGGCCCCCATAAACTGAATAACCACTCATGACATAAAATGCAATGCATTCAGTCCAACTATAAAAGTCCCTATAGTTTTTATCAGTCCTAATGATGTTCAAACATCCCCATAGTTCAAGGTATTTATTTATTATTTATTCATTTATTTATTTATTTATTTATCTTTTTTTATTAGTTGTGGTAGTTTGAATATATGCCCCCCCCAATATATTCAGTGTTTTATTAGTTTATAGTTTGCATCTGCCATCACCTTGCTAGAGGCAATGTCACTGGGGGCAGATCTTAAGGTGTAATGGTGGGTTTGAGATTCCATTGTAAAGATATGCAAAATGTGCCTAGCAGGAGTTCCTGAAGTGTGCTGTGGCTTTGGGCTGTAGTTTTGCTCTGTGTGTTGAGTGGCTGGGGGCTTTGCTCTCTTGCCTGGTCCTGTGGAGAGCAGGCTGCTTCTTCTGCCTTTATGGAACTTCCCCTGGATGTGTAAGCTTCAATAAATAATATCCCTTCCTCCATAACTGTGCCTGGTCTGGAAGTTCATCTCAGTGAACCTGGAGCTGTCTGCTACGTTAGTTATGTAGTTTGTGTATATGTGTGTATACAGTCATGTTGGTACCATTGTTAGCCCCTCCTGTCCTCCCCTCTCCATAGGGACCCTCCTCCTTGGGGAATGTGGGTCATGCATTGTGGGGGTAACCATCAGTTATGGGGAAGAGACAATGTCTCTGTGTATAATGTCCCAACTTGTGGCTCTAACAATCTTTCTGCCCCCTCTTCTGTGAATTTCCCTGAGCCATGTTGGGTTCATTTAAGATCTACTTAGTTCAAGGTTTTTTAACTGAGCCATAATACCAAAAAAACCATAGTGGCACAGAATAAAGATTCACACTGCAAAAGATAGCATTGGGAATATCAAAGAAATACTCAACTAATACAAGATTTAAAACAAAGAGGGTAAACATTAAACTCTATAGCTCCAAGTCCAATAATTCTAACCAGAGACAAGACTCTGGAGTTCCAAGTCTTCCCCTCCTGCTAAGCTACTCACAGTCCTGGAAAATGTCATCTGCTGCTGGCCGCTCTCCTTGGTAGCCATCCCATAGTCCTGGTGTCTCTATTGGGTTTCCACTGCAATACATGGTTAATCCTCATGGAACCAGTGCCCATGGCCATTTCCAAAAGACAAAACTGTGTTGCAAATACAATGATCCTCACTTTCCTGCATTTGTTATACTCCATAGCACCAGGTGGATTACCAACTTATTAACTCAGTGTTGGACTGAAGCGGACTTTGAAGAACGAACACTCCTTCAGCATTCAGACACTGAATGGGCAGTAGGTTCAGCCCAAAGAGTGGATATTTTTCTATGCCAAATCCCTCTGCTTATACCTGTATATTTCTATGCAGTACAGCCCTGCAGAAGTTCTCGGGACATGGTATAACAGCCAGCTTCTCACCACAAACTGCTTCTAGCCCTGTTCAGACATAGCTCTTTCTTCCTCTCATGAGCTCTATAGTTCTTACTGCATTCACATCTTTCAATTCTGACTAGACTAGTCCATCAAGCTGTACTTAAAGCACTGCAAGGTGTCTCTTAGGCCAAGGTTTCAAATCCTTCCACTTTCTTCCTGAAGATTACTTACAAATGATCAAAGCCACACAGTCAGGTTTCTAGCAGCAGCAAACCACTGCTCAACACCAATTTTACTGTTGCAGTCAGCTTTGCATTCCTGTCAGAGAACACCTGCCAAAAAGCAGCTTGTGGGAGGAAAGGGTTTATTTTGGCTTACAGAGTTGAAGGGAAGCTCTATGACCTCCTGGCCAACATCACATGGACAATAGCAGCAGTAGAGTGTGTCAAACACTGGCAAAGGGAAACTGGCTATTACACCCATAATCCCATCCCCAATAATACACTGACTCTAGGAGGATCCAATTCCCAAATTTCTACCAGCTGGGGACCGAACATTCAGAAGACATAAGTTTATAGTGGATACCTGAATTAAACCACCACACTGCCTCAAGCTGCTGCTTGTCAAGTGTTTTGTCCCAGGAACATCAGAGTAATGGCTATCCTATTAGTTGGTCACATCTTTAGCTCCCTTTTGATTTATGTAATCATGATATCTGTTTTGTTCATTTAATCAAGATTAATTGTATTTGGAATGTTCATATTGGGAAATGTCAGAAAGATAAGAAATATCAACATTATTATTCATGGTATTTAGACATAAATATCACATCATACAACTAGTTTTCTCAATATTTGATTATTGAGAGGAAAACTAATATTTCAAGTATCTTATTTTTTATCTTTAAATATCTATTTCTCATAGACACATATAGGTGGTATTCTGTGGTTGTCACTTATATACACACACACATATATATATATATATATATATGGCATATTTGAATCTTTGTTTCTGCCAACTCTGGAGTTACTTATGTTGTTGTTGTATGACAGGTTAATCTGTCAGCTGCTCACATATTCCAGCAACCGTGGGTGAATAATTTTTCAGACATTTTAGTTTTGTTGTAGGCTTTTTATCCTATTTAATTTGGTTGCCCATATTCAACCTCATTCAAAACACCATGCCAAAAAATATCTCAATTGGATAGCATGTTCTTTTGGGCAACAGGGGTTTGGTGATGGTCATATTTATCTTCTTCCAGTTTGATATCACAAAGGGACAGTGATAACCAGAAAGGGAAAAAAATGTTCAAAGTCACAAAAATATCAGGAGGCCTGGGGAGATGGCTCAGCATTTAAAGGTAGTCGCTTGCAAAACCTGATGGCCATAATTTGAGTCTCAAGTAGCCATGTAAAGTCAGGTGCGAAATGTGCATGTGTCTGGAGTTCATTTGCAGTGGCAAGAGGCCTGCGTGTACCCATGCTTTCTCTTTCTTACTCTCCAGATAATACTCTCTCTCTCTCTCTCAAATAAATAAATTAAAATCATTAAACAATAACAGAGGAAGAGGAACCCAAAGAATGGATTGAAAGAAAGTTTGTGCATTTACTTTGCTCGTGTAACTTTGTGTGTGTGTGTGTGTGTGTGTGTGTGTGTGTGTGTGTATACATATGGATATCTATCTATATCTCTCTATCTCTCTATCTCTATCTATCATCTATATCTGCATGTGTGTGTGTTAGGGTGCACATCATGTGTGGGTATGTTTGCATATGTATGTAGAGGCTAGGGGACAACTTCTGGATATAATACCCCTCTTTTTGAGACAGGGTGTCTCATTGTCCTATCATTCAACCAATTAGGACAGAATGGCTGGTCAGTGACTCCATCTCTGGTACAATGCTTGCTGTTAAAATACTGAACTTACTCTATCTTTTCCCTTATCTAATAGTTGAGCAAATCAACAAGAAATTAGCAACTAAAATACCTTCCCATTTTACATAGTGGTACTTTCTGCATCATCAAAAGCTTGTACTAAGATATTTTGTATTTACTGAAATATCCTAAAGGGTAACATCCCATTTTTTCTATGATTCACTAAGTTTTATCACTTTCAAAGGTTTATCCTGAATAGGAAAGAATATATTTTGGGCAGGAGAGATGGCTTAGTGGTTAAGGCACATGCCTGTGAAGCCTAAGGATCCCGGTTTGATTCTCCAGGTCTTATGTAAGCCAGATGCACAAGGGGGCGCAAGCGTCTGGAATTCGTTTGCAGTGGCTAGAGGCCCTGGCACACCCATTCTCACTCTCCCTCCCTCTCGTTCCCTCTCTCTGTCTCTAATAAATAAATAAAAATATAATCTTTAAAAAAATAAAAGAGTATTTTTTGAATTATTGACATGTGTTTAATCACTCCATTAAAGTCGTGTGTCACCATGCCTGGTTTGAACTTTAAAAAATATTTTATTTTTATTTATTTATTACACAAAGGAAGACAGACAGAGATAGAGATAGAGATAGAGATAGAGAGAGAGCAAGAGAGAGAGGGACAGAGAGAGAGTATGGTCATGACAGGGCCTCTAGCCCTAGCAAATGAATGCCAGATGCATGTGGGTTCTGGGAAATCATACCTGGGTCCCTAAGCTTTGCAGGCAAGTACCTTAACCACTAAGCAATCTCTCCAGCCCTGAACTTAAAAAGAGAAAAATAATTCTATTTATTTATTTGCAAGCACAGAGAGATAAACAGAGGCAGAGAGAATGGGTATGCCAGGGCCTTTGTGGCTTTTATTGACATCAAAAGAATTTGATTAATTTGGTTTCCTAAGAAAGTGTCTGTGATGCCATAGGTTTCATCTCTTGGTGAGTAAGTGTTGATCATTTATTTATACTTACAAAAAGTGAACTTTTATCCACATGGTGTACTATTCCTCATGCGCACACAGTGTTTTTCTCACGTGTGTCTTTTTTCATTTTCTGCAGATTTTGAGGACTATGGCTGATCCTAAAAAGAAAGTCCAGAATAGGGAGTTGGCAGAATATAGGGCTTCTCTGAGACTATGTAAGATCGCCTAAAGTTTTTACCTGTAAGGTAGGTAGAGTATAAGTACAGATAGAAAGTAATAACACATATTCAAGAGACAATATGGGCTGTAAGGTGGTTCAGTGGATAACGTGGTTTCTGCACAACTGACCCTGATATTTCATCCCCACACCCCACGTTAAAAAGCCAGAAGCTGGGGCTGGAGAGATGGCTTAGCGGCTAAGGCGCCTGCCTGCTAAGCCTAAGAATGCTGGTTCCAATCTCCAGCGGTTCCAATCTCCAGGTCCCACGTTTAGCCAGATGCAAAGTGATGCAAAGGTGCAATGCAGCACTTGCCCACAAAGGGGCGCACGCATCTGGATTTCTTTCACAGCAGCTGAGAGACTGCTGGCACGCCCATCTCTGTCTCCCTCTCCCTCTCCCTCTCCCTCTCTGTCTATCTCTCTCTGTCTCTGTCTCTCCAAAAATAAATAAATAATAAATAAATAAATAAATAAATAAATAAATAAATAAATAATTTTAAAAAGCCAGAAGCTGTAATGGGTTTCTAAAATCCCTTTGTGCCTATGGCAAGAGGAAGGCAGAGGCAGGGGAGTTTTCTGGAAGGTCATGATTGAAGTTTAGAAGAATAATGAGATATACTGCCTCAAATGAAATATAAGGCCATAACTGAACTGAAAGTTGTTCTCTGACCTTCACATGCATGGTATGGCATGCAAGCTTTCTCAGAATGCTCTCTCCTGCACACACACACACACACACACACACACACACACACACACGATAAATAAGTAAATATTTTAAAAATTAAGTCTAAAATACATCAGTATTGCATTTTAGCAGTAAGCCTTATTCTTGAGTAGTACTTTTACCTTACCACCATATTTTACTATGCTTTAAAAGTACTCTGTGTTAGAGCCAGTAGGGTTTCTCCTTTATATTCCCATTATTATTACCTAAACAGCATGATTACAAATAGGAAACAAAAAATGTTCTGTTCACAAATTAATATTATAACAATATCTTTTTAAACCCAAAATTTCTTTATTTTTACTTTAAAATTTCTCATATTTTCCTATTTCAATTGAGGCTGTAATATTTATTTATTTGTACACCATAAAACAGTTCAGACATTGTAATATTTATGATCTCAATATTTTGGGAGGACAAGCCAAATTTCTGATCCAGTATTGATTAATGAATTGTAAATTGATGCTTGACTAAATTTTTAATCATCATCCTTTAGCAGAAAAGGAGTAAGAAAGATCAATGAGGGGGCTGGAGAGATGGCTTAGCGGTTAAGCGCTTGCCTGTGAAGCCTAAGGACACAGGTTCAAAGCTCGGTTCTCCAGGACCCATGTAAGCCAGATGGACAAGGGGGCGCACACATCTGGAGTTCGTTTGCAGTGGCTGGAGGCCCTGGCGCGCCTATTCTCTCTTTCTCTCTCTACCTGCCTATTTCTGTATCTCTCTCTCAAATAAATAAATAAAATATTAAAAAAAGAAAGATCAATGAAAACAGAAATTGTGGCTTTTCACCTTATTAGTCCCCATTTTAATGGTTTTTTAATGCATCTTTATATATATAGTTATGGACAACAGCAAATGTGGTTACTAAGATGTGGTATATCTACACAATGGAATTCTACTAGGCAGTTAGAAAAAATGACAATGAAATTTGTAGAAAAATGGTCAGACTTGGAACAGATCATTCTCAGTGAACTCACCCAGTCACAGAAAGACAATCGTCACATGGTCTCACTCATCTGTGGCCCCTAACCTCGATCAGCCTGAGATGCTGACATACCTAAAAGTCATTTCCAGGACTGGACAATAGGGAGGGTGGGGCTGGAGGGGAGGGTAAGGATGGGGGGGACACAAAACCAGATCTAAATGGAAATGATATCATAATTGTTTTTTTTCTTCTTTTCTTTTCTTTTCTTTTCTCTTCTTTTCTTTTCTCTTCTCTTCTCTTCTCTTCTCTTCTCTTCTCTTCTCTTCTCTTCTCTTCTCTTCTCTTCTCTTCTCTTCCTTTCCTTTCCTTTCCTTTCCTTTCTTTTCTTTTCTTTTTTTGGAGAGAGAGAGTGGGAGAGGAAGACAGATAGAGATGGGCACGCCAGCAGCCTCTCAGCTGCTGCAAACGAAATGCAGATTCGTGCGCCCCCTTGTGGTCAAGTGCAGCATTGCACCCTTGCGTCACTTTGCATCTGGCTAAACGTGGGACCTGGAGTTTGTAACCACTGGAGATTGGAACCAGCATTCTTAGGCTTCGGAGGCAGGTGCCTTAACTGCTAAGCCATCTCTCCAGCCCTGTTTTATTTCTTAACCTAAGAAATTTTATTACATAAATTTGAGATTTACCACATAACCTTTTTTTGCAATTAAAATTTATTATTAATATATTTATATCTCATATGAGCAACTATTTAATATTTGTTGATTTTTAAAAGCCTTCTATTCTTATTCGTTTATAGTTTATGAGACTTTTGGATGGAAGCCTCTAATTAATTTGACCTTTTTTCATTTGTCTAATACCAGCATAGGGTAAATTTTTAAAAATTTATTTTTATTAATTATGGACATACTTAGTGTGTAAACAACACATGTTTGTACTGCCCTTTACCTCCTCCCTGCCCCTTTTCTGAAGAGGCCCTCCTTGTTGGGGATACAGGTCAACCCCATGGGGATGTGGGTCATGCTTTTGGGGACAGCATCAGTTATGGGGAAAGGCAATGTCTGTGTGCATAATGTCCTAACTTGTGACTCTAACAACCTTTCTGCTGCCCCTCTTGTGCAAAATTTCCTGAGCCATGTTAGGTGTATTTTAAGTCTACTCAGTGATGGGCTGTTAGGAGCCTCTGGATCTCTGCTTTGGTAGGTGTTGAGTATCCTCAGGGTCTGCCTCCTTCACCTTGGTGCTGATTATCATTTTCACCATAGAAGCAGCACTCTTGCTTATTTCCCCAATTGCTCTGTGGTTTCAGCTGGGGTCAGACTGAAATGCGATGGATCGTTTATCTCCTTAGGTCCTGCTCCTGTTTTTTTTTTTGTTTGTTTTTGTTTTGTTTTTGTTTTTGTTTTTGTTTTTTTAGAGAGTAACTTCCAGACTAAAAAATTCCTTTATTCAAAAATATTTATTTTTAAAAATACTTAAAAATTTTAGGCTGGTGGCATAGTTCTATTATAGAGTACACACTTAGTGCAAGGCCCTGGGTTCAGTCTTTGGAACAAAATTACACCAATTAATCAATGATGAATTTTAGCTTTTATAATTTTAAATATGTTTGAAAGCATGATCTGATTATGTGACTAAGTCTCAGTCACCTCTTTTTTTCAGCTGAATTTATGTTTTCACAGATTTACAAAGTAAAATTGTGAAACCTCATGTGATGAAGCACTAATGAGAGAGAAATAGAAGCATGTAAATCTATCCTTCAGATTCATCTTGTAGGTTTTATGACACCATAAAGAAGTGCATTCCAAGCCTTTTATTCTTTTCATCCCCAGTCAATGCAGTTTGCTCTTTAAAAATTTATACCCTCACAATAATATTTAAGTTCTTGATAAAAATTATCTTTATTATTACTTTATATGTTATTTAAGGAAATAGAGAAAGAATTCCATGCACCAGCACCACCTGCTGCTGTAATTGAACTCCAGACACATGTTCTACTTTGTGTGTCTGGCTAGATATGGATACTAGGGAATTGAACATGGGCTGTGAGCATTTGCAAGGAAGCACCTTTATCCACTGAGCAATCTCTCCAGCCCAACAATGAGTTTTAAATGGAATGACAAGTAGGGTGGAGAGGAAATTCTATAATATCTTAGTGAAACCAGTACTGACATTAAATATTGCTGCCTATCCTAATATATGGGCCAATGTCCAAAAGAAACCACATTTTTTTCTTTACAAAATGAAAGTCTTTGAGAAAGTTTTAAAAGCAAATGCATCAAGTTATTGAACCATAGGAAAATACATTTTTTTTTAACACAAAAAGGCATGAAAGACAGGATAGAGTTTGCAGGAACATAGCTGCTCGGTTTTGATGGTTAAGGGCATGTATAAAGCCCGATGAAAGGTAATTTAGGATTTCTAATATGTCCAAGGTGATTGGGAGAGTCAGCTGTTTCCTTACCATGTCATACAACATAGAAAATAGCTCTCAAATGCCAACAAAGGGGCACCTGATAAGCTGCCAAGAGTCCAGGTGTTTGTGTTGGTAGATGAAATATGTTTCACAGCTTGATGCCTATGTATTATTCGGTGCTGCCCAAGGAGAGCTGCAAGTTTATTAACTAATGTAAACTCAGTTTTACTTCCTTCCCCTGATTTATGCATAAGTGTTAAAACTCCAGCGAGACACAACGATGTACAACTAATAAAATATTTATCAGTTAGTGCATTTTTAGATTTTTTGGAAAAAATATTTTGTAAGGAGTAGTTCTAAAAGATGTTTGAGAAGGCATATGAATTTAATATAACTTCTGCTCCTTAGTAGACATTCACTCGCTCTTCTGGACATTAACATCATTATTTCTTATTGGGCTAATGATGATTAATCTTTATAATGAAGCAACAAATGGGATTATTTTATTTACCACTAGTTCTTATTTATGGTGACTCTTGTGCTCAGTGTTCAAATATTAATCTTATGTTGAAATTGAATATGTTCACAGTGTTCAGGAAGAACACTGGAAATCAATTTATGAAGCCTATACAGTAGTGAAAAAATAATTGTTAGATATGTCTCCAATGTAATTTAAAGCATATCTTTTAGCCTTAGGGCCATCTCATCAGTGTTCATCCCTCAGAGTTCCCTAACTCATCATTAAAGAATTGTTCAGCTCTTATATTGTTCTTGCATGATTCAAATTTAGGATTGTAATCAGGCTCCAATAAAAATTGTTGTTTCTTCTAAACAACCAGTTACCATTTCATCCTCTTAAGGAAAAGGTTCTTTTTATTAGTCCGTATGTTCAGCACACCACTACATTTTGTATTCATGTACTTAATTTTGATAGTTTTGATTTTTGTCCTCTTGATATGTCTGAAAATGTAATATTGCTAATGTTTGTCATCATTTGAAATGTTCTGTATGGGAAATTAGGAAAACATGCATTTTCCTATCATGTCAAAGATGCTATGTATGAAAGAGTTCTACAAATAGAACTGATAACCATTTTCTGTTTTCCCTAATATTTGAATCATGATTCCCATGCAATTATACATGGATAAAGTTATTTGTAACTTCTGCAATTTGAATGACCTGCAACATAGAACTTCTAAGATATCCAGTGTGAAGACAGTGAATCCTTTAGCAAGTTTCCACTGGTGTTAATTTCCCCTTTACTCTTTTTCAGGGTGTGGTGAGGCCCACGGGGGGATATGCTGTAATGCTGAACTGGACAATGTCTTCTATATATGGCCTTAAACCTGGAGAGGTAATGAGAATTTTAAGTTTTCACTTCATGATATTTCTCTGATTAAGACATATACATATATTTACATAGTTATATGTTATATACATTATATATTGTATATTATATACACATATATAATTCTCTTCTTATTTATTAGGTGTGACATGACATTTCTGTGGAAAAAAATATAAATTTTCTTCTTATTTCTTAGGTGTGGTGGGCAGCTTCTGACTTAGGTTGGGTTGTTGGACATTCCTATATCTGCTATGGACCTCTTCTACATGGCAACACAACAGTTTTGTATGAGGTAACAGAATATGGTACCATACATAGAAGCCCTATTTTAACTGAAAAAATCTTGATAAACAGTCCTAGGAAAGAACGGCAAAATTTAAATGGAGACAAGAGATATTTTTAATCTTCTAGTTAAGAATGTTATTACAAAAACAATACTAGTAGCCAGCTATTTGAATGGTGTAGAAAAATAGTTATAAAAATAAATTCTGGAGAACATATAATAATAAAATTACTATCCATTCTAACAGACT
The DNA here is from genome assembly GCA_036365145.1 of Orientallactaga sibirica. NCBI lineage: Eukaryota > Metazoa > Chordata > Mammalia > Rodentia > Dipodidae > Orientallactaga > Orientallactaga sibirica. Next base: position 29,050,659 of record JAEOAD010000012.1, on the reverse strand, counting down.
TCTACATAGTTTATAAAACTAATATTCTGGGTTGGAGAAATGGCTTAACAGTTAAGGCACTTGCCTATGAAGTCTAAGGTACCAGGTTCAATTCCCCAGTACCCATGGAATCCAGATGCATAAGGTGATGCATGTGTTTGGAGTTCTGTTTGCAGTGACTAGAGGCTCTGGCCTGTCCATTCTCTCTCTCTCTCTTTACCTGACTCTTTCTCACAAATAAATAAAAAAATATTAAAGAAACTTGATACTCATTTTAGAATCACATAGAAAAGGGGGTAAAGCTCTGTGTTTAAACCCAAGAACTCTCTCTCTCTCTCTCTCTCTCTCTACACACACACACACACACACACACACACATATATGTGTGTATATATATATACACATACATATATATAATCATGGAATAGTGGTACATACCAGTAATCTCTTTTGGTACTAGGAAGGTGGAGGTAGAAGGATCAGAATTTCAAGGTCAAATTCAGCTACATAACAAATGAGAACAGCTTGGGCTACATGAGATGCTGTCTCAAAAACAGAAAAAGAAGAAAAAAAAAAAAAGAATCCTAGAAAAGTTATCATAAACAAGACAAAACTTTTGTGGGTTTTAACAGTAATAATAGTGTTCCAAAACTATTTTTTCCCATACTAGCTAAATATTTTCCATAGTTCCATAATTTGTATGCAATGAGAAAAAAATATTGACAAGCAAATTCAAAGTTGAATCAATAACTGTATTGATATTCTGATACAAAATTTAATGATAGCCCAAAAGAAAGTTTCTATGTTTGTATTAGAAAATTCCTATCAGTTTTCTTCTCTCTCATTTTGTTAAAAGATTATAAGAAAATGTGGACACAGCCAGGCGTGGTGGCGCACGCCTTTAATCCCAGCACTCGGGAGGCAGAGGTAGGAGGATCACTGCCCCCTGAGACTACACATTTACTTCCAGGTCAGCCTGAGCCAGAGGGACACCCTACCTCGAAAAACCAAAAAAAAAAAAAAAAAAAAAAAAAAAAAAAAAAAAAAATGTGGACACAATACTTATTAGATTAGATTTGTAGACAGTAATCTTGAGTGGATAACAAATATGATAGCATGCTAAATTTAATATGATCATTATCTTTCTGAACAAAATCAATAAGATGGAAAATTAAAGAAAAATTTTACATTCTTCTGTTTGAATTGTGGAAATGAAATATTAGAAACTTGGGTTGATTAAAATTGATGGCTTAAATTACTGGAATTTATATTTGTTCATAGCTCAATCATGCTATTGTTGAAATCTTTTTAAGAAATCCTTGACCTCTCTAGTGCTACAATCTCACTTTATGCTTCCACACTTCCACACTTTGCAATATGTTTGTACGTTAATTGAGAGGATTGCAAAATCACTAGCCACTAAGGAAAGCATATCAAAGAAAGGGTTCAAGATGGTGATATATAAGAAAGAGCTGGAGAAACAGAATATTTATTAAACAATAACATGCTCAAGGTGTATATATTAGAATAATTTTTTGATGTACTATGTAGAAAAGGAGTACTCTTATGTAGTAATGGGGAGGCATATTTGGGGAATAACTAGAGACAAATTTAAATGTTTGTCAAGTTAGTTGATTGTGAACCTTCTCTAATATAAGGACATCTTTCACATCAGCAGTCTTTTAATGTCAAATATCAAATAATACAACAAGGAGTGTGAATTGTACAGAAAAGTATTAGATGACAATAAAGTCCACTTCTTGTTGTTTTGAGGTAGCGTCTCACTCTGGTCCAGGCTGACCTGGAATTCACTGTGTAGTCTCAGGGTGGCCTCGAACTCACAGCAGTCCTCCTACCTCTGCCTCCTAAATGCTGGGATTAAAGGAGTGCGCCACCACACCCAGATAAAGTTCATCATTTTAAAAAATATCAATGAACTGTGCAAAAGATGAGAAACTGTTCTTTATCTTTATGGAATTGTCTATACCTTTTGCTTTTTAATAGCTATTTTTCTTTCTTCAATTTTAGCTAGCTGGCTTTATGTCTCTGAAAATATTATGATTGACTTTGAAATGAGAATTAAAACATAACACACCCTCCATTTCTCTTGAATTGAGTCTTTATATTGTGCAGACTCAATAGGCATTTGGGCACTTATAATAATTACACATAAAATAATTTGACATATCTGTTCCATTCTAAAATCCTTGCAACAGATAAAATGCTTTTATTGGTGCAATCATTCCTCTTGAAGCAAAGAAATTGAATCTTAATGTTTACACTGGCACAAAAATTACTTATATAAATATGACAACACAGATTATCCTTTATATTTCTAAGGTTTTTTAACCACTAAGCTGACCTTAGAATTCAGATAGACTTTGCATGCTACTTTCTATAGTTTATAAATTTGTTTAAAATGATGCTAACACAATTATGGAAACTTGATTGTCTTTATTTTGAGATAATATTCATAATTGTGTGGAAGTTCAATACATATTTACTGAATAAATGGATGAATCAAGTAAACTATGTTTTTTAAAACTTTCTCTAAATTTTTCTTTCTTTTTGACAACTTGCACGTCTTCAATTGTCTCTGATCACAAAACAAGCTTTTTTCAACATTTATCCACTTCTCATGTCTACATCTTTATTTTCTTCTACACCAGACTCTTTGAAAAATGACTCTTTTCTAATCATGTCTACTTTGTATTCTTTACTCACTCTTTAACTCACTGAGGTCTGGTTACAGCCCACATCACTTCATCAAAGCTCTGTAGCAGAGGTCACCAGTGACTTCATCAGTGACAAGGTCTTTGTCATCCTGATTTCATTTGCTTTCTCAGCAGCATTCAACCATGGTGATTGATGTCTTCTGGGAATTCTTCCTTCTCTCTTGTGCTCTACTGCCCCCTTTCAATTGTTCTGCAATTTATCTTGCTGGGTGTGACTGTCCCTTTGTCTTTTCTTACTGGGCCAATTTCTGCTATAATTGAGACTCTGTTTAAGCAATATCACCTCAGACATTTTCTCAGTCTTGATCTGTGATCAGTGCACTTTTCTGTGGTTTTATTGTCTCCTGAGCATGTCTGCTGCAGAGCTGGCCACACTACCATAAAGCTTTCTTTGCATCTAGAAGTATGTAAGGACATCGAGAGCTAAACTGTGCATTTTAAGCACTGATTACTTTTGAAAAGAAATTGAATTCTCCTCTATTTCATCATCTTGGACAACTTGAAACCATTTTCTACTCTTGATTTTTCTTCTGTTGGTCTTAATAGAATCACTTTTTTAGATCTAATTAATGGTCTTGTTCATATTTTCTAGATAATATCCTTCCTTGCAGATAGATTATGTTACCAGTTAAACCAAATTCACAAATTCTTTTCCTGTAAACTTTCTTTAGATTCTCAATTTCACATTGGCTGTTCTACATTACCTATGTGTGCTGATGTCTGAATGAAATGAAGTCAGCTCTGCCAAGTCCTCCTGGCAAAACATAGTGCCACCCATATACTCTATAGTTAGTAGTTCTTGTTAGTACTTGTATCTACATAGTCATCTAAGCTATGAATTGACATGTATAATCATATGTCATTTGTGTTCTAACCTATTTGAATCTACTAAAAATTTTATTGATAAATTTAACATATGAACTTCCTATAATTTAATCATATTCCAATATCATTGTCATCTTTTGTTCCCCCTCCATTCCATTGATGGTCCTCCTCTTTCCAAGTATTTCTTGATCTGCTTTCAGATCTGATTCCATTTGTCTTCCTTTATCCTCCATGTCAACATGTTAATGGACTCCGAACAATGCAAGCTTTGAGGGGCTACCAGCAACCACTGTGGGATTATGAATACACCAGTCAAAGTCAGGAAGACAGTGCTCCAAACTACACCTTTCCACCCCTTAGCTCTTCTTAAAGGTTCCCTGAGCCTTGGAGGGTGTTATAGAGTTGTCTTGTTTAGTGGTGGGCTCACAACAGCTTCTCGTTTTCAGCATTGATGACTTTGAGACTCCTCTGTGTCTGCTACCACCTGCACAGAGATTTTCTGGATAGCAGTGAGAGTAGCACTCATATTCTTTCTGCCAGTTCCTCTTCAATGTCCCCTGAACCCTGGAGGTTGTGATAGACATAACTAATCCAGTCTAAATCACTGGTCTTCTCTTCTTCTTGGCATCTTGAGAAGACTTGTGTTTCCTTAGTCTTTTACATCATCTGTAGCCACAAAATAAATAAATAAAAAAATAAAAATAAAAAAGCTTTAAATCAAAAGTGAGAACATCTTTAATCAAAGGGCTTGAACATTCACATGTGCTTTTGGACGGGCATAATATCTACAATTAACCAAAGAACAGTAGAAGTTTCCTTTGTGTGTGTGGGTGTGTGTGGGGGGGTCTATGTCCTTCTAAGCCTCTTTTTTTTTTTTTTTTTTTGGCTTTTTGAGGTAGGGTTTCACTCTGGTCCAGGCTGACCTGGAATTAACTAACTACATAGTCACAGGGTGGCCTTGAACTCATGGCGATCCTCCTACCTCTGCCTCCCGAGTGCTGGGATTAAAGGCGTGCGCCACCAACCCGGCTAGCCTTTGGTTTTTAAGTGGATTCTCAGTACCAAACATGAATTCCCTCCCACTGAGCATGCCTCAAATCTAGTCAGTTTAGTTGATTACCCACATAAGTTATATATTATTATTGTATCCACGGCCACATCTTGTGTGACTGGTTGATGGTGTAGGATCCACTGCTTAAGACTTTTGATGACTTTTCTTCCCCAGCAGTCAGCATAGTGCTTTCCAGAACTCTGTCAGCTATCCAGCAAGGCGATAGCTTCCATCTTCATTCCTGCTTTATTTCTAAATGTTCTACAATTGCAGCATGCAGTATCTTCAGTCATAGGATCTTACCATCTAGTTCTGTTGGGTAATCAAGTGCTTTGGCAATAGCCTTTATTGTTTTGGGAGCCTCATGAGCCTTTCTGATTAACAGCTCATTGGGGTGGTGACCCATCTCCAGCTTTGGAATTTGCCTGCAACTACATATTGCATCAGGATAAAGCTGTGTGTGTGTGTGTGTGTGTGTGTGTGTGTGTGTGCGCGCGCGCGCACGCGCTTACTCACACATGTGCATTTCATTCAACAAAATGTTCTCTCTTTCCTATGTCTCTTGTCATATATTCAAAAGCTTATATTCACTTGATAAGCACAAGTATATCTAGTTGGCTAATTTTCATGGTGTGATTGTATGTTTGGGTTTCTGTGTCTGTCTGATTCAGTTGCATATTTCAAACTCCCGTTAGACTAAAGATCTTCCTGATAGATGAATCTGCTTGTCACTTACTCTATTCGAGTATTTCTGTACCTATATTTCTGAGCTCTAATCATTTATCAACTTGTATCAATAACAGAAGTAAAGTCAGAAAACATATACAAATATTAATTCCCAATCAATAAGATCAAATCTTTTGCTAAATCTTCCCCCAAACCAGCAAAGTACACATTTTAAGAATGTCCCAAAGCACAAAAACCAAGATAAGCAAAATCCTTGGACACACACACACACACACACACACACACACACACACACACACACACTTTTTAGCTATTAAAAAATAATTGATAGGGCTGGAGAGATGGCTTAGCGGTTAAGGTGCCTGCCTGCTAAGCCTAAGAACGCGGTTCCAATCTCAGGTCCTACATTTACCCAGATGCAAAGTGATACAAGGGCGCAATGCTGCACTTGACCACAAGCATGCATCTGGATTCTGTTCTCAGCAGCTGAGAGGCTGCTGGCGCGCCCATCTCTGTCTCCCTCTCCCTTTCCCTCTATCTCTCTCTCTCTGTCTCTCTCTCTAAAAAAATAATAATTGATATTATGTAGATTATTTTTCTTTGACCAAATTTATCACACAAGAAATACTATCAGAAATATAGAAGGAAATTAAAGCCATTTCAAGCTCATGGATATGCATTTAAATATTTCATAGAATATCCAAGAAAGTTAAAGAAAATAGACTACTTCATAATGTGTGGGACAAAATTAAAGCAGATCCAAGAGGAAATTATGGTATCAAATGGATACATTAAAACAAACGAGAAATTCCAAGGCAGGAATCTAAGCTATGGTCAAAGAAAATATGAAAAAAAAAAAAGTACAATCCAGCCCAAACAGCAAAAGAAAAGGAATGATAGCAATAAAAACAGGAATCAATGAAACTGAAAAAAAAAAAAAAAAAAAAAAAAAGAGCTGGTTCTTTGAAATCAAATTGACTAAATTCTATAAGCCTGATCAAAACAGAGAGGGAGATGACACATTACCAGGGAAATACAAGAAACAGATGTTATGTCTACGGGCATTGAAAGCACAGGAAAGGTAGAAAAGAAGCCCCATGGCCAACTCAGCATGTGTAAATTTGGTGAAATGGACCATTTCCTACAGAGAAGCACTTTATAATGTATCAAATATGAGATAGATTTTTTAAAATAGTATTACTATTATGGAAAATATTTGTAATTTAGAAGACTTTCAGAAGGAAATCTCCAGTCACAGATGTCTTTATTGGAAAATTCCACTAAATGTTTAGAGCATTGACACAATTTTATGTGATACTATTCAGAAATTAGATGAGAAGGGCTAATATTTCCTTATAACAAAAGTAGAAAAGAACACAAATGTTGATCAATACATCAGATGAATCCTTGCCCAAATAATAATTAGTATGTAAAAAAGAATTACATAACTAAGTGAAATTTCTTCCAAGGTGCAAGTCTTGTTCAGTATTTGAAACCAATCAAATATTTACCTATGAATCTGACATAATCACTGGCTGAAGATGAAAAAGCATCAATGGATATAGAAATCATTTAGCAGACTCAATATACATTCATAATTGAGAACTCTGAGAAGTAAACTGCAACTTCTTCAATATGAAAAATATTGTGTTCTTAAATACCTAACGATGCCATCATACTTAATGATAAAATGTTGGAAAATTTTTTCCAGTGTCTATAACAAGGTGTCCACATTTACCATTCTGTATGACATAAATTTTGAAGTTGTCACCCATAGAATAAGACAATATAAGGAAACACAAGACTTATAAGTCAAGAAGGAAAGAAAAATGTTTCTTCTTATTGATAACATCATTATATATGTAAAAATATAGTATGCATGGAAATTCCCCTAAGTATTGAGTTCCAAATAAGTGCACTGCAATGAAACCATATAAATGCAAAGGTGGAATGTGATAAATCTCTATGGATTAGAGATGGCACTCTTTTGAGCTGGAGAGATAGCTTAGAAGTTAAGGCACTCTTTTGTATAAACCTTGTATCATTATCTGGAAGAGAAATAGTTTTTAAAAGACAATATTGCTAAAGAAAAAATGGATAAAGGCTACATTATATATTTCTTGCAAGTGCATGAAAATCTAGAATTTTATTTTAAAATGTTCCAATATAATGTGGAAAAAAAGATAGCCTTTAAAAGCTTCTCTCTCTTCAAACTAATTTACATAGTAGATATCATCCATTGTTACCTGTCTCCCCTACATTTACTATCTTTTCTCTGGTACCTGGCTTTTGAAAGTTCCCATAAAATATCTGATCATAATGGGCACTTAAATGAACAAAAGTCTGCCATCCAGTAAGTGGTTTCCTCCCTTAAAAATCATCTATTATAACGATCTTATTGCAATTCTTTGCTCAAGAGGTTGATTATTATGTGTTGAATATAATCATGTATATATCAGCTTCTCTGTGATGTTTCTATGTTAGCTTTCCTCAGGCAGACTGAAATGCACTTTTCTCTGTACTTCTGTTCAGATTCCTCTAACTTTGCCAACCTTTTGTGGGCAAGGAATATTTAGCATTTCTGTCTGGCACAGTTCCTTCCAGGAGATAGGTACAATTTATTGAGTAAATGAACCCTTTTTGAGATAGTTAACTGAAAATTTGAGCATATAAAAATACAGGGGTAATTTTGCATGATTGACTAATTAAACCCAAAGTAAATAAAAGATTCCTGGTATGTCACTAGTGCAGCAAATGAAAATAAAATAGTCCCACTCTTATTTGAAGCTGATTCATATTAATAACATTGTTATGTTGTATCCATGGAGGATTGATTACAAGTTCCTATGATGATATTGAAATCTACAAATGTTCAAGTCAAAATGGTGTAGTAAATGTGGATTATCTAAAAACATCCTCTCATGTACTTTCAATCATCTCCTCATTACTTAAGGTTAATTATGCAATGCTAGTGCCATATGACAATTGAAGGGTTGTTATATTGTTGAGGGCTAAATTTAGTAATCATTAGAAATATTTAAATTAAACTTTATCATTCCTATCACAAAGTAATAAAATACATTAATTAAATAGTAAACAAAAGTTTAACAGATTGTCTATTTTTTATACAGTTAATAACAATAATTTCATACAGTCTGTAACAATATTTTTTATTATTAGAAATATTTAAATTAGGAAGCATCATTCCTATCACAAAGTAAGAAAATACATTAATTAAATAGTAAACAAAAGAGTTTAACAGATTGTCTATTTTAATTCATTGTGTTCAATTTTTTCTTAATGTTGAAGGCTGATTTATCAAAAATTGGTGTAGTAAAGTACTTAGAGATTTTCTCTTCATTGTGTTCAATTTATTTAGAGTACAACAGCCAGTTAATAATAATAGTAAATACTACTACAACTACTACTACTACTACTAATAAAACAACAAAAAAACACATCTTACCTAATGCAAGTAGCATGTGACTTTTTATGAGTGAAACTGTTGACTTTAACAAAACTTTTTTTTTTTTTTTTTTTTTTTTTGGTTTTTTGAGGTAGGGTTTCACTCTAGTCCAGGCTGACCTGGAACTCACTATGTAGTTGCAGGGTGGTCTCCAACTCACACTGATCCTCCTCCCTCTGCCTCCCGAGTGCTGGGATTAAAGGCGTGATAATTCCCTCCCCTTCCCTCTTCTTCCTTCCCCCACTTTCCACTTCACAAATCTACACTCCATCATATCCCCTACCTCTCTCCATTAGTCTCTATTTTATTTTGATATCATCATTTTTTCCTCCTATTATGATGGTCTTGTGTAGGTAGTGTCAGGCACTGTGAGGTCATGGATATCCAGGCCATTTTCTGTCTGGTCGATAGCATTGTAAACAGGCCTACCCTTCCTTCGGCTCTTACATTCTTTTCGCCACCTCTTCCACAATGGACCCTGAGCCTTGCAAGGTGTGATAGAGATGTTTCAGTGCTGAACATTCTCAGCACTATGGTACCTTTTTGGTCATCCCAGGGGTCACTCAGTAACACTTGAAAGAGATGTCATCTCCTCTTAATCACTCTTTTCCTTTCTCAAGTGCATTACTTCAGAGAAGCCCTTCTTGCTTCTGTGATGAGTTAAATCCCCCTTTACACTCCCTCAGCACCTTGTGTGGTGGTGGCTTCTGTCACAGGTGGAGTCTCTCTGGGTATCTTTGCCTGCCCCTTTCTGCTCTCAATCCTACTGTGAGACGGAACCACCTGAGTGCCTCCATAGCATCACTTCTTGAAATCTTGTTCTTCATACTCAGTTCCTAGTAAATACTATTAAGTAAATGTCTGATATCAGGAAAATATAGATTTGTAAAGTTTACTTTTTCCTGGAAGGGAAAGTAATTTTAACTTTGTCTTTCATCAGAGCAATTCATGAATGTATTAAGTTGGGCTGTATTTTTAGAGAGAGAGATTAATTTTTTTTTTTTTTTTTTGGTTTTTCCAGGTAGGGTCTCATTCTGGCCCAGGCTGACCTGGAATTCACTATGTAGTCTCAGGGTGGCCTTGAACTCCCGATGATCCTCCTACCTCTGCCTCCCAAGTGCTGGGATTAAAGGCGTGCACCACCACACCCAGTGAGATTAACTTTTATTAATTGATCTAATTGTGCTTAATATACTCATATTCTGTAAGTCAACTGCATTTTTATGTTCTTTATGTAAACCTGTTATACATAATTCAGTCCTTGTTTTTGAGATGAACATAACAAGAAGAACTTCTTTTGATACCTATTCTATTAGTGATGCATTCCCTAATACAGACCTAGCACAATATTACATAGGTAAAGACAGAAGTTTGGCATGGAAGCTTGTCAGCTTTCTATCCCTGTGACAGTATACCTGGGGTAAGCAACTTACAAAGGAAGAACTGTTTACTTTGGCTCATGATTTCAGAAGTTCAAGGCCATGCTAGCCTGGTGATGCCCTTTTGGGCCTATGGATCAGTAGTACCAGATAGCAGGAAGTGCATGGCCAAGGATGCTGCTCACACCAGGATGCAAACGCATGGAGGAAGGGACCACATCCCAATATCCCATCTGAAGGCATAATCCCTGCTTTCCTACCTTAAGTCTCGACCTCCCAATGGTTCCATCAGCTCCTAGGACAGCCATCAAGAAGGAACAACCTTTAACAAATAGGCATATGAGAGACAGATCCAAACTATAGCACAGCCTTTTCACATCTGAACTTTTTTTTTTTGTTTTTGGTTTTTCAAGGTAGGGTCTTGCTCTAGCTCAGGCTGACCTGGAATTCACTATGTATGTAGTCTCAGGCTGGCCTTGAACTCTTGGTGATCCTCCTACCTCTGCCTCCCGAGTTCTGGGATTAAAGGCGTGTGCCACCACGCCCAGCTTTACATCTGAACTTTAATACATAAATAAGTTTAATAACCTAGTACTGTGCATGTGCACAGGTATTGGCACATGGTGGTTATACAAAGATATGCTTCCAAGCCAGGCGTGGTGGTGCACACCTTTAATCCCAGCACTCAGGAGGCAGAGGTAGGAGGATCACCATGAGTTCGAGGCCACCCTGAGACTACTGAGTGAATTCCAGGTCAGCCTGGGCTAGAGTGAGACCCTACTTTGGAAAAAAAAAAAAAATGTGCTTCCAGTCTCTGTCTTCATTGTAATACTTCCCTCTGTCAGGCTTCTCTAGAGGAAGAGAAACAATAAAATGAATGTTTCAAGAGAGGATTTATTAAATTGGCATTACAAGATTGTCTCACAGAATGGTCTGTCCAAAAACAGTTGTCCATAGACCTGAAAGTTAGAAAACAACACAAAAAACAAAAGACAAACAAACAAACAAACAATAAAAAAAACTAAGCAATATCTCAGTCCATGAGACTAGATGCAGACTGAAGAGTCATATGACCCAGTAGTCACTCAGTGCACAAGACTGAATAAAAACTGTGAATTCAAAGAACCAGGAGGTTGCTCAGTCCCAAAGGCTAGCTGTCAGCTCATGAGTATAATAGGACTCAGTAGCTCCTCAGTCCACGAGGCCTAAGTGAGAGACAGAAGAATGCCCAAGAGAACAGCAAGAGCAGCTAGTCAAAAAGCACACACCACCAGGTAGGATGGGATGCTGGGAAAACAAAAAAACAGCTCTGGCATTCTCCTGGAGCTTTCTCTTATACAGTCCTGCAGTTGAAGAATCCCTCATCCTGGAGAAAGAACTTCCTAGTTCAGTTTATCTTTCCTGCAAAGATCCACACAGACCCACCCAACTTAATGAAGTAACCATCAGACCTCCTTTCTTTTTCCAGATCAAACATACCCATGCTTCTCAAGGGCAAACAGGTTTTTCTCTCCTCCCTGTTGTATGCCAGTGGCATGCACACATATCGCAATTTCAAAAATAGTGGTCTCAGGCTTTTGCCATGGTAGTGGCATGGTTAAGCAAGAAATCATGTTTCTGTTTCTTCGCTAGATTATTGTCTAGGTCCAGGAAGGAGTATTCATTATTGTTTCCATTAAATTTAGCCTGGAGGTAAGCCATTAACTTGTTAGTAAGTATACTTACTTGACATGATAATTATAATTTTATTATGAGAGCAGTTTCATTTAAAGCTCACAAAAATAAAAGCTTAGTGTTTGTTGATATTTAGTAGCAACCCGTTTAAGAAATTCTTCACTATTCTCATTGGTTTAACCAGGGCATGTGACTTAATAATTCAAAAATTAATTTGAATGTATGTGTTATACTCTGCCTCATTAGACAGTGAATTTGTTACAGAAAGTAGAGGACTTAAAATTCTGAATTGTGGTGTAGAACATGATTACTGGACAATAAATTTTAATATTTGCCTTTATCCATATGACATTGGGCAAATTATTTCACTGGAAACCCATTTTTCCATTCATGAAGTATGCAGGTGATATATGTTCTCCCAGTTTCCACTTCTGCAAAGCTGTTTTATTTATTTATTTATTTTTAAATATTTTATTATTTATTTATTTATTTGAGAGAGAGATGCAGAAATAGACAGGTAGAGACAGACACAGAGAGAGAATGGGTCCACCAGGGCCTCCAGCCACTGCAAACGAACTCCAGATGCATGCGCCCCCTTGTGCATCTGGCTTACGTGGGTCCTGGAGAATCGAGCCTTGAACCAGGGTCCTAAGGCTTCATAGGCAAGCATTTAACCGCTAAGCCATCTCTCCAGCCCAAAGCTGTTTTATTTTAACTGAAATAAATGTATTATTGGGTAACTTGTTTAAATTTTTAGCTTCACAATTCACTCTAGTTTCTTTATACAATTAGTGATCATGTTATGCTTATTGAAAAATATATTCTTGCTCATTCAATGTTCCCTTATTTGAAAATTACTTAAATGTTTACATATTTTACTTTTATTGTCTGCATGTGTATGTATACATGATTGTATGTGTATAGGTACACATGTATGTGCTTGTCTGTACCTATTCACACATGTGCACATGGAGGCCAGTTGTTGACATTGCATATCTTCCTCAATTGCTTTCCACCTTAATTCTTGAGAAAGGACCTCTCATTGAATCTTGAGATCAAGTTTAAACTAGTTAGCCAACAAACCCTACAGTGACTTCTGACTCTGTCTCCCCAGAGGTAGGACTTCAGTTGTACACTTTACATTGGTAATGGGGAACTGAACACAGATCCTCATATTTTGCAGCAAGCATTGCAATGACTGATGCATCTGCCTAGCACCTAATTTTTATTGTCTTTAGAACTTCTATTTATCCTCAAATTTTATTAAAACAAAATTGAGGGGCTAGAGAGATGGTTCAGTGGTTAAAGGCACTTGCTTGCAAAACTTGACAGCCACGGTTCAATTCTCCAGTACCCACATAAAGTCACATGCACAAAATGGAACAGGCTTCTGGTGTTCTTTGGCAGTAGCAAGAGGCCCTAGCATTCCCATTCTCTCCCTCTCTCTCTCTCTCTCTTTCTTACTTTCTCCTTGCAAATAAATAATAAAAATATTTTTAAAAAACAAAAATGAGGGCTGGAGAGATTGCTTTATAGTTAAGGCATTTGCCTGCAAAGCCTAAGGACCCAGATTCAATTCCCCAATACCCATGTAAGCCAGATTCACAAAGCAGTGTATGATCTGGAGTTAGTTTGCAGTAATTAGAGGCCTTGGTATGCCCATTCTCTCTCTGTCTCTTTCTCTCTCAAATATATAAATAAAATAAGGAATCATAAAAACAAAGAAGGGATATCAAAGAAAAAATTACTTTTCCGTAAATATCTTGTTGATTAACAAAATATTAATTGCCCTATGAGGAAAATATTTCAAGTAACATAAGGCAGAATACATGATCTTTATTATAAAACACTGAATACCTACAAATTAAAATATAGTGCTAATATAATTATACATTTAGTAAATATTTATTGAGCACATATGATTTGTTAGATATTCTACTAACTTCTGGGAGTCATTTTGTTCATAAGCCAAGCATGGACTTGCTTCAATGGAACCTATATTCTGATAAACAAGGAATATTATGAGTAATTATATAGCATAAAGTGCAAGCTGTGTGTCTAATAAAGGAAAGAAACACAGTAATAAACACAGGACTTTTTGTTACCAACACTATTTTTGCTAGCAGATTCAGAAAACTGAAGCAAAGCTTATAAGCTTCTTTCACTATGAACTCTAAATAAAAGTGACTTCAATGGCTTATTGATTTTATTGAGCACTCTTCTCTCGTGCCCTTGTGCACATGCACACATGAACAATCACGCACACACACACACACGCACACACACACAGAATATAATCTCTTTATTATGTTCTTCCAGTGCAGTCAAGAACACACTAACCATGCTGATCTGACTGAAGAAAACAACACTGATTCTAGAATGTGCAATTCTCATAAGGACCAACATCCAGGCATCCAACTAATAAACAAGATTATGAGACTGTTGTGGCTAAAAAACAAACATGATAGGGTGGGGAGCTGGCTTAGCAGTAAAAGATACTTGCTTGCAAAGCCTGCCTGCCAGGGCACAATTTCCCGGTATCCATGTAAAGACATATGGAACATGTGTCTGGAGTTAATTTGTAGTAGCAAGAGGCACTGGTGTGCCCATGCATTTCTCTCTCTCTCTCTCTCTCTCTCATGTGTGTGTGTGTGTGTTATGTGTATATTATGCAGATAAGCACAATAATAGTAATAATGCAATAGCCAACAATATCAAATCCATACATGCTCACATCAGTGCTTCCCTCCCCTCAGTGTAAAGTGTATGTTACTGGTTGCTGCCTAAGGAACAATGTGCCAATAGTGTTAATCCACATGAATGAAGCAGTGATTGTAAATCTTCAGCTGTTATAAACCATAAATATTTAGAACAAGTTTTATAAAACATCAATTACTATTATTAGCTGGACTTATGATAGGATCACAACAGCACACAGCATAGAATTGAAGACAGTTATAGAAAAACCTCAAAACTAACTTCCTTGTGTATCTTTCTGCTGCTCATGACTCAGTGGTAACATGAATGTACTGCAGATGACAAACCTTTGGCTGGAAACACAGATAATAGCTGAACTCATCACATATTTCCTACTGATATTGCTGTTGACACAGGAAAGCCATGAAATCAAGCTCTCCACAACAGAAAGACTCAAGTTAAACCTCGAAAGAAAAAAAAAAGAAAGAAAGAAAGAAAGAAAGAAAGAAAGAAAGAAAGAAAGAAAAAACAGCCTGAATTCCTTTATTATTAATCCTGTGACTCTACTTATTCCAAGCTGGATGCCAGTGCTTCCTGTTGTTTTTCAGGATTTGACATAAATATTTTCAAGCCTGCTGCTGTGTTTGCCTTTCTCTCTCTCTCTCTCTCTCTCTCTTTTTTTGTGATAGGATTAGAAATATATCTGGTTTCTTTCTGAACACTATTTTGAGAATGTCACCCAAGGCATATTTCTTTTGCAGTTCTGAAAGGAAAGCAGCCACTTCCCTCCTCCACGAGTGCTGAACTTCATTTTAGCAGACAGGTGCTGCACAGCTCGGCTTTATTTATTTTGGAATGGTGATGAGACCTGCAACAGCATGTGTTGATCTGCTGAATTCTTGCTTCATGTCATGTGCTTATTTTTCAAGGAATGAGTATTTGGGCTTCAACATTTATGTGCAAGACTTACTGTGTCTCCAAGATCTACAATGTGGAGGGAACAAAAGTCCAAATGAAGAAAAAGATCTATCATAAGCACAATGTCATCTGTCTAAAAGAGGGGATTGACATTCTTATACATGAAGGAAATCTGTGGATATATGACCAACTGCCTTCAAAGGGGAGAAATTTGAAGGCGCAGTAATGGGGTTAAGTGGATTTTTCACTGTTTATCTAATTTTTGAAGTATCATGAGAATATATCCTTTTCAGTAATGAGTTTACCAGGGTGTGGTGGCACACACCTTTAATTCCAGCACTCAGGAGGCTGTGGTCAGAGGATCACTGTAAGTTTGAAGCCAGCCTGAGACTGCAGTGTAAATTCCAGGTCAGCCTGGGATACAGCGAGACTCTATCTTGAAAAACCAAAATAAAATAAAATAATTAAGATGACTGAGAATGTGCTTAGAGAGGCCTGCCTAGAGCCTGCAAGGATTTGATACCAACCATCATTTTCCTGTTAAAATGATTATTTACTTCCTCAGCATTCCTCTCTACAGAACTCATATTATTTTGCCATCATTAAAGAAAAAAAAATCATGGCTACAATAAAGTCATGTAGCTCAGTCGTCCTATACCTTAACACTTCCTTGTAAGAACTGAAAAATTACTCATAAATACAAGTTGTTATGAGATATCATGTTTTAAAAAAAATATTTATTTGAAAGAGAGAGAGAAAGGAAAAAGCAACAGGGCCTCTGGCAGTGCTAACAAACTCCAGATGCATGTGCCACCATATTTATATGGCTTATATGGGTTCTGGGAATCAAACCTGGATCCTCAGGCTTTGCAGGCAAGTGCCTTAACTGCTGAGCCATATCTACAGCCTCATATTATACCATCTTGATTGAATGTTTACCAGAGATTTTACATCATTCCATCGGGGTCACTAGTATGTGTTTCTGTCCTGAGTTTTCATTTTATGTACACCTTCAATTTATTCTAACCCAATGACTTTCAACTCTGAATGCTGAGTATAACTTCTTGAGGTGATGTTGAAAAGTAGCAATGTCTAGTTTCTACTCATATGATTCTATGGCCTGTAGTTGGCTCTGGTCACTGTTGAGTTTTTGTCTCCTTAAAGGGATCCTGCTCTCAAATCAGTGCTGTGGATGCAGGTAGAGTCTGCACATTGGCACTGCCTGAACCCAGCTACTCCCAATATTAGCTGATAAAGAATAGGAGGTAGAAACTGATTAGGTAGTTGAAGGTTACAGTACCTCGAAAATACTTTAGTGTTCTCTCTCTCTCTCTCTATTTCTTTCTCTCTCTCCCTCTCTTTCCCCTTGGCTAAAGTAAGAAATGTCCTTGAGCCTATAAGGGTGGGAAATCTTGGTCTCCCCTGTCTCTCTTTCCTAAAAGGATTCCCTGAAGCATCCACCTTGATGGCATTTCCAAAATGTCTGAAAGAGTCTGATCTTTTCTTATCTCTTCCCATAATGGAGTTCCCTTTCCTTAGAAACCAGGCATCAGATATGACTGAGAATGCAATGTATCTATACACCTGCATGAGAACTGGACTGACCAATCCCCACTCACCCTCCCAGTAAAGTCTTATTTCTATAAGGAGCCCCAATCAGAGTCACCATGCAGATTATCTACTTGAAAAACATCCTATACAAGTGCTCTGACTTCTTTTCTTCTCTTAAGCTCTACAATGAAATGTCTCTAAATCTCATCCTCTGTGGTCCATAGATTTCACTCATCAATTTTTTTTTCAGCTCCTACATAAAGTCTTTTTAAAATTTTATTTATTTTTATGTACATTATTCTGGTTTTACATTCATAGTGGTGACTCCATTATCCTCCTCCCTGTCCTCCCTCTTCCATAGGGACCCTCATCAATGGGGAATGTGGTTCACACATTGTGGGGGTAGTCAGGAGCTATGAGGGATAGGCCAAGTCTCTGTGCATAATGCCCCAACCTGTGGCTCTAACATTCTTTCTGCCCCTTCTTCCGCAAATTTCCCTGAGCCACATTGGGGTCATTTTAGCTCTACTTCAGTGATGAGGTTTTAGGAGCCTCTGTGTCTCTGGATATCTGGCTTAGTGGGAGTTAGATGTTCTCTGTGTTTATCTCCTTCAACCTTTTTCTGGTGTCGTGATCCCCAGGAGCGCTGAACTCTTGCCCTTCCTCCACATTACTCTGTGGTTTCAGCTGGAGCCCTGGTGAGGTGTGATTGGCTGATCCTCCCTTCAGGTTCATTGTCCATCTGTAAAAAATAAGCAAATTCTCCAATGGAGAGAGAAGTTAGTACTAGATATATGGGATGGCCATAGATAGCTTGGAGGGAATTTTATATGGGTAGGCCCTCTTCTAGCCCACATTTGATGGTATCTTGGTTGGAGACTGTGCTCATTTTTTGTACATGGTTTTGACTTATTTCCGAGTTCCAGCAATGAGTTCCATTCCACTGAGTGGATCAATTAGCCAAATCAAGAGCTGTTGGTTGCCCACCATGGCTGTGTGCCACTACTGCACTTGTTTGAGCATTACATCAGGTTGTTTTTTGCTGGGTATCTTAGACTGGAAGTTGTTTGGACCGACGTCGGCCATTTTCCCCCAGTTGCTCATGTAGCACCCTCTGGCACTAGACTAGCTAACTGTCTGGGGACTGACCCTCTTCCAGATTCTGCCCAGGTCTCTCCATGTTTGGTCTCACATGTGTATGCTGTATGCGACAGTAGGGTCTTACCATTAACCTTTGGTGGGTCATCAATAACTCTGACAGAAATCTGTCTTTTTTTGGGAAACCATGTAGATGTCTCAGATCTACAGCTCATTGTAAAAGTTAACCCCCATGCTGGTACTGGGAGTTATAAGTCAGCGCCTAGGGAAGGTGAGGGGAGAAAAGATAGATAATATAAAAGAGAAAGTGAGTATAGAGAGGTGATGGATAGAAAGAGAGAGAGAGAGAGAGAGAGAGAGAGAGAGAAGAGAGTAAAGCAGGAGAAAATTAAGGTTGGTCTTCATGGTGTTTTCTCCAGTTTCCTGTGGTTCAGGTGTTCCCTCTGCGAGCCTGCTGAAGGATCAATGTTTTAGCTTGTTGTTCAGAATATAGAGTGTTATGCTATCATTTTCTTTTGGGTCCCTATTTGTATCCCCCCACCCTTATCCTCCCTCCCACCCTCTCGCTCCCTCCCACCATCATCCTCCTTCCATCCCACCCTCCCTATTGTCTGGACCTCAGAGTACTTATTAGGCTTGGCAGCATCTCGGGTGTATTCAGGTTAGGAGCGACAGATAAACGAGACCATACGACAATTATCTTTTTGTGATTGGGTGAGCTCACTGAGGATGATCTGTTCCATGTTTGACCATTTTTTTTTCAAATTTCATTATTTCATCTTTCCTTACTGCTACATAGAATTCCATAGTGTAGATATACCATATCTTTGTTATCCATTCATCTAATGATGGACATCTGGTTTGATTCCAGTCCTTTGCTATTATGAATTGAGCAGCTATAAACATGGTTGAGCAAATGTCTCTGATCTGAGTCTTGGAGCCTTTAGGGTAAATGCCCAATAAGGGAATAACTGGATCCATTGGTAGGTCTATGGTAATCCATTTCAGGAGTCTCCATATAGCTGTCCATAATGGTTGAACCATTTTACATTCCCACCAGCAGTGGAAGCTTGTTCTTATTTCTCCGCAGCCTCGCCAGCATTTGTTTTCATTGTTTTTTTTAATGTTAGCCATCCTTACTGGGGTAAGGTGGAATCTCATAGTTGTTTTAATTTGCATTTCCCTGATGATTAGGGATGTTGAACATTTTCTTAAATGTGTGTTTGTTATTTGTATTTCTTCCTCTGAGAACTCCCTGTGCAGTTCTCTGCCCCATTTTGTGAGTGGGTTGTTTGATGATTTATGGTTTAGGTTTTGGAGTTCTTTGTAGATTCTAGAAATTCGGCCTCTGTCAGTTGTATAGCTGGTGAAAATTCTCTCCCATTCTGTGGGTAATCAGCTGGCTTTGGTTATGGTATGTTTGTCAGTGAAAAAGCTTTTCAGCTTCATGAGATCCCACTGATTGAGTGATTGTTTAATTTCCTGAGCTGCTTTGGTTTTGTTCAGGAAGTCTTTTCCCACTCCTATTTTGTGGAAGGTTCCTCCTATTTTTTTCTTCCAGTAGTAGCAGAGTTTCTGGTTTTATATCTAGGTCTTTGATCCATCTGGACTTGATTTTTGTGCATGGTGAGATGTGTGGATTGAGTTTCATTTTCCTGCATATGGTTGTCCAGTTTGCCCAGCACCATTTGTTGAAGATGCTGTCCTTTTTCCATTCTGCATTGGTAGGGCCTTTGTCAAATATCAAGTAGCTATAGTTATTTGACCCAAAGTCCGGGTCTTCTATTCTGTTCCATTGGTCTGTATTCCTGTTTTTATGTCAGTACCATGTTGTTTTTATTACAATGGCTTTGTAGTATAGCTTTAGATCAGGTATGTTGATGCCTCCAGAGGTGTTTCTTTTGCTGAGGATATGCTTGGATATCCGAGGCCTTCTGCCTTTCCATATGAATTTTGAGATACTCACTCATCAAATTTATAAGAATCTGCAAGCCACTGATGCAGTAGAACTTTTGTATGACCATGAAATGTGGCATCCTATCCCACTGAATTAAAACCACCACCAAGACCTAGAAATGCTACACTGTTCTCAAAGACACCCCAAATTCCTGTATAATTACCAGTCTGGTACCTTTAGTAAATGAACACACAATTGAATACTAGCCATTACTGCTTTTTCTTATATGTTGTAAGCAAATGAGCTGAGTCAAATTTGTAATATATATATATATATATATATATAGTGTGTGTGTGTGTGTAGATGCATACATAAATAGATAAGAGATAGATAGAGATTAGAGTAACCATGCTAAAAGAAAACTACTGGATCTATAAATGATAGACTGTCTCATTTTGTATTTTTTTTTAATTTCGTGTATGTGTAAACCAAAGTCAAGAATGAGGATTTAAAGTATGATTACAGGTTATTGCACTCTAAGTACAATTGTCTTTTTATTATTATTATTATTATTATTATTATTATTATTATTGTTGTTTTGCCCTGATTTAACAGACCTTGTAAGTTGCACAAAGAACTTTCAAAGTCTAGAGATGATAATAATCCATACATGAGGGATGCTAGACTTGAATTTCAGGGAACGCTTCTGAATTTTCTGAATTTCTTAGCATAATATGCTCATTTAACAAGGGAAACTAATCAATAATATTATGGTGGTTTGAATTAGGTGTCCCTTGTAAACTCATGTGTTCTAAGTTCTAGGCCCACAATTGATGGCAGTTTGGGGACTGGAACCTTGGAGGTGTGTTGTAGGGGCCAGGCTTATGGGTGTGACATGCAGCTTCACTTGCCAGTGTTTGTCACACTCTCATGCTGCAGTGTTGTGGCAGAGGTGATGTCCAGCCTCTGTTCATGTCATGTTTTTCCCCTCCTGTTTTGGAGTTTCCTTCAAGTCTGCATGCCAAAATAAACCCTTTCTTCCCTTAAGCTGCTTTTGGTCAGGTGCTTTGTGCTAGCAACATGAAGGTAACCACAACAAACATTTGTCAAATTTTATTTTTTTAAAAAAATGACTATAAACAAAAGGGATTGTGGCATGACAAAGCTCTCTATTTTTTTTTTTTATCTTTGAAAAATAACTAATATGAGATTGAAAGGCAGACTTGTAAAGGCCATAACATGTAGTGGTTTTCTAAGATTTTTACATTTTTTTTACATATTTCTTTGGGTCTGTATGATAAATTTTTATCAAATGACTACTTGTAAGAGAGAAGAGAGATAAAGAAAGAGAATAGTAACCAATTTCAGGTTTCCAGTCACCTATCTTCTTTTCTCCATTCCTAATTTGATCACATGAAAATCCATCTTTTTGTAAGTCAAAGCTAGTAACATATTTTCATTTTTCACGTCATTCAAATTAAAACTTTTATCAGCTTACTATTTAGAAAGCTCAGCCATACTCTTTGTGGTACATCCAACAGACCTGCAATTACTCTGTCCTTTCTTTTTGGAGTTTAACAACATAATTTGGTACTCTGGAGTTTGAGCCTGAGAAAAGCAAGATGGTTACCTTCTTACCTGTAGCTAAAACCACAGATTCATTCCATAAACACACACAATACCTCCTCTCTAAAAATTTGCTTTGGTTAGCTATAGTCAACCACAGCCACAACAAAACATTGAATGGAGAGAAGGCTCAGCCATTCAGGCACTTGCCTTCAAAGCCTAATGACCAAGGGTTTGATTCCCCAGTATCCATGTAAATCTGGATACACAAAGTGGTACATGTGCCAGGAGTTAATTTACAGTGGCTAGAGGCCCTGGCCTGTCCTTTCTCTCTCTCTCTTTCTCCCTCCCCTCTCTCTCTGTTTCTCTCTGCTTACCAATTAATAATTTTAAAAAAGAAAGTTTCAGAAACAAACTCAATTCATAGTTTTGGATTTCTCACTGCTGGAATTGACATAACTGAATCTCCTGCCATACCACTTGTGCATTCATGATGGGAATCTTCTCTTGTCCAGTGCACACACTATGCTTGTGTCTGCTACTAAAGAACTGTTTCAGATACAAAGTAGACCAACTGTTGCAGACTGCAGTGCTGCTGGGTAAGTAAGAAAGTTGACAACAGCCTAGTGGAATATCACAATGTCTGTGTCATTCACAGTAGGGTCCCATCTAATAGTAGCAAAGTTGACAACAATCTAGTGGAATATCACAATGTCTGTGTCATTCACAGGAGTCTCCCATCTCATAGTAAGAAAGTTGACAAAAATATAGTGGGATGTCACAATACTTGCATCATCCACAGGAGTCTCCCATCCTATAGGCCCTAAATCATTTCCTATCAACACAAAAGAATGGTGAGTGAAGCAGAACAGATATTTTGAACAACACCATCATCACCTAACACTAACTACAGTGTATTATTATAATTATTCTCTCATAAAATATTGTTAATTTCTTGATGTACTTAGTTTATAAATCAAAGTTTACTATAGAATGTATTTTAAGAAAAAAAGATTGTATATATAGGTTCAGTGCTATGTATAGTTTCATATATCCACTGAGGAACTTGGAACAAATTTCCTATAACTAGGTACAGGACTATTTTTTTGTGTGTGTGTGGGGGTTGTGTATAAATAAATATAAGTATATTAAAGATATATGTATGCTGTGCTCTGAAGGTGTCAAAATCTAGTGTTGGAAATATGATATCTAATGCAAACTGCTGGAAAGTGACACTTTGAGGAAGCATCCCTCCTTCATAAGTACATTGATGCTGCTCTCAAGAAATTTCAGGGCACTCTGAGACTGAGGTACTAGGATCATCACAAGTTCAAGATCAGCTTGAGCTAAAGAGTGAATTCCTTGTCAGACTCAGCAAGAGTGAGACCCTGACGTTAAAAACAAACAAAAAAAAAAAGAGCTTATAGTAGTTGTTTTGTTCTCTCTTGCCTTTATGTAAGGACAGTTTTCCTACTATCTAGAGGATGCATAAACAAGGTTCCATTTTGGAACAAGATCTTGATCTTGTATTATGGCATTCAAACTTTTGAGAAATTAATAGCTTTTCTCTTCAAATTAACCACACCATTTTCTGGAATTTAAGGTGTTGTGTAATTCCAGCAATCATTTGTTTACAAAAAAACCCTAAAAACTAAATACATGAAACTTTCAGGTGTTGATACTTGTAAAAAAAATATTGGGCTGGAGAGATGGTTTAGGGGTTAAGACACCTGCCTCCTAAGCCTAAGAACACTGGTTCCAATCTCCAGCGGTTCCAATCTCCAGGTCCCATGTTTAGCCAGATGCAAAGTGATGCAAGGGCGCAATGCTGCACTTGACCACAAAGGGGCGCACACATCTGGATTTCGTTCGCAGCAGCTGAGAGACTGCTGGTGCGCCAATCTCTGTCTTCCTCTCCCTCTCTCTCTCTCTCTTTCTGTCTTCCTCTCCCTCTCCCTCCCCCCCCTCTCTGTCTCTCTCTCTGTGTCTCTCTCCAAAAAAATAATAAAAAAAAAATTAAAAAAATATTACCCAATCTGTGGTATTTTCTTATAGAAGCATAAAATATACAAAGGCTTTGTGTCTGTACCTCTATCTACTTCTCTCCTTCCTTGAATTTTCTTTCCTTGCCTTTCCTTGCTTGTCTTTCCCTAGTTTTGACAGCTAATGTTATTAAGTCTTAAAAATGAGCCCACCTTATAGGTCTCTCCAACGAACAGTTCACTGTGGGATATAACCCATTTCTGGCAGTAGGAGTTAGAAATCAGAGCCGAGGATTTTGGACTAGGCTTCCTTCTACCTTCTCTAGAGCCCTTCTGCCCAAAGGATTGCCCCTCACTCCACTGAGGCAGCCTCTCAGTGGAACGGGGTAGGGAGGAAGTGAATAGGACCAACACATGATTTATCCATACAACAAAGTCTCTAATTAAAAATAAATAAAAAAATGAGACCACTTCTCAATGAATAAACTTCTATATAAATGATGGGCAGGGGGAGCTGTTTACTTCTGGAATGGTTACTGTTAAGTAAATGGAGCAGAGCATGTGAACCAGCCATCCAGCAGTGCTAACTAGAGATGGATGCATTTAATATTCTCAGTAGCCACAGAGAGCATTTTTCCCCCAGGCATAGCTGGTACTTCACAGCTCCTAGGACTGTGTTCACCATTGTGTTCTTCCATAGAAACTGATTCTCAATCACTCTGCTATCATGTACTGGAGGGAAGCATTTAGATATTTCCCTCTTTATAGTGACAAGTGGGACTTTGCAATCAGGAAAGAAATTAAATGACTTCTTGCTTCATCACGACTAGAAAGTAGAGTGTGATTATAGAGCTGAAGTTGCAAATGCCTAATTCCTCTACAGTGTTCAACAGTTTGACTCAAATGACCTTCAAACGTTTTCATATATTCCCCATTTAAAACACAACATGAATCCAGCAAACGCTAAAAATGTCGTAATTCCTTCCATTAAGGAGACTTCAGACACCATAATCACCAATACCTTCCTCAGCTGTGTTATCTGACTTCCCTCAACAGCTGGGTACTTTTCTCCCATCTGTGGAGAAGCCTCCTTCCCATGCTGCTTCAAGACACTCTGCTTTCTGATCGTACCACTCTTTTCTGAATTTCTCATTCTGAATTGATGTGTCTTCTCTTTCTCGGTCTTAAGGTCCCCCAGCTTCTCTTCTTAATCTTTACTTTTCCATGTCTCAGTTACCTTAGGGACTAATTCCAATTCTCAATGTTTTATTCTGTTTCACATCTGGCAAACTAGTATCATGCATGTGTCTCTCTAGCACCATGCAACTCATCATTACCCAAGCTACAAAAAATATCCCTTAAGTTGTTATTCCTTCTGCTGACAGCAGTAGACATCTGTCTTTATAAAGGTTCTCCTAGTCTAAGATATCAGAGGGGCATCAAATGCCCTTTTTTGACCTCTACCATTCACCCTTACATCTACTCTCTCTTTAACAATCAGATTCAATATGTGGGTCTGCTCAACAGCTTCCCTGCTCTAGAGGACTGTGAAGGAGCCCTCATTAGAAGCTAAACAACTTTTTGTGCAAATCCCTACTTCATCACTCTGGTGCCACTGCCAAAGTTTACTCTGATTTTATTTATCTATATATAAGACATTCAAAGTATATACTTTATAGAATTGTGCTTAGAACTAAAGCTATGCATACAAGGTGCTTAAAAGAGCTCCAATTATCCATTACTCAATCAGTAATACTGCTGTTTTTTTTTTCTTTTACTCATGAATACAAAAAAATGTACTCCTTAACTAAACATGAACTTCCATTTAAACAACCAGAATACAGACTTTTTGGCTATAGGTCAAGGATCAAATAAAGAGCGGTCTTCGTAGCCAATGACCCATTGAAGTTGACAAGGAAGTTTTACATCTTGTATTCAGTATAGAAGATTTTTTTTTTAAGCTGGGTGTAGTGTTGTCTTGATTTATTGACTTTCTCATCATCCCATCAGCTTGATTTGAATCCATAGCAACTCTTTGACTCTACTGTCAGCCCCTGTAGTGCAAATATCATAATTGATGCCCATTCTATCACCTCTACAGCCCTTATGTTAAACTCAGCAATAAACTTCAATAAAAACTGCTAATGAAGTTTTGACAATATTTGCAATTCCTTCCTTTATCATAAAATGCAGGGACATAACAGAGGCAAATAAACTCAAAACAAGGTATCTCTGTACCATTAGCTGAATGAATAATCTAAAAGATGGTGACATCAGCTTCCTAGTCTTTTTTCACTTAAGAAGATCAGATAAATGCATCCTACCTCACAGTAATAAGTGACTCACCATGATTTTTATTGCTGTTACTAGACTTACTTAATGTGAAAAAAAAGAATTTTCTATTATAGCAGTGAAAATTATGGATATAATGCTGCTTATCAAGTACTTCAAGCAACCACATCATAACTACTTCTCTTTTGTAAAACTTATTTTATCTACTAAGAGTAGAAGAGAGAGAGAGAGAGAGAGAGAGAGAGAGAGAGACAGACAATGGGCATGACAGGACCTCTTGCTACTGTAAACAAACTCCAGATACATGTGCCACTTTGTGCATATGGCCTTATGTAGATACTACAGAATTGATCACCAGGCCAACAGTCTTTGAAAACAAGTGCCTCCAACTATTGAGCCATTTTTTCCCAGCCTATGACTTCTTTTAAAAGAAAAGCAACCTATCCTTGCTTTTAAAAAAAGGAATAAAATAGTTTAGAAAAAGCAAGCTCATGTAAGTAAAAATGCAAAATTCTGACAAAGAGAAGATAACTATAGACATGCAGGTAACAGCTGCACTGTTGAAACACAGGTTTAGGTGGGACTAAGGACTCCCAAAAGTCCACAGGTGGCTGTTTTGTAAAATGTAATACAGAACAACCCTGTGGAAATTATAGATCCAATAGAGGGCAAACAGAAGAGTCATGTCACTCAAGATAACTTTAACAATGATTTGTAAGAGTGTCACCTGTATAAATAATTAGAGAGTATTTATCATCTTCAATATTCTCACATATGGTACTTTTCCTACTTTGAAATACATTAAAATAACATGTATATACAGTGATAATAGGAATAGAGAGAGAGATGAGTTATCAGAGTGCTTGGCTTGCAAGCATGAGGACCAGTGTTAGACCCACAGAACCTATGTAAAATGCTGGGCATGTTGGTACGTGCCTATAGTCTCAGAGCTGGGGAAGCAGAAATAGGAAGACCTCTGGGACTCATTGACCACACAATTTAACCTACATGGTGAAGTATGGGCCTGTAAGTATCCTTCTCTCCAAAAAGGTAGATGGCACCTGAGAAATGACACCCAAGGCTATCCTCTGACTATCACATATGAATATATATGCATATATGCATGTGCACACACACTAACATGTACACACAGAGGCACACAAGCAAAAATAAAGTGATGACATTTTATACAAATGTAGGGGTATACATAGTTCATTTTCATGCTAATCATTCTATAAAGAAAAAAATAGGGTTATCAAATTTTCTATTCCTTCTGTGAATTCAATGTGCATTCAATAGTAGGTTATTTAGATGAGTAGTCAGAAGTCTTCCAAGACACAAATACAGCTTAAAACTAGAAATGAAACCCATCCAAAAAACTGGAAGTGAAAGGTTAGAGGTGCTTGGGCAATGGTGAATCATGAAATGTACTGTACTGTTCACAGATGAAATGCTTCAATAGTTCTATAGCTAAGGCAGCTCCCTGAGGGAAAGAGTCATTATGTTATTTTCCACACTTTATTCTTTAATGCTGGTAGTGCAGGACCATTACAGCCCTGAGTGTTGAATCCTTAGTCTGAGCCTAAAAAATAACTAATGGTTCCCAAAGGATGTTGCTGCCAGTCTTCCAGAGGACAGTTAGTGATGTAAGGACAAACAGTGTTTTAAAGAAGAAATGTATGACATCTAAAGTATCTATAGGGCTGGAGAGATGGCTTAGCAGTTAAGCACTTGCCTGCAAGACAAATGATCCTGGTTTGATTCTCTAGGACCCACGTAAGCCAGATGCAAAGGGGGAGCATGCATCTGGAGCTCGTTTGCAGTGGCTGGAGGCCCTGGAATGCCCATTCTCTCTCCCTTTCTCTGTCTCCTTCTTGTTCTGCCTTTTTCTCTCTCTCAAATAAATAAATAAAATATATTTAAAGTATCTACAATTCCACACATTAAAATAGCTACAATGTATGGGAATGAATGAATTATATTTAAATTCAGAATTCTGTTCTGGGGAAAGTAATTTTGTATTTTGAATAGTGGTGGTCATGTGTAATATTAAAGTTGAGATTATTTTGTATTTTGTATTGTCAACTATTCTAATGCTTCTCATGCATTAATTAATAGAATGATATAGATATTTTGATACTACATATAGTTATAAATGGGAAAACTGAGGTATAGCAGGCAAGTAGCTTTCTTGAGGGCAATTAATACAACATTGAATTCTCTTCTGGTGACTGGACATTAAAATGAAAAACAACTGAATTTTTTCAGTGAAATTTTCTTATAAAGGCTTATAATGAGATTTCATGCTTCACTTCATTAGTGTCCTAACAGTAATTTCATGTTACAGCTTTTTCAACTTTATACACATTAAATATAGTATTGATGGACATTTGTCCAATACAGGGTCAGCATTGCAACACAGATAAAATCCCATGTTCTTTATAAAATAGAGTACAATTTTAATAACATCTCTAACATTTAATTCATCAAATGTAATTAGTTTAAAGTACTGTAAAATGTTCCAAATTGTTTTTTTTTTTTTTTGTGGTAGGGTCTTACTCTAGCCCAGGCTAACCTGGAATTCACTATGTAGTCTCAGCACAGTAATTCCTGTACCTTTGCCTCCCAATGCTGGGATTAAAGGTGTGCATCACCATGCCAGCCACAAACTGTGTCTTTTATGAAAGCAGTCATATATTCATACCAGTCTTTAGCTGACATAAACATTAATAACAACATAGATTTAGTATCACTGTCCTATGATACTGGCAAGGAGTACAATTCTACTTCAAATTGGCCATAAAAACCAGATGTGGGTGGGATATACCTTTAATCTCGATACTCTGGAGGCAGAGGTAGTAGGATCGCTGTGAGTTTAAGGCCACCTGGAGACTACGGAGCCCAGGTTAGCCTGGGCTAGAATAATACCCTACCTCAAAAGCAAAACAAAACAACAAAAACAAAATTGCCCATAAAGATCTTTCTTTATTGGAAGCCAGACTATTAATATCTAAAATATTATCTTAGAGTTGTCAGGTTACCAAGATAATTGTGGCAAAGTCATTTATTATTACATAGTTGTCAAGAAAAATCTAAGAATACACAGGGCAAGTCAATTGTAGATGGCTTTTTACAAAATTATCTATTTTCAATCAGAAGGAAAGAGAGACAGAGAGACAATGGTTACACCAGGGCCTCTAGTCACTGCAAACAAACTCCAGATTCATGTGTCCCTTGTGCATCTGGCTTATGTGGATCCTTTGGCTTCACAAGCAAACGCCTTAACTGCTAAGCCATCTCTCCAGCCTTAGAAGCCTTTTTTCATAGATAATTTTTATGTAAGTGAAATCAAGTTCTCCAAATCACAGTCTAGTACTCAAGACTTTGAGAAAGTTCATTAAAAATATTCACCTAATTATAGAAGGAATCACGTTGCTGTACATTACTGACTATTGGGATACAGAGGCAAAATTTGAATCCAATTATGTACTCATTACAAGATGTAATTGGTAACATTTCATTCTATTTGAATATTTGTCCATAGTATATAATATGTTGATTATTATGGAATTAATTGAAAACAAGTGTTTTGGATGGTTGAGATGATCACAAGGACCTTCTCATTGCAACAGTTGATGTGTAAAGAACTAGAAGTAAAGCATTAAAGTATTATAAAACACCTCAAAGGCTATTTTTATTGGAAACATTAATTTGTGAACACACTGTAAGTTGGTCATATTTTCATCAGGTTATGGTCATCTGTTTCCTCTTCCACAACCTCATTCTGCTGAGGGTCTTCTTCAATGGAGTTATCTATAATCACTGTGGGGTCACGAATGTGGTGTTTCTGTGGTGAGGACAATGTCTCATAGGACCCTTTCCCACATTTTGGCACTTATATTCTTTCTGCCTCCTCTTTCACAATGTCTCCTGGGCCTTTGAGAGCATATTACAATTTTCCTTTAGTGTTGAGCTCTTGGAAGCCTCTTATTTTTTGCTTTGATGTTTTGTGTCTCCTAAGTGCCCACCACCATTTCCCCAGAGAATATTCTCTAGCTAGCAGTAAGAGTAGCACTCTTATTTCCTATGCAGTGTTTCCTGAGCTCTGGTAGGTGTGCTATTGACATGGCTGATCCTGTGATAGGCAGTTGGCTTTCCCTTCTTGTCATCATGATGGGTCGTGG
Organism: Orientallactaga sibirica; assembly: GCA_036365145.1. NCBI lineage: Eukaryota > Metazoa > Chordata > Mammalia > Rodentia > Dipodidae > Orientallactaga > Orientallactaga sibirica. The sequence continues at coordinate 29,020,678 of JAEOAD010000012.1, read as the reverse complement.
TTCTCCTTGGTATTCACTGCCAACTGTAAAACACAGGTAGCTAACCAAGAGTGAGAGGAGGGTTTTGTAAAGAGAAGGAACATGACATAATGAACCTTAAGGAAGATGACTTAGAAATAAAAACCTAAACCCCAAAACCATTTTATCAAAGGATAATTTACAAGTAGATATTGACTGTGAGTTATTAGCCAATATGGTCTCCTTCATTTTGATCATTTGTTCTATGATTCTCTCTTTAGACAGTTCTGAGTTTGAAATAAGAAAATTCTTTCCTCCTTTTAAAACTATTAATATTTATTTATTTGCAAGCAGACAGAGATAATACAGAAGAGATATAGACAGAGAGAATGAATGTGCCAGGGCCTCCAGCCACTGCAAAGAAATCCAGATGCGTGTGCCATTTTGTGCATCTGGCTTTATGTGGGAACTGGGGAATTATATGTGGTTGGTGGGGAAATGAACCTTGGTCATTAGGTTTTGCAGGCAAGTGCCTTAATTTCTGAGCCAACTCTTCTGCCCACTTTCCTCTTTTTGTCTAATTTTGCTATTTGCTGTGGGTATTTTCCTGAACATGATATCCATGGGAGGATCAGGTGGGATTTGATCAAAGAAGGGTAGTAAATCTTCTGTATAGTCACCCTCTCTGGGAAACCACCGATACATTCTAGCACATTTAAGATTTCAAGAAATGATTTAGGGTAATGGCATTACTTCATCTAACCTATACAAAAATGGTTTTGCTTTATAAAATGTTCCATTGTTTTCACAAAACATCAATACTCTAAGCTTGCTTTACAAACATTGAAAAAACTTCAAAGAAGCTAGGAGTATGGCTGACCCAAGATGCATTTTATGAGTCAATAAAAATATTTATACAATTGCTACTTTGTTTAAAAACTAGCACATCTTTCTTTTTATAAATTCATCAACATGTTTTCTATAGTTTTGAATTATATAATTTGTCAAAGTTACTGCATATGTATGCATAATCCTTCAATTGAACATGCATCATTTTGAGATGGGAAAGCATGTATTTAGGAATAACTTGTGAAATTTGTTTTTCAATTTATAGAAGTACTTTTCGTGGAGTGAGGCATTTAACTGAAAAAAACTATGGTCCAGGAATCACTGAGAATTTAGATTTTCTTCTTTAAATTTAAATTGCAACTTCTTCTTTTCCAAGGTTTGAAAGATAAAAGACTGGAAATATATATTATAGTCAATTTAAGAACATCAAATAGTCTTGCATTTGCCATCTCTGTCTCTCTCTCTCTCTCTCTCTCACACACACACACACACACACACACACACACAGTTTCAATTTGAAATCTTAGGGTGCTGTAAGGGAGCAAAAAACTTCTTTGGCGATGCCTGGATTTTTTTTTTTTTTGAAACCTATAATATAACATAGGAACATTTTAAAACTAAGATTTGTTGAAAGCTTAGCTTTGTTAATATTGCACTGTTAAATGTGTAAGTATCGAACTGTCAGTGAAATATGAGACAGTTTACCCAGTGACATTTTAAATGAATCTCATTGTAGGGAAAGCCTGTGGGAACACCGGATGCTGGTGCTTATTTCCGCGTGCTTGCAGAGCATGGAGTTGCTGCCTTGTTTACAGCGCCAACTGCAATTAGAGCCATCCGTCAACAGGACCCTGGGGCAGCCTTGGGGAAGCAGTACTCCCTGACAAGGTGACGTAGAGATGCACAGGGCAATTGCATTAAAAACTGCAATCAGAATGAATAAGCGAGCATTATTCTTTTTGGTTCTGCAATATCTCTATACAAAGAGCTACAATATTAAAAACATTATTAAGTGTGGTGTTTCTAAATACAACTTAAATATTTGAAATTTTAAAGATACTGCAAATATTTTTATTTTCTTAACTAATTAATTTATTTGTTAGAGACACAGAAAGATAGAATGTACACCAGGGCCTCTAGCCACTGCAAACTCCAGATACATGTGCCAACTTGTGCATCTGGCTTATGTTGGTACTGGGGAATCAAGCCTTGAAACAGGGTCCTTTGGCTGCACAGGCAAGTGCTTAACCATTAAGCCATCTCTCCAGCCCTAGATATTGTAAATTTTTATATCATGGTCAAACATATCAGCTCAATTATTATAAAAACATTTTTTACTACTTTGCTAATACTTTCCTTGAAAGCATAATACTGATTATAACTTAAAATGAATGTTATCTCAGCATCTAATTGTCTTCTGGGAAGAGAAGCATGGTTTAAATGAAGAGAAGCATTATTTGAATTCATGTATAAAGATAAAATGTGAAAATTATAGTCTAAATCAGATTTGTTGAAAGAATAAGGGAAATCATTTCATTTTTGTTTTGCTATGATATGCTGTCAATAGTTTAGCTATTCTGTGATAGTTTATTGACATTCCTCTTATTGTAATGATATGTATATTCAAAGTTAATTATAGTAATTTATGCCCTCCAGGCAGTTTCCAGCATCAGTTCTCATCCAACTCATTGATAGAAGTCATGGCTATCATAAACTAAAGGAAGAGCTTCCCTAGTTTATTCAAGTCAGAAAGTGGACTTAATTAAGGCAGCTTTAATGTTTTAAGTGAAATACCAGAGCATTTGAATTATACATTGTGATGGCCCAAAGGAATTAAAATAGTTGTCATACTTTCAGCTGTAGATGTGAGCATGACACTTTCAATTTGGACAGGTTATTAGATTTTATTTCTTCATTTATCTTTTATTTTGGTCTATGTTTATGTATTTATGTGTGTTCATGTTTGCGAGTGCAGGAGGGCATGTGCCACAGTATGTGTAGACTTCAGAGGACAATTAAGGTTGTCATTTTTCATCTTGTACCTCATTTGAGGCAGAGTCTCTGGTGTCTCACCACTGCATTTCATGGTCTAGCTGATGCACATGCTTTTAGGAAATTCTTTTGTCTCTATTTCCCGTCTTGCTTAGGTACTGGGGGGCTGCAGAAGTCCACTACAGCTTCCAGCTTTTATGTTGCTCCTGAGGTCTGCACTCAGGTACTCACACCTGTACCACATGTACTTTTTCCATTCACCAAGCTCTCTAGTTAGTCAATGATCTTTATTTTTATTTTATTTTTATTTTTAATTATATTTTATTAGTGATGTATAAAGTATATATACAGCCATGATGGTACCATCGTTAGTCTTCTCCCTCTCCTACCCCATGGGTAATGTGGATCTTGCCTTATGGGGGTAGCCATCAGTTATGCGGGAGAGGCAATGACTCTGTGTATAAAGACCCAGCTCGTGGCTCTAACAATCTTTCCTCCAACCTCTTCTGCGAGTTTCCCTGAGCCATGTTGGGTTCATTTTAGGTCCATTTCAGTGAAGAGGTTTTGTGAGTCTCTGTGTCTCTGGATTTCTGATTTGGTAGGGGTTGAGAGTTCTTCATGTCTATCTCCTTTGCCATTGTGCTGGTACCAGGTTCACCAATAAAGCAGCACTGGTGCTCATTTCCCCTATAACTCAATGTCTTCATCTGGTGCCCTGTTGTGGTGCGATGGACTGATTCTCTCCTCAGGATATGCATCCATATGAAAGTCAGAAGCAGATTCTCCAACGGAGTGTGAGGTCACCAAAGGTTATTGGTAAGATCCTTCTGCTGAAGAACGATATGCTGTTTGGAGGGAACATAGAGAGACCTGGATGGAATCTGGAAGAGAGTCAGTCCTCTGACAGTTAGCTTGTCTAGTTCCAGAAGGCACTGTATAAGTGACTGGGGGAAATGACCAACATCTGTCAAAACAACTCTTGGTCTAAGCTACTCAGCAGCAAACAACCTGACCTGATGCTCACATAAGTGCAGTAGTGGCACACAGCCATGGTGGGTTACCAACTGCTCGAGATTTGGCTAACAGATCCACTCAGTGGAATGGAACCCATACCTGGAAATGGGAAACAAGTCAGAACTGTATCCAAAAACAAGCCCACTCTCCAATATCAAGCTCCCACCAATAGTGGGATACAAGAGTGCTTATACCTACTAAATTCACACTAAAATAATAATGGTTATACATGGATCTTGCACTGACCTCAATTATTTTTTTAATGTTATAAAATAGGATGCCTGGATTTACCTAAAATATCATTTAAAAATATAATATTATAATGAAATATATAGCTGTTCAATATGTATTTCTATTAAAATTGTGTGTGTGTGTGTGTGTGTGTGTGTATGTATCACTTCTATTTTTTTATTTTATTTTTGGCTTTTTGAGGTAGGGTTTCACTCTAGCCCAGGCTGACCTGGAATTCACTATGTAGTCTCAAGGTGTCCTCAAACTCATGGTGATCCTCCTACCTCTGCCTCCTGAGTGCTGGGATTAAAGGTGTGCGTCACCATGCCCTGCCTCACTCCCATTTTTAAAAAGGACTCTTCTGTTACCTTTCTGATGTGTGTGTGGGGGGCTTGGGGGGTGTTGGTGTGTGTGTGTGGGAAGGGGAGTGCCATAGCACATGTTGGTAGTCCAAGGATAACTTGAATGTCAGTTCTTGTTTTCCCCTTGTTGGAGATAGGATTTCTTATTACTTGATACCATATTGATCAAGCTAGCTGCCCATGAACTTCCTGGGGATTTTCCTGTATTTACCTCACATCCCTCCATAGGTGCTGGAATTGTAGAGTATGTGGGTTCTTGGGATCCAAACTTAGGTTCCACACTTGCATAGCAAGCACATTATCCACTGAGTTATCTCTCTACTCCCCATTACTTATTTTTTTAAATTTATACTCATTTCGCTTCTTAACCACTTTTCAAATTTCCTCAACTAAATTAAAATATAGATTCTGAAAATATGTAAATTAAACTTTATTGAGTATCCATATTTTAAGACAATCTTTAGGATATTGAGGAACCAGTGATACAGTTTTTTAAAATCTTTGTTTTCTAAAAAATAAAACATACTATGAATATTGGGCATTGATTTATGTTTACATGTAAGCTAAGGGTTTTATTCATCTAGTTTTCTCCTGGGCTCCCATTTACATATGGATTTTTAGATGTTCTCTTCCACATGATAATGACAAATGCTCACTAAATAATCCTCTTTTCAAATAAACACAGTGTGCATATGATGTGTGATATTACCAAAGGAAATTTTCCCTGGTCATGCCACTCTATCCCTAGACACCTAAATTATTCACAATTATTCATATTTATGTTTTTAATTGATATTTAGGAATGCTTAGTTTAACCTGTATATTCCCTCAACTTACTAAAATTACTCTTAACAAGTGAACCCACTGACTGATCACCTACTCTGTTGCCAGACAAAAATAGCTTCTTTCCTCATTTAGTCAATAGCATCTTCACAGGTAGAAAGTTGGAATTATTCTCATTGTACAAATGAATACAGTTAGAGTCCCAGAGAGTATAAGTAACTCATCAGAAAGAAACTAACCCAGTAATCTGAATAGGACTCCCACACTTAAAACTGCAAGTGCATTTTTACTACTAAGGAAAAGTACTACATCTCTCCAGGGATTTTGATATTCATGTAATAAAATAATCTTTTGCTTTTTATATTTTTGGTCTATTCAAATAATATCACCACAGAACTACTTTAATAGAATCTCACCTGTTGACTCAGACTATCATGAAAAGAGGTTTTAAAATTCCAACCATTTTATTTGAAAAATAAGGATGAGGTCCACAAAGTTTAAATTTGGGTTAGAGATTGAATCTCAGAAAGAAGTCACTTCTACTCTTCGTGTTCAATTCCTGTTCAAGACATTTTAGCCTTACTGATTGAGCATTCTCAGAATTGTGAGAGTGCTAATGGTACAACAACTTTATCATTGCTGAGACAGATACCTGACTAGAAGCAGCTTATGTGAGGAAAGGGATTATTTCAGCCTTACAGGTTCAATGGAAAATTCCATCATGGATAAAGAAGCTGGCTCACTTCCATAGATCCAAAGCAGAGGGTAAAACCAGCAAGTAAGCAACAGCCAGAGCTTAAGCTGGCTCTGCACACACCTTACAGCTATACTCCAAGTTCTACTGTAGGTACACCTCCTCTAGCAGGCTGCTGGAAACTTACCCTAATCAAAATTCCCTGGGGCTATGGCAGACATACATCTCATTCAAACCACCACAGGTAGGCTCATCATTTGCAGGTTGTGTTAGTTATTCTTCCTTGTCAACTTCACTAGTTTTAGCGTTATCTGGGAGATAATGTCTCTGGTTATGTGTGCAAGGGTGGTTCCAGAAAGTTTTAACTGGGGCGGGAAGACCCATCCTGAATGTGGACAGTGACATCCAATGGGCTAGAGGGTCCCAGACTGAAGACAGAGGAAGGAGAAAGCCAGGTGAGCAACAGCATTCATTCCTCTCCTTCCCAGTTGCAGAGACAATGTTACTAGCTATCTTAAGGTCCCGCTGCCTTCCCTTCTCTACCATTGTGAACTGTATCTTCACAAACCTGTTTCTTGTCAGGCATTTAGTCACAGCAATGAAAAAGTAACTAACACCCAAATTGTTTCTCTCTTGTGTTTTATTACATTTCAAAGGATAATGTTTTCTTTTAAAATATGTTGCATATCTCTATAAAAAGTTGTTTTGCCATAAATTTTGGAATTTATCAGTCAGTTTTCAAAAAACTTTACGAAGGTGCTATGAAATAGAAAACTAAACAGAGCTGCCAATTCATTTCAGTATAATTTTATAAATAACTTGATTTGGGGAAACTAGCTCAGAAGTTTTGTGTTATAATAATCTCATGTCACATGTGAGGAAACCTTGTCACAGGGAGGTAACATTATATTTTCAGAACCATGAAGCTATTTGGGACACTGTAGAGACAAGGGATACTAAATAGTATAGATTCTCACCTAGAAGTTAAGCTCACTTATTTCAAATCCATATCTTGGTAGACAAGTAACCTCACAAAAAGTACATATTCACTCTATTTTTTATGATTTTGCTGTTTGTTGGAATATAGGTTAGTAATAATGCAAGACTACACTGACAATCTGCGACTCACAATCCAAGAAAGACATTTCAAACAGTTCTTAGCATAGACTAATGCTTAAATATTATTTTTGACTTCTGATTTTTTTCTTTTTGCAGAGAGACACAGAGAGAGACAGAGAGAGAGGGAGAGGAAGACAGAGATGGGTGTGCCAGCAGCCTCATAGCTGCTGTGAATGAAATCCAGATGTGTGCGCCCCCTTGTGGGCAAGTGTGGCATTGTGCCCTTGCATCGCTTTGCATCTTGCTAAACGTGGGACCTGGAGATAGGCTTAGCAGGCAGGCGCCTGAACTGCTAAGCCATCTCTCCAGCCATTGACTTCTGATTTTTAATTCACCGCTCTTTTTAAAATCATATCATAGTGACTTGTTTTCCTATATTCCTATAGTTCCATTTTAATTAAATTGGAAAAAATTCAGCATGGGTACTTCCATTCAAAATTTCATGGTAACTTAACTTTTATGTATTTCCCCTATTTTTCAATTACAAAGTGATGAGTGGTAATGAAAAAAAATTACAACAAAACAGAACATTCAAGTTAATCTCAAAGATAAGTTGGACACTTCTCTGGAATTGAAATGGAGCACATTTGCACATTTGCACAAATATTTGCATATTTGCAGTTGCCTGAAGTCAGATACTTGCTAGGTGTGCAAGCAGGCCTGAACAGAATATTAGGGAACCAGAGCTAGCTCGGTGTGGAGGTCAGCCTGGGTACTATGCCCCATAAATGAAAGGAGGTGTGTGATACACACCTATGACTTAGAGCAGCTCTGGTCTAGGGGTTTGAATGAAACAGGGAGCATCCAACAGCCATGGACAGAACTAAACTGCCCCCTTGCATCCTAAACCATAACCTGTGATGTTCCAGATAACAATGAGGATTAATCATTATTGACAAGCATTTTAACTTTGGCACCCCCACACCCTATTGTCCTGCAAGCATAACCAAATGTGAGAGTAGCATTAAAATATGAGTGTGAACATTTAGAAAAGTGTAAGAACCTGAGAAAGAGAGAGATGGATAGAAGAAACAGAAACATTCTTTCAAAAGGAGCATAAAAATAAAATTCCAAAACACATGAAAAATCAGCGTTTAGAGCATAGGTTCATTCTGAAATAAAATTTGTAGTACAGTCAATGCAACTTAACTAACATGTGAAGGATGATCAAAGTTATAAAGTAGTCATACATAAAATATTGAAATATAATGATATACAGAAGATGAAAAATGCAAGTAGTAGTATATAACCAATACAGGCTGTATTCAAAGAATCTAATAAAACTGTAAGATGATATTGAAAAAATCCTCCCAAGATTCAGAAGGTAGAAGTAAAAATCAAAAATAAAGAAATTTGACATGATGAATGAGAATGAATGAGAAAGCCTAAAAATGCTTCTAATAGTAATATGAGAAAATATAATGGTATGATTGTTCAGCCATGTACTGAATGTTACAGGATTGAAGATAGATATGCATCCCATAAGAAAGTGCCATACAAGTACCATACAAGTTAGATGTAAGCAGCTTCACTTTGTCATTTTTGAAATTCAGAACATCAATTGAGGCCATAGGAAAAAATCCAATAACTCCTAAAGAGACTTAACAATCACTAAAAAAGAATGTCAAGCTGATGCTAACAGATACCAGAAGACAATGGAGTAAAATTTCAAAGTGCTAAGGGAATATAATTGTCAAATCAATTATTTTATTGAAGATTGAGGGCAAATGGAAAAAAAAAAAAACCCATATGGGATAAATAACTTAAAATCCCAGGCCCCTTTTCATTCAGGGCAAACAATAGGAGGATGGTAAATATACGAGGGGGACAACAGTGGCAAAATTTACGAAATATTTTGGAGAATTTATATGACCGATTTCTATGTTTAAATAGATGTGTTCAAGTAAAATAAAAAATTAACATAAGTAATTATAACAATGTGATGGAGAAGTATTTGTTCATAAGGTAGTATGTTGAGAAAGCTTGAAGGACAGCTAGGTTTGTGCAGATATGGTTTGCAGGTTCTTAGATATGAGGTAAAACCCTTCTACCTTAAGAAGAATGGTATTGGTACTGGCATTAGCAAATAGGCTGATGTAACTGAATAAAATGACATTCAGTGAGGAAACTAATTTAGGGAAGAGGTAGCTTAATCAATAAATGAAAGGTTGAATTTTTAGATAGTTATTGCTGAATCAGTTGTTTAAGAATAGAAAACATAGTTTCCTGCCATATGTCATACAAAGAATGAATTGGACTAAAGACACTTAGGTTATAGATAAGTAATAAGACAAATTTTTAATTTCCACAAAGCATAAATGTATATTTTCATGCATGAATATAAATCTCACCGGAATTGATCTTAAGGCATTAATCACAAACCAATAAGTAAAGTATTGCTGAAATTTGAGTATGTTAAAATGAGTAGTTGTCCAGTAAAAGAATAACCAAATGTACAAGACACTGTACACCAAGAGAAGAAGTTTGTAAAATACAAAATTTGGCTATACATAATATATAAGGACTTTAACTCAGAACACAGACATTTGTCAAAAACAATGTGCAAGTGATCAAAAGTCAGTCCATAGGAAAGGAAACTTGTGCCTGCAAAGGTCCTCAGCTGCACTCAGGTATCGGGAAATGCAACTGTCTGTGAAGGAGCATTTTCTCCCACCGTATAGGGCAAAAAAATTAAAACACCTCACAATGACACTCACTGACGATGGTATGCAACAAGAGCATTCTTACATTGCTATTGAAAATGAAAATTAGAACTAATACTGTGTTTAATATGGAAAGTTGGAAATTCTCACATTTCTCTACCTAACTTCACTGAGCCTAAAGTACTGGCATGATACTAGATGATAGTTCCTTATTCCCCAAGTCTGAACTGCTACTGTACCCCGATAGTACTTTTTCCAGTATTTTTCATCTATGCCTGTTTCCCATGTCTTGAGTTTTGGAACACCCCTCTTTCTTCTTATGCATATGAGGACTGTGCCTTGCACTGCTGTCTCTTCCCCATTCCAAGGACAGCTACATCCAGCTCCTTAGGTGGGTACTGTTGAAGTAGAACTCAGAGAAGCACATAACAGCTCAGTATGTGGATTGCATTCATCTGTGCAAGAAAAGTGAACTTGTGCCTCAAGCCCCAGGTGCTACAATAGTTTTTGCAAGACTATGAGTCCAGGACTCCTTCAGCACATCCCCTTTGAGCATCTGGATTCCAGTGTTGTTGTGAATGGCTCTGAGGTTCAGTGGCAAGACAGATTGCCTTATACCTATGTACTGATTGTGAGGAAGACAAGAACAAGTTCCCTAATTTTTTTTTCCTGATAACCTATGCAGCCAACATCACTGCTACAACTCCTGCAGCCTGAAGCACAGAAGTCCCACAGTAATTGCCAGCATTGACCACCACTGCTGAAGCTGCATAGACTATACCAGTGTGTCATGTGGTAGTAGTGCCAACATATTCTGCCCGACCAGAATCCTCCTGTCTATCTGCCAAAGAAGGGACTTGTCTTTGAAGCCACTCTGTGAGGTTTGGATAAAGTGCCTGCACTGCTGAATGCACAAATGTCAAGGAAGGAACACAAAAAAATCATGAAAGAGCAATGAAATATGGCATTACCAATAGTAACCAGTGATTTTCCAGTGATTGACTTCAATGAAACAAAAATCTGTGAATTGCATCAAAAGGGATTTAAGTGCTGCTCTGGGTTCTGGAGAAATGGCAGAATAATCATGAAAGTCTGACTTCAATACTGAGTACCCACGTAAAGGTCCGTCATAGTGGCCCGCACCTGCAATACCACGGCTGAAGAGGAGAAACAGGAGGGTCTAACTGGTAAGCTTCAGGCTGAGAGACCTTGTTCAAAAAGACGTGGATGACATTCGTAAAAATAACACCCCAAATTTCTACTGTTAGTTCTCAACTGTGGTGACTTGTGAGTTTTCCCAGTAGTAATCACCAGCTGAAAAGAGATGCTTATCTAACCAAAAGGGAAAGTAGCATTAATACCTAGGTATAAATGTAAATACTTAAAAGGCAGTTTGATAGACATACTATCTCCTCTTGGCCAAAAGACAGCAGAAGCTTCCCACTAAGGATTATGACCTTCCCAGCCATAGACTTTTGATTAGGTTCTCAATACTAGGCACGAATTCCCTCCCATGGAGTGGATTTCAAGTCCAGAATGTAGTTGGCTTCCCCCAAAACAGGCATGCCCCAATTGTACCAGTTTTTATTTTTATTTTTCCTGGCCCACCAGTTGTGTAGCTTGCAGGGTGCACTGCTGGCTAAGACCAGTGATGACTTTTCTCCACCAAAAGGCTGCATCAGTTCTTTGAGCACCATGACAACTGGTCAACAAGTAGAAGGCACCCCCTTTCTGTGAAACAGGGCCTTTCATGATCCTGGAATTCACCAATTAGGCTGAAGTGGCTGGCAAGCAGATTCTTCGGATCCTTTCTTCTCCAGCTCCCTAGTGCCGAGATTGCAGGAACGTGTTACCACATTGGACGTTGGATATTTTACTGGAGATTGAACACAGGTCCTTCCTCAAGCTTACAAGGCAAGCACTCCACTTGTGCAATATCCCCAGTCACTCATTACTTACTAATTTAACAATTATATATATAATTATTACATATAATATATAATAATTTTATATAATGAGCTTTATAGAATCACAGCTGTATCACACTATCCTTACAATCTTGAAAAAAACATGATTTTGTCCAGATGATCTGGACTGTAAATTCAGCTGAATTCAATTTGTTAATTTCAATTTTCTTGACCCTCAAAAAATCAGTCATTACAATTCACTACATAAATACATAAACTAATAACAATAATCAAAAGCTGAAGCAAAAACCTTTGATAAAATCTCAACTTGTATGGAAGGGAATTTTGGTACATACATTGATATTTCTATAAAATCAGTGCTACATTAATCATAAAATACTACTTTTTTCTTGAAGGTCAACAGAATTGACTTACTTATAACAGGCATAATTTATGATAAAATTTAATGGAAAGTAGCATATCCCTGTTCATTTTCTATCTCCATGTTAATTGTGTACCTCACTCACCAACTTGAATTTCTCACAATGATTTCTATTTGATTTACATAGTCTTCTATAGTATTTTTATATATGATATATATTACAAAATTTTATTTTCCATGTTCTGACTCATGATATTATTTTTATGTATTTTAACTTCCACCTGAGTGCACCATCTTTACAAATGATGAACATACATTGGTTAATTGTTAATGGCCTAAGTCCACGGTTCATATCTAGGCTTACTCTTCATATAAAGTCTATGCATTTTATCAAATACATAATAATATATATCTAAAATAATAACAATTTTTCTTTCCTAAAAATATTCTCTGGCCCATTTATTCCACTTTTAATCCTATTATTGAGAATTTGATGGGTAAGTTCATAATTAACTTTACTTTTAGATATCTATCATTGGCTTTAGTTTTACTGTTATACTGGCTTTATAAAATAACTTGGAAGTCTTAACCTGCACCCTTAACTTAGAGTGCTTAGATAAGAATGATTTTATTTAAATAAATATTCTGAAATAGTGACAAATAACTGTACTCAGGCTTGAAAAGTTGTCATTAACAAGTTAAAAAAATGAAAATTTTGAACTTTATATTTCAAAATAAAATTAATTATTAATTCATTTTTGTGGTTAAAACCACTTAATAAACCTGTGGTCAGTGAAATATATTTATTATGTTAAATTTAGAAAGTATTTTAAACTTATTTATTTATTTGAGAGAGAGAGAAAGAGGCATGCCAGGGCCTGCAGCCACAACAAATGAACTCCAGACACATGCACAACCTTGTGTATCTGGCTTACATGGCTACTGGGGAATCGGACATGAGTCCTTTGGCTTTGTAGTCAAGTGCCTTAACCACTCCGGCCCTTAGAAAGTATTTTAGTCTTTGTGTGCTCATCTCAAAAATTGACATTTTCAGGCTGGAGTGATGGCTTAGCCGTTAAGCACCTGCCTCCTATGCCTAAGAACGCTGGTTCAAATCTCCAGTAGTTCTAATCTCCAGGTCCCACTTTTAGCTAGATGCAGTGATGCAAGGGCGCAATGCCACACTTGACCACAAGGGGACGCACAAATCTGGATTTCGTTTACAGCAGCTGAGAGACTGCTGGCGTGTCCATTCTCTTTCTTCCTCTACCTGTCTCTCTGTCCTTCTCTCTCTCTGTGTCTCTTTCAAAAAAAATTGGCACTTTCATGACACAGATGTTATAACCTGATTATTTTATGACCTATCTCTCATATACTCTATTTCAAGTTTTTTCTCCAGTTGTAGTTTTATGGTTTTGGATTTTAAATTCTCTTTTCAGTTGAGTTGATAATTTTGTATTTTGTAATTTTCAGTTCAATATTTTCAATTTTTTAGTTTTTTTATTGACAAATTCCATAAATATCATTAATATACCACAAATATAATCCTCTCCCATCACCCTCACTTTCCTCCTTCAAATATCCCTCCTTACACTGAATTCTTTCTTTCCACATTGTCTCTTTTCTATTTTTATGTCATCATTTTTTCCCTTTTTGGCAAGTCTTATGTAGTTAGGGTCAGCCACTGTGAATTAATGAATAATTAAGACCACTTTGTATTTGGAAGACAGTATTGTAAGCACTACTCCCCTTCCTTTGGCTTGTATTTCTTTCCACCAAGACTTCTGCAATGGTTCTGGAGCTGTGGAGGGTATGATAAAGATGACCCATTTAGTTTTGGACACTCCACTATCCCTTCTTCTCAGAACTCTGGTGAGTTTTGAGTTCCTTTTATACTCACCACCATCTCCAAAGAGAAGTTCATATAAGCAAAAGTGAGAGTGGCATTACTTTATAGACATAAAGTTAAGTATTTAGAGGGAAGTTTCATGCACATAATATAACCATTTAGCAAGACGACAGTATTACTTTCCCTCCTAGGGCTTTTGGTGTCTCCAGCCATAGGCTTTTGATTAGGTTTTCAGTACCAGGCAGAATTCCCTTCAATGGAGTGGCCTCAAGTCCAATCAGAGAACATTTGGATTCCCTTACAACATGTCACCATGGCATCAGTTGGTACATTTGGCTTGGCTCACCAGCTGTAAAGTTTGCAGAGACCAATGCTGGCTTAAGTCATTCTCCTCCAACAGGCTGCAGTGGTCTTTGCAGCATCCCAACAGCTAGTCAATAGGGAGGAGCTTCCAGCTCAGCTCCAGCTTGATATTTCATTGACCTGCAGCCCAAGCATGTAGGATCTTTACCAATAGGGTCTTACCATCTAGTTCTGGTGGACATCCAAGAGCCTTAGCAATAGCCTGTAATGTTTTATAGGTATCAGGGACATCCCTAGCTAAGAACTCACTGGAAGGTATCCCATCTGGCATTGAAATTTTTCCGTTAATCATCTGTGGTTTCTAAGCACAACATGATCCACTTTCACAGGATATGTCTGTCTTAACACACACTCTCTCTCTCTTTTATCCTACCTAATCTTCTCCCCTGATCACACTTAGACCATTTCACCAACAGTATTCTGTCCCTCTACTTGTATACAAGAATTTCATTTTTTGTAATTTCTATTATCTAGTCATTATATATATATATATATATATGTGTGTGTGTGTGTGTGTGTGTGTGTGTGTGTGTCTAATAAGCAGAATGCCTGAATATTGATTTTCCTATTTTTGTTCTTATGGGTATGATTCCATGATCTTGGGTCCATGTACCATGGCAATTAAAAATATTGTTATATTGCTAGGATTGAACCCAGGGCTGCATATTTGCTAGGCAAATACTCTACTGCTCAGCTTTAGCCCCAGACCAACAACATGTCCATTTCATCTGTTTACCTTTTTGCTTTTTTTTTTGCTCCATCTGAGACTTGAAATATGTTCACTTTGTATATAATTTCATGGAAAATATCTAGGTATCATACTCATTAATTTTTCTATCCTTCACTTTTTTCTACTTTGGATAATAAATGTTACATTTTGTACATGTTTTAAGTACTATTTAGAAATGCTCACTCTTTCATTGTGACCATTATCAGGGACATTACCTTCATATTTAATTAATAAGTAATGACCTAGGCAAGCACTTGCACATAAAGATGAGCTCTGTGATATGGTACGTGCTAGCTACATGTAACTTCTGAATTATTGAGAAGCTGGTACTTTAAATTGTCTAAATTTTAACTAAAGTGTTTTTTATTGTTTTGTTTACTGAGACACTGTCTGATTATGTAGCCCAGGCTCACCTTGAGCTCATTATATAGTAAAGGGTTAGTTTTAAACACTAGCTCTCCTTGCTTTAGAATCTCGAGTGCAAGAAGATAGGCCTGTGCTGTCATACTTAACTAAATTTTAGCCAAATTTTAAACTCAACATCTCCCATTTTGCACTATAGATTTAAAGCATATGTAATTAAATTTACCCTTGAAAGAAACAAAATTGCCATGCAATTTTGCATGCAAAAGACATGGCTACTTTTATACAATGCGCTTTTGTATAAAATGCATTTTCAAAATGAACTGTTCTTTTGTATTGTTAATGAAATAATTTCAATGTCATTAATAATAAACTTCATTTTTGGATTATTACAGTTCTCTTATAATACACTACATGATCTTTAAAAGTACTTTATTTATTTATTTATTTATTTATTTATTTATTTACGTGGGTGGGTGACACACGTGTATATTTGAGAACAACCTAGAGGTATTTGTGCTAAGTAGCTAACCTCACCTTTGTATTTGCCTGGCTCTTCCTGCCATTGTTCTAGGCTCACTGGGATCACAGATGCATGCCTTTCTTTGCATTTGTCCTTAAGTGGGTGATGGTGAATTGAACCTGACCTCCAGGCTATACAAGTACATTTAACCACTGGGCCATTGAGCCATTTTCCCAGCCCCTATTTAAAAAAATGGAAGCAAGTCTTGAGATAATTTTTTTTCTATGTATCCTTCCAGATTGATGAGGAACTATCCTCAGATGACACTTGATATTTTTCAATCCTTCCTCCTTCTCCCTGTGACTCCATTATTAAAAAGCACTACTACTCCCAAGCAATTATAGATTTATTATGATAGTTTTTCTTTAAATATTATCATGGTTACAAAAATAACAGATCAGGGCTGGAGAGATGGCTTAGCAGCTAAGGCAACTGCCTGCAAAGCCTAAGAATGCCCATTGGATTGTCCAGGTGCCACATTTAGCCAGGCGCAAACGTGACATAAGCATGCCATGTCGCACTTGCCCACAAGGGTGTGCACACTTCTGGAGTTTGTTCACAGCAGCTGGGAGGCCGCCGGCATGTCCATTCTATCTCTCTCTCAAAAAAAATAAAAAAATAACAGATCATATAGCATAGCTTTTTTTGCTGAATATAATTGGAAACTAAATAATAATGTTAAGAGATTTAAAATGGCATCAGTAGTTATGTCCTATTCTTAAATCGCTTCATGTTTACAAAATTTTATTGCTTAAAACTGCACAATTATTAGGAAGTAATTTATGCAAAGAAAATAACATTCAACAATTTGGAAAATCTTAACCCATAGCTAATTTATGCCATATAAAAGGAAATAATAATTTGTATTGCTTCACATCTCCACATCAGTAATGATCTCACAAATTTCTCTTTCCTTTTACTGAATAGTAAAATGTTTTTGATGGAAATGGAGGGATATTGACATAGAAACCAGAATATCACACCACTTTATTTTACTTGCTAATGCTATGAAGACTGCTGTCATATTGACACTTATGTAATTATAATCTAGGGAAAATGCATTATGACAGTGCTGTTTACACACACTCAATGATGACATGAAGCATAAGTTAAAAGCTTAATGCTAATGGATGATGTATTATTGCAATCAATTGGCCATACTAATCACACTATACTTGATTTAAGTAAAGGAAAACATTAATTAATTAAAACTTGCATAAAATACTAGTATTATGACTGAGAGCTTTGTAATTATGGGGTCAAACAGGGAGAATCATGAGTTTGAGACTAATCTGAAATACATAGCAAGTTTCACATAGTCTAGACTTTACATCAAGACTCTGCCTCAAAAAATAAAACACAAAATAGGGTTGGAGCGATGGCTTAGCAGGTAAGGCGCCTGCCTGCCAAGCCTAAGAACGCCAGTTCAATCTCCAGGTCCCATGTTTTGCCAAAAAGTGACACAAAATGTGACATGAGGGTGCAATGCTACGCTTGCCCACAAGGGGGCACAAGTGTCTGGAGTTCATTCACAGCAGCTGAAAGGCTGCTGGCATGCCCATTTTCTCTGTCTCTCTCTCTGTCTGTCTGCCTTTTCCTCTCTGTCTCTGCCTCTCTTTGTCTCTCTTAAATAAAAAAAATATATATAAAACCAAATAAAATAAAATAAAAATATAAACATTTTTAAGGTTCTGGATATTAAGCTTCATATATATCATGGTCATCTGGATCATCTTAAATTCTTTGAAGAAATATGGGGCTCAATAGAAGACAAAATTGTTACCTTGGAGCCTGGGAAAATGCCTTTTGTTGATCTGGTTCCTATATCATTGAAATCAATCAGATGTATCACCTTATAAAATTTGATAAAAATATCTAAGTGCATAATATTCATCATAATTTTATAAAATATCATAAACCTGTTTGAATAAGCAAAGTTTAAAATCATGTCAAATTTTCTAGTCTTGGATTATTATCTACATGCTTTTTTATACTTAAATTTGCCTTATTTTCACATGATATGTACATTAATGGTGTATCAGACATTTTTTAAAACTTTATAACATTATATTAAACTATGTCATATTTCAAATTACTTTTTTTTTTTGGAGAGAGACAGAGAGGGAGAGGAAGACAGATAGAGATAGGCATGCCAGCAGTCTCTCAGCTGCTGCGAAAGAAATCCAGATGTGTGTGCCCCCTGGTGGTCAAGTGTGGCATTGTGCCCTTGTGTCACTTTGCATCTGGCTAAACATAGGACCTGGAGATTCGAACCCGCATTCTTAGGCTTGGGAGGCAGGCGCCTTAACCGCTAAGCCATCTCTGCAGTCCTCAAATTACTTTTTAATAATTTAATATAAAAATACTTATTTGTCAAATGGGGTTGTATTTGTTAGCTTAAATTGTAATCTCAAATTACAAATATGCAGGTATTTCCTTAAACTTTACCTGTTGATATGTAATTGATCAAAAGATCATCTCACTTTCTTTCCTGGTATCTTCTATTAGTCTTACATCCTTACATGTGTCACAACTTCGTTGTCCTCAAAGATCTGTATATCATCTTTGCAGCTTTGCATGTTGCAGGAATAAACTTTACTAAATTATGCTAAGGATTTCTTTAAATTTCATTAATTTAAGTTGTATGTGTATAGTATGCATACATTTATGTCTGCATGCTTACTCATGTCTGGGTGCACAAGTGTGTGCAGGTGCATGTGTCAGGATATGCATGTGCAGGCCAGGCAAGATGTCAATGTTCAGTGTCTTGCCCAGTTGTTCCTCCAGCTCAGTTTTTGGTACAGAGTCTCTTACTGAAACCAGGATCCACTGATTTGTCTAAACTAGCTAGACAGGAACCTCAAGAATCCTCTTGTCGGTTCTTCCCTAATACCAGGATTATATTTATTTGCCACCATTCCTGACATTTATGTAGGTGCTGAGATTTACACTATGTACTCATGCTTGTAAGAAAACATTTTACCCACTGAGCCATCTACCCAGACCCCTCATGGAGTTTTTAAACAAGAACTCAAAATAGGTTCTCTCCTTATTTGTAATTAGAAGTAATGCTTCTCTGTCAGCAGCAGAATATTTTATTTCTACTTATGATAAGACTGCTCCTTGATAAATTTTATATGATTGAGCAATATGTCATTGATGAATTCCTCAAACATGGTGTTATAACAATATCTAGTAACATATGGATTGTTTTGTTTAATATGTCAACGTATTACTGATTTCATATCATTTGTATGCAACACCCTTTCTTGCTCTTTAAAGTTTCCTTCTTCATTTTAGTCAAGTCCTCATTACTTTCTGTGGCTGTAGTCCTTTAGGGATTTTCATTATCTTAGTAATAATCCTCTATCAACACAATCTAATCATGAAGGAAAACCGATCTTTAAATTTTGTGAGGCTCTCGTAATAACAGTTGGCTTGAAGAAACATTAAGTAACATTGTCTTAGCTTCATTTAATGATATTTGCATACCTATACATGTAAGTACACATATTCCTGGTTAAAAAAAATGATTGCGCTAGTGAAAAATGGAATTCTGTATATAGTACTGGATACTTTTTTTTTTTCTCTATCAAAACGAGTGTGAAAATTCTGCTACTCCTTTAGTAATTATGTCTTTCTTCAGGCCGGCCCATATGGAAGACACTGGCCAAAAGTGTCTTCTAAGCGCTTGAAAGTCCCAAAGTGTCCAAACAGAAACTTAATTAAAAAAAAAAGTCAGGAAAGTATCTCACTAGTAATTTACATGTTTATTACATATTAAAATTGCTCTATTTTGTATGCTTTTACTTGAATAGAAATGTACTTGTAAAATTAGTTGAACTTCATTCTCTAAATATGGGCACTCCAAATGTGTCAGTTTCTCACATTTCTCACACTCGTGGCTTAGATTTTAATTGAAACATGCTGGTCTAGGAAATGCTCATGATTCCGTGTACATTATTTGAAAATGAGGTATTGTGATTAGAAATGCTGTTGCTTGCATATTTTCTATTAGCAGATGGTTATCCTTCACTCCTCCATACATATGAGGAGCAGCAATGGTAATGCATGAAGCATTTTACACAACTAAGTCCTGTCTGACCCTGCTGTGTAGATGACTCCTCTGTGGATGAACAGGCCCATAAGGAACTTCAGGTGTTAGCACTTCAAGTGTAGACATCACTCTTTAATGATTTGTTTATACTTCAACATGCACTTTCAATGATTTGATTGAGTTGTGCGTTTCCAATTCAACTCTCAAAGATGTCCCTATCAAGGCCAACGTGTTAAACAGTAATATACTTTGATTGTTCTTTTTGTTTACTAAGCTATCTTTTCATTATCCTGACACCATTTATTTCCAGTCCCGTTTCTCCCATTTCATTCAGGAAGGCTTGCCCACATGTCCTATGTCTGTAGTACTTGAGTGTTTTTTCAGTATCTTAAAAAATCCTCTCATTGACCCCAGTTTATTTCTGTGTTACAGTCTCTCTGCCACCATAAACTCTCACTGGCACAAACATGTTGTCAACGTTTCTAAGTTTATGGGGCTGGGTAGATGCCTCAGTTTGTAAAGCACTTGTTGCATGAGAACGAGAACTTAAGTTGGGACCTCCAATACTCATGCAAATGCCCAGTGGGCATGGTTGCCAGTCTATAATCCCAGTGGTGGGAAGGCAGAGGTAGGAGATCCCCAGAGCAAGCTGGCTGAGTCAAATTGATGAGCACTGGGTTGAAGTGAAGAGACTTCATCACTTAAATAAATGAAGAGGAGAATGATTAAAGAAAATACCCAGTGTCTACTTTTATCATCCACCTTGAACACACATGTGTACCCACCAGTATACGCCCCTATCTCAAAATATGCTTTGTTTTTCTGACTTTAATTTACATTTTTATGACTTCATTCTGTACCTCACCATTTCTTCTGGTATTTCTTTTCCATTTTGTTGTGTTCACATTGCCTCCGTACTACTCATGCATTGTCTAGGTTTTGTGACACAGCCTTGCCAGCACTGAGTGACATCTGTTCTCCATATCATTCCCAGTTATTCTATCTCCACCTAGCACTTGAGGATGCCCATTGAGTCCATGAAAAAACAACTCAGTGCCCTTAAGCCCTTTCACTTGCATGGTCTTCAAATTTCCTAAAATAACCATTCCAAAATTTGTCCTCACATCACTGTTCTTTTTTCAATTTCCACACATCTCTAAAACACCATGCTTTTCTTTATTTAGAAGAATGAGTCAAACTGTTATAAATTTTGCCAGTCCCCCTCTCTGTACTTCATCTATTTAAAAATCTAGAAAATTTAAATACTTAAAAATTCCACATGGCTTTCTCAGTGAACCTGACATCAGCACAAGGGTGATGGAGATAGACACTGAGAACCCTCAACACCTACCAAAGCAGAGATCCAGAGGCTCCTGAGAGCCCATCACTGAAGCAGACTTAAAATGCACCCAACATGGCTCAGGGAATTTTGCAGAAGAAGTGGTGGAAGGATTGTCCGAGCCACAAGTTGGGACATTATGCACAGAGACATTGCCTCTCCCCATAACTGACTGCGGCCCCCACATTGCATGACCCACATCTCCAACAAGGAGGGCCTTTGAAAAAGGAGCAGGGGTGAGGGAAAGGATGGTACCGACATGTGCTGTTTACATACTAAGTATGTCCATAAGTAATACAAATCAATTAAAAAAATTGCTACAAAACAATTCCACATGTCTTCATGGGTACCAGAGTCACAAGATGAGCGAGAACTCCAAAGAAGACCAGAGTTCAATAAAACAGACAAGAAAAAGTACTGGATTAGATTCATGTTTATAACAGACAGGAGCTGGATATTGTTGTAGCACATGGCGGGGGCGGGGAGGTTTTGAATCCCTGTGACACTCCAAGAAATGATATGATAAATGAAGAGAGCAGCAAGGCACTGTCAGAGCAGATTGCATTGTTCAAGATGAGCAGGCAGGTTTGTGTTCGTGGAATGTTTTTCACTTTGATGATGATGAGTTAACTGTTCATCCACACACTCTTTCTTGTGACAGACAGCCTAAGAGTACATTGAAATGGGAAGAAAACAACCTTTTCTTCAATGAATCACTAATAGGTTCAAACCCAGACTATTTTTCTGTTTCATTCTTCCCACTATAAGGCATGATTTTCTTTGCCAATGATGCTAATTTTCCTCCAGACATCACAAACATGCATTGTTGTAGATCCCAGCATTTTTGACCCAAATGGCCACAATGATACTTTTTCATTAACCGTTTTTCTTATACTTATCTCCAGAATAGAGAAACAAAGGAATATGTTCTTGAGATCAGAGAACTCTCTCCTAGAGGAATTAATGAAAAGGAACAGGCACACCATACTCATGTGCATGTTGATTGCCTAGCTGATACTTGTGAGTGTTTTTTTGGGCATGTCCTACAGGAGAATAGAGAAATCAAACTTGTAGTTAAAATTAGCATTGCTTAGCTCAAGCAAGTAATGTCTCTCACTGTTCTGCTGCTTCATCTACTGGAAATATGACTATTTTTCTTCTGATATAACTCAGAGGGTTACATTCAGCAATATTTGTACATGCAAAGGAAATTATTTAGCTTTAATTTCAAGGGATAATCTGAACTCATGGTCTCTCTAAAATTTAGGTTCAAAACACTATTTGTGGCTGGAGAAAGATGTGATGTGGATACCCTGGAATGGTCCAAAAAGGTTTTCAGAGTTCCTGTCCTAGACCATTGGTGGCAAACTGGTAAGCATTTTTCAAGCATGCTTATAATCTTTCTGAAATGCCCTAAATTCTGGAGGATCTTTGGGAGTTTTTAAGCTATGACCATCAGTACAAAGTTGCGGTTAAGACAGCTGTGGTTTCAGCAGAAATAAGCATTTTTGGGTAATTCTGTTTTGAACAATTATTTCTCATGTGACACTGCACCTACCATTCTCTTGCTCCTAAGATAATAACCACCGGGCATGGTGGCACATGCCTTTAATCCCAGCACTCAGGAGGCAGAGGTAGGAGGATCACTGAGAGTTCGAGGCCACTCTGAGACTACATAGTGAATTCCAGGTCAGCCTGAGCCAGAGTGAGACCCTACCTCGAAAAACAAACAAACAAACAAAAAAAAAAAAAAAAAAAGAAGAAGAAGAAGATAATAACCACTTAAATCTTCATAAAATACTTTATATTTAATTATTTATTTATTTGACAGAGAAAGGGAGGATCGAGAGTGTCTAGCTAACATGGATTCTCGAGAATCGAACCTGTGTCCTTTGGCTTTCAAGGCAAACGCCTTAACCATTAAGCAATCCCTCCAGCCCTGAAGTCCTCTTTACCTTCTTGTCTTTGTTTGCTATATCAAGTGAGTTATTCAACCTCAGATTTGAAAGTGGGATGGATTTACCCTGCTTCCACCATTTTCTCTACCTTTAAGCTGTGACAATAGTATTATCATCCGCCCTGACTTAATTACCCTTGTTGTTCCTGTCTGCACTCCCTGTTCCCTTATCTATCCTGCTACTCCCAAGGTACTTCTTTTTCCAAATCACTGCTCCTGTGATAAGAAATTCCTGCATCATTCAAATGTCTTATAAAAATCTAATTTCTGGAAAAAATCTAATTTTCAGGCTTGAGAGATTTCTCAGTAGTTAAAAGTGCTTACTTTCAAAGCCTGACAGCTTGGGTTCAATTCCCCTAATATTCATGTAGGCCAGATGCACAAATTGACACATACATCTGGAGTTCACTTGCAGTGGCAAGAGGCGCTGGCATAACCATCCCTGTCACTCTTTCTCTCTCTCTCTGATTGCAAATAATTAAATAAAATAGTTTTAAAAAACAAAATCTGATTTCTTCTGGATAGTTTTTAATTTATTTGAAATTGAATTTATTTTTCTCTAAAACAATGACCATAATGTATATCTTATTCATTCCTATTTCTGATTTTTATCTATTTTCTCCACACTAAGTTATTCTTGGGGCATGCATCTTTGTATTAGGCCAACAGAACATAAACTTCTGAAGAATGAAACAGGAAAAGCAATGCATTTCTTCTCTGCTTCTTGTGAGTAGTGGCTTTGCACATATATGGGAGTGGGTAGGTAATCTAGAATCTAATTTTCTCTTCACTGGTTGTGGTATTTTCATTTGTTCTACTTAGCTGTGGGAGCAGAGTAGCATTCAGATGTTCAGTTCCACTTGGTTCAATGAATTAGACCAAACTGCTTAGAATAGTGCTTTCAGTACCCTCCCTCCCACCCCATTTTCTTAGCCTCTGGGGTGGAGTAGCACATGTGTGTAGGAAATTAGTGACTTTTCTTTGTAAACTTAGCATTTGTTTTCAATCTATGACTAAAGTCTCAGAAATCAAGTAGAAAATTAAAGCTGAAGTATTTTAAAATTGCAGCCTTTTTGGTTCTGAGAAATTGTGTCTTTTATGTTGTCTTGTTTAATGTTTATTTTGAAAAAATGTGTTTTCTATAGTGTTTGTACTATGAAATATAAAATAGTTGTTTGGAGCAAAAGACATCTTAAATAATTAAAATCATAGGATTTCTATTCTATGTAGTTTTATTAACAAACAGAAAATTATCTCAGTTTAGATTTGTAACTACGTAGAAAATTTTTTAAAAAAGGGCTTTATTAGGTTTAAAAATAAAAGCAAAGCATTAAATTACACAAAACAAGTACATAATTATGTCTTCTACAAAAGGAAGTGTTTATAGTATTGATGTATTTATCCATAAAAGTTATTTTCCTGAACATGAACTACAAAATGTCTTTCAACCTTTAAGATTTTTTTTCTCATTAAAATGGAAGATTTTTTTTTTCTAACTTGAAGTGACCTTACCTAAATGCTAGCATGAGCTTTGCTTTTATTTGCCTACATATGATTATTGTAAATCTTATTGAATGAAACAAACACATTCAAAAATAAGAATATGATTTACTTTTCCTTGTAATTATTTTGTACATAGTAGTCTATGTAGAAATACTATTTTAGTGCCTTCAGGCTTCCATAAAAGCTCAATGAAGCCTATAAAACCCACATACGTGTCTGGAGGTTACCCAGTTTTGAGTGAGTTTTCACTTTGTCTTTACTAGAGTGTACAGAGGGAATTAATAAACATGTTTTGTCTGTCACTGTAATCAGGTTGGAATAGCTACTCATCACTGTGCAAAATATAGAATTATACCAACCAAATGTCTGAATACTCCTGCCACCCTTAATTGGCTTCTACAGCTTCTTATTTTGAGAAACATATATTTTCTCTTTGGTTAACCCTCACAACTACATAGTATTTAGGAAGTAAGGTAGATAGTCTCATACTTTATTGTGAATTTCAGCCTGGGTCATATAGATGTCAGTTCCTATCAGGATAAGTAGTTAGAATTTTTATTTATTTGCATGGAATAAAATCTCTTTATCACTTTCAAAGTTATATGTGGTAAAGTAATACTGCACTATAAAGTAATAACAATAAAGTGATACTAAAGTTCAATATTATCAACATTTCTCTTTACTTAAGGTGACATTAAATAAAATTTAATTACCAAGGGGGAAAAGAGCTGTCCTATATGGATGATTGTTAAGTCAAAACCCAAGAAAAAACTGATATTTTTAGCACATTCATGAATGTCATCATTTTCTACATATCAAATAGATATTTTTATTTCCCCAGCAGTATAATAAATGCCAGAGTCTATTCTAAGATGGTAAAGCTTTCATCAAAGAATATTTTTCTTAATATAATATCTCAAATGTTCTACAAGGCTCCCATTCTTAGTATTGACTTACAAATTGATATTTTATACACTTGCAAACTTTTGTGAGTCTTGCATACATATATATATATATATATATATATATATATATATATATATATATGAATAATTCATGATTCTGTTCTTTGATTGCATTTATGTATGCATATGTATGATTTAGAAAGTGTGATGTATAATTTGAAATTAGTAGTATGTGAAGTAACTAAAATTTGTGAATAAAGATTGATTAGGTTCTGTAGCTTGAGTTGCATCTGTCTATTTATATTACTATGTGGTTTTTTTGTTGCCCAAGTGTAAATTTTTTTAATAACATATGTTTAGTGTCTAACATCCTCTTTGATCTATTAATAGTAATATTCTTTCATGTTTGGTAACAAAATATTTCAAAATCTAAACTGAGAACCAATTGGTGGAACATGTGAAATAAATCTGCATCCTCCATTTCTCATAGGAGTACTTTAGTGAAATGTGTTGCTACTCAAAACCCTTGAACCATTAAGCTCTTCTTTGGGGTATAATAAAATGAAAATCTAGTATTGTCAGGAGAAAAATTGTTTTTTCTTATTTCAGAAAGCAAGGTTGTGTGAATTTGATTCATAAATTCAATGAAATGTGAATAATCATTTCTAAAGATTTTTTATCTCCATAGTAATAAATAAAAACATAAATTATGGATGGATTTTTTCATTTTTTTATATAGGTAGAGAAATAGGAGCTACAATAGTTATTTTATTTATTTATTTATTGTTTTTTGAGGTAGGGTCTCACTGTTGTCCAGGATGACCTGGAATTCACTATGTAGTCTCAGGGAGGCCTTGAACTCATGGCGATCCTCCTACCTCTGCCTCCCCAGTGCTGGAATTAAAGGCGTGAGCCACCACACCTGGCTACTTATTTCATTGAACTATGGTGATTTCTGTACAAAACACAGCCAGAATATCATTATCCTTGGTTGTCTAATCTTCAGATTAAGAATTGTACGGTTAATGAGCATTTGTAGTGCAGAGGAGCCTTTCTGCAAATCCAACAGGAAACACAAGTTTAGTAGGTAGGAACTGTATGTAGATGGTGCTCTTGACAAGAACCACTTTCTCCTAATTCCGGATTAGCATAAAGAAATTTGTCTCCATAACAGCGAATGGCATAACATAAAAAAGTTCACTTAAATTTCACAATAACTCTTATTACCCAAAGGAGAATATTTTTTTTTGAGATTCACACCTGTAAGCCCGTTACTTCCTTCTTAACCTCCTTCTTTTCTTTTGTAAAATGTTCTCTTTGCTTTGAAATTACTACAATAAAATAGCTTGAATCACCTCTTTCTATATTATTTAATCCTAGGTGGATACACTTTATTCTTTTACTATATATTAGCTTATAGACAGTGACTAAATCTCTACTACTCAACTTCAACAATAGTTTTGATAGGAGCACCTTAGTGAATAGTTTCGATCAACAAAATCCATGTTTTTTTTTTCCACCTGTCTATGCATATCATCTGAGTAGCTCCTGCCAAGAGACAAAGTATATAAGGAAAGTGTTTCACCAATTATAAACCACTAAAATTGGTAAGGTTTACTATGTTCCTTGATTATCTGGGAATTGGAGACATAGTTCCACAGTTAAAAGCTCTTTCTGTGCAATCATGAGGGCTGAAGGGGGCCCAAGAGATGGCTCCAGTTTGATCCCCAGGAACCACATAAAGAGTTGGTCATGGCCACAGGTGTCAGTAGCTCTAGTAGGGAAACAGAGTCAGGAGAATTCCAGGAGCTCATGGGAAAATGGTAGTTGGTAGGATCGGTAAGATATTCTGGCTCAAGTAAGTATGGGCAGAAGAGTGATGGAGTGGGACGTCCAATGTTCTCTTCCTACATCTGCAGGCAACCACACCCAGCCATAGGCAATCACATTAGGCACATACATGTGCATACACCCCCACACATGTACACATACATATATTACACACATACTACTACATCATACTATCATAAGAAATCATATATAAATAATAAATAAGAAAATAAAATTCCTTCCTTATCTTTAGGCAAATCTAGATGTGATCCATTGTAGCAGATGTTTTCCCCTAAAAAAGTCAATATATTTTATTTAAAAGAACCAAACCTACACAATAGAATAATTCAACAAAAAGAATCTCTATGGGCAAAGCTACTGGCGTCATTATAAGAATGTCCCATTCCTACTTCATAAACACTGAAATAATTTGAGTATGAGAATTTGACCTAGGTAGGTAGGAAAATCAAAGTCACCTATTTTTTTTTCCTGTATCTTTGTTTTTTCCTTTGTTACCCTTGTGTTTCGAGGCATTGTATTTGCATGCACACATGTGGGTGCACCTGACTAGAGACTTCAGTGTGTCAGTTGGTAGTTAGGACTTTAGCCTACTATAGGGAATTGTCTACATCCTTGGTGTTCAGCACGGAAAGCTTTACAACTTCTGTTACTTCTTCCATTAGTTCTCTATCTCACCACTATGTGCTAGATGTGAGGCTCCCTTCCAATTTGAATATACATAGCTTTTCCCTGTGTGAAAAATCTTGTGGATTTTACTACAAAATATTTTTCTAGAGTTAGGACATAAGCAGCTCCATTTAAGTGACAGAACAGTGGGTAAAGTGTCTTCTGAGTGGCTTAACATTAAAGCCTTTAATTATTTACAAACATATTATCTGCATATTAAGTGCCAGTATCCACTAGGAAATGTACTTCTGGCAATAGGTCTGTGAGTAGAGCATTTTCCAAATAAAAATCAAGTGATATCTCCTTAGGATTCTCCCTGACTCATTCCCTTCCTTCCTTCCTTCCTTCCTTCCTTCCTTCCTTCCTTCCTTCCTTCTTTCCTTCTTGTCTTCCGTTCTTCCTTCCTCCCCTTCTTCTTCTTCTTCTTCTTCTCCTCCTCCTCCTCCTCCTCCTCCTCCTCCTCCTCCTTCCTCCTCCTCCTTCCTCCTCCTCCTCCTCCTCCTCCTCCTCCTCCTCCTCCTCTTCCTCTCCTTCTCCTTCTCCTCTTCTTCCTCCTCCTCCTCCTTCTTCTTTTTCTTCTTTTGTTTTTTTGCATGGTTTGGTATTATGGTGGTGGTAGTGGTGTGCACACATGTGCAGATACCCCTCACAGGCCTGTAGAGGTCAGAGGAGAATGTCCATTGCCCTCCTATATCACTTATCCACATGTGTTCTTGAGTTTTTCTGAATTGGAGCTTCATTTTTTGTAAGCTTTCATGAAACTGATTCCCCATTCTGTGCTCTCCTTAGGTTTTGGGTTACAGAGGTGGATAACCACACTCAGCTGCTTACATGGGTCCTGTGGAATTGAACTCAGAATGTAGGTCTTAGGCCCTTTGTAACCCTCATGCTTGCAGCAAGCGCTCTTATCTACTGAGCCATTTCCTCTGCCTAGTTTTGCTTTTTAAGTATTTACTATTTCTTGTTTTGAACTTTACTTTGATTGTTGTAAATTTTTATTTATTTATTTATTTATTTATTTATTTGAAAGAACATAGAGATAGAATGAGAGAGAGAGAACAGAAAAAGAGAGACAGAGGGGGAGAAAAAGTCCATGCCAGGGCCTCTAGCCACTGCTGGAAAGGACTCTAGTTGTCCACCACTTTGTGTGCACCACTTTGTGCAACTTACTTGACGTAGGTACTAGGGAATCCAACCCGGGTCATTAGGCTTCACAGGCAAGTGCCTTAACTTCTAAGCCATCTCTCAAGCCCTGATTTTTTGAGACTATAAAAAGTTGCCAGTGGTGATACAGTTTCTTTGCAGTAAATGGCTATTAATTTAAAAGTGGTGGATTGATCTGATGTGAGGTACATACTATGTTAGGGGACTGGACTATATCAGCAATGTCATTGCCCCAGAAACTGAGTTGTCAACAAGATACCCTATGCTATTTTTGAATAATAGAATGACAAGAATCTTTCAGAAATGTGAATGAATTACTAATGTCTGATGCATTCCTTTTCTGATTCATAGAAAAGGTATTTTTGATAGATTAGCATGAGAAATTGTGCTTGGGGAGAACCAGTTATACATACAGTGCCATATCAGCAAGTGCTCAGCTAGAGATGCTCTGACAGTAGCCATCTGGTGAGAGAGAGAAAAACGTCTTGATGGCATCACCGTTGCCTGGTAACGGTATTTTTTTTCTCATTTAGAGCAGTGTTCATTAATTTGGAGTAGGTGATTTTTTTCCTGATAATTTGAGTAGTCACAGCTTAGAGTTGAACTATGTGAATTTGATTTGTGGAAAGAGTAATCTTTTGCCAAATGTGCGGCTCTTATTTGAAAATGAGTAACTATTTAGAAATTGTTAATACACCTGAAAACTCATTCCCAAACCAAGCAGTGGTTATTAAATTATTTTCACCTTCATTACATTTTAATGTAGGAAGAATGTCAAGTTTAAAAAATAATGACAACAGAAATTAATTCTGCTACATAATTGTTTGATAGAATCACTATTTGTGCCCATTATAATATTTGTGATGACATATGCAGAGAATGAACATTGGGAAATCAATTAACAATATCAGCGGTTTGATCTTTGAAAGATGAATTCCATTTTTTCTATGATTGGTAAGAATCCTATGTAAACCTCTCCAGAAAGGTTAAAAAATGTTCATGTTTTTCATACACATTTATGAGAACAAAGGTTTAGAAATATTTTCTTTAAGAAATCATAATACCTGGAAATTTGTTTTCCAGTATGTCACATAATCCCCTACACTGCAGTTATTGGCCCCATAAAATAATTCCCAATTGCTCTTTGCTATCAATCTTAATTTAGAGAAGAATTTGTGACTCTACTCCTTGAAAACACACAATGTGGGGAATAAAAGGTGATTCTCATTCCTAATAGGACTCTGTTTAAATCCTAGTTCCACCACTTACTGTACAAACACAAGCTCATGTGTTTCCTCATGGGCTTAATAGAAAGCTGTCAATGAAGTGAAATCTCTCTAAGCACTATAACAGAGATTCCAGACTACAATCAGCACTTAATACATACTATTTCTCTCTCTCTCTTTCTTTCACCTTTCTATGAATAACCCTTCAGGGATATAAGGACCATCTTTAACATTTTGGTCTATAGCTACTCCAGATTAAAGAAAATTGATAGTCCACACAATGTAATAATATACATTATTTGCATTGTCTGTCTTTTATATGAATAATACTTCATGAATATAAAGGCCCTCTTTAACATCCTGGCCTGTAGATACTCCTAATTCAAGAGAAGTAGAATGTAAGAGCTCCATTAAATCATAGATAATTTAATTTCCTAAAGTCAACTAGCTAATTAAGATTTGAATCAAAATGTTCATTGTTCTGTGCAGGTCAGAACTCTTTTTTTTTCATGTGTTTTATATCCTGCTTTCATTAATTCAGCATTTCTAATCTTACTGAGCCATAGATTTCTTGTTGCATTCTTCACTAAATCCACCACAGTGTGCTGAGAAGGGAGTCAGAGAAGACCAGTGTGTCACAGCTAGGACGAACAGTCTGTTTCAAGTACAAAAAGTGAGATTGCTTTAAGCATTTTAAACCATAATTGCATCATCTCTTCAACACAAAGAATAAATTGATTTTCTTTCACCAGTGTACATCTCACTGTTTCTGCTTTCTTTTTGCTACCACCACTCAAGTTATTTATAGCTCAGTGTATAGATTCAGGGTGAAGAGAAGGGTTTTCTTACAAATTGCCCCTCTACCCACTATGATGCTGTGATTAACATGACTCAGCAGTGCCACCCTGCTGAATTGATTTATCTCTAGTACCTCAGTTTTTAACATGGATGGACAAATTCTAAATCCAGAGTGCATACAGCAGTATCACTAGAATAGGAGTGGAATAGCAGTGTACTGACGCAGCAAGGATCTTCTATTCACAGAGCTGGACTCATGGCCTTGAATCATGCCCTTTCTCTTAATCCTCACTCACATTTAGTCTTCTCTCTGTGCTGACTAACTTCTGAACCCAAGCCCTGGAAATAATCTAGAACTCTCTTTTTGCTACAATTATGAACACCCTTTGATTTTATGTATAATGCAAATGAGCCTTATCCCTCACTGCTGCTCACTTGTCCAGGCCACCAACATCTACCTGGTTTATCACTCAGGGTTAGAATTATTGCATTTGTGCTTCAGTTTGAAAGGGAGGAGCTGTCTTTCTAAAGTAACTTAGATCAAATTGCCCCTATAAAGCTGGGCATTCCCACTGTTCCTGGACTAATGTCTTGATTTGTGAACCTGGTGTGAACGGTCCTTGGCAATCTGCCTCTACTTGCCTCTTTAACTTAGTCTTTTGTCATCTCCTTCATACACATTCTACCTTCACGTTTCACTCAGCTAAACAATTTGAAATCCATGGATGATCTCATTTCTGAACCTTTACACATGCTGCTATTTCTAGTTGTTATGTCATTCCACTTTAATGTACCCTTCTCCCAGGAAGAATTATATTTCAGTGAATTATAACACAAATTATAACACAAATATGCATTGAAAAACTGACCCATGAGTATTGCCTCCCCAATAAGAAAAGTTTGCAATAGAGATGTAAGTTACGTGTAGTCTTTCTTTCCTTGGAGTCATCTATTTCTGTTCTGTCTAGTTCATTTGAGATGATACTCCATGTTCTTCTAATTATTTTTTAAGTGCCCTGATATTCTTAATGGGAGCTGTACTCTAAACCATGCCAATAGTGTCATTTACTAGTCTGCAAAGTCTCCTTAACACAAAATGTCAGGGACTGAACTGTTTGCTTCTGATGATAAAAATGACTATCAGACACAAAAGAATAAAAACAATCTGGTCCCAACCACAGGCTAGTAAAGTGACTGCATGCAACTTCAAACACAATTCTTTTTGGGAACAGGAAAACATTTTGTAATACTTTCAATGACAACAGTTCCAAATATCTATCACTATGATAAATTGCATCAAAAGCTGGTGACTTAATACAAGGACCACACCTCTTGATTTTGTGCTCTGTGTACTTTTGAAAAGCAACTCAGACAACACTCAGCAGCTAGGAGACCTTTCTAGAAGTCTGACATGACTTTCATGCCTGAATATAAGGACGGACTCATCAAAGACTTTTGGCTGGAATACCTGCTCAGCATTTTTAGCTTATTGGACTCAGTTTACTGGGGATCCACTGTACATGGTACTCAGGGGTTCTAGAAGTTTTGCTTGAAGATTCCAGTACCTGGACACTTACAGAAAATCTCTATTATTATTAGTAAAAGTACTAAAAAAAAAAAATGATTGAACTTAAAAGCAAGACCAGTCCACAAATGATATAATGGATATAGAAGAATTTCATCATTTTTTCCATCACTGTGGATACATTTCAAAATTGTTGATACACCTTTGTGGACTTGTCATAATTTAGTCCTGAAATACTACCAAGAAATGATTTATATTAATATTTTAATATGTGATATGCAAAGCTATATGAAAACATGTCAAATTCATGTTACTCAATGTATATTTTTTACTTTAAATTAATCAGTTTAAGTTGTGCATTTAAAACTAGCAGCTAAACAAAATTGTCTGAGAATTATTTCCAATCAGTAAACATTCTTCTGTGGTGTTTGAATATCTTGGCATTATCTCTTTTTTTAATAACCTTTTTTATTGACAACTTCTATACTTACAGACAATAAACTATGATATTTCCCTCCCCTCCCCCATCCCCCTTCAGAACTGCACTCTTCATTATATCCCCCTCCCTCCATTAGTATCTCTTTTAATTTGATGTCATCATGTTTTCTCCTATTATGAGGGTCTTGTGAAGATATTGCTAGGCACTGTGAAGTCATGGATATCGAGGCCAATTTCTGTCTAGACAGTGGCATTGTAAGGAGTAGTATCATTCCTTTGGCTCTTAAATTCTTTCCGCCCTTTCTTCCTCAATGGGCTCTGAGCCTTGGAGGGTATGAAAGAGTAGTTTCAGTGCTGGACTCGCCTCTGTCCCTTCTTCTCAGTACTATGTTACCTTTTGGGTCATCCCAGTGGTCATTGCCATCTGAAAAGAGAAGCATCTCTAACCAGAAGTGAGACTAGCATTAATATATGAATATTAACATTAAGTGTAGTGCTTTCAGGGCAGTTTGGTGGGAATAATATATACATTTAGCGAGACAAGAGCAGACTTTATACCCCTAAGTCTCATGACCTCCCCTGCCATAGTCTTTTGATTAGGTTTTTAAGTAACAGGCATATATTCCCTCCTGTAGAGCAGGCCTTTAGTCCAATTAGAGAGCAGTTGGTTTTCCCCAGAGCAGACATGCCACTATTGCACCCATTCATTCATTTGGCCTGTCTGGCCAAACTTGAGGTTTCTAGTGTCCATTGTTTTCACCACTGATGATTTCTGTCTACCATAAAGCTGCATGTAGTGCAGCTTTTTCCAGCTTTCAGCTGGCTGGTCTACAGGGAGAAGGTTTTCTGCTCAGCACCAGCTTGATCTCTCAGTGACCTTGCCTCTCAGGCAAGTGAAGTCTTCAGCAATAGGGTATTGCAATCTGTTTCTCGAGGATGCAGGGATGGTTCAACATACGTAAGTCTATAAATGTAATACACCATATAAATGGTCAGAAGGACAAAAATCACATGATCATCTCAATAAATGCAGAAAAGGCATTTGACAAAATCCAACATCCCTTCATGGTAAAAGTATTACAGAAACTGGGAATAGAAGAAACATATCTCAACATAATAAAAGCTATTTATGAGAAACCTACAGCCAACATAATACTAAATAGGGAAAAACTTGAAGCTTTTCCTCTAAATTCAGGAACAAGACAAAGGTGTCCACTTTCCCCACTTTTATTTAATATAGTACTGGAAGTCTTAGCTATACCAATAAGGCAAGAGACACTCATAAAAGGGATACAAATTGGAAAGGAAGAGATCAAATTATTATTTGCAGATAATATGATTCTATACATAAAAGACCCTAAAGACTACCAGCAAACTGTTAGAGCTGATAAACACTTTTAGCAATGTGGCAGGATACATATAAACACACAGAAATCAGTAGCTTTTCTACACACTAACAACAAACATGCAGAGGATGAAATCACAGGAATCTCTCCTATTCACAATTGCTTCAAAAATAAATAAATAAGGGCTGGAGAGATGGCTTAGCGGTTAAACGCTTGCCTATGAAGCCGAAGGACCCCGGTTCAAGGCTCGATTCTCCAGGACCCACGTAAGCCAGATGCACAAGGGGGTGCATGCATCTGGAGTTTGTTTGCAGTGGCTGGAGGCCCTGGCGCACCCATTCTCCCTCTTTCTCTCTCTCTCTCTCTCTACCTGGCTATTTCTGTATCTCTCTCTTTCAAATAAATAAATAAAAAATAAAATATTTAAAAAATATATTAAAAAAATAAATAAGTAAGTAAGTAAGTAAGTAAATAAATAAATAAATAAAGTACCTTGGAATAAACTTAACCAAGGAAGTGAAGGATCTCTACAATGGAAACTTTAAAACACTCAAGCGAGAAATGGCAGGATACACAAGGAAATGGAACGACTTCCTATGTTCTTAGAAGAATCATTATTGTGAAAATGTCATTCTTACCAAAAACAATCTACACATTTAATGCAATCCCCATTTAAATTCCAATGAAATTCTTCACAGAAATAGAAAAAAAATCCTAAAATTAATGTGGAAGCACAAAAAACCTCGAATAGCCAAAACAATTTTGAGCAACAAAAATCAGGCTGGTGGTATCATCATATCCGATTTTAATTTTATATTTTATATTACAAAGCCATAGTAACAAAAACAGCATGGAACTAGCACAAAGACAGACATGTAAATCAATGGAACATAATAGAGGACCCAGATATTAATCCAGGCTGCTACAGCCATCTGATTTTTGATGAAAATAGCAAAAATATTCATTGGAGAAAAGATAACCTCTTCAATAAGTGGTGCTGGGAAAACTGGATATCTATATATAGAAGGGTGAAAATAGATCCTTGTCTCTCTCCATGTACAAGAATCAAGTCCAAGTGGATCAGGGACCTTAATATCAGACCTGAAATTCTGAAACTGCTAGAGGAAAAGGTAGGGGAAACCCTTAAACATATTGGCATAGGCAAATGACTTTTTGAATATAACTCCAATTGCTTAGGAATTAAACCACTAATCAACCACTGGGGTGTTATGAAATTACAAAGTTTTTGTATAGCAAAGGACACCATGAATAGAGTGAAGAGACGGCCTACAGAATGGGAGAAAATCTTTGCCAGGTATACATCTGACAGAGGATTAATATCCATAATATACAAAGAACTCGAAAAACAGAACAATAAGAAATCAAACAACCCAATTAAAAAATGGGCTATGGACTGAATAGAGAGTTCTCATCTAAAAGAGTGTTTTACATCCTTAGCCATCAGGGAAATGCAAATTAAAACTACTTTGAGATTCTATCTTACTCAGAATGGCTTAGTCAGAATGGCTACCATCAAGAAAACAAATGACAAATGTTGGCGAGGATGCGGAAACAGAGGAACACTTCTACACTGTTGGTGGGAATGTAATCTGGTGCAGCCATTGTGGAAATCAGTGTGGAGGTTCTTGAGACACTACAAATAGATTTACCATATGATCCAGCTATAGCACTCATAAGCATATATATGAATGACTCTTCTCACTACCTTAGAGATACTTGCACAACCATGTTTATTGCTGTTCTATTCACAATAGCTAGGAAATGGAATCTGCCTAGATGTCCCTTCACAGATGTTTGAATATTAAAGATGTGGTACATTTACACAATGGAATTCTATTCAGCAGTAAGAAAAAATGAAATTATGAAATTTTCTGGGAAATGGATGGATCTGGAAAGGATTATACTAAGTGAGGTAACCCAGGCTCAGAAAACTGTATTCTCTCTCATATGCGGATCCTAGCAACAAATGTATAGACTTGTGTGTGAGCTGGAACCAAAAATCAGTAGCAGAGGCAAGTAAGCTAGAAAAAGGCTATAAGGGAGGAAGGAGAGGGTAGGACTTAAGGGGATGGTATTGTATATATGAAAACAGAAGAACAAATTCTTTCCTGTTGGGGAA
This sequence comes from Orientallactaga sibirica, assembly GCA_036365145.1. Classification (NCBI taxonomy): domain Eukaryota; kingdom Metazoa; phylum Chordata; class Mammalia; order Rodentia; family Dipodidae; genus Orientallactaga; species Orientallactaga sibirica. The sequence goes on along the minus strand of JAEOAD010000012.1, from coordinate 28,983,981 downwards.
ATCTATACTTTCATACATATTAAGTTTCCATGAAATCCTAAAATATTTTTGTATATATCTCTTAAAATAGAAGAGCAGAACGTATGTGCATTTTCAAGGATCTTGTTTAAGAATTTCAATTTCTTTTCAGAAATGCATCAATTTATATATAAACTAGTACATATATAACACAAGTGATTATTTTTGGTTTGTGTGGGCAAGCTCCCCATACAGTTTGCCTTCCATCTACCATGAAATGATATACTCTTTCTACTAGTCTTGTGAGTTGTCACATAAATTTGTTCCTGAAGCCACAGAAATCTATTAGCCAATTATTCTAATGCAACTTCTGTCTGTCTCTGCATTTATTCTCAATCTTTTCTCTGGAAGCCCAAATAAAATTAACCTAATCACAGAATCTGAATGCTATGAACATATTTAAGTAGATCATATGTGTTTTGTTGGGATTCATTAACATCTGTTCAGAAGCCCTAACTAGTTCCCAGCATCCCTCAGACTAGATGCTTCAGGGCTTCTGAAGCCTGAGACACTTTCATGTACTTGCTTTCTCACTACCTATCAGACCTTATGTCCTGTGAACATTTTCCTCACTCATTCTACTTAGTATCACCTTAGTTGTTCTCAGACACATTAGGAGTAAACTTACTTTAGGACATTTCAGATCCTGACTCCTAGATTATTTCCCTTAATATCCATGGAACATGCCTTTACTCCACTTTAGGTCTGTACTCATGTGTCATTCTCTCAGAGATGTGATCCCTTTCACCCAATATAAAATTAATTCCTTTTTGTGAAATTCATACTCTGATTTCCTTTTTAATCATATTTATCACTCTTCAATATACTTTATATTGTTGAGCATTGGCTGCCTCCTTGATCACTAGAATTTGTGCTCTTTGCATCTAATTCTAGCAGCAGTATCTAGAGAATAATAGCTGTTCAGTAAGTGTTTAATAATTGATGATTAATAACACTAATACTTCCATTTGTAAATGTGACAGACTGGCTTCACTACCTGTTCCAAGTTTATTTCTTCTGCTGCTGAGGCAAAGGCTATGAAATGTCTATTCCCTGCTCACCGGGTATCTTGCATATGAGAATCTCAGAAGTTAGTATATTTTCCATTCTCCTAATTTGAAAAGACTATGTGCACTAGGACAAGTTGCTCAAATTTTCCTAACTTCGTCTCAGTATTTGTCATTTGTAAAAGCCACCTGTCATTTGTAAAAGCCACCTGTAGTCTTGTTGGTGGATTAAATGGGATTAAATAATTTTTTTTAAAAAAAGCACTGCACAAGGATTAGATATTTCAAAAAACATATTTATTAATTCTCATCCTCATTTCACTTTAGGATTAAAAGTTTTAATGAAAATTAATTTGAACAATTCAACATGTAATAGAGTGAGGCAGTAAAGATACAATAAGATTGAGCTTTAAAGAAAATGGGGCCTTCCTATATCAGCTTCTATGGTAGTGACATTCTTCCCACATTTCAATTCCTTGCCATCTCCCTCCTAGTTGTCTTTTATTTAAAGACATTAAGCTGTTAATGTGCTGAACATTTCGTTACAAAGGTTCAATATCTTTGTAAAGATTTCTTCAAATGAAGTTTCCATATTTCTTGTTCAGAGAGAATGTTCTGGTTTACTTAATGTAGATATTTTCCAATCACAACATGACACCTGGATTTCCTGTCTCCTTAGATAACTGCTAGCCAGTTAATTATAGCCTGGGTGGTGTGAAACAGATGTTTTTATAACAGCTTCCAAATGTAGTTTTGGGAGTCCTTGTAATTTCAGTTCAGGACTGAAGCTTTCTCCATCCAGTGGCCTTATCTACTCATAGACAAGCTCGAGAGTCTGCACATGTCAGGTCTGTGGGTGAATGGGTGGACATGTGTGGACATGATACCACAGCAGATGTAACATTTGTCATGTCTCAAGATGTTCATAGGTATAAAGAGAGAAGACTTACATGTTTCATAGTAGCCTTTCACATTCCTTTTGGTCCTATCAAGGACCTCTTATTACAGTCCTAGGAGCTGGCATTCTTTATAACCAACCATTATCCATCATTAACAATAGTTTTTTATTTTCTACTCCCCCAAATGAATATATCAAAACACAGGTCAGGGCTGAAGAGATGACTTTGAAGATAAGGTGCTTACTTGTGAATACTAAGGACCTGGTTTCGATTTCCCAGTACCCACATAATGTCAGATGCATAAGGTGATACATGCATTTGAGGTCATTTGCAGTGGCTAGAGGCTGTGGAGTACCCATTCTCTCTCTCTCCAATAAATAAATAAATAAAATAAATAATATATTAAAAAACTCGATCAATAGGATATTTGAATTACAAACGTTCAAAGTATAAACGTTATTTTAAATGATTTAAATGGATTTATCTTCCTCATTACCCCTAAAGTTCATTGAAATTTTCAGGAAAATATATGCTTTGCATATATATTTTATAATCAAAGCCCAATAACACAGCTAATAGTTCAGTGGTTATAAGTGTTGTTGCTTCACTAATCCTTTCCTAAGTCTTCATTTAAAGCCAGATTCCCTTCTCGCCTCTTACTACATTCCTTTCTTCCTGTGGAATAGGAAGGACAGTGCTGACATCATGCATAAATATCCACATTGAGATGGGACAAAGCACTGTTGTGAGGTGTGGCTTGTTTGGTTTTAGTTGACAGGTATCTGTGTCATTGTTCAGTACTAGATCTTTTGCTGGTGCATTTATAGATCCTAGAATTTTCCATTGACAAGATGCAGAGGCTTTATGTTGTTTAGAATAATAGAGTCTGATCTGAATGGTGTGAGCATGCATATGGAATTTTATAGAGCAGCTTATTTAATAGTTTGACTCTAGAAGCCAAAGCAAACTGAAGGCACTGTCCTCTTTCCTGATATGTCCTGGTTGCTTGTGTTCCTGTGCAGAGCAGAGCCAGTGCTTCCTTCCTGTTTACCTGTCTATAAGCTATGTAAGGCTGCTTCTGGTCATTGCCCTTGTTCCTATTGCACACATCGGTTCTGCAAGAGCACTGGCATATCTAGACATTTTCAGAGACAAAGGAAAGAATGCTTTACTTTTCTAGCCATGTGTGCTTCCTTCTATGCTTTGGTTGTGCCAAGGGCTGGGGGTCTATGGCATACCAATGCCTAAGACATTCTGTGAACTTTGTTAAATGTCTGTTTCTGGTTACTTACTGATTATCTTCATGGGGACTCTATGGCTTATCAACTTCAATGCTAGACTGTGATTTAGGAACTGTTTTAATATTTAAGAGTCCTTCATCTGTATTGATGCAGACAAATCATAATCCATAAAATGTGAATAAGAAGCTGAATTCCTCTGGAAGGAAAAACCTGATACAAATGCTTCCCAACATTCTAAAAATGATAGAAGCATATGATAAATTATCATAGAGGTTATGGTGGAAGAATTTTTCTTTTCAGAATACTTTGGAAAATAGGTGTTCATAATTGTTTTGGATTTATTTCAAACATGATTAGCTTGACAGTTAATCCCTTGTGTATATGTGTACATGTGTTAGAGGTCTATAATATGATGTCTGGCATGACCAAAATTTTAGCTATTGGTATTCTCTTACTGTGCCCTAACACACATATATAGCTCATATGTAAGACATCCCTTTAATTTTAATTTTATATTTATGAATAGAAAATGCATTCCTCAAAAAAATAATTGCTTTCAGAACTTATGGTTAGCTGCTGTTATGTTGGAAGGTGAATTTAACACCACTTTAATTGATGTAGGCTAATTTTCAATTTATGAACTTGATGAATATCAATAACACTAACATTTCCTGTGCTTTAAGGCTTTGTTGTATCCAGGACCAACAACCTGGGAACTGGTTGATAAAATTACAGTAAATTCAGTTTGAGATAAAAATTCGCTAGGTAACTGTAGTTCTTAGAAAATGAGAACATGATATTATTCACATATGTTAATACTTGTGTTACTTAGTCCAGACAACAAGCTAAAATACCAGCAATATTTAGCCCACATATAAGATTTTCAGTTAAACAGTTAAACATGGCAACATTGAGTCCAGAGCAAGTATCTTTTCTAGTGATTTTTTTTAACTTTTAACCTGTGTTGTCACCCTTGTAAGGTCACATAATTCTCCATTCCTCATGCTTCTTTGTCCATCACTGAGGATGTCGAGTAGTCTTGTCTTTAGAAGAAACGCTTCTGTGTGTGAGCACCTCTATGATTCTAAATCTTTAAGCTTTGAAACTATGAACAAATTACATATTTCTCTATGTTTTTTATTTTTAAATAATGCATTTACCATCCAATAAAATACCTGAAAATTTTATTGTGATATAAAGGTATTTATGAACTCTGTTAAATGTCAGAAAAGTCTTCTCCTGGTTTCTCATTGATTATCTTTAGTAGTGACCATACGGCTTAGCACTGTAAACACGGAACTGTAGCTAATGTTGCATTTGTTTCTAGAGCAATCAAATTAGGTTAATTAGTGTTGCATTATTCCTTAAGGAATTAAGGTACACTAGTATGGTTAGGGTGTGCAAGTATTGAAGACAGGTAACCCCATGTTGAAATTTTAATTGATAAATCCTTCTTCTTCAGAGACAGGATCCCCAATAACAGCATCATGTGTTGGATTAGGGAACTCTAAAACACCTCCACCTGGGCAAGCAGGAAAATGTGTTCCAGGATACAATGGTAAGTAAGGCCCTTGGCAATGTACAATACATAGTGCTAATCAACTTGATGTTTACCTGCACCTTGTGTTTAATACATAATTGTCTGAAAGAAAGTTATCTATCACAAATGAGTGCTTAATGATCACTACAAATAACAATATGAGTTTTAGAAGTTTGTTCTATATGGCTGCCATAATCAATAAATATCATTTATAAATCCTTTCAACAATATGCGGTTAAATTACGACATGCAGAACACCTACAAGGTGTCATGCACTTACATTTTATGTTCATTAAGTATGCTATGGTAGTTTGAATGAAAACTCCTTCCTATATATATTATTTCCTTTCCAGTCTACATACATTTAATGTATTAATATGTAACCATTTTGAAATAAGTCACTTGTTGCCCAGAAGGAAGAAATAGCATTTCTACAGTAGCATAGCTGGTCAGATCCCCAGGATGGTCTATATCTTCCTCTTTTACTCTGTTTGTTTCCTGACTTTCACTGACAAAAACTGTCATTTCTCCCTTTTAGCACATACTACTTTTTAAGAATTGTCACATTGTTAGCTAAAATTAAATGCAAAGTGAGTAGACATTTTAAAGCAATATTTCTTAAATACCTAATTTATTTATGTGACAATGAGATATCCTTTCAATATTTGTATTTGTGATCAAAATTGATAAATAACTTCTCCTGGGCTTCATTCCCTACTTGTATAATTCAGATGTCATCTAACTGTTCAAATATTCAGTTTTCTATTTCCAAATAGAAATCATAACTTTTTATACTTTCTATGATGTAGGATTATGACATACACAATAATACATTAACAAAGAACCTGGAAGTGAAATGGAATTAAGTCTTAACTGGTAGAGCTGCTAATATTTCAGAGAAGCCTGAGGGACCAACTTGATGCAGACTCATATATTCATTTTACAGACTAGGAAAATGAGACAAAGATGTTATGTAATTTGTATAAGGTCACACAATTTTGCTTATAGGTTTATGAGGGAAAGCTAGCTTTAGAGGATGGAGTTATAATTCTTATCATATGTACCCAATTTACATATAAACTACAAAATTCAGAGATTTGTCTTTTGCTTCAATAATATAAAATATTATATTTTCCATCTTGGAAAATGTCATACATTGTTTAATCTGCCAGATATATTTATAAATGGACACTTTTTAAAAATTCAGGGCAGATTTTTTTTTTTAAATTTTATGAAGTCAGTAACTTTTCCTGGAAAGATGAATCCAGATTTAGTGAAACTCTCTGTTTGAACATTCTTGTCATCCTCATTCCTTTTATCAGGAAAATGACCTTTGTGTAGATATGCTTTTAGGGGTTATGGTTGTGGGAGATGTTAAATACATTTCTCTGTTAGTATTTCGGTTTCATTTTAATATCCAATTGTAAGACGGCATTAAGGTCTGATGCCTCATAGAACTAAAGTACAAGTTTGTCATTGTCTGAAAATCACTGTTTCCAGGGAAGACAAATTGTTCTTCTATAATTGAGGAACCAGTGACTGTGACTAATGATTGTTTTATTTTAAACTGATAAGGATATATAAAAGGATAATGTAATATTCAGTATTATAATACAAAACAGGATACATTAAAGAAGGAAAAGAAACCATGAAATAGAGTATTTAATTTTACATTCATTGAGTAAGCAATGGTAGTCTGAATGAAAAATGTCTCCCATAATCTCATGTGCTCAAATACTTGATCCCCATGTGATGGTGCTGTTTGGGAAATTTGTGGAGCTTTAGGTGGTACAGCCTTGCTGGGGAAATATGTCACTAAGGGATTGACTTGAGATGTTGTAGCCCAGCCCAGGTTTGTACTGTATAGCTTTTTACTTCTTCCCCATTGGTACGACAATATGATGCCAGCTGTGTGCTCCTGCCATGCTCTTCCCACCATTATAGAAACTTTTTCTCAACAGTGAAAACCGAGATAACCCCTTTCTTCCATAGTCTCCATCTGGCAAGGTTCCCCCTGCCCCCAGCAATTAAAAAGCAACTGCTTAAAAAATAAGAAAAATAAAGAAAATGTAACTGCTATATGTGACATATAAGCTTGTCATTTTATATATCTATATCTATCTATCTATCTATCTATCTATCTATCTATCTATCTATCTATCATCTATTTTTCCCAAGTAATTCATATACCAACACATCGAGAATGAAATTGTTCCCACTTAATTTTATTGACAACCTCCATACATATGTAAAATGTACCCTGATAATAATCCTTTCATACCACCCTCCTTTGACCTCCTCCCCTAGCACCACTCCTCTGCTTCTTTCCAACTAGTCCTCTTCTATTTTTCTGTATTCTGCCTCTCTCCTATTACATAGGTCATTTTAATTAGTAAAATGTACTATGAGGTCATAAATGCAACTGCTGCTTCATATCAGGAAAACAGTGTTCAAAAGCACTACCCCCTTTCTTTGGCTCTTACATTCCTCATTAACCTCTTCCACAATGGTCTCTGAGCTCCTGATGGTGTGTTGAGATGTATCATTTAGTACTGAACACTCCACTGTCTCTTCTTCTCAGCACTTTGATGAGCACTGAGTCTCCCTAGTGGTCACTACCATCTGAAAAGAGAAATGTCTCTAACCAAAATGAGAACAGCATTAATATATGGGCATAAGCATAAATTGCTGAAGGGCAGTTTGGTGGGCTTAATATTTCCATTTAGCCATACAATCATAGCACTTGTGAACTTCCTATCAAGTTTTGACTAGGTTTTCAGTATGAGGCATGAATTCCCTCCTATGGAGTGGGCTTTAAATCCAATCATAGAGCAGTTGATTACCTTCATAACAAACATTTCACTATTGCACAAGTAGGCACATCTTGCCTGGCTGGCCACTTGTGTAGCTTGCCTTGTCCACTATTCTACAACTGAAACATGTGGTGTCTTTACTAATATGGACTTACCCTCTAGTTCTGGTGAGAACCCAAGAACCTTGGCAATAGCCAGTATTTTATGGGATGCAGGAGCTTCCTTGACCAACAAGTCAGTGGGAAGTATCCTACGCTGGCCCTAGGAATTTTCTGTATAATAGCCTGTGGTTTCTGGTTGTAGAATTATCCACCTCCACAGGGTCCTATTACCCAAACTTCCTCATATATTTTTAAGCTATATATTTAAAAAATTGGTTTCCAAATGGCTTAATCGTTATATCTTTAGTTTTCGTCTTCTTCCCTCATCCCTTTCTCTCTTCCATTCCCCTAAATAGTTCCCATTTTATGAATGAGAAGCGATCATGCCGAGGGGAGGTAGTAATTTGGCTATTTCCCTGAGATTTGGTACAAAACAACTGAACAAGGCCTATCCTATTATCTTATGAACTTATAATCACTGAAATACAAATGTCTATAAATCTACCAGTAGTCTTCATGGTGTTTTAAAAGAAAAGAACAATTAATTTTATCTGTGATCATCATAGCTTCTTAGAGTGGGGTAACTGGACTAGTCAACCCACATAATAACTCTACTAAACTAGATGGTGATGATCCATCTCCATGTTTAATTTACAGAAATGTGGATGACAGGATTAATACAGATTCTCTGGACTTTATCAAGATTGTTTAGAAAATATTAGGATAATGTGTGGGAATATTAAATCAAACTGCATTAAATATCATAAGTGACATTAAGCCTTAGTGTGAAGTATATATTTATTTATGTCTTTAAATATTTTTTAAATTTCATTTGTACATATTTGCCATCTTTTCACTTTATTTCATATCTTTTTTGAAAAGATGAGCATAGTTTTAATGTACTATTTAATATATTTTTATTTTTATTTATTTGAGAGAGACAGAGAGAGAGAGAGAGAGAGAGAGAGAGAGAGAGAAAATGGGCATTCCAGGGCTTCTAGCCACTGCAAATGAACCCTAGACTCATGCACCACTCAGTGCATCTGGCTTAATTGGGTCCTAGGGAATTCAACCTGGGTCCTTTGGCTTTGCAGGCAAGCACCTTAACCACCATGTCATCTCTCCAGCCCAGTTTTAATGTTCTCAAATTACTAGTGGGATATAAGTGGATATAATGACATAAAATTATATTACTGGAAAGATTAAAATGTAATTTTATTTTAGGGAGATTTTGAAAAGGAAATCCGTGATCTTTATATGAATCCAATGCTTGTACTAAATTTTTACAAGAATTTTTTAGTTTATTTCCATACCCTAATCTCACTGGAATGAAAATATTATTTTAAGCTAGAAATGTTTCTTTATTGAAAATGTGGAAAATATTTTAGCTTTGAAGTAATGATTTTTATGCACATTTTTATGTATTTACCTTTTTACTTTGCAGTTATGATTTTGGATGACAACATGCAAAAACTGAAGGCTCGGTGTCTAGGAAATATTGTGGTAAAGTAAGTAAAATTTTCATTATTGTTAGTAAGGGGAAATAGCCACATTCTATTAAGGAAAGACTGACTAATAGCATTGACAGTGCATTGCAGAGATGGCAGAATGAACTTCTCTGTGTTTGGGACTTGTTCCAACTCTAGTGTAATTTGCATCCATAGCCCCACAAAATATAAGTGCAGTAGTTTGAATGGAAGTCCCACAATACATTCAGTCCCACCTGGCTGGAGGAGGCATCACTGTGTGTGGATCTGAGGGTCTAGCCCTAGGGTGTGTTTGGGGAAATACCAGTTTAAAGATATGCAAAGTGCCTGAGTTCTGCCTCCTGTTCCTAAATGTGCTTGTTTGTAGTATTGGTGGTGTCATTTCTCTCTGCTGGGATGTGTGTGAATGTAGGCCAGCTTCTTCTGTCATTATGGAATTTTCCCTCTATCTGTAAGCTTCAATAAATTCCTTCCTCCCATAACTGTGCCTGGTTTGGAAGTTCATCCAGCAACCTGCAGCTGACTACTACAACGATAAATTTAAGCAAAACTTTCAAAATAAAAATTTTGTCCTTTTATATAAGCCTGGCTCAGGCCTTTTTTATTAAATATATTTTATTTATTTATTAAGTCATTTGAGAGAGAGAGGGAGAGAGAGAGAGAGAGAGAGAGAGAGAGAGAGAAAATGGGCACACCAGGGCCTATAGCCACTGCAAACAAACTCCAGATGCATGCACCACCTTGTGCATCTGGCTTACATGGGACGTGGAGAGTCAAACCAGGATTTTTTGTCTATGTAGGAAAAAGCCTTAACCGCTAAGCCATCTTTCCAGCCCATGTTGCCCTTTTAAAATAACTGTTTTGTTTCCTGATTAGACAAGTAATGAATAAATATCAAATAAAAAGTATATTAAATATATAAATAGTTTCCTGTTCCCTTCTCTCAGAAATGCAGTCTTGCATTGCCAGTATAGGACCTCATAGAGGATGGTGTGTCTGTAAGGTTTTCAGCAAAACTTTCTATCACCGACTTTTATTATTGTAGTGCTATTACCACTCAAGAGCTTGTAGTCAGCATATAAACAAGCTTACGTCACTAAAAGTCTTACAATAATGTATCATATACAACTCTGTATGCTACAGATTATTTAATAATGTTAATAAATAACTATGTTACCACCTTCTGTGTTTCATATTCTTTGCCTTTGTCATGTTCATGTAAAGCTGTTTGGCACTTTAGGCTGGCACTGTATGCAAACATCTCAAATTTTCTTGAAATTCCTTGATTTCACTGATAGGACACATCGAGTAATAAATCCATCTCACTTAGAGTTACCAAAGTCAACTGCACCACACTCACATATCACCTAAGCATACATTCCTCCCGATACATCATGCCATTCAGCTCTGTGATTGAATGTGATTGCTCACTTTTCACAGACTGCTTACATTGCTGACTCACTGGTTTGTTTGCAGTTGTTTTTTTCTTTATTACTGTTTTAAGCTGTTTAATTGTTTAAGCACACTTTTAATTTTTGCTTTTCCATTTATTAAAAAAAATATTTGTGGGGCCTTCAGTCCATTGGAGAGCATTTATTATTTTAAGTAACACTGCATTAAATATCTCTTTGTCTTCATCTATTCTTTTTCTCATTGCTATAATGTTAAATACATTTCTAAATGAGTAATTATTGAATTAAACAATATTTTATTATTAAATCCCCCCAAAGACTCAATTCCTTGAAATATTTCTCATCATCATTCATTTGGTAGACAAAAGTGGTGAACTCTCAATGGGAAATTCTTGAAGTTTTTTTTTTTTCTTCATTTATATCAGCCTTGAAATTGTTCTGTTAGTAGAAGCTGAAATGGAAGATGATTGTGTTGGAAGCCACATAATAGATGACACATAATGGATACTTGTTGCTTCAGCATTTCTAATTAATATAACACTTTCCATCTTTTTTTTAAATTTTATTTATTTATTTGCATGCAGAGAGAGAGAGAGAGATAGAAGAGAGGCAGACAGAGAATGGGCACACCAGGGCCTGCAGCCACTGCAAACAAACTCCAGATGCATGTGCCCCTTGTGCATCTAGCTTACGTGGGTCCTGGAGAATTGAACCGGGATCCTTTGGCTTTGCAGGCAAACGCCTTAACCACTAAGCCATTTCTCCAGCCCAACACTTTCCATCTTTAAAAATATTTTTATTTATTTGCTTACGGTAGGTGGGGGAAGAGAGAGCGAGAATTCCAGATATAGGTGTAAGTTTATGATTCTGGCTTTACATGGATAGTGGGGAATTGAACTCCGGGACAGCTTGCTTTGCAAGCAAGTGCCTTTAGCCACTGAGCCATCTTCTAATCCTGTGTTTTATATCTTTACTGATCTAAGTGGGAAAATTATCAAGAAAAAGTTGTCATTAATAAAGAACTGTATATGATATTTTAAGGATGATTTGTTTATAAATTTCTTTCTATTAAAATAATTATTACTTGTGTTTCTCAGATTGGTACCAGGTTGCCTCCCTTTAGTAAATTAACTCATGTTCTATAAACATGGCATGAAAGGCAGTTGTGAAATTTCATCTGGTAAAAATACTTTAATTGTGACACATGTTATTCTCATCAGTAAAGATGCAAACATGTAGGTCACTTACTAGGAGACAATATACCCCAAAAGATAGAAAAGCTAAATGTAGACTTATATTTATATGTATTTAAATCAAACTTCATAATCTCATTGAAATGGTTGTGATATGATTGGTTAAGTGAAAATAGAAGGGGAAAAGAGTATATTCTAAAGAAAATAATATGAACACAATTGTGGGTAGATGCTTAACTTAGGGAAGTACATGGCTTTTGAAAGGTTTAAAAGCTCCTAACAGAGCACAGTTTTATATAACCTAACTGTAAATGACTCATCCATTTCACAAAGCCATTCTTTTGTGATCCCAGAGGTGACATTTGATGCCCTCAGTTTTAAACCCTTCATGGGATCTGTCACTCTAATTATGGGTGGTTTTGTCCAACATGCATTCAGAGATAATAAAATACAGCAGCATCCCACACAAACTATAGTTTTTCCTCATGACTACTAGTGTTATTTCTAGTCCTTGAAAGTAACACAACTTTTGCCAGAATCTTACAATTTTATGGTTTAGATTGTCATCAATTTGGAATGCTTTTCTGCCCTCTGCATTCTTAAAGTAGAGAATTTTATTGTGTAGATTCTCTGTTCTGAGATATCATTATAAATTATGAGAATTCAATATGTCAAAACATTTGTTTCAATTTGATTCCTGTTTTTCATTTATGGTGAAAACTAGATGTTTGAAAAACTGATATATAATTGTAATAGAAATGCAGTGGATATATAATGAGGGGAAAAAAAAGGCTATCATGACACTTTTTCTTTCTGTACCTAACAAAAGAATCCAGATTTTTTTTTTGAAAATTTTATTTTTATCCATGACACAAAGAACTTACTTTTGAAAAATGCATTTTGGTAAGCATTCCAATCAAACTCATCAGTATGAAAATTTCCCATGAATCTCGATATGTATGAGTAAGGTGTCTGTATATTAATATCACTCCCTAAGGCTTGCCCTTATGGGGCATATTCAGAAATAGTGACATCTATTGAAATCAAATAAACAAACAACAACAACAACAACAACAACAACAAAAAAAAAAAAACACTCATCAGCTTAGTTTTTTCATCAGCTGCTTACAAATTATAGAATCCTGAAAGTCATTTCTCCTGAGGGAACCATATCAATACAATGCAGACATCTGAGTGATTCTTAAACTACAGTAGACCCTATAATATACACTGAACAGAAAACCTGTTGTTTTAGTGTGTACCATTGATTGTTTACATTCATAGATTTACTGTTTCTTTTAGAAAACTTCAGGGTCACATAGCTCCTAAGAAATTCTTTTGATTTTGAGGCTGACTCCAGGCAGTTAATTTAGTAGGGAAGTTATGGTATCTGAGTTGCTATGAATACAAAATGCTCATGAATTTTAGAAGGTGCTCCTGTAATTGCATCCAAAGTGCTGAAATAAAACTGAGTCAGTAATTCCCAGGCAACAGAGAACAGTGCATGAAAGAAAACCGTAACTGCAATTGTCTTCCTTGGTTCTGCCGTGGTCACAGCTATTAAAGCCCTAGGTCTCTGGTTCTTCCTGTCTGATGGGTGTACAGTGTTCTGTCCGGGTTCATAGGTGCTATTAAAAGGATGGCTTGTATGCTCACTGCTGTGTTCTGCTGACCTTCCCCGGAGGCACTGGTGGGATGGTAGAGAGCAGCATGGAAGTATCCAAGCAGCTTTCCCTTCACAGCCAGCCAATTTCTGATTTTGCAGATATTGAACTCTTACCTTTAATGATGTTTGTTCATACCTTCCAGCTTCACAGTGGCAATTCGTTCACCATGCTGACATCGTAAGAAAGAACCAGAGCTGCTTTCTTTTTATTGGGTATTCTTGGACTAAAGCAAGCGTGTCCCATAATTATAATGGTTTCTTCTTCCAAATCTCACACACAGATGTTAGAATGCTCCCTTATTAACCTTATAACATTGAGATAGGTAAAGGGGCAAACATCTTCATTTTAGACATGAGAAACAGCATCATTAATAGTTTTATAGCTAGAACTCACATTATTACCCAGTCTTTTGACTGCCTAGAGTGAAAGAAATTATGTCCTAGGCAGTCTGTTTTCAGGACAAAAGGTAACTTCATATGAAAGTCTCAAGTAAAGGCCTCAGGACCCTGTAGAAAATATCAAGAATACAAAATTGAAATTTAACTCCCAAACTCTCCAGGAAACAAGAATTATGTCCCCATTTCTGCAGCCATAAGGACTCTGACCGAGTGGGGAATGCAGATAATCTCCCATCTGGAATAGGAGGCATCTAGATGCTTTATTCTTCAGATTGCTCAGGAATCTGTGACTTTCTACAATGCTCTCCATTTTCTTCATGGTTCTGAAAGGTTTCTTAGCTTTCTGGTACAGACCTTTCTCATAAGAATCCCTGCTTCCTTAGGTTTTCCTGTCCTTATTCATAATGGTCTCTTTAGAAAAGACATTGCAAGTGAACACCTGATTCATAATTGGAGGAAACCTAACAAAACACATCCCTTTTCACTCTTTCTCTTACAGGGTTTTGGGAAATTATCCCAGGGTGGTAACATCTGAATTTGAATTTGAAGGATGGGGATAGACATGAACCAACACACTTCTCAGGATTTTCATATTTTTCCTTTCTTCCAATCCAATGCATTTTTGCTATTGTAACTATCTGAAAAGTGTTCTTGTTATATGATATCAGAATAAGAACTTCTGTGCACCATTATTATAAAAAGAAAAAATGCACTTATTGTAGGATAATCCTGACATGGTAATAGAGGCAAAAGTGTTCATTTGGAATACTAGAAATAAAGTTGTAATCTGTCTCATATTCATGTAACTTTTGTCTGGAACTTATATTCACATGCACATACTCATACAAGTCATAGATACTTCTAACTCTGAAACTTGTCTCTTTTCTCCTTTTCTCTCGCTCCCTTATGTGACTTTCCACTATTCTCTCTCATATATCCTTTTCAATATTCAGATGCCAGCACCTGAATTTTTAAAGCTACCACAGCATGTCAGTAAACTGAAGCAAACATTCACCTATTTTACCTATCAGTTGCCAGTTGCAAACTCTCGCCTGACTTTCCAGCTTGATCTTCAGTTGGATTTATGAATGATGAAGTAGTTTTCTTGGAGCATTCCTAAAATAATTTATAACAAACATACATGGTGTTTCCAGCAGCCTATATCTTGGGTAAGGATAAATATTTTATTTCTAAGAGCCACTGGTAGTGCAGAAGTTAACCAACTGCTATAAAACATGCTTGAATAATGGCTTGGATTTTTATAGTTTTACATTCTTCAGTTAATGTAATGGAGTAGATATCATTGATGATAACATTTACCTCCCTATTGATATTTCAGAAAAACTCACTTCATTAAAGTCCACTAGATGCAACTCAGACCATAGTTGAAATCATTGCATTATTAATGCATAGCTCACTGACTGAAGAATATGGAGGACTGAACAAATAAATAGCAAATGAAGGAAGGGAATGCACTAGTTAATGAAAATAAGAATGAGTGAAATAAGTGTATAATTTTCTGTGTCTTTCACCGTCATACCTTTATGTTCTATTCATGGGCTTTTTCCACCCAAGTCATCAGCGTCTTAAATCAACCTATCTTTCTGCCTTAAACTATTAACCAGTATTTCTCCTTTCAGTCATCCACAAATTTTCCCTAAGTATATTCTAACTTTACTGCTAGCTCATATTTATTTCCCACTTGCTCCTTGATCACGTCAGCAGTGGTCTTCTCTTCATGCCTGACACAGCGTAAAGTGTCTGCAAAATGTCTTCATTACCATGTTTCTTTGCCACTGTGAATCTCATTTTAAAACAAAGTTTGCATTCCATTTGCCCTTGTGGAATGCTGTTCTTGATCACTGCCCTTTACTTCCCATGATGCTGTGTTCTCCTAGTTCCCAGATATCCTTGTCCCCCTTTTTTTTTTTAATTCTTTTGACTCAATCATTTTATTTCTTCCTTAACACTATGCTTAAGTCTGGGTACCCTTTCCTCTTTCATAAGCTCTACTCAGATCATTCCAATTATTTCCAAACGTTTCTATACTTATTAATCCACATGTAGTGAATATATCTACCTATCAATTCAGGCTAATCTTCCTTCAGGTTTTCAGACATGGATTTATTTATTTGTTTGTGTATATGTTTGCTTTTGACAAACACATCCTCTTGCTTTGGGTGGGTCTAGAGCTCACGATATTACCAAGGCTGGTCTTGAACTCCAGATTTCTAGGCCTCTACTTCTGAAAATCTGGAGGCATGCACCACAACATATAGCCAGGCATGGATGCCTCTACTTATGAAGATACAGGTTTCTAAATTTTAGCACATAAGCCAAATTGCCTCCTCCCCATTTTTCCAAATTCCAGTATTCCACATCTTGACCATGTTGCATTTGCTATATTGCTATATATGAATCTAGTGGACTTTAATGAAGTGAGTTGTTTCTGATATACCAATAGGGAGGTGTAGCAGACAGCTTCAGGTTCATTGAGATGAACTTCCAGACCAGGTAAAGTTATGAAGGAAGGGATATTATTTAATGAAGCTTACAGATCCAGGGGAGGTTCCATAATGGCAGAAGAAGCTGGCCTGCTCTTACAGGAAGAGGCAAGAGAGAGAAAAACCACCAGCTACACAGTACACAGAGCAAAGCTACAGCCAAAAGCCACACCACACTTCAGGAACTCCCATTGGGCACACTTTGCATATCTTTACAATGGAATCTCAAACCCACCATCACACTTTAACATCCGCCCAGTGACATTGCCTCCAGCAATGCAGATGCAAACTATAAACTAATAAAACATTGAATATATTGGGGGCCATATATTGAAACTATCACAGGAGGTAAATGGTAGACATCAATGATGTCTACTCCATTAAGTTAACTAAAGAATATAGCTATATTGTATGAATATTTGCTTTGCCCTAAGCTAGAAAATTTAGATTAGCCTTAAGTTTCCCTTGTGGTCTTCTCTCACATTTAATTTTGAGTCTTCTCATATGACTTCTAGGTATTCAGTTTATTATGTTAGCTTCAGCATACTTGTAGAATATATAAATGTATTATTTTAAAAAGCTTTGACAATTCAGCATCATTACTATCTAGTCAGTTTTCCAGAGAAACAACCAATAGAAGAGCACATATGAATACATATATGAATATATTGAAGGGACCTCTATGGGGATGCTTGCAGATTGAAATCTTTGATTCAGAGAAGATCAAGCAAGAGTATTGTTTAAGAATGTGTGCCTTGATATTCAAAGTTCATAGTTCTCAGCATGGGGAATATATCTTTACACTGGGATCCACCTTCCTGTATGTCAGCAATCCTTACCACTTAACATTACCATATTTTCAGCATGAATACCAACCAAATTTATTTTCATTCTTTTTCTTTTTCTAAATTTTTGGGTTTTGGGGTTGGAGAGATGACATAGCACTTAAGGCACCTGCCTGAGAAGCCTAAGGACCCAGGTTCGATTCTCCAGGTCCAACGTAAGCCAGATGCACAAGGGGGCACATGCATCTGGAGTTTGTTTTCAGTAGCAAGAGGCCCTGGCACGCCCATTATCACTTTTCCTCTCTCTCTTTTCCTCTCTCTGTCTCTAATAAATAAATAAAAATTTTAAAAATCTTTAATTTAAAAAAAAATCTGATTTTATTTTTCTTATAGTATAGTGGAAAGTTATTTTTTTTTCTTAAATCCATGTATCTGTCCAAAAAATAATGCTAGGAAAGGTAAAAAGGAGTATTTCTTGTTCAGAAATGACCTTCTCTGCATTGTGTGTGTTTATCATTGTTTATTTTACTGGGAACCGGTCACTCCTTAGTGTTATTCCTCTTGACCCTTTTGGCATTTGGTTTTCCATTCAGTGTCCACATTACTTATTCACCTTCAGTAGCCTGGTGACTTTAGCAGTTGTCGTATTTAAGTTTTATTTCTATGCTAACAGTGACTTTCAGACTTGCCAGCAAAATGTTATCACACTCATGTAAAACAAACTGATGGAGTAAGATACTTTATATGATTGAGGAAGATGAGCATAGAAAAGTGTCAGTTAAAGAACCTGAAGGTCTTATCAACTTCATCCTGCTACCAACCAACAGGTTAAATAACTAGAAATTAAGTAAATGGAAATAATAGCAATAGTAGTAATGAGTCAGTATTTCTGCAACTGTTTTGTTGGTTTGCTTTTAGAGATTACTCAATACCTTCACATGCGTTCGCATAACTACACATAGTCCAGAAATGCTCATGTTACATACTTTCTGTTTCTGCAAAATAAGGGAATTATTTTTAAACCATGTGCTAGGTCCTTAACAAGGTCCCTCCTGGGAGGCTGAACATGGTGGAGAAGCATAGTATCAATGGAGATGCCCAAGAAGGCAATCGTAGTTGCTCCCATTTATATCAGCATTTTCTTCTTGATGGATGTGAGAATAAAATTCAGTGCCACACAGTAATGAGACGGAGAGGGCCCCTGACTATCTTGAATTCTCCTCTCTTCTCTTCTCACAATGGAAAACACTGCCGGGCAAGTAGATGTATGATATCCCCTCATGTGGGCAGTAGCTGTATCAGTTACTTTTGAAGATAAAACACATCACTGGGCCGGGCATGTTGGAGCACACCTTTAATCCCAGCACTTGCAAGGCAGAGGCAGGAGGATCACATGAGTTGGAGGCCAAGCTAAGATTACATAGTGAATTCCAGGTCAGCCTGCGCTAGATTCAGACGCTACCTTAAAAAATAATTAATAAATCACTTGGACAAAATGCCTAACAAAGTCAGTTTCAGGAAAGTTTTATTATTCCTTCTGAGTGCTAGGGTTATATGTCTGAATCCTGATGCCAAGCCTGAGTTTTATAGTTTTCCAAATTGTAAAGCATCTAAAAGTTTTCTGTGTCCAGTTAAAAATTCTCTGTGTTGCTTATCACTTTCAATTGGGAACTTGATAATTTATTCAGATTAATATAAGCATAGATAGGTGACACAGAAGTGACAGAGGGCAGGCAGAGATTAATCCCTTGCTGTATACATAGCACTTATTTGATACTATAGAGTAAATAAATAAGAATAATAGAAAATTGGTTGGAGAGAAAAGATATATAATACCCTATATTCTGTATGCTCCATGATTCCATGAGTTCATATGACTGGGAAAATTCATGCTGGACAAGCAAAGATAAAGAGAGACTTCTGTTCAAGATGGTGTCCACCTAAGCATGCCTCACTTCACCAGGAAGGAAAGGATCTCTGGTCACCAGCCCATCAGTTGCCAGTCCTTCCCAGCCAGCTCCCACTGTGATGCCTGCCTGAACCAGCTCCACTCTGCCCTGTGTCCTCAGTCCTTGGAGTACCCTCACATACACCTCTCCTCTTAGAACAGGCCTAGAACTGACGCTAGTGATTCCCCCAAGTCCTCGAGCCCCCAACACTTACCCATTTTCCCTATAATCTAGGGCTGGAGGGAACCCTGGTCCAACTTGTTTCCTCTATTTTCTACTCCCTAGGAGATGAGTGTTGTGAGTATATGTAAACTGGTGGACCCTCTCCCCAGGACCCTCCCAATCCTGTTGCTCACACACACTACACCCTCTTCCTAGTCACAAACCCATCTCCCCAGAAAGAAATTAGATATGGTGGATGGGGAGGAAACTGGCCAGAGGAGGATGGTTTCCACTGGCCTTAGGGCATGGGCCCCTGAGGTTCCCATATCCATTCTTCTTCCCTCCAAACTCCCAACACCCCCAATCGGTGTTGAGCCTCTTCATTCTCCTTTCTATCCTTGGTTAATCTGCAATCATGATTGTGACAACTTTGGAAATAAATGACAACACACAACACACACACACACAAAGAATGGGAAATGACAGTCATTTTGCACAGAGGGTGCCGGTTGATTGCAAAGATAATATCGCCTTCTGGATGTTAATAGAACACATTCCTCTCCACTGATAGACAAAGCTGATAGTTAATGACTTGGTACTCCGCAAAAAATATACATTTTCTTCTGATAGAAGTGTTTCTTTTAAAAAAAGTAAGTGATGTTGTTTTTTTAAAATTTTTTCAGATGGTAAGCATTTCTATAATTTGTTTATTTATTCATTTGAGTGAAAAAGAGGGAGAGAGAAAGAGAGAGAGAGAGAGACAGAGAATGGTCACATCAGGGCCTCCAGCCACTATAAACAAACTCCAGGTGTATGCATCACCTTGTGCACCTCTTATGCGGGTACTGGGGAATCAAACCTGGGTCCTCAGGCTTCCCGGGCAACCTCCTTAACAGCTAAGCCATCTCTCCAGCCTGGATGTTATGCTTTTCATGGACATAGTGATTATTGCTAATAAGCATCTGAATGGCAAATATATATGCTTTTGTGTCCTTTCCAGAAACTGCAGTAATTCTTCAGTAATGTGCTGTGACATGATCCATTACTTGGCCTTAGTTAGATATAATGTGCCCAGCAGATTTAAGGGCTATAGTTCAATTAAGGATTTGAAATGTGTTTATCTAGCAACTGGAAAGATAGTAGTTCTCATCAATCTGTCTATATTACTATATTCATGTAATTGTAACTGCTCTGTTTTGTACAAGGTTGCCATTACCACCTGGGGCATTTTCAGGACTCTGGAAGAATCAGGAAGCATTCAAGCATTTATACTTTGAAAAATTTCCTGTAAGAACTTTGATATACTTTCTTTCATCTTCTTATGTCCTTCTATTTTCACTAAATTCAATGAGTTGCTTCTGGAATCATGGATCAAAAGGTTATCTCTGCACCAGTTTCAAGGTATCAGGTCTAATAATGACCCAAATCACAAGTATCTAAGCAAATCATTTTCATTAATATTATTAATCACAAGGCACAGACATTTCACAGCTATGCTTAGCTACTCTTACTATAGTGATTTTTTTGGCACAATGCTACAATTTCTTTGACTTTCCACAGGATCCATCTATAATATCATTGAGACACTCTATCCTCCTCTTTACCTACTTACATGAGTTAAACCTGTTTGACTTGTCCAGTTTTATTTTTCATAATTTATTTTTAACAGCTTTTCCCGAATGTTCCCTAGTATTTTAATTTTAAAATTCCACTTCAAGTATAGATATAGATTTGAGACAGTATTCTGAAAGCTGACCTGTTCACCTTGATGGTCTGGATAACAAAGATTGTCTTCCTATATTCAATTATGTCATTTACCTTTACCTCTGTGCTGTGTTGATAACACATGCCAGGGTCTCACCCTGGCCTCTCTGCTGCCCTTTTATTTCTCCTTTCCCTGAGAGTGAGACCTCATATGTGTCAGGCTGAATAAGTGAATAATGGATGAATAACTGAAATTTCATAAAAAACAGTAGGTGCAAGTATTTCATATTCTGTCTTTATTATTTGTGAGTGAAAGATGGATAACCTAATAAACCAGACCAATTGCAAGAATTAAAATAGCTTTCTTTAGAAAGACATCTCAGAGTGGAGTGACCTCAGCAGCTAAGATTAAACATGCCTCTGATGGACTGTGGCAGGAAGATTCATCCATCTAGTAGACTCCAGTCAGCCCTATCTATCTACCTGATGAGCCACAGTTAAGTCATCAGGACCTTGGTGTGATTCATTATCACCCAGCAATGGCCAATATTAAGTTCATGGGGGTTTTCACATGATTACCTTTAACATGAAAGCTCTCTGCAAGTCTCAGCATATGGTTAAACTACATGAACTGGCTCTATAATTTGCCTTATACCTGACCTCTGACCTTGCCTCTACAAGTGTAATGAAACTACAGAAGGGTAAAGTAACTCATCCAGAGTTCATATTGATTAGTTGTGACAGGGATGAGGTTGGGACCCAAATATTCTGGCTCTAGGGTTTATTCTTCTCTGTTTCACAGTAGTATTCCTTGGTCTGTCACTGTAATAAGTGACAGTTCCCTAGGGGTTATGATTGGTCAAAATCTATCCTCTTCTGTACATATCATTCTGAACAGGGTTCACACACATCTTATAAGGAAGAGTTCATTAAAGTGGGTCATACAGAGACTCAGTAAGACATACTGGGGTTTGGATTGAACACAGTTCAAAGTAACTTAGAGGAATTAGAAAAAAAAAGTTCTTACATTTCATTCTTGATTCTTCCCTGTATTATGATTTATGGAGAAGCAATGATGTAATATGTAGGATTTATGAAAAATTAATTCCATTCTTGCCCTGTGAGAAAGGCTCAGTGGGTTAAATGCTTGCATGAGGTCCCGAGTTTGGGTCCTCAGCACCCACATAAAATATGGGCATACTAGTGTGTTCCTGTAATCTAAGTGCTGGGGAGGAAGATGCAGGAGGTTTTGTTGTTCCTGCTGGCTAGGTAGGCTAGACCATGTGTGAGTTCTAGGATTACTGACATAACCTGTCTCAAAATTAAGGTGGATAAGGAATTTCAACCTCTGGTCCCAGAATACATGCACAAACATGTGCATGTGAGCCTACAAACAAAGACACATATCCCCTCATGTACATGAATATGCATGCACACCCACATGCAAAATTAATATTTTAAAATTAACTTTTCTTCTTAATATTAAATTTTACTGGGTATCTCAATTCCTGCCAATGTTAATAAACAAGCCTTGTTTGTAATTATTCACAGGGAGCTTTAACAATTAAAAAATACTATTAGAGAATTGTGTCAAAGAATTACTTTATAATTCTGAAGTCTATTGAAAATATTGAGCCATTACTTCTCCATTAAAAAAGTAATTGGGTTCATAAACTTTACAACTATAAGTTCAAACACTTAACTTGAACATATATAGGGACATTTTGATGTATTACTGGCTGGTAGAGGAGCAAAACGATTTTTAGCAAGGTTTCAACATCATAAGTAATTTAATTTCAAACTCTATGAGAAAGTCTAATGCATTCTGTAAATCCATTCCTATGACATTCAATATTTTACCAAGTTTTAAAATGATGGCATTACTTTCCATTGCATACTAATTAAACACTATTGATGCTTCTTTTTTAGGGCTACTATGACACGATGGATGCTGGTTATATGGATGAAGAAGGATATTTATATGTTATGTCTCGAGTAGATGATGTAATAAATGTTGCAGGCCACAGGATTTCTGCAGGTGCCATTGAAGAGGTATTGATGAATCCCATTATCCTATTCCAAGAAGTGATTGCAAACAGCACTAACTGAAGAAGTACTGAGTTAAATCATCCCACCTAGAATGATCACACTCTTCTCCTGGCAGAGGCCAGCTCCTGTCTATGTCTCTCACTCACTTCCCCTTTTGTGGATTTTAATGTTTATCACACTTACTCTCACCCTACTTGGGTGGTAGTGAGACATTTCAAACATTTACGTGCATTTTCCTTTATGGAAAGACATACAAACATTGCTTATGACTACACAATCCCTTGAGTATCTCTTGCTTTATTTACTGCTGCTAATATATATATTATGTTTAAGAGCCACAGATTTAAACCTTGTGTTACAACTAAATCCCAGAGATTTTGAGTAAAGGATATAAGTTATACAAAGTCTTCTGATGTTTTATTTTAATGTTTTACTTTTTAAAAAACAGTGTAAAATTCATTTTAGTATTATGCAAACTATAAGGTTCTAAAAAATTGTATAGATATTTAGTTCTATAGCACACGGCAGAATACAGAATAATTTTCAGCACTGCCCAATAATTCTATCATGTCAACATTTTGTACTCTGACCTTGATAAGTCCTAGCGACCACACTTCTTTTGATCTTATCTTTTTTGCTAAACCTAGAACTTCTTATAAATGGATGATACCCTACTTCAACCTTTCTGAAATGGGATTATATAATTATTTGCTATCCGCTCATGTGTCTGTGTGTATCAGCAGTTTGGCATTTGATATTGTTGTGCAATATTTCATTGAGTGGATGTCATAGGGTGTATCTGTTCACCTCCTGAAGGACATATAATTTTTTTCCAGCTATGGACAATTATATATGATAGCATCAGTTATATTCAGCTACAGGATTTTTTTGTAACAATTGTTTTCATTGTTCTCGACTGAATGCCAACAGTATGTTTGCTCAACTGGCAACTGTTTTCTGGATGCATATGCTATTTTATGCACCCATAAATAGTGTCTGTTGGGTCTTATTTTCCCTCTGTATCAGTTGGTAGCATCACTATTCTCTAAACCATTATAATAGGGCATGATGATATTTCAATTGTATACTTTCAATTTACATTTTAATTAATAGTAGCTAATGGCATTAAGCATCTGTTCACATGCTTATTTTCATCATTCATGTATCTTCTTTGGTGAAATACCTGATAAAAACCTGACTTGCTTAGTTTTCTATTGTTTAGGTTTAAAAGATATTTATACATATTAGATTTCTTAGTTCTTTGTCTAATAAATAGTTTGAGAATATTTTCTTCCAGACTATGGCTGATGCTTTTATTCTTCCAAAAGTTCCTTCAAGAAAGTCTAATTGTCTATTTTTCTTTCAGCTGTAATGATTTGGTGTCACACTTAGGTATTCATTCCTAATTCAAAGTTGCAGAGATTTTTGTTCTCTTGGTTTAAAGTAAGATTTTTGTTTTATTTTGTTTTGTTTCTGTTTTTTTGAGGTAGGGTCTCACTCTAGCTCAGGCTGACCTCGAATTCACTATGTCCTCTCAGGGTGGCCTCAAACTCACTGCGATCCTCAACCCTCTGCCTTCTGAGTCCTGGGATTAAAGGTTTGCGCCACCATACCCGGCCTCAACTAAGATTTTTAAGGCCATTAGCTTTATATTTAGCCTTGTTTTATATTTTATTTCAGTTTTAGCTATATATTTGAAATATTTTTTATTTTATAATATAAATATAATATAAATTATAAATTAATATATAATATAATATATATATATAAATATATATATATATATATATATATATATATATATATATATATATATATATATATATATATACATATAATATATTATAATAGAAGGGAGATTTGGAAAATTTTAAACAAGTTGATTGATGAGAGCTGAGAGCTTTGTGAGACAGTCTAAGGAATTGGTTGTTATACTTACTTGAAAATTATATATATGTGATGAGTGTAATATAAGCATCAAATAAAAACTTCAGATATGTATTTTAGCCTAGCATTTTTCATTGCAATTACTAGAAAAGAAAATATGAAACTTTTTATTGCATCCTTTCTAGAACAAAATTCCAGAATACTTCTTTTTGTTTTTTTGCAAAACTGGGTGGCACATGCCTTTTTTTTTTTTTTTATTTATTTGAGATAGAGAGGGATAGAATAGGCACACCAGGGCTTCCAGCTACTGCAGATGAATTCCAGATCCTTGCGCCCCCTTGTGCATCTGGCTTACCTGGGTCCTGGACAGTCAAACCTGGATCCTATGGCATTGCAGGCAAACACCTTAACCACGAAGACATGTCTACACCCCCCAACCTCCAGAATACTTCTTAAACTAATGAAGTATGTAAATTTCATTGCAATGAAATGAAAGTATAAACCAGAGTGAGTAGCAATTCAGCTGATTGGGATAGACAAACGACAAGGTTCAATTCCTCTTTTCCTAATTAACAGATAGTCATCTTTGTCTGCAGGCCTAACTTAATGGCTTTATACTTCTTATGTTAATTTTGCTTTGCCTTTAGTATTGGTCAATGTTACATTTTTTGACTCAGAAAATAAGAATCTTGCAGAATGTTAGAGAACATGGAACCTTTACATATTATTATGTTATCTTGTTTTAAAGTGACTGCATTCTGTGATAACCAGAAATTGAAATTCATGCTTCATGTATTTCCATGTATTTTCAAAAGGTAGTTCTGGTTGCATGAACTTTTAATTTATTGTTCCTGGAGATTACCTCCAACATGCATATGCATTTCTAGTAGACTCGGCTAATCAAAACATGAACATTACATTTGTACAGCTCTTACTATCAGTCAAAATCCTTAGTTTTATTTTCTTACTTTCGGAATGAATAGACTTGCCATCTTTCAATGTATGTTATACTTTTTTTTTATCTTTCTGTTGGCACCCTTCTCACTATACACAGCAACAGAATTAAGACATGCTAAAGATAGGTAATTAAAGTGGAATAATAAAGAAAAGATGCCCATGTTATTGGCATTGTCCTCATTATATTTGAAATGTCTTATAGAGTCACCATCCTTATAATATTTTCCCAGTACTCATATAATTCTTCAGAAAGGGGATATTTAGTATGTTCCTTGAATGTTTTCACTGATTGTATTGCCAGCTGTCATTGAGGTATCCAAAGCTTACTATTACATTTTTAGGATGCTCAATACTGACGGCTGGATTCTGTTTAAACTTTTAGAAATAGCATGTGAAGATATTATTCTTAGAAAGTTTTCTTTTAAATGAAAAAAAAAATGGCTGATTGTTTAAATACCTATGTTTTTCTATTTTCTCCAACTAAAAATTCTACAAGTTTATTGACTTATGTAAAATTAAGAAGATCTTTTATTAATATTATCAAGCCAAAATATTTAGAAAACTCTGTCATTTCTGATTTTTTTAAAGATAGAAAATAGTCTCAGTAGCTTTATCAATTTAAGAGGACAATATTCTTACAGATCCTAATATAAGTGATGGGCTTCAACACTACTGAGTAATATGATCTATGATTAATTCTTGAAAGTCTTGCTTGTCCAGCCAGATATTCCTTTCTCAACTCACTGATATAGGCAGTCTCCTAGGGAGCCACTTGGACACCCTGTTTTAAATCTTTCATTTGTAGATTAAATTTAAGTTTGTGAATTTATCTCAGCAATAGCCTTTGGAAGATAGAAACTTTATGTAAAATACTGCTTGTAAGGCCTAGTGAGTGTCCTTGCATTTCCCCATTTGAAGGTCACTATGGTAGAAGTGTCACTATTTTCCCACTTAACTATTTTTCAAGATTGAATACATTTCTGTGAAGTGACTGTGTCTTGAAATTTTAATTTCACCCAATGTTAAATAATTGTTGGGCCCTGCCTGGTGTGAAGCGTAGTGGTTAGCCCAGCCAGTTTGTACTTGGCCTACTCCCGGTGAGGCCTTGTCGAACTTCCGGGGCCTGAGTAGAGTTTTGCAACCTGTCCTTGGAGTGACTCAGCACCTAAGCTGAAACTGCCTCCGCCCAGCTACTGCTGACATAGTGAAATAATATTGGCCCTTACACCTTTATCTCATCCTTTTTCCCACCCTCTTTCTCAAAATATATAAACACCTTCCCATGACAATAAAGAGAGATTTCTGCCAGACGGACTCCCGGCTCAATGTGGTTTTCTTTTCCCCGGTGGCTTGGGGAGGTTTTTTGAGCTGCGACACCCGCCTTCCCGCTCAGCCTCGAGAGAAGTGGCTGGCCCGACTCTCTCTTTCTTCCGTGCTACCTGCCGGTGGTGGAGGAAAAGAACTGGCAAATAATGACTTGCTTTAAGTAGTTACAATATTACTAATATTGGTGAAAATCCAGATCCCTTGTGATGTTTGCTGAAGTACCCTAATGACAGAAGAAATGCAAACCCATCCTTCTTCTTAACTCAGAAGCCATATCTTAGAGTAAAGGGATACCCTATATTTAAAGAGGATAGTTAATTTAAAATAATCCATCTAACATTAAAATTCTCAAAAGCAGGGCTGGAGAGATGGCTTAGTGGTTAAGGCGTCTGCCTGCTATGCCTAAGAAGCTGGTTCCAATCTCCAGGTCCCACGTTTAGCCAGATGCAAAGTGATGCAAGGGCGCAATGCCACACTTGACTACAAGGGGGTGCACACATATGGATTTCGTTCACAGCAGCTGAGAGACTGCTAGCCTGGCCATTCTCTATCTGTCTCCTTCTCCCTCTCTCTGTCTGTCTCTCTCTGTGTCTCTCTCCAACAATAAAAAAAATAAATTAAAAAAATCTCAAAAGCATAATTTCTAAACCTAAGTATGCTTGCCTATGAAGGCTTGAGATCTTTTACATTCATTAAGATCTACATAAAGGGACAGGAGATATGGCTCATCAATTAAAGGTGCTTTTTGCAAAGCCTGATGGCCTGGGTTTAATTCCCCTGCACCTACATAAAGCCAGATGCCAAATGAGTTTGGAGGTTTTTTTGCAGTGGCAGGAGGCCCAAGTGTGCCCATGCTCACTCTCTTTGTATCTGCCTCTTTCTGCCTCTTTCTGTCTCTCTCTCTCAAATACATAAATACAATATTTTTTTTTTTTGAGAGAGAGACACACACACACAGACAGAGAGAGAGAGAGAGGGAGAGGAACACATATAGAGGTGGGCACGTCAGTAGTCTCTCAGCTGCTGAGAACGAAATCCAGATGTTTGCGCCCCCTTGTGGTAACGTGTGGCATTGCACCCTTGCATCACTTTGCATCTGGCTAAACGTGGGACCTGGAGATTGGAACCAGCATTCTTTAGGCTTAGGAGGCAGGCGCCTTAACCACTAAGCCATCTCTCCAGCCCAATAAATACAATATTTTAAAAACTATAAAATAAAATAAAGCACAATAACCAAACCCAGAAATAACAAATAAACGGCTTGTACTGAGCCTATTATCATGGCATGTACATATTCACTGGTTATTTTCAGTTACAGAACTTTTTTGGGGACTCAAATTGCAAGATCATCATGTATGTTCATGGGTTTTATG
This sequence comes from Orientallactaga sibirica, assembly GCA_036365145.1. NCBI lineage: Eukaryota > Metazoa > Chordata > Mammalia > Rodentia > Dipodidae > Orientallactaga > Orientallactaga sibirica. Next base: position 28,955,509 of record JAEOAD010000012.1, on the reverse strand, counting down.
TAAAAGGAATACATAAATGTGGCTTTTCATTGACACTCCCACACACACACCTGGTGTTTATTATCATTTTCTTTCTCAGATGTTGTCAGGATATACTTGATATTTTTCTTCTATTAAATAGTCCAGTTATTAAAATAATTTGACATTCAAATCTTATTTTCAAGGCCAACACAAAAAAGCTGCTTCCCTTCCTCTATAGCATCTTTTAAAGTGATATATATATATACATACATATATATATGAGTTTTTTCCCTTTGTAGCAATTACCTCCCTGTTGTTGCTGGGACAAAAAAAAACCCAAACCAGGACGATCTTCTAGGAGGAAAGTGTTTATTTCAGCTTACAGTTTCTAGGGGAAGCTTCATCATAGCAGTGAAAGCATGACAGGAAGGACAGGAAGCCTAGGTCACATCTCCATACCAGTGGGAAGGAAGAAGTCCGAGTACTAGGCTTGGGGTTGGACTATATTGCTCCAAAGCCCACCCCTGGTGCAAACTTTCCATAGGCTCCACAACCTTCCCAAATTACGAACAGCTGGGTGTCATGGATTCAAAACACAGGAGCCTAGGGGAGAATTTCTTTCAAACCACCACACTGCTATGCTAATAAGCTTTGTTTAGAGATGACACAGGTTTCTGAAAAATAATGTGTTTTTTTTTTCCTCACAAACTAAGAATTTATCTGAGTAGGCAAAAATGGAAAACTGGTATTATATTCAGTAGAATTTTGTGATATACCATTTCAAGTTTCACAATATTCCTTGCAACTCTGAAAAAAAATCAGTATTTTTAATACCTTGTAAATGTGTCACTAAGCAAGCCAGAGAAAAGGAAGAAATTAAAGAAAAAAATGTGGGGGCTGGAGAGATGGCTTAGTGGTTAAGCACTTGCCTGTGAAGCCTAAGGACCTTGGTTCAAGGCTCGATACCCCAGGACCCACATAAGACAGATGCACCAGGTGGCACATGCATCTGGAGTTCATCAGTAGTGGCTGGAGGCCCTGGTGTACCCATTCTCTCTCTCTCTGTGTTTGTTGCCCTAAAATAAATAAATAAAAATAAAACAAAATTAAAAATAACTATGTAGACATTTGGATATTCGCTGTAATTAAAACTGTAGTCATACTAGTTAGGCAAGAAAATATCTGGATGATTTTTATGACACTCAGTTGAACACTTATGTTGGCAACTTTGAAACTCAGGCACCGATGAACACTTTAATAAACGTGTATTTAGCCAATTAAACGTTAGTTAGCCAAGTGAAGTAGTTGTTCTTTACCTATTAAAGACATTCTACATCAGAATTACAGACTCTTCTTTTAAGTCTGTTTCTCACTGTATATTTTTCTCATGCCTGCCAACTGGCTATAGTACCTATCAAAACAACCTAGTAGTAAAATTTGTCTGTCTTCTCAACATATGGACCTTATATGATTGTAACAAACAAAAAAGCTAATAGGACCATTTTGAAACCACCTAGAAGCCGTGGGATGGGGAAGTGTTGCAAAGTCTGTAGAGCATTAAATGGCATGTAGAAACTTTTTAGGTAGGCTGGAGAAAATGAATATCTTTATTCATATTGGTAGAGGATGTTACTTCCTCAGAGACTGTACCCCTTTTACTGTTAGAATCATAAAATTAATAATTATGGTTCCTTATTAATACCTATCTCCCCTCCTATATGATAAGCCCCATGAAGTGATAATTCTAAATTTGCTCATCACTGAGTCTAGTGCAGTAGAATTGCAATTTAGGAGGCATTTAGTATTTGTTGAATGAATGAACAAACCAATGGATTAGAAATAGTACTGCAGAATGAGCTTTGGGAATTAAGTGTGGGGACTGTTCTCTCTTGCCATTAGTCATTTGGAAGCACTGACATATATATTAATTTCTCAGAGCAGGGCTTTCTGAACACACATTTTACAAGTTCTATTGTAGCGTAGTTTTAACCTCAGTCATCCATATTTCTTGTGATTGTTAAAATCTATGATTTATTGTGATCTAGCATAGATAACAGCTTTGCTTTGTAAAGACCTGAGGGGCACAGGATCAGCATTGTTCCCTGTCACTGTGATTATCTGATATCACTGCTTCTCTCAAGGGCCCACCTTCTCCCTTCAAGTCCTGGAAAAATCTTTCTCAATGAATGTCACTCCTCTCAAAGAATGGAATGATCTCATATTATTCCCGATAGATATATCCCCCAAGTTCATTGCTTGTTCCTGGCATAACCATGGATTCCTCTGAAAGTTGTGCTTATGGGAGCCAGCCTTGATTGCAATTCAAATTGACATAAGCCTGTTTGTTTGAGTCCTATGCACTGTTTATATACGGTACCCATTGCACATTTTCTCTTACTTCATTAATAAACAATTACAATGAAGAAGCAATTCATTGACTTTCCAGGCTAAGTAATTTATCTTAATTACTGCCAGCCAATGGTAACGACCATGGGGATCTCAACCATTCACCTCAGTAGTAATGATGTCACTTAATAAATTTTCTGGAAGACAGCTATGGATTTTGTTCTTTTTTTCTACAATATAACTAAATTATCAGCATATATGTCTCTTTGTATGTTTATGTATAAATATATAAGCATATACTTTCTAACCGAAGAATGTCTTTTCTTATCACAGTCAGTCCTTTCTCATGGTACTGTGGCTGACTGTGCTGTGGTTGGCAAGGAAGATCCTTTGAAAGGTCATGTCCCCTTAGCACTCTGTGTGTTGAAAAGAGGTGAGACATCTTTGTTCTCCTTAATTGGATCTGACTGGATCAGAATACCTGACTGAAGCTAATTTAGTGTTTACTGCCTCAACTTTCTCCATAGATATAAATGTGACAGAAGAACAAGTTTTGGAAGAAATAGTGAAACATGTGAGACAGAGCATTGGCCCTGTGGCTGCTTTTCGAAATGCAGTTTTTGTCAAACAGTTACCCAAAACCAGGTCTGGCAAGATTCCACGATCTACTCTGACTGCCCTGGTGAATGGCAAACCATACAAGGTAAATTATCAAGGGTGGGGTAGGCTGAATCTGGAGATGTTTTTTATCATCTGTTTAGCATCAGGGAAATGTTTTAAAATTATTCTTTTTAATTTTTGTTTTATTTTTTGGAGAGAGACACACAGAGAGATAGATAGAGAGAGGGGGAGAGGGAGACAGATAGAGAATGGGCACGCTAGCAGTCTCTCAGCTGCTGTGAATGAAATCTAGATGCATGCTCCCCCTTGTGGTCAAGTTTGGCATTGCACCCTTGCATTACTTTGCATCTGGCTAGACGTGGGACCTGGAGATTGGAATGGTGTTCTTAGGCTTAGCAGACAGGCACCTTAACCGCTAAGCCATCTCTCCAGCCCTTAAAATTATTCTTAATCATGAATTGTATCTCTAGCAAACATGTATAACCATATATTATTAGCATATATTGTTAACATATTTTTTGTAGATATATGTATTATTTACACATATTGTAAATATGTAGACATTATATAAACACATCTATACTACCAAGGGGAAATTTTCATCGCTACTCTGTAGGAATGAAGGTTTGAAAAAGATAAATGTTAGTTAAAATTATATGCTTTAATTATAGGAACCTTTGTGGGTTTTACTTTCCTATTAGCAATTATGGCAAATGCAAACATATTTACACAAACTCATTCATTTTGTAGCAAAGATGCATTCTGCTTTAAAAAAAATTAATTTATTTATTTGATAAAGAGAGGGGGTAGAGAAACAGTGGAAGAGAGAGAGAGAGAGAGAGAGAGAGAGAGAGAGAGAGAGAGAATGGGCACACCAGGGCCTCCAGACACTGCAAAGGAACTCCAGACGCATACATCCCTTTGGGCATCTGGCTAATGTAGGCCCTGGGGAATCGAACTGGAATCCTTTGGCTTTGCAGCAAATACCTTAACTGCTAAGCCATCCCTCCAGCCTGCATTCTGCTTCTTTATAGTTCCTAATGACCATTAGTTAATGAGAAAACCAAATATTTCAAGCTTGCAGTAGATGTTTAAAATGCTCTGATATGTGCTAGTCATTTTCCTATTCTGAAAGAAAACTATTTTAGGCAACCGTAAACTGATTCAAACACATGGATTTTTTTAAATTTCTGTGTTTATTATCTTTGTATGGCTACACATCATTTTACTAGTCAGCAGTAGACAGTACAATAGAAGAATTTCTTGTGTGAATGAATACCAAAATAAACAAACAAAAATTTATTAGAAATATATAGAAAGAACCATAGTTTTGCCAATTGAACCACTTATTTTACTATTCTGGAGAAATGTAGGTTTTAAAAAAAATAGGATCAAAGTTTCCTGTTTCATAGATTTGTATGTGTGGGCATGTATGTTTTTGCATGAGTGCATGCACACATGTTCCACAGTGTGCATGCAAAGGTCAGCGGACTTCTCAGATTGGTGGCCCTTGTCTTTCCTCTTTATTTGAGGCAGGGTTTGTCTCTCTGGATCTCACTCAGCTGTTCTTTTTCATTGCATTTGCTTTGAGTCTCCAGAAAAGTCTATCTCTGCCTCCATATCATTGTCAATGTGCTGGGAGTACAGAAGTCCTTCACAGGTTCCTTATGTGGTGTCAGGGATCAAACTCAGGTACTCAGGCTTGGGCAGGAAGCACTTTATCCACCGAACCATCTCTCCAGACTTATGTTATTCATTTGTAGAAGCATTATAAGGTAACATGGACTGGGACAGGGTATGTCTATAATCCTAACAATGATGAGGCAGTTTCAGGGGAATCAGGAACTAATGACAATTTTCTGAGTTTGAGGCCAGCATGAGCTCCATTTGTCTCAGAAAACAAAATAAATAAATAAATAAATAAATAAATAAATAATATAAACAAAAATATTGAATATATGTTTAAGTATACAAAGAGTTAGTGTTCACAGAAAAGCCTTCATCTAACACTCCATTTCTTTCCAGGTAACTCCTACAATTGAAGATCCCAGCATTTTTGGGCACATAGAAGATGTGCTGAAACAGGCATCATGACATTTTGTTTTCTATTTTCCATCCTTTTGAATTAATTTTCTAGTTGTATTTCAGTTATATCAGATATAAATGTTTAAATAGAAATGACTTGTTCACTGGAAAAATCTGGGTTTCAGAAATCAGATGAGGATTAGAAAAAGTGCTGAGTGTGGTTTTGTAGGAGCCATTCATCATCACTATTTCTTTACTGTAATCAGGCTCATTATATATGGTCCAGCACTTTTAAGGATATGTATGGAGTGCATGGGGTAAAAATCTGTGTGCCCTAAAAAGAACATTTTAATCAAAGTTTCATTGAGGTATACTTTCTAAAGTCAATCAAGATGTAAAACCCAAATCATTCAAAAATAATTTAAATGTTTCTTGCACAAATTCAAATGTTTCCTAAGAAGTTTTAGATGTTTTCAATGAAATTGGGGACTTGGGGAGTTTTAAGTATTCACCTGAGCAGCTGAAATTATCATGTGTAGGTATGAAGACCTGCCCTCCACACAGGACACCAGGGTTAGAGCTTCATACCAGGAAAGGAAAGTCACACGTCTACCAGAGAAAACAGTGGTCCTACCAACATTTCTTTTCTTTGAGGAGGTGAAGGCTGCAGGAAGCCTCCACTCATTTCTCAACTGACTGTGGGCTGTGTATGTCATGATGATCCCCACATCTAATGGAATCAGAAAATCACATACAAATGGACTAGAATGACAAGAAAAAATTGCCTGGAGGAAATTGCACACAAATGGAATGCAGTAGAATTGCAAGGAAGTTGCATAAGGAGAAAGTGAAAGGCTTTCAATTTAGACTAAAGATCAAGTTAAAGTCACCTCCTGGATAATGTCAATTATTATTATCATTTTTTTTTGATAAGGTGTCTTGTATTCTGGGCTAGCCTCAAACTTGCCATGTAGCTGAGGCTGGTTTAGAACACCTGGTCCTATACTTCAACCTCCTGAGTGATGGTTTTGCCTGCCCCAGACTTGGCTCAAAATTAGTGATTTTTTTTTCTGTTCTTCAGATCAAACCTAGGACATTTTGCATGCTAGTCCAGCACTTTACTATTGAGTTATGTCCCTAGCCCTCAGTGACCTTTTGATGGGTACTTAGCCACTTGTCTAGGTGACAGTTTCAGGACAATAGCAAATGGTATTGACTAGAAAGCATATAAACCAACTAAGGGCTGCCAAAATAGGTTCAGCAAAACAAGACCCAGGGGAGAGACTGGTCCAATGCTGCATGAATCTCTGTTTTGCAGTGGAAACCAAATCTACAATTTAACATGAAATTCCTAATTTTAAATGGATACTAGTATGTTCAAAATCATATCAAGCATATTTTGTTATTAAAAATTCTATAAAAATCAGAAGACTTTTTACAAGAAATTGAAAATGGATATTTAATAAAATATAATACAGTACTAATACATCAGTTAGCTCAAAAAGTAGGTGATTATTGATCTTAGAATTCCATTATTTACAAAGTGTTAAATTAAATCCAAAACTTGTCAATGGAATCTTTGATAATTACCAAAAATATTTTCTAATATTTCAGTTCTTTGGGAACATTATTATCCAGAACACAGTACTCTATCACAATAATTTAGGCCATGAAATATAGGTGAGAAATAATGTGAGTTATATATAGTGTGAGTTTCTCATAAGCATAATGAATGTCTCCCTTTTATATATTTCTAGAATGTATACTGTAGGTTATAAAATATAAATGGACTTTCAAAGTAGAATTTTAATTGATTAAACTACTTTATTGTTTAACATAAAATATACATTCTTTAGTTATTTTAGTATCCTGAATTAAATCAACTAAACATTTTGTAATCTGAAGCTATTGAAGTGTTTGAACTGTCCTTCCTGTTGAGTATGTTTTATCCACTATCACAACTATGGTACTTACAAATAAACACTGATATCTTATCATTACAATATATTTTCTCTTTTTTTTTTTTTCCACATAAGAGTGAGTTACTTGAAATGTAACTGCTTAAGATGAGTTCCTTCGCATAATGGTTAACTCTCTGGACTCTGAAATGATCGATTTTTTTAAACTAAGTATAATTGTTTATTTGTAAGCTAAGGATTCAGTCATATCCAAAAATTGCCGACGTTTATATCTTGGTCCTCTTGCCTATTTTTTCCTGCTAATCAGGTTTGAAGGGACACTTCAGCATGTAGCTTTGAATTATTTTCCAGTTGCGTGGATCTGCAAAACAATGCAATGAGCAAGTCACTACGCATATCTCATTGAGAAAAGCCATCTTCTTCAGAGGCCCAGAGAAAATAGTTACTTTCATGTGACTGGAAATGAGGCAAACATATATACTCCAGTCATCAGACTGCTTTTAATTTGCCAAGAAAATTAAGAAATTTTCTAAGTGTAGCTTATCACGAAGCATTTTGAATAAATGACACCTACAATATTTTGAAGTGAATGTACATTTAAATGCAAAGTATAAATTTACTAAGAATGTGACCATGGTTAAGTATACTAAAATAAATTCTGTGTGATTATTTTTTTTTTCACAAAACTTTTTAAGCTTAAAATGAGAAAAAATAAAAGTGTTTATATATATATATATATATATATATATATATATATATAATATTTACAAATGAGACCTGTCTTTATATAAAGTTGTATTGGAGAGCACTTGATCTGATTATTTAAAATATCATTCCAATGTTCATGGTCAAAGATCAAAACACCAAAGTTCTGAGATCAATCGTTAAATGAATTTTAGAATCTGACAGAATTTTCTCACCCAGCATATTATATGGATTTCTGGAGACATGGCTGGTCTCCTGAATCACTGTGTGTTAGGGCCTATCACACATGATTAATATTCTCACTTGTTGTCGAAAGAGAGGAAAATGATGGAGATCCATGTTGGAGTGCTTATCATAATTCAGAACTTGAAAGTACCTTAAAGACTCATGTGATACAGGTTTTGCCCCTAGAGCCATGTTTCTTGTAGGGTCTATGGAATTCTTGCAGGGAGGTGGGGCTTTGTGGAGGTATTTAGGTCATGGTCTGAATTATTAAAGGGGATTTATTGACCCAGGCACTTCATCTCTCTCATTTTCCCTGACTAAGGGGTGAGCAATTTGTCCCACCATGTTCTCTACTGTGCCATCCCACACCCCACAAAAAGCCCAGAAAAACATATTTGCCTGATCTTGGGCTGGAATCTCCCAAGCTGTGAGCCCCAGGTAAACCCATGCTCTTCCTAAGTTAATTATCACCAATATTTCATTGTGGTGATAGAAAGCTGATTTGTGTGAGAAAATACAAATCTGCTTGTAGTAGTTGAATATCAGAAGTTTTCTCCTGTATTTCATTTAGAGGAATCAAATCTTTCATTTTCAGGCGCCTTTAGGAAGCTCTCGTTGTTTTGGATGAAGTAGCCTATTTGGAAAAATTCAAAACCACTTCCATGAGCTAGCTTAGAGCGCCTCCTTGTGGCTAACTATTTTGAATCATAAATAGACCATGGACAGAGCAAGAAAGACTTCATTATAAGTCAAGTATATTATTGAATTTTATGTTACTAGAAAACAAAGCTTCAACAGTGAACTGGAAGTATGTTTTTATTGACAATGGAGAGGGTTTCTGTTACCATTACCTTTTGATCGAATCTGTTAAACAAAAATAGACATCGAAACAAATGTACGTGCAAAGATAGCAAATTAAAATTTTAAAAAAAGAAATTACTAATGACAGATCTTGCGCTTTGTAAGATCAAGCAGCATACAATCAGCAGTTAGATCAATGTTATTATTAAATAGTTTTCACTTGGAAATCTCCCATAGAAATAAAGATTAAACAACAGTAACACCACCAAATAAAGCCACAGGAAAGAGATTACGCTTCTATACTTTTTATACACTATATATGTTAATCATTCTGTCTTTCCCTTAATTCCTCTGATAAAACTGACTTCAGGGAAGTCACAACAAGGCCATCTTGGCTAAAAGCTTGTAATATTAGACATGAGTCTGCTAATGCCCTGTTACTCTGGTAAAGAGAGAGAGAGAGAGAGAGAGAAAGAAAAGAAAGAAAAAAGAATAAAAGAAGAAAGAAAGAAAGAAAGAAAGAAAGAAAGAAAGAAAGAAAGAAAGAAAGAAAGAAAGAAAGAAAGAAAGAAAGAAAGAAAGAAGAAAAGAAAGAAGAAAAGAAAGAAGAAAAGAAAGAAAGAAAAAGAAACGTTTCTGGGGTTCTGGTGGAGATGAGCCTCAAATGCTGTGGTGGTTGGCATTCACTGTCCATTGCTGGCAGGCAGTTCAGGGTACTGGAATGAATATGGTGTTCTTGTTAAAGAAGTTGTGAGTGCATGTGTGTGAGTGTGTGTGTGTGTGTGTGTGTGTGTGTGTGTGTTTGCGTGTTTCTTGGCCCATAGGGAGCAAGAGAAGATAATGATGATAGTTAATATAAATTTCTTTTAAATAATTGCTTTTGACTCTTGTAAACAGTTTTTTTTTTTTTTTGTATTGAAAAGGAGATCGAGCCATCACAGTGCTATTTCTAAAGATATAGGACATCCCTGATTGCCTTTAAAGGTCATGTTTGGCTCCAGTTCCAGGTTAAATCATTTTTTTTTTAATTTTACATGATCAGAGGCAGGTGTTCAGCTTTAAGTATTGACAGACTTGAAGGAGAAACATATTCATTGACTGTTACAATTCAAAAACTGTAAAAATGGTGGAATGGTAAAATACAAACAGTACTTGGAATTGTTAAGTGTTTGTACTTGAGACTCCATGAACCATATATTTTATTTTTAAAAAATCATATTTATATCCATTTACATAAGACTTACACATTTAAAAAGAAATACACAGTAATACATAAATGCCTAGTATATTACAACATGAAAAACTGGTGGCTCCATTTCATGAAAGTGTCTGTCGTTCAGAATTTATGATGTGTTTGATGATCATTTTCCAAATGACTGAAGCATGTTATGATAGTTGTAGTAAACCGATCAACCTTAGCATCCGGCATCCCCCCAAATCACATTTTTAGCTTTTAATAAACCATTACTTATATTTTTTCCTTAGAATTCAGTCTTCGCAAAGGCTTTCATTGTCTTCTTAGATGGTAGTGCACTTTAGGTAGAGTAGACTGAAAAGACGACATCTAAAACAGGCAATGGGCAGTGTTAGTTCACTGACAGGTCCCAGGCTGTGAATCCCATACCATACCTCGTGGGTTACTTTCATGCACTCTGCCTGCTCCTGCCCACAAAAATATTAATGGGGGGAAATTTGTCCAGAGTCTAATTGGTAGTAGAGTATGAAACATATAGTCTTCTCCACAGTTTTGTTCTTTGCAGCTCAACAAAATAAAGGGTAGGATTTGCGTAACTTTGAGTAAAGTTTAGCAGTCACAGAAGCAAAGAAATCCCTATAAAATGACAGCATGCCTTTTCAAAATGTTATAGCTTGCTAATTAATAGTTGGGTTGTTTTACTTATGCCATCAAGTGTATTGATATTCTAGTTCGTATATTTTAGATTTTTTTGAAAGATGTTTTTGTTTAATCATGAAAGTAATATATTGACAATAAATAATGTATTTTAAATTCTCTGTGTTAGTAGTATATATAGCAACATAAATTCTCTCTAGGCAGAGCATACTTAGGAAAAATTCACAGGCACTGTTATTGACACAAGAGAAGGAAATAGTATGCTTTGAATTCTTTTAAATAGCACAATGTGTTTAATAATGCTAATGCCTCAACAAAATGAAAAGAAAATGGCTGTGCTGTACTTATCATAAATAAATATTTTTATCCAACTTAATGGTTAAAAACTAAGAAATATGAAATAGAATGCCATGCAGAAAAGAAAAAAAAAAAAAAACACTTGCAAGTAGTTAGAGTGTTTCTACTCATCAGTTAAGAGCAACAAAGCAAGCACTACTGAACCTATTAGTTATTTGCAAATTCATGGAGTATTTAGTTCCTGAGAAAATTATTATGTTATGCATTGAATCTGTTACAAACAGTATTTTGGAAAGCTTCTTATATAGCCAAGTTATTATGTATTTTTAGGTCATGCATAATTAGATGCCAAATGTATACTGTAATTAAAATTTTAATTTTAGGGTTGTACTTTGTGAAATTAAATCACTTATTTGGTTGGATTTTGTTGTTTTGTTGCTGTTGTTGTGTGTTTTGTTTTATCAGCTGGTGATCCAGATAAGGCTATAGCATAGTGACCCTCATGTTAAGCCCAGAAGTCCAACCACAGGATGTGCAGAACTTTCAATTCAAGGAAATGAGTAAAGAGCATCAGGCAAACTGCTCAAACTGTTGTTTCTGCTTCCTCTTGCCACACCTGGGCTCATGTTTGGCTCTAAATATTGCTCTAAGAAGTAGTTTTTCTAAAATATGCATTCATTGAAAATCCTACGCTAGTACATTCTAGTTTTCTGTTCTGATAATTATTGAACATTTCACATTTATAAATCTAGGAATCCAGTTTTACTTATAAGAATGTTATTTAGTAAAATGTCATTTTCTATGGTTTTGGAAGTATCTTTCATTGATTTGGATTTCTCTGCAATGCTTTATATCTTTGATTAAATGAGTTAATTTTGTGTTGTTCCTGTCATTTTTTGTTAATTCTTGTTCCCATGTTATAGTCCTCAGATTCTTAAAATTCATCCTTACTTTCAACAAATATAAATCACAATGATGAAAACCAGCATACTAAAAATTCAGTATTTTCAGTTTTAAATTTTGTTTTATGTATAAATTCCACATCTAAATCACTATCCTGTCTCATCCTCTGTTTGACTCTGTGAGCTTTCTTAAAACCCAAATAGCCTACTTTTGCCTCCTTATGGGGTAGACACTTAAAATCTGTGATTCTTTTCTTAATATTTTTATTTATTTGAGAGCAAGGAGTGAGTGAGAGAGAGAGAGAGAGAGAGAGAGAGAGAGATAGGGAGAGAAAGACACAAAGACTGGGGGAGTAGACTATAGGTGTGCCAGGACCTCTTGTCACTGCAAACAAACTTCAGGCACATTCAGCACTTTGTGTATCTGCATTTATGTGGATGCTGGGGACTTGAACCCAGGCCAGCATGCTTTGCAATAAACACCTTTAACCACTTACCTATCTCCCTAGCTCTATAATCTATGATTCTTTAATATTTTTTTTATTTTTTAAATAAAATATTTTTATATATCTTTAAATTCTTATTAATAAAACCCTATAGAAACCAACATAAAATGCTAATGAAAACTAGAAAATATTATATGAAAAACCCATAGATGTGGGATAACTGAGTGACAGGTCTGTAACAGATAGACCATAAGTCATAGCAGATTGGTGGTAATAGGAAATACTAGATGAGGTGTTACCATCAAAAATATTCCTATCCCCCCTCTATAGTATATAGGGGTGATCATTGCACCGCTGTACTTCTAGGCTAATCTTCAAGGCATGGGATATATTTACTAGCCTCTGAAAGTTCAGACTATTTGGTATTTTGTTGTTTGTCAGCCAAAGGGAAACTACTCACAGCAGGTCATTGCTGCCTCCTTTGAGTGGCTTGTCAACATGAGTATGTGCGAACAGTGGAGTTGTCTAACCTCTGCAGTCTTGATGAAGCAACTGCAAATGGAGAAAAGGGCTTTAGAGGGTCTCGGATGGATGATGGAAAAGAGAGATTTATTTTCTCTGTATAAAGGGATCCTGAACTTATTATTTTACTATCTTTCTCTTGGGTATAAGCCACTCAACATTCTTCATTTCTAGACTCTGTAACTAATGACAATTGACTCTGGTGTAATTCAGCTGAGCTCTGGAGTGGCTATCTTTAAATCTTTAGATTAAATCTTTAAGAGGAACATCTCCCCAGAGCACTTCTTCTTCATCATCATCTTTTTAATTTTGTTGTTGTTGTTGTTGAGAAGTTTGCTCTTATAGAACTTCTTATGGCATATTGTGTTTCTCCTGAGTATGCACAAATTTTATACTAATTTTCATGATGTGAAATTACTCAGGAACCTTGTTAACATGTTCCACAATATTAACAAGCAATAAGATATGTAGACCAAAGATTAGTCTATGCTGCAATTAATCTTAATAATTCTAATAGCCATTATAGTTATGACTCTTGAAAAGAGGCAATGATGCTAGGTTATTATCTTAATAGCAAGAGTACAGCTATATTACTGTAATGCTTGCCAAACAGGAATTTAAAAAAAGTCTCTCCAGAATGACTGTTTTCATATGTGAAGTATGCCTAATGTCCACAGAAGGAAATATAATTGGGAAATTTCCATTGGTTTTGTGTTCAGTTAATGTTCTTCACATGGTTATACTCTTTAATTTGAGACCTTCTGCCATGGTAAAGGATAAAAATGGCTGATGAGTGTGAACTTGAAGGATGGACTATAAAATTTGCCACCTTTCAAACATATAATAAAGTGTCAGTACATTGAATTTCCACTGATTACAAATTTTTGGTCTAAATACAATGTTCATCTTAAAAAGTTGTTTTGGGAATTGAAGAATAAAGAAGCACAAATCATGCAGATATTGCTTGCTGTTCCTAGATGTGGACATTAGTGAAACTGTTTTCTTTTAAGATGTTGCAAATTGTTTGAAATATATGAAAAAAAAATCCCATGAGTTCATGCATTAGCAGTTTACAAAGGGATCGAGTATTTGATAAAAGCAAAGTAAATTTCAAGCAAAGCAAATCAACTCAAGAAAAGGATCAATTCCGGAAAGCTATGCAAGGTCAGAGAATTATGTAGCTTTGGCTAAACAAGCCATTTACTACATAAGCGGGAAGGCAAAGCTACTGTACCATCCGTTGTCATTTTCCTTGACTGCCCAGATGTTGTAGTCAACCTAAATCCAGCTGGTAGCGTTTCTGAGGACCCCGGCATCATGCTGATTCCATGTACTTCACGAGGAGGGAACTGCCTTCTCCAGGTTGATCCACGTCTGAAATTCTTGTCATCAGTCTGCCAGTACAGAGTTTTAATGGAATATAGTGAAAATAAACAATCTATTCTAGGAGCTTCCAGGCAGTAACCTAACTTACTGACATTCCATCTGATAGATATACATATGCTGCATCTTGAACATTCTTGTTGCTTCCAAAATGAGTTTGTAAGTGTGAGACATCATGTTTTATAACCACAATACAATTTCAAGTCTAAAGTTTGTCATGTTGATAAATCTTTAGAAACTTCAAATCCCAACATGTTATTTATTTTTTTCAAAATGGACCATTGGATACATTTTATTGAACTTTATCCTTACACTTCATGCTAACTGGGTTTCCAAAATGACACAATATACTTGATTGAAGTGTTTTTTAAAGTAGATTGTATTTAATTAATATTTATATAACAGACATCACTTTCATGTATAAAAAAGGGATATATTGTTTGATATCTATCCTTAAGACAGCCTGGTTGATAAGAGATAATGAAAATTATCTGTATAAAAACATGGAAATGTGATTTGTTAGATTTCAGGAGATACAGAATTAACTGAAAATTTGTAGGAAAGAAAACATCACAGCCTGGAGCCCACCCTTCCAATAAAAGCCTGCACTCTTCCAGTGCTGTCAAAACTTAAAGGAACTATAATTAATAATGTAATTCTAGCTGCTGATCCTGGCATGTTTTAAGGAAACAATCACTTTCCTCTTTCTGTATCTACAAAGTACATGTTCCAATGCAAATATTTTCTATTACTTTAATATTATTTTTTGTATTTAGTTCTAAGTAAAATACAAATTATTCCTCAAAGAACTTGCCTTCTAAAATCACTAAGTTAGATTTTAAGTGGTATACCTGGATCATTTTAAGTATAATCCACATTCCAGAAGGAGGTTATATAGTAAATCTTTAATAAAAGTTAATAAAATTTCTTTTGAAAAATTTAAGTAAGAATAATTGCATTCTAAAGCATATGATCTTATAAAATATCCTTTTGAAATTGAAAGTGGAATAAAAAGATTTTAGATATCATATAAGATCAAAATCAGTTAAGTGTAACTGGGTTTAGAAAATATTGAGTCTGAATTTGTTAAAAGTTAGTTGGGGCCATAGTCATATAATGTATCTCTCTGTAACCACCTCTACAAAGGAAACCAAGGGTTTTGTCACACCAAGATCACCTGTCTTGCCCTTTTGTATATTCAATTATTGTCCCATTTTTGGATTTAATTAGAACAATCAGAATTTTTATTGGTATTGTACTGAACCCAGGACATTGAAAATGCTAGGCAATCACTTTACCACTAAGCCATATCCCAGTATAAAATTATTTTAAACAGCTTTTCTTCTTGTCCTATTAAATAACTGCACTTTATTCCATAGAATTATGCATATCTGTATTTTTCCAGTTCCCACCACAGTTTACTTTCCACTTCTATGAAAATACTATTAAACCTACATTTAGAAGGATTATTAAATCATCTACATAGTTTGAAAATCTCCTTTGTCTTCACTCACTTCAGGAGGCTTCTTACCTGGTGATTATTTTTCAAATCAATTAAAATATATGTAATATGTTCGGGGACTCTTGTACTCAATGTAGTTTTCACATTCTATGACTGCTAAGGTGTTTCTAAATGCCGATAAAAATCCCAACTTCCTTCTTCAATGAGATAGAAAAAACTATCTCAAAATTCATATGGAAAGGCAGAAGGCCTCAGATATCCAAGCTCATCCTCAGCAAAAGAAACACCTCTGGAGGCATCACCATACCTGATCTAAAGTTATACTACAAAGCCATTGTAATAAAAACAACCTGGTACTGGCACAAAAACATGAATATAGACCAATGGAACAGAATTGAAGACCCAGACTTTGGGTCAAGTAACTACAGCTACTTGATATTTGACAAAGGCCCTAACAATGTAGAATGGAAAAAGGACAGCATCTTTAATAAATTTTTATTTTTAAAGGAAATTCAATTTAACTATCTAAAATTGTGAAAGACTTCAGTTCATATGAAAAATTTCCTCCTCAGTTTAATATTCTGAACTTTCTTGAGAAGATGTAATGATATTTAAGAAATAATACACTCCTCAATTAACAGTTGACATTATCCATATTGATGTTTTTTATTGCTTGTGAGTTTTAGAAATATGGCTGAGCATTTTATAGTCACTGTTCATGTTCTTGTTTTGAATTATTTTCTGTGTTTTTAAGTGTCAAAAAGATAATTATTTCTCCAACACAAAATGTGGAAAATGCTTTGCCAATTAAGGATACTTGTGAGAAATCTAGATCCTACCCATAGAACAAACATTTTGTTAAGGTCTAAGTACAGTTAATTATCAGCAAGCAACTTTTGAATATTAGAAAGGACTTACTTCATCCAGTCGTCTCTCTGTTCCCAGGGCTAAGAGGTTATTGTATTCTCTTTCTAGGATCTGCCTTGCCTGTGGACATCAAGTAACAATTACCGTCACTGACATCACATTTTATTGAACATCACATAGAATTTATTTACCTGAGGATGCTTTTGTGAGCATAATTTAGTTTTATGATATCTTACAATTTTTAGTCCTGTATGCCTAGAACTCATTGTAAATTTTAGCTTTACATTTTTCTTTTGTCTATGGACAGTAAAGTGATAACCTTGTTTAAATGGTTGAGGTCATAGTCTCTGACCTCAATTTCTTTAGCTCAGTTGAATATTTCGTGTAAACTTTAAAGTATTGAAAATAAAGCTGAATTAAAAAAAATGTTATCAGATTTCTATAAATAGTTCACAGAGGCAGTCCCCAAAGGCTATCTGTCAGACATATTCTTTTGTGGAATCTAGCATTCAGGAGATACGTTGAGCCACAACCTCTAAATCCCTTCCTGTCTAATTTTATGATTTGGTTTGTCTAGAAATCTAGTAGCTTGAAATTAAAAACACTGTGACACATTTCAAAAACTGAGCGTTCATTAAAAATCATAAATATGGAGTTGGAGAGATGGCTTAGTGGTTAAGGTACTTGCCAGCCAAGCTGAAGGACCTAGATTTGAATCCCCAGTACTGATGTAAAGTAGGATGCCCAAGGTGGTGCCTGTGTCTGGAGTTCATTTTCAGTGGCTAGAGCCACTGACCTGCCCATTTTCATTCTCTCTCTCCCCCCCTCTCTCTCTCTCTCGCAAATAAATAAATAAAAATATTAAAAGTGAAAAACAAAGACTATGTCAAGTGAACTAAGCCAGGTAGACAAGGACTCCATGACCCACATAAAAGTGGAGTCTGCAAGTGTTGAAGTTACATAATTTGAAGGTTCCATGACGATTAGAAGTCTGGAGAGGGGGTTGTGAGGGAGAGGAAGTTAAGTGGGAAATTAGATGGCTGCACAGAGGTGTGCTTCTCTGTAGTAAAGTGACTATAGATATCTATACTGGATTGTATGTTACACATACAAGCTAGAAGGAAATATTTCAACTATTTTCACAATAAAAATGGTGTTTGAGGATATAGATATTCTTTACCCAACTTAATTACTCAGTTCATCCATATATCTAACCCCCCACAATATCTCATTAATATGTATTATGCTATTAAGTTCCAATTACAGTAATTTTTTTTATTTTATTTGTTTATTTAAGAGGGGGCAGATAGAGAATGGGTGTCCCAGGGCCTTCAGCCACTACAAACAAACTCGCCACTTGTGACACTTTTTGCATCTGGCTTCCATGGGTACTGGGGAATCACACCTGGGTCATTAGTCTTTGCAGGCAACTACCTTAAAAACTAAGCCATCTCTCCAGCCCAAAGTAAATTTAATTAATACTGAAATATACAATCCTATCTCCTTTGTTTTTTTCCCTTAAAAGTCTCACTTGTCAGTGTGAAAGTGAAGACCCAGTGAGAGTAGAGCACAAAGGGGCTTGCCTGGGTGTTCTGTGTGGGAATCTGCAATAATAAAGCTAAGCTGCTATAGTCAAAGTTCTCATCCAAGGCTATCAGTGAGCCATGCACACCACTCTCCAGAATATTGTTTGCATAGTCCCGTAGTCCAATTGCTTGTATCCAGCGAATAACTCTGTCATTGCTCCACACCAGAACATCTAGAAAAAGAAACAGTGGCAGGTGAGGCTGTAGGACTTTGCATACTCAACAAAATCCCTGGTTGAAAGAGCCACAGGAACCTGACCTGATCACCTTTATGGTGACCTAGGCACTCGCTAATGCTCTAGTCTCCTTCTGTTGCAAGCCTGTGCTCTTATAACAATTAACTTTTTCTATTCTAAATCTAGCAAGAAATTGTCAATCCTAGAATGTTCATTATTACTTCAAAGATAACACTTTCATCTCATGGAATGCAATGCCTTAAAGTGCATCTTATTTTCATGCCAGAAGCCTAGGCATCACAAATTTAATGTTTTAACCACCAGATGGGGACATTTCTTATTTATGTCTCAGTCAGATGGCGACCGCAGGCCCATACACAAATGTAGAAAAACGAGTGCTATTGCTGTTCTTTATTTGAAGAGCTTGATTAACCACAATACAATATTGCATGTGGATTGGAAAGTCCTTATTGCCAACTGTTGTTTCATGTAAACAGAGTAGCATCAAACCACAGAAACTCAATAGAATAATACTGACCTTGTTATGTTCCCATAAACACTTTCATGCAAAATTCATGCTTCTTTTTGAGGTAGGGTCTAACACTAGCCCAGGCTGACCTGGACTTTACTCTGAAGTCCCACCTTGATCTCCTGTCTCTGCCTTCCCAGTGCTGAGATTAAAGGTATACATCACCACTCCTCACCTTTGAAAAGCTCATTATTTGTGAGTAAAATTTAAACTTTTTTTTCATAAAAAAGCATAAAATATTTTCTGAACTGGTCTTCAATTTGAACTGTTTCTTTCCCCCCATTTCAATTACCCAAAATATCAGGTAGCATTTGAAGGCTGGAAATAATAATAATAATTACATATTGTTGAAATTTTGTAAAAGTTATGAGTTTGTTCTCATTCATTTGTGATCAGCATTAAAGGAATACAATGATACCATGGTCCACCAATAAATATTTTTTTAACATTTTCTTTTATTTATGGATTGCCTTTGTATTTGTGTGCATGTGTATGGTCACACATGTGCAGATACATGTGTATGCATGAGCATATGGTGGCAAGAGGAAGATGTTGGGTGTCTTCCTTAATTGCTTTTTACTTTATCCTGGACAAGGTCTTCCTAAAACTAGAACTCTCTGATTGGGCTAGAATAGCAAGCTTGCCAGCCCTGGGTACACTGTGGTTTATACTCCGCTAGCACTGGAATACCAGGTGCCACCATCGCTCCCAGCTTTTACAGGGGTGCTGGGGATTCAAACACAGGTCTTCATTCTTGGGGGGCAGCCAGTTTTACCCACTGCACCCATCTAAGCTCACACAATAGGTGCTTCTGTGTTTTTTGTTTACTCATTATAGGATTCAGAAATGCACTGGCAAGCAATAATAACTTGCTTTTTGTTTTCACCACTGTATGTCATTCCACAACAGAGTCACTTACCTTTGATGATCACTGGGTGGTTTCTCCCTTGAGTTATTAAGGATACTGCTGTTCTAAACACTTCTGAAATGCATTTGCCATGCCTTTGTATAAATTGCAGTGGAGTAAGTAGCAGGAAGTAGGACTATTGAGTCATGTGGCATTCACATATTCAGTGGTAACCTTTATTGCTAAACAAATTCTTCTCATAATTTCATGTAGAACTGGTAAAACATTTAAATATACACTTTTACCAGTTTTTTTTCATAATTATTTTTATTTAATCTTTTTCAAGGAAGGTCCTCACTCTATTCTAGGCTGACGTGAAACTCACTCTTTAGTTCCAGGCTGTCCTCAAAGTCACAGTGATCCTCCTACCTCTGCCTTCCAAGTTTTGGGATTAAAGTCATATGCCACTACACTTGGTTTAGTTTTATTTTTTGTTTATCTTTTCAAAGCTTTTGTGTTCTTAGGTATTGATTGTTTCTCAAAATAATAAACCATGGTGAAGTCCTAATACTCAGTAACTCAAAATATAACCTTATTTCATGACAAATATTGAGACAATTGGTTAAAAAGTGGTCATTTGAGTAAGCTTTAATTCAATCTAATAGTGCCTTTCTTCAGAGGAAGCTCCTAAACACTCGTGGATACATGAAGAACGACATATGAACAGGAAGGCAGAAAGAGGGTGACCTGGACACTCAAACACTGGGGAAATTTGCCAACAAACTTGTTAGAACCAGACAAGCTTAAGAAAAAGATTCCTCTTCACAGCTCAGAAGGTGTCACCTATGCAAGCAACTTGATTTTGCACTTCTACCCTGTGGGATACTGGATTGCTCCATTGGTTAAGCTGCACAGTTTGTGGTACTATTTTGTTGTAGCAGCACAGTAAACTCATGCATGTAGACAATGAAATGTATGTAAACATAGGTGTTGTGTGTGTGTGTGTGTGTGTGTGTGTGTGCAGTTTGCTTTGTGGTGAATGCACATGCATCCTGATGGGTAGATTATACATGTGGTTGTCAGATGATAAAATTAGGTGTCATACTCGGCGGCTCAGCCAAGTGTTTTCCTTGTTTCCCAAGTCTTTGCTCCCCACAGGACTGGGGTTACAGACTTGTGGGGCCATACCCAAATGTTTACATGGCTCTTGGGGATTCAAATTCAAGGGTCTCAGAACCCAAAAGCTCTCAGGCTTGTAAGCTGGTACTCTTATCCACTTACACATCTCTCTAGCTCCCTTAGATCATGTTTTTAAACAATGATTCTCATTATGGCTATGGGAATATCCATTACCTTTATATTTGATTTTGCTTTTCATATTCTAAATCTGTGTATAAGATGTATACAAATTTGCTACATTGTCCTTTTAATTAAAATAAACAACTTATTTCTAGATTGCTTCCTACCCTACAGTCTACTTTCTGTTATTAGAAAAAAGTTATAAATTATTTGGTTAGCATTTGCATATGTGTCTCCTTTAATTCTTGCTTTCCCAATTTTTCATGTTCCTGTAATAAAGTATATACTTTGTACATAAGACATTTTTATTTTTATCTGTATTTTAAAAAATATTTTATTGTTTATTTATTTATGTGAAAGAGAAAGAGTGAGAATGGGCATGCCAAGGACTCCAGCCCCTGCAAATAAACTCCAGACACATGTGCCACCTTGTGCATCTGGCTTACATGGGCCCTGGGGAATTGAACTAGGGTCCTTTTGCCTTGCAGGCAGATGTCTTAATCACTAAGCCACCTCACCAGCACTTTCTCTGTAGTTTTATTAGATTGTTATTTAATTATTACTATGGTGTCCGAGTTTAAATGTATCATCATTCAAGCTGTAGAGATTGCTTAGTGGTTAAAGATTCTGGCTTATTTGCCTAGAAATGGCGTAGGGGTTAAGGCACTTGGCTGTGAAGCCTAAGGATCCAGGTTCAATTTCCCAGTATCCACTTAAGTCAGATGCACAAAGTGGTGCATATGTATGGCTTTTGTTTGCAGTGGCTGGAGGCCCTGGTATGCCCATTCTCTACCTACCTCTACCTTTCTCTCTCCCCTTCCTCTCTCAAATAAATAACCAAATTATGTTTATATTATAAATTATATTTATATTAAATAAATACACATTTTTAAAGATTCTTGCTTAGAGACTCTAATGGCCTGGGTTCAATGCCCCAGTACCTATAAAAAGCCAGCTGCACAAAGCAGTGCATATGGAATTTGTTTACAATGATAGGAGGCCCTGCCCCACTCATAGTTTCTGTCTCTCTTGCAAATAAATGAATAAAAATGTATATTAAAATTAAATTTATCATCTTTCTATTTATGTTAGCTGTGATTATTTTTATTTGACCTTTTTATTATTTTGTGTTATTTTTACAATTATATTCCACCTCTTCATTTTGTTTTATGTTTTTAAAATTTATAGTTATTAGTCACACATGAGGTTTATAATACACACGCTTGATTACTAAAGTCACTATAAGTTGACCGTTTTTCATTTCCTAGACAATGCAAAAATCTTCAATCTATCCAATTTCATTCTTGACTGGCATATGGCTATTATATGGTTTTTCTTCTATATAAAATTTAAATTCTAAAGGCTGGCTGGAGAGCTGGCCTAGCAGTTAAAAGTGCTTGCTGGCAAATCCTAATGGCCTGATCTGAGTTCCCAGTCCCCACGTACAGCCAGATATACAAAGCTGCACATGTATCTGACATTTGTTCACGGTGGCAAGAGGGCCTGGCATGCCCATATCCTCTCTCTCTCTTTCTCTTTGGTTCTCTTTCCTTGTGTCTCTCTTTCTTCCCTTTGTTTTGTAAATGAGGATTAAAAAACTAAATTGTTGGGCTGAAGAGATGGCTTAGTGGTTAAGGTGCCTGCCTGCTAAGCCTAAGAACCGGGTTCCAATCTCCAGGTCCCACATTTAGCCAGACACAAAGTGACGCAATGGCACAATGCCACACTTGACCACAAGGGGGCACATGCATCTGGATTTCGTTCACAGCAGCTGAGAGACTGCTAGTGTGCCCATCTCTATCTGTCTCCCTCTCCTCTGTCTGTCTCTCTGTGTGTCTCTCTCCAAAATAAATAAAAGTTATAAAAAAATAAAAAAAAAAAAATAAATTGTGAAGACACATTATTATGATTACTGGTAGTATAGGTAGTAATAGTAATTTTACCTGTAGACTTCTGACTATGATTTTGTTATCTTCATAGTTTTCTTCTGCCTGCATTTGTTATTCTGATAGTTCCATATTTTTCAGTTCTGTCTCATTCTATTCTCCTGCCTACAGTATTAGTTGTAATACTTTTCAGTTAAAGGCATTCATCTTATTATAAATTCCTGTAGAATTAATTCAGCCTTTTAAGGTTTATGTAATGTGTGTTGGGGGGGCATGATTTTCAGAAGCTTCATTACCATGTGTCCAGGTATGTTTTGTTTTTTTTTCCCTTTTCTTTATAATCTTGTGTGGTGGTTTGAAACAGGTATTCCCCACAAAGTCATATGCTTTTAAATGTATTTTTATTTATTTCCTTGAGAAAAAGGGGGGTGAGAACTTGGGCATACCAGGGCTTATAGCCACTGCAAACAAACTCCCCATGCATTTGCCACCTTATGCCTCTAGCTTATGTGTGTATTGAGGAATTGAACCTGTGTCCTTAGACTTTGCAGGCAAGCACCTTAAGTACTAAACCATCTCTTCCAGCCCTCATGTGTTTTGAATCAAGTTTACAGAATGGTTTTGAATTTGTTGGTTACTCTTTGCATTTCAAATATTGCTCTTTCCTCATTCTCTTACTACTGAGCAATCCCAAATGCATGCAATCCAAACTCCTTAATGTTCTTATTTTCTGTTGATCCCCTCAGTTTCTGGCTTCTCATATTTTAGAGCATTTCCAAGTGATCTTTGATTTCACTAGAGTCTCTTGTATTGCTAACCTACCTGTTACGGTTTCATTGATTGACTGATTGATTGATTGTAGGGAGGGGAGTTGAACTCAGCATTTCAAGTATTCTAGGTAAGCATTTTACCACTGAGCCAGTCCTACTGAGTTCTCAGTTTCTTTCATACAGTCTATTTCTTGAATATTCCATTTGAGTACACTCTCTCTCTCTCTCTCTCTCTCTCTCTCTCTCTCTCTCTATATATATATGTTTAATTTATTTTAATTTTACATTCATGTTGGTGCCTTCAATAGCCTCCTCCCTGTCCTCCTCCCTCCAAAGTGACACTCCTCATTGGGGAATGTGGGTCATGCACTATGGGGGTAGCCAACAGTTATGAGGAAGAGGCAATGTCTCTGTGCATAATGACCCAACTTGTGGCTCTAATACTCTTTCCGCCCCCTCTTCTGCAAATTTCCCTGAGCCATGTTGGTTTCATTTTAGTTCTACTTCAGTGACGGGGTCTTAAAAGAGCGAGTATTGGTGTGCCAGGGCCTCCTGTTGCTACAAAAAACTCTAGACGCATGTGCCACTTTGTGCATCTGTCTTTATATGGATAGTGGGGGAATTGAACCCAGTCTGTAAGGCTCTGCAATCAATTGTCTTTAACTGATCTCTCCAGCCCCCAAGTAAACCTTTAACAATGACTCTAATATATATTGATTTGTTTTACCTTCTTACTTCTTTCCTAACACAGTAATCAGAATTTTTTCAATTTCATGTCTGAAGAAAACAACCAAGTTAAGCTAAGCAAAAACTAATAGAAACAAACAACACAAACTCACAAGCATGACAACTATGGGATTTTTGCTATTTTCAGATTGTATCTTTTTATTTGCTTTTGTTCATTACTTAATATATGCCAGGGTTTATCTTCTTGGGTATTTGAAGATGTATTAGAAAACAAAAAATAGTATAAAATCTCTGGCTTGTGTTGATAGTATAGAATACTGAAAGAGCACCTGCCTAGAATGTACCAGACCATCATTTAATTCTGAAAAACAATGCCCCCTCCCCCCAAGCTAAACTCATTTACGTATTTCTCTATATTTCAGAAATAGGATTTCTGAAGCATTAACAGGTATGACACCTCTAGTTTATAACATCCCCTTCCTCATCACTATGCAAGACAGAAAATCACTAGAAAACAGGTTTATCATTTATCTCAATGTGTTTCTCTTTTGCTTGAAATCAGAACTTATTAAGTACTAGCTGTCTGGCTGTCTAAGAGGAATCTATAAATATTTCTCTTTCTTTTCTTCCTCTCTCTTTTTCTTTCTGATGTTTTTTCTTTCTTTCCACGTGTACATGTAGGAGGTATGTTTTGATATATTTGTGTGGGGGTGGGTGTACCCATATGTGAAGGACAGAATTTGATATTGGATGTATTTCTTAGTTGGTTTCCACCTTATTTTTAAAATATTTTTCTTTATTTATTGGAGAGAGAAAAGGAGACACAGAGAGAGAGAGAGAGAGAGAAAGAATGGGCATGTTAGAGCCTTCTGTCATTGCAACTGATCTCCAGACTCACGTGCCACCTTGTGCATCTGGCTTACATGGGTCCTGGGGGAACGAACCTGGGTCCTTTGCCTTTGCAGGCAAGCACCTTAATGGCTAAGCCATTTAACCAGCTCTCCACCCTATTTTTGAGACGTATTCTTTCACTGAACATGGATATCACCGATTTGGATAGGAAGGCTGGCCAGCAAACCACTGGGATCTTTGGGTATCTGCCTCTCCATTGCTGGGATTACAGATGCCACCACTATGCCCAGATTTTACAGGTGTTCTGGGAATCTAGTAAGCTATATCTGTGTCCCCATATAGTTACCAACTTCTATTTATTTATTTCTATACCCTTTGTCTTTGTTCTTGAAGACTGGTCTTACTGAATTATACTGAGAGGTAGAGAATCCTGAAATTCATTTATGCTCTTTCTGTCCCTGCCACCCACAGTGCTGGCAAATTCATTTGTATGTGACTCTGAAAGCTCT
This sequence comes from Orientallactaga sibirica, assembly GCA_036365145.1. Classification (NCBI taxonomy): domain Eukaryota; kingdom Metazoa; phylum Chordata; class Mammalia; order Rodentia; family Dipodidae; genus Orientallactaga; species Orientallactaga sibirica. Next base: position 28,930,034 of record JAEOAD010000012.1, on the reverse strand, counting down.
AAGCATGTCCACCTCCTATTTCTCTAGGTAACTTTTATTGTGATTTGAACAATGTCCTTTAAAGTAAAGTCTCAAGTGTGTGTGGATTTAGGTATGAGGAGTCTGTGAGGAATGTCCATGCCTTCTTACTGATACTGGTTCTACCTGAAGCAGAACAAATTTCTGCAGGGATAAGTTCATTTATTCCTTTAGAGACTTGCTTCTTTCTTCCCATTGTCTTCACTTAGCAAAGGGCTCTCTTAGCAACCTTTGTTGCATGTGAGAAAATTGGCCAAGTGTACGGCCTCAAATGCAGCTTTGCCTCTGTTTGCAATTTCTTTTTCTTTTTTGGCAATAAGCCTCAGGAAATGGTTATCAATTGGTTACATGATCAGATGCTGTGGGTAGCAAATGATTCTTCCTCACTACTGATCATTTCAAATGGGCAGGTATGGGGGTCACTGGTTGCAGTAGCAGTTCATTTTCTTTTACTAAATACAATATTTTAAATTCAATAGGAAAAATCTGCCATAATTTTTTTTAAAGTGGGCATTGTAGAGATTTCTCAGTGCTTAAAGGTGCTTGCTTGCAAACTCAAATGGCCTGGGTTTGATTCCCCAGTACCCACATAAAGCCAGATGCACAAAGTGGCACATGTATCTGGAGTTCATTTTCAGTAGCAGGAGCCCCTGGAATGCCCATTCTCTCTCTCTTCTCTCTCCTTGCAAATAAAATAAATTAAAAATAGCATTGTAGTTTACTCTGTAGTAGTCAGATTTAAACATAAGGCATACTTTACTGTTGTTTATGTTGAGTGGCTAAGACATATTTGCTTGTGATATTTTAGCAAATATATGATCACCAAAATTCCTATTATCATACCTATAGTTAAGAATGATCAAAAATATAAAATTATAGATGTATAAAGACCAATAAAGCACTTATCTAAACCTTTCTTCTTCAGAACAAAAATTTAACCCTTTATAATTTTATAAGTCAGATTTGTCTTTCTGTTTCCTAGGAAGATGTTTGCTCTAGTGTTAATGCTTTGTGGGAATCCTCTTGACCTAAACAATAAGTGGCTAGGGATCAGTGCTGGCCGTTTCCTAGCAACAAATTAAATGTTAGTACATTCTCAATACTTTTCTCACTCTAGAAACCTGTTTATTAAGGTCAAGGTTAATTAACACTTCAGATAATAACAGAGACTGTTAGAGTTGACAGCTATTTCTATAAGTGTCATCAGATCAATTGTAGGAAGCAGGCTATTTATGATCTCACTCACAGCTACTTATCATATGGAGTTGTTTGTATGTAATCATAGTGAATCATGGCAATAGTTTTTTCTCAGGGCTACACTCTAACCAGAAATTGCCAAATACTAATAGAACATTTGGTGTTGGGCCAAATGGGTAATTCTCCTTTAGAGAATTTTGTAAAGGATTTCATGTAGTGAGACCAAGAATAAAAAAATCTAATTGGGAAAAATACTTCAGAAAGAAAAACTAGCAAGTGGTAGGTATCCCATGTGTAAAATCAATATATGAGACAAAACATTTTTTGTTAGGTCAAATACAAACTTCCTCCTGGGATCTGTCCTTGGTCCATTAGTTTCCAAGTTTTAATTCAACTGCTGAACAATGTACTGAAAACAATGTACAATTTCCTGGGGTCCAAAAATAAAGTAAAATCGAATAACTTGATTTTCATAATGGATATGCACTTTCTTGTTTCCCAGTAAAGCATCAAATGAAATGGTAGACAAAATCTGTTTTTTTCTCTCTCTTTTTCTCTCTGTTGAAGTATATATCACAAGATGTTTTAAAATAATTCCACAAGCATTCAACTGTAGCCTTCCAGAAACAACAAACTATACAAGAACTGCCAGAGATAAAAGTAATTTCTCAAGTTTGCTTTCCACAAATGAACATTATAGAAGCTTAAGACAGATCCTAAATTAAAGAAGAAAATTATGCTAAACTTTATATGAGCAAAAGTGACATGTAATATATATACACGTTTTTGTATCTGAAATAAACCCTAAGGGAAATTAGCATGGGAATGGAGAGTCTCATGCCCAGTTTGTTACAGTTAAAATAATATAGGAGACCCCAATGAATTTGATGAAATAAATAGTTGTAGGTGTTAATTTTTAGATCATAAAAATGGAAATATATTTAATAAACAATTGAATTTCTAAGTTTACTCAAAAATGTTGGTAAAATTTTCTTTATTAAGTCATTTCTTTCTTTAAATAACATAAATGGATTAATTATGTTTACTGAAAACAAAGGATTATAGATGCTTATATACTATTTTGAACAATTTATGATTTCTTTAATAATAATAATAATAACAGTAGTAGTAGTAGTAGTAGTAGTAGTAGTAGTCGTAGTAAGAAGATCTAATAGTCTCTAACAGGATTAGACTTTAGCATATTCATAATTTCAAACCATTTTTTCCTCTGTGTTAAGGTACTTCTCAATATACCAATAAATTTGAGATGTTTTACTGTCTCTCCAAACTATCATGTATTGGATGCTTGATTCCCAGAAATGTGATGTTGGAAGGTACCATGGAATCTTTAAGAAGTTGGAACAAGTAAGACAGGAAGAGATACTACCCTTGAAGAGCATTAAAGTAACACTTGTGGACCCATTGGTAGTTCTCACAAGGTGATTGTTGAACAAGCTCTAGTCTGGACCATCCAGCTTTCTCTGTGGCAGTGGCTGTCTGCTTCAATCACTGCCATCCACCACTTAGTAATGAGGCCAAGGGAATCCTTCACAAGAAACTTGAACCTGTGTGACTTTTCAGCCTCTAAAACTGGGAAATATATTCTTTTTTAGAGACTTAGCCTGCCTTACGTATTTTGTATAAGGAACCAAAAATTGATTAATACAAGAGTTAGTTCCTGATTACAATACTTTTCTAATGAATCTGCACTATGTAGTGTCTCTGTACAGAGCAATTGTAGCAATTAGCTTTGCTCCTAAACCCATTCTGAGATAAAATTTATTAATGACTCAATCTGTTTTACAAGAGAAAATTTCTTATAAGATTTCAATATAAAATTTAAAGATAATTTATGCAACTATTTTCTACAAACAAAGTTTCTGGGCACTGAAATTAAATTCAAATGATATAAGGCAAGATGAATTGCTACACAAGCAAAATATTATGATCTTTAGAGAAATGACAATATTTCTTTAAAATTTGACAAAAATATCTATACAGAGTCATGTATAATTAAATGACTGTATAATTAAATAGGTTCAGAGAAAAAAAAATCTCCACAGAAAATTCAAATATAATCCTAAAAGAGAAATTCACTCTATAAGGTAACATTATCCTTGTTCAGTGTTATGATTAAGTAGAAAAAAAAAACACAATGATTTTTCTAACCAAATAATGCATGTTGATGAACATTGAAACATCCATAGAATCTTAGATTCAAAAAAATAAATGTAAAATCGCCAGAGGTGGGAAAAAAAATTTTTTATCAAAGAAAGGCACTTTACCTTTAATTTCATGTTGGCTTGCTTCTCGTCTTCTCTCTAATTCTTTTCTATCATAATTCAACCTTTTTAAGCACATAATTCCATACTGTAAACTTGTTCTATTTTCAACAAAGCAGAAAATACATTAAGTTATTCAGCAGGGAGTGAATGTCTTTAACTAAGCAGAGTCAAGTCTATGCATTCTTTTTAGGGTTTTACATAATGAATTACATTTACAATTGCATCCTTTAGTATTGAAAGAAAATATTTTTAAAATTGTTATAAGCATGCAGCATATTTAAAATGTAAAAGAAGACTATGAAAATGTAGTTTTGAAAATAAGAACAATTCTATTCATCAATGTTTCATTTGGCTATTTCTATATTACATATTGGCTGCTAAATTATTATTTCACAAAGAGTTTAAGTCCATTTTATGAAGACAGAAATATATTAAAGGAAATATTCATTTTAGACTGATAGAAATAATAGCATAAAACAGGAGTGCGTTAACTCATAAGATGGAATATCAAAGAGAAAACATGTAGCTTAAAATGCTGACAAAGAGTGTAGAAAGAACAAAATGTTGAATCTGTGAGGGGAAAGGATGGCATGGAAAATCAGGAGACCAAGTGATCATTAAAAGGTGAGGAAGCTAAAATGGAGTCAAGGTTGTTAGTGGGAAAGGTCTGGTCACTATGAAGCACACTGTTCAGATTTGAAATATAGGCTGGGAAAAAGGGAGAATGTAGTTGGGAATGAAAAAAATGATTATGTTAAGCAAAGTCTTTCATTTCATATGTGAAATCTATCCAGGTAAATGAAAATCTTGAAAAAAAAGAAATATAAGGAATGATAAAATGAGTTTTTGCTATTTTGTTTTGTTTAGGGAAGAATATTCACATAACAAGAGATGGGAAATAAACATAATCTTAGGAGATAAAACAATCAATTTACAGGGGCACAAACATAAGTATGAAAATAAAGTCCTGAAGCATACCGAAAGAAGAAATGAAAAGATTTAGTTGTATTAGAAATAAAGACTATGGAAAAGAGTAAGATAGGAAAAAAATCAAAACACCTATATGTTTAAGAGTAAATGTAATTTATTATTATTAATTTCTTACCTATTTATCAATATACACATTTTTAGACCAAGTGAGGACAAGGAAAGGTAGGAAGGTTCCAAAGGAATCGAACCTGTCCACACCTAGATCTCAGTTTCTAGCACCTAGAGTTCAAGGCTGCTGTACCACAACAAAGAATTTATTACATAGTACCATTAGAAGCCTGATTAACCTGCTTTTAAAATCTTATCTGTGTTTCTTCCCATCTCTTTAAAAACACAATTAGTGTTTTTTTTTTCCAAAAACTAACATATTAATATAAAAATAAAAACACAAGTATGTACTTGGGAAAATAATTTCTTCTTTAAAATATCCTACTATGTTTTAAAAAATATTTTATTTTTATTTATTTATTTGACAGAGAAAGAGGGAGAGAGAGAGAGAATGGGCGTGCCAGAGCCTCCGGCCATTGCAAATGAACTCCAGATGCATGCACCTCCTTGTGCATCTGGCTAATGTGGGTCCTGGGGAATCAAACCTGGGTCCTTTGGATTTGCAGGCAAACTTCTTAACTGCTAAGCCATTCTTCCAGTCCTATTCTAGTATGTTTTTAAGTGAAAAAGTATGTATAATCACACAAATTTGTAGGATTGAAACCATAAATGTTTGTTTTCAGCAATAACTTTCTGGTGTAAACAAACATGCTAAAATGGTTTTTTTATGAAATTTATAATGATACCATCATGAAATAACAATTTTAAATAGGAGAAAAACTTGTGCAAGTGAAGTGCATATATCTTGGACACATGTCATAAATAGCTGTACATTAAACAATTCCTGAATTTGCTGATTGAGACTCTTTTCAAGTATTAGTACACAGACTTTCAGATTAATACCTTCTTCCTTCACATTTTTATATTAGCAAAATACATTTATTACTTATACTTTAACCTTCAGTTACTATTTGCCAAAAACCTACCGATGGAAACTATCCACCATTTTTAAATGGACACGGAAGATCTTTTTTTGTTAGGTGATCTAACATTCTTGCATCAACCAAGCATTCCATAAAGTAACTTCTGTATTGAGGTAACCCAAGGCTGGGAAGCCATTCATTTCCAATCCATTCATGGTTCATATCTCCATAAGCCAGGGTCTGTAGAAAGACCGGACACTGGAATTGTTTTATAGCAGTCAAGTTTCTTAACCAATAAAATGAGATGGTAATTGGAGGATGATAGCCAGTATTATAACTGATATTTAATTACTGTGTTATATGTGGAATATAACTTTGGAAATTCTGTCAGAATATTGGCATAGAAAACAATTAACTTGATTTCATATTTTAGAGCAGAATCAAATATTTAATTTACTAATAATAAATTACAACTAAAATTATATTAGGAATTTAAGTTTCAATATTCCATCCTTATATTGGTAGGTTTTTCAGCTAGTACCCTATCATTTCCTTCTTTTGAAGGTTCCTATTAATAGCAAACTTAGATGTGAAACAGAAGTCTCAATAGACAAAGATAATTGTAATAAGGTCAGAAAGATATGTCTATTGAAACTTTGATAAGTCAATGTTATTGGTTCGTGGTAGAGCTTGGAGCCAATAGTCTATAGTGATTAACGGAAATGATCAGTGTTGTTTAAAAATCTATTAAGACATCATGATTAAGTAGGTCAGATCAAGGCCCATAAGGTCATTCTTCAGTGTAAAATACAAACTGATCTTGTAAATCCTCTTCCAGATAGCTAAAATGGAAACCAAATCAACAATCACTACCAACTCTATCTTGTTTTAAAGACTCTCTATTGACCTGGAACTGCTGCCTTTGTTCCTTCTTATACTATAAATTCAAATTTCTAATCATAAAATGTAAACCTAGTGCCATTTAGGTATTGTCCTTCAAGAATGATGAAATTCATATCAAAATTAAAATTGATTATGCTTGGATTATGGTATTCTTAAATGCAGGTCCTAATATAACTACCAACACTGATCTTATATACAACGTTTGAGTAGCACTTAGTACACATTTATTCTGTCAGTTTTCAGGTATGTAGAAATACTGAAGAAAATGTGGGATTCCTTTCAGACAAATAGATTTATTCACAATACCTATGCAAATCCTGTGTGGCCAGTTTAGTACATGGGAGTAGCTTTTGTTATTTTTGCTATACAAATCCTTGTGCCTTGCACTCTAATCCTCACAGTTTTCTCATTGTATATTAAACCATGCAAAATCCTAATAAGTCTGATCTAGTATGAATTATTCTTGATTACATACATTATAGGGTAATTACTGAGAAACAAGTTATATATTATTTAGGAAGAAGAAAAAATTACCCGATTTTAAAAAATAAATAAATAAATAATGATTCACAAATATGATTATTAAAAAGACACATAATAAAACACATAACATAGATTTAAGTATACATATCAATCTATTGTTGAACTAGGTAAAAATTTCAAACATGATGACTTACAATAGTTTTCTATGTTTTATCCTCATAACCTAGTATGACTTAAAGCATATGAATATCCTACCTGAGCCCAGCTTCCTTCCTCTGATTCTCTCTGTGTTAGCAGCAGGAAATGATTAATAAAGTGGGTAAACATAAATTAATTTCAAATGAATACAGTAAAAAATTATCTATCAGAAGTATAATTTTAATGTAACATGTTTGTTGTTAAGATATATGCAAGGGGGAGGGAAAAACATATGCAGATACACAGATTTTGAGACCAATTAAATTGCCCATATCAACAGCACATATTATGTTTTTTATAATTTTTAAATAAATTCCAATCTAAATATATAGATATACAACATATGGGATTTGAATTTTTGTCAACATTTGACCTGGTCATTCATAAATTTATTTTAATGCTTAAAAGCATTTGAATTTTCAAATTCAATACAAACATATTTGCATATACATATATGTGATAGAGAATTATTGCACAAATTTATTAGTGTAAAATTATTAATTGTTCTTCTATCTAATCTTAGTGGAAACCAAATATCTTCATTAGTCAATAACCAAACAAAAGAAAAAGTGGTCACTAACTAAAAAGAAATTATTATGTGATATATGCATTGTTTTTTTATATAACAGAAAATCCTAAATAATCAATTTTTAAAATAAGAATAAAGTTCAAAGAACTTTAAATTTAAAAGGAATCACTTAAAGGGAAAATAGATGATATGTCTGACTTTGTTACTTTATATGTAAAATAACTTGCATAACATCATATTTTTAAAGCTGATGATTACAGTGTCCTTATGAAGTTATTTAACACTCTGCTTTTGAATACCAAATGAACATAGCAATTCCTTTTTTTGGTCAAGTTCTATATGTGGGATTTTAAAGCAAAAGAAACTACATGATTATATTAAAATGAAGATTCAATATAGACTTTTTTTGTTTAGTAAGATATGTTACCTGGGACTATGCCCAATGATAAGAAATATTGATTACTAAAAATTTCCAGGTTTCTAAAATGAACTGAGTGTGTTTTGTTAAGTCACTGATTATTGACTTTGTGTACATTATAAACTTTTATGAACTTTGCAATAAGTCAGCCTAACATTGTTCCATTCAAAAATGTCAAACAAGCAACTAAAAGTGAAACAAAAATATTATTACCTTATCATGAAACCATATAAGGATACCCTTTTGTTGCTCTATAGTAAACACATAAGTAAATAAGCTTTTTATTTTTTCGTTAACCAAATAGCAACAAAATAACTTTTTTTCATGTTCATACAGTTGTGAAGACTAACCGCTTTTGCTGGAGCTGCAAGATTTTCCATTTCTTCATGGGTCACCCAAACGTTGCCTGAAGGCTAATGAAGGAGGAAGTAGCCCAGAGGGAAGCCGTGGAATCCCGGAGGGAGGCAGGCATAAAGAGAAAAGCAGTACCTGGTCAGTCAACAGCATCTCAGCTCACCACAGCGTCCTTGCTCTACACACAGGAGTCTGCTCAGAGGACTCAGATCCCCTTCCCTTCACTCATGGGATTAAGTAAACAGAGGCAAGCTGCAGGGCTCATGGGGGGAGTCAAATAGTTATGCGGTTAGTATCCAAAAATTGGGCCATGATAGAACTTTGCATTTCTATAGTGTGTGGCTATCAGACCTACTTTTGTAGCAGTGAAATACTGATTATAAAATAGTGTAACTTTACTTTTTCCTTCAGAAAATGATAGCACAATATAGCGTTTTATTTATTACCAAAATTTTATTTATGTGTTTTTGATGCATCCATTTCCTTGGAAAGAGTAAATTAACTATAAATGCAAAGCTGTAAAACATTGTAACCTTCAGGAAACTGGGTTCAGCTTTTTCCAATTGCAATTAAGTTACTTATTGTATAATAATAGATAAAAGGAAGTAAAACAATACTTTCAATTTTATCAAAAAAAGTCTCAGCCTCATTAAATATTGCCAAATTATAAAATTTATACATTTTCTTAGTCTTCAGCAGTGTCCTATACCATTGTGTTTTTTCTTTTGTATTGGGGCACCATCTTAGAGGCCTGTGCATTTTAATTAAGACCTATTCCACAGAATCACACCCCCAAAGACCCATCCCATGAGAATAACATCATGTGAAAAGAACTTTTCTTTATTATGAATTATTTTATTAAGGAGTCCCATTTGTTTTCAAAATGAAGAAATCCTTCATATTAATTCTGAATATGGATTACTATTTAATCAGTAATTTCTGAATGCACATATTGACTTATGTTTATCAATATTATTTAAGGTACAATCTACAGGAAACCATTTACCATCAAAGAAATTTACATGCCATTTGTTACTTTTTACTTCTTTTTAGCAGTGTCTGCTTTGAAAGAATGGGAAGCAGCAATATATAGTCCGAATATTACAAGTCAATACTGTGGCCTTTCCTATACTTTTCACAACACTATGTTTGGTTTTGTATACATTCTAACATAACTCAATCTAATTTAAATATAATGAGAGATGGCTTAGAGGTTAAGGTGCTTGCCTGCAAGGCCTAAGGACCTAGTTTTGATTCCCCTGTACCCACGTAAGCTGGATGTACAAGGTTCTCTCTCTCTTTCTCTCTCTACCTCTTTATCTCAAATAAATGAATAAAATATTAATAAAAATAATGATTTGAAAATTAAACTGATTAGTGTGGTTTTATATAAACCAAATCTAATGTAAATATATATGTGAATAACCTATTATTCACATATAAAATATATGACAGGTACAAACTATAAATAAATAAATATATATTTATATATATATTTATATATATATATATATAAATATTTATTATATATTATATAATCATATATATTTATTCATAATTTATATTTTATAATGGTAAATCAAGATTCATAATTATTTTTAACGGTAAATATACAAAGGTTAGTCGTCATATAAATGCACATAATTTTTATTCTTTTACTGTTTTAAAAGTTTGAGTCAAGGGCTGGAGAGATGGCTTGGTGGTTAAGGCTCTTGTCTGCCAAGCCTAAGAATACTGGTTCCAATCTCCAGATCCCATGTTTATCCAGATGCAAAAAGTGATGCAACGGTGAAATGTTGCACTTGCCCACAAGGGGGTGCATTTATCTGGAGTTCGTTCATGGTGGCTGAGAGGCAGCTGGCATGCCCATTCTCTCTCTCTCTCTCTATCTCAAATAAAAATAAATCAATAAGTAAAAATTTGGGTCTAGCAAAGTTTTCTCTGTAAAATTATATATACTCATAGAACACATTTAGAACACTGGAGCTATCTCTGACTTTAAAAAACCTCTGTTTATTATTTGCTTCTTTTCAGAGACATGCTCCTTATAAACAATAAGTCATACATATATATATATATATCATTTGGAAGATGTTTATATAGACATTCTGAAGAGAGCAAAAGTGGTTTACACTCATGGATTCCATTCTCTTCAAAACCATTTTTTTCAAAAAGCACTTTTTCTGGGGAGCTCTATTTTTTTCTGAGTTTCCTTGAATATTATTTGAGAAAACATAATTGAAGCCAGTCTTATTTTACACTGATTTCTGTAGCTTCTACTTTTTTTTTTCTGAGTTGAGATGTCAATCTTAAATTAATCCTTCTAGTAGATAAATGATTTAATGAAGATTCAGTAAAAGGAATTTTAAAAAGTGTATTTTTAAAGGTATAGAGACAAAATTTGTCTTATTCATCTTGCATCAATCTTTGTCAAGAGGCATGAAATCCCTATGAATAAAGTTTTTAATACATTTATAAAAAGACAGCCTCATAATGCTACAGAAAAACTAATGATCACAAAACTATTAGAAAATATTGTTAAAATTTAGTATTAGCAATAATTTTAAAAATGTAAATTAAAGCCAGACAATGACTAGCATTGAGCAAGGGAAGAAAAATGGCCATACAGCACAATTTGGCAATTAAAGTTTGAAAGTATTGAGAAAATAAACTTTGTAAATATTGCTAAGGAAATAAAGAGCTTATGCACCAATATAGCAACAAGTACATGTTTTGTACAAAAGGAAAATTGCTAAATAAGTATTTAGTAGTGATTTGTTCATAAAAATATTGGATTTTCATAAAGAAGATTGACAGAAAATTTAAAAATAATTTTCATTTACTATTTAATGAAATGAAGAATTTGTCAAGCCTCATTAGTAAATTTGAAATAAAATTTCAAAGTATAAGATTATACCAAATAATAAATGTCTTATAAAAATAAAAATAACTTTATTATGTGAAGAATAAAATAAAATATATATTTCTCTAAAATAACTTTTTGTCATTTAAAACTTTATCATTGTTTTATTTTTCTGTATATTTAGGTACTATAGAGGGTTATTTACTATACACATTATCTACAGAACTAATAAAAATATTATATTCTAAATATGATATATACTCTGTTGTTTAACTCAGTTTTGAAGCTTTATCCAACCAGAGTATATTTTCCTACTGTAGAACTTTGCAACTCTCTGCTTTGCTTTCACATGAAGGAATTTCAGCACATGAAACCACTGGCCAACATGCCTTCCTTCATATAGTTTCTTAAGAGCCTTGTATAATTTAACATCTTCTAGAATTGTGCGAGAAGTGATTTCTGTAATGTTCTTTTTTTTTTTTTTTGAGAGAGACACACACAGAGAGAGAGAGAGAGAGAGAGAGAGAGAGAGAGAGGAAGACAGATAGAGATGGTGCTCCAGTAGCGTGTCAGCTGCTGTGAACGAAATCCAGATGTATGCACCCCCTTGTGGTCAAGTGCGGCATTGTGCCTTGTGTCACTTTGCATCTGGCTAAACGTGGGACCTGGAGATTGGAACCAGCGGTCTTAGGCTTAGGAGGCAGGCACCTTGACCGCTAAGCCATCTCTCCAGCCCCTGTAATGTTCATTTTTAAGATGAATATTTTCCAACTAATAATTTAGCTAAAAGGAACTAAGGTTTAAGACACAACTTGATACCATTCTTGTTTAGTCTGGTGGGGATAAATCTAGAAGATTGATGTTTAAAAGTTAACAGAGTGATAATTCATAAATGGGTACCTAATCCAGATTTGGGGAGAGTGTAGTCTAAAGCTTTTTAGAGACATTCCAAATAAAAAGCAATAAATGAAAGATGTGTTTGGTAGACCTTATGACCCTGGAGTGGGAAGAATGCAACAGGCAGAACAACTTTAGAAATAGCAATTATAAATGCTCATAGCTGACAGAATTTTAAGAAATTGAAAGCTTTTTGTATAGTTGAAATACTGAGGTAGGATAAAAAAAAATTTTGGATTCAGCTACCGAAGGACCACTAGTATCATAAGCTTTCTCCTTTGTACTTGTTCTTCCAACAAATGTGTGTACTCTTATCTTTATATGATATGGTGCAATTAAGTTTGCTTCAGTGTAAACATTTTAGAAAAATAATGCTGATTTTTAAAAATTTTCTATTAAGAAAAGGGCTTTGAAACTAAACAAAAATAATGCAGCACATTCTATATTTTCATTTGTGCAGAAGTTGCATGTTAAAATTATGTCTATTGCACTCTCTTTTAGGAGAACAGACTCAGTTGTGATGCGTTTTTCTCAGCTGGAAATTAGGAAAGTCTTCCAATCTGAATGTGCTTTACTATTTTAATGGGTTCCTCAGTTTTTATTATAAATATGTTCTGAATTATCTCTTTGATATGATTCTAACTAAAATGATATTATAGATAAGAATTCCTAAACCATATATATATTTATATGTTATTCAGGAAGAATCGAAAATGTTATTATCCATAAAAGATACACATGCTTTCAATTTGTCCTTATATTTTTGAAATTAGAATGTAGCATATTTAGAACATAAATGAAGTCAATTCTTTGATTATTTAAGTCCACATAAATTACACACATATACACACACATACATACATATATATATATATATATAAAAGTCAGTTCTGTGTCAGAAAACTTAAATATAGAACTATTGTTAAACCGGGTGTGGTGGCACACGCCTTTAATCCCCACACTCAGGAGGCAGAGGTAGGAGGATTGCCATGAGTTTGAGGCCACCCTGAGACTACATAGTTAATTCCAGGTCAGCCTGAGCTAGAGTGAAACCCCACCTCAGTAAAAAACAAACAAACAAACAAACAAAAACCTATATTTTTATTTTTAATCTGCCAAATTTAATTGTCCTACATTTTGTTACATTGGGTAAGATGTGTAGCTGGAAAAACTCAGTTAATATTAGAAATTATATATTTTATCAGCAATATATGTAATGCTGGAAAGAAATAAAGCATGCAACAATATTTGATGGTTTTCTTGGCATTTGAGTTCATCAAGAATGCACGACAATTTTTATAATATTGTCTTTCTGAATATTAGATTAGGTATACAATTATAAAAGGTTTAGAGATTTATAAATGAACCACAAACAGCTTTTGTAGGAGTGCATTTGGAATTTATAAAACACCAAACCTTGTATAATTTTATAATTATAAAAACTTCTCTAAAGGTAATGAATTAAGAAGGGCATATGTGAAAATCAGTAATGCTTACAGATCATCTCATGAGAAAACACTGGATTTCATTGAAATGAAATGAAGGTTCATGATCATTTTGCTGGAAAGAATATCTACATCCCCTAACTCCCATCTAAATGCCAGCTCCAAATTCGATCTTGGTCTTAGCTTTGAAGTCTGATATGAACTACAGTATCTCAATTGAAAACATATTAAAAGTAGCATCCAGTTTAACGAAGAGCTAGCTAAATCTCTTTAGAATAATTCATGTGGACATGGTGATGTGTGCTGTCACATTTTGCCCTGTGGACTTAGAAATGCTATTTGACCATCATTGGGGAGTGGAAGTGTATAGGTTGACTCACAGTTCGTGATGTTGGAGGCGCTGAAGGACTTGTAAGGGAAACCATCTCCTGGATTGCTAATCGCAGCTTCAAGCGATGCAGAGGATTGCTGATTCCAATCTCCCTTTGGATTTCAGTGTCTGACAGAGCTGACATGATGGCACCACTTTTCACATTGGCTCTGCATGCGGCCACGTACCAAGCAGGCATTCCCAACCAAAGCTGGGGTGTTGGGGAAAAAAGTACATATATAGTGTAGAATAATAGTTACTATTTGCGATGGCAACCGTCATTTTCAACTTGAGAGGATTTTAGTCACCTAAGAAACACACCTCTTAGCTGTGGACCCTCTTTGAGTGCATTTGTAGAGAGGTTTAAATGCGGAGGTAGGGACACTCTTGAATGGGCAGCACCATTCTATGGTCTGAGGTTTTCTTAGAATGAATAAAAAGGAGAAAGGAGGCAGGGCACCAGCATTCACCATCCCCTTCCTCCTGCCTCGTACTGCAATGTACTGACTCATATTTCTGCCACTAGAGTGAGAGCCTTTCTAGACACGTGTCTCCTGGCCATAACTGACTATATACTAATGTAGTAAACCTTTCCTTATGCTATTTGTGTCAGGTTTTCCATCACAGCAACAGAAAAAATAACCAACGCACTGCTTTAGTATTAGATTATTTGCATATATAAACTCATGTAGTACTCACGACCCCTTGAGAGAGATGCATAGAGACATTTTTAATTTGCTCAAAACTTCAGTTAGGTAATAATGGACCTAGATCAGAAACTGGTATAATGGCTTGAGAGACTGCATTATAACAACAGGTTATTAGGGATGAATACAATAGCTGTAAGTTGTTAAATTTGTCCTTACATGTAAGGATAAATCATGAGCTGTATGTGTCATTACATAGGAGGCCCAGTCAATGTTAGGTGATAATTCTCCTGTGGACTTCAGATGCACACACATTCTTTCTCTGAATGAGGTAGCTTTACCATTAACCATATGATTTGGATCTAAGCATGTTGTGATTCCAAAACTCACCTTCACCACACATATCTACATCTACACCTGACCCATAGAAGCTGTGAGATAAGAAATGTAATGATTTGAGATAAGTTGTTATACAGAGACAATTAATACAAAGATTTTTTCTATATTTGCAAAGTATTAAAAAGACTATCTAGAGCTCAACACTATAGGAGGCTTCTAACATTCTCAAAGGCTCTGGGAACTTTGTGGAAGAGGGAACAAAAAGAACATAAGAGTCACACGATAAGGAAGAATACTGTGAGAAACTGTCCTGACAGAAAACAACTAATATATTGATGACTACGCAGTAATTACCTATATCTCCACTGAGGAAGGTCCTCAGTGGAATGAGACTGTGGAAGAAGGGTCAAATGAGGAAAGCCTGATGGGAATGTGACCAATTTATGATATATACTTACATTAAAGTTCTCAATAAAAGCTATATTAAAAAGACTGCAAAAGAAAAAAAAATGGAAACAAACAAAAAGCCAAATCTCCACATCAATGTGGGCTGGGCTGAGATGAAAGAAGGGAGATAAGAGCCTAGTTATACTAACTACATAGGTATAATTATTTTCCAGCAGGTGAAGCCAAGCATCTGAGCTTGCATTGACGGGTACACTAGACAGGACAATAGATGGAATTGCTTTCTTAGTTTATTAACTTAAACTATTCAAGATAACTAAACATCTGCCCAGACCTTCACTGGCCCCTGTAGGTTTTCTACCTCTGCTTTCTAAGATAATACTTGAATCTCCACTCTGCTTAACTTTGTATCTTAACTTGACATAAATACTTTCCTATACATTTTTACAAGTGTCACCTCTGATTATACTTTAAAGGTTTTAGTTTTCTTTCATGTGGATGAATGGGGTATGAAGCATCAGATTTCCTCCCACGTGACATTTTTAATAGACAATTCACTCAAGGAGGCGAAGTTAAGAGTTTCCATTCATTGGCTCACCAGGTTCATTCATCTTGTTTGTTCCATTTTGTAATTTGAATTCCATTAGGAATCCTATTAGGAGCAATTTCTAGTCCTCAGTATAGAGATAATTAGCACCAACTTCACTGCCTGTCATTTCTGGCACCTTAATGCCAGGAATTTTTTTTTTTTTTAATCTGGAGGATTTCTCAGTCAGTTGCCAAAATTACTGCTTACTCTATGCCAAGCCACAACCACTCTCTTGGTGTGAATCCTGGACACTGATTTCTGATTTCTTAAGCATTTGTCTTATAGTTTTCTTTTTAATATAGTAATGAAAGACATATTTTAAATAACAAATTTCATCATTAATATGCTAGAATTTTCCTTATATAAAAGAAAAAAAAAATAAAAGCAAAACACAGGTTAATTTCAGTTGGTCCAAGAAAAACTACACCCCCCACATTTTATATCTTACATTTGTAACTTTATTTTTAGATAAAAATGAGCTTAGTTTTTTTTTTTTTTAATGTTACTTAGTTAATGCTAGAGATGGCACCATAATGAAAGTGATTTTCCAACCCCATACACTTTAACAGGTGCTGCTGCTTTGTCCATTTCTTTCCCCTGACATAGCATATCCTAGAAGCTTCTAGCCTGCACACTGGATAAACAAAAGCTAAGAAGAGTGGATATACTGCAATGAATTCCTGAAGGGACCTCCGTGATAAAACATATATTTCCCTTATGACCAAAGTCTGCTTCTGCCCTCCATGCTGCTCAAACATTGCTTCATTTTTCCAGAAGATAGTATTGTATAGGATGATATCCTTTCATTAAATTAAATTGTACTAATTAATACATTAATTGAATTAACATGAGTTAACCTGAATGTTCATTTAATTTGACAAAGGAGGGAAAAGTCATTTTCATCTCAAGTGTTTAAGCAGAGCAGCTCCATAGACTTTAGAGAATTATAAGCCAAAAAAAAAAAAAAAAAAAAAAACTCTATTATCTCAGAGAAGTGTTCAGGATGAAGAGCTCTCTTTTCTGAATTCTACTCATGATGACTAATAGCCATTCAATAGGTGCTTTTCTTTAGTCCCCAAAACATGGGTAAGTAATTATTTCTTCTCTTGCATGAAACACCTTATTTTGCTATATTCACAAGAAAATATCAATGAGATCACTCTGTTCACACGTCCATAGATACAGCAAATGGTTCCTCTATGACCAATTTTGGCACTTGAAAATCTGTGATGTAAGAAACCTGTCTTTACCTGTTATGAAACTACTAAGTTAGTAATGATTGATTAAGCCTAGCTTTCTGGTTGGATTCACTTACCTCCAGCCAAGCAACCACAGTGGGTCCATCCCACTGGGCGAAAGGTAATCCTTTCCTCCGAGCTTCCTCAAGAAGTTCATGCCTGAAGTGCACAGCAAAGATCATTTCTCAGGTAATAGGAAAAAATTCCTGTGGTTATTTTTAATGATCATTTTTAGCATAACTAGTAAACCTTTGCAAGCTTTTAATGAGAGATAATGTAAATTCTTCCTTCTTCTCTTAAGTAATACACACTAATTACCCATTGATTTTTTTTGAGGGAACCATTAACATTTAAAGATGATTTTCTCCAAAAATTTATTGACTACAATTTGAACACTGCTAATGGATGAAGAAGCTGAGTTGGGCTATCAGCAAATATCCTATTAACAAGAAATAAGCTCACATATTCATATGGAAGCATGCATTATGAGATATAAATCTCGCTTTTCCATCTGCCTTTCTCCCCTCCTTGCACCCTTTCAATGACAGATAAAACCTTGCATATAAACACAGAAAATAATTTTGGTTATTTTCACTCCATTCTCATCTTGTCTTTGGCTTCACCATGACCAGCATTCTATTTTAAGTGATAGTTCTTTTTCTCACTTATTTTGAAGACTTAAGAAAAAATGAATGAACTTGATCTTCTGATTGCATAGAGACCTTTGTCTCAAGGACTTGGTGATGCATATTTCAGCAGACATAGAGTGCTTATCTGAATATGTACAGGGATATAAGAGGAGCACCAGCAGAGTGTAACTAAAGCAAAGAAGACAGCTGGGGGCTTTGAAGCTTGTGACACACAGGAGAGAGAGTTTACCTTCTTTTTGTTGTTGTATTAAAATTTTCGAGGTAGTGTCTCACTCTAGCCCAGGCTGACCTGGAAATCTATAGTTCCAGGCTGGCCTCGAATTCACAGCAATCCTTTTAACTCTGCCTCTCTGGTGCTGGGATCAAAGGCATGTGTCACTACACCCAAGCTGAAAGTATCTTCTTATAGCAAGAATAAAGTGCTAGAAAATAAAACCCAGCAGACTATGGTGGTCAGGTTGAAGCTATTTTTTTTTTTTTCTTCAGGTAACATCTTGCTCTAGCCCAGGCTGACCTGGAATCCATTATGTAGTTTCAGGAGGTTGAAGCTTTTAAATGATGAGGCTGTTCTGAAATCTTCCAATCCCAAAAGTTCCTAAATGTGTGCTTGCCACTTTCTATCTTGTTACCTACTCTCTGATCTTTTGACTACCCATAGATAGCTAAAAGGCACACCTAATTCAAAGAGAGTTCCAATAAAAGTCAATTTCCATCACTAGAAAGCAATGTGAAATGAAATCCAACCATATACTCATTTTAATTTATAATTATTACTGCACATTAATCTACTAGTTAAAGTGTATATTTGTTTTTAACAAGATGGTACAAAGAGCCCTGGCACTGCATGTATAACTTCATGATACTATTATTAAGAATCTAGAGATGACAAACATGTACAACTTGAGATCATTTATTATACAGATAGCTGAGAAGTATGTCCACAGAATCTCAAACTGCGATATATATTTCCAGGAGTGTATTGGGAAATATATTGTCCTTATAATTTCATGCTGTAATCTTATGAATGTGTAATAAAATGATAGTATAAATTGCTTTATTTTAAATATGTATTTTTCATACTTAGGAATATATCATAAGTATCACATATGAACTCCCAAATAAAGAATGTCATTATATCATGCTACTAATTAATTAGTAACTTATTTAGGAATGATGTGCTCATACATTAAGATAGTTAGCAGAATTGAACACAAAGGCTCCCTATGTCTGTAAGAGATACTAACTGTAAAAAGCATGAAAATAAATAGCCAGCATGGAAAGCAAAAATTGAAGTACCAGTAATCACAGAAACATATGAATCAACCACAGTTTGATATGAGGGGACAGCCTTGGGTAGTTCTGTACGTAAACTATTCAGCACCTGAAGAAAGAGACATGGGCACCATAATCCAAAGTGAAAAATGCAAGCATGTCTTCACCCAGCTGCGATACCATCATCCCATCCCCAGTGGCACTCCTTCACTGAAAATCAGCTTTGAGTGGCTTAGTGTCACAATGACAGATATATTTATAGACATGGAATGAAGGGTAACATGCTCAACTCTGAGGCAATGACACCTGCAGTGATCTGAAGCTTGTGCTCAGAGAGGAAACTAGAGTTGGGGATGCAGTCTTCCAGGAGGTTCCTTGTTAGACAAGTCAAATGAAAAAGGCTGTACAAATATATATGATACTCAAATAGTTGCCAAAATATGGGGATGCAACTTCTGACTGAGGATTTTGTTGTTTTTAACCATTATTGTATTTAATAACAATAGCAATAACGGTGAAGGCTTTTAGCAACTGAGCTGGCTTTGACAGGCATGTGGAAAAGGTATGGTGATAACATTCTAAGAGGATAAGTAATAATGGATTTAATATGCTTGAGATAATTTAAAGAATTCTTTCCCAGAGCCACTGCAAGTAAGAGTTGTAATATCATAAGAAATATGAAAAGGAATACATGCAGGTATATAATCTCACAGTGGCATTAAATGGGAATAAACAAATATGCATATATATATATATATATATATATATATATATATATATATATATTTAGATAGGGTAAAACAGCAAGAGAGAGAGATAGAGCAGAGAATTGGCATGACAGGGCTTCTGCCACTGCAATCAAACTCCAGGCAGTTGTGCCACCTAGTGGGCATGTGCGACCTTGCGCTTGCCTCACCTTTGTGCATCTGGCTTATGTGGGATCTGGAGAGAGAAAACACATAGGTCCTTAGGCTTCACAGGCAAGCACCTTAACCGCTAAGCCATATCTTCAGCCTTAGAATTTTTTAAAATGTATTTATTTACCATAAATACAGGCAAAGATTCACTTATAACTTAGAAATCACAGAACACTTTAGGGAAGGAACTGTGATAGACATACCAAAACCGCTTTTAACTATTAAAGCATTTTTTTTTTAATTTTGAAACTTCTGACTGATTCCCTAATATACATTTCACCAACAAGAGTGTTGCTATAAAACTGAGGTTGCATCATGTCACTTCTCCATCCATACCTCTCCAGTCACTGCCTATGTCACTGAGAATAAAAGTCAGCCTGGCCATTTTGCTGTCCTCGACACCCTGACTCAACTCCACTGCATCCAGTAATGCGGACCTTTACTCCATTACTACTTTCTCTCTGCTGTCTTCCTTATTTCTTCAAGACCCTACCATGCATTTCTAAATCTGTGTTCCTTTGGTCTTCTCCAAGATATGGATCTTCCAGCATATGGTTTATGTATTCTTTGATCTTCCAGTAGTCGAATAAGTGGTACTGAGAACATAGATTTGAATGCCTGGTGTGTGTGTGTGTGTGTGTGTGTGTGTGTGTGTGTGTGTGTGCGCACGCGCGCGCGTGTTTGTCTTTTGTGTGGTATTAGGGATAGAACTTAGGACCTTGCATATGCTAGATTAAGACACTCTCACTGATCTATTTGTTGTTATATTTATTTATTTATTTTATTATTTTTAGATAGGGCAATATAACTCTGTAACCTGGATTGATCTAGAACTCATGCAGTCCAGACTGGCTGCAAACTAGGGGTGATCCTTCTTCCTCAGTCTGGGATTATGAGTATGAACCAGCAAAATCAAGTTTTATTTTTCTTGTTGTTGTTCATGGTGTGTTTTGTTTCTTAAAGTCAGGCTCTGCCTTTATAAACTTGAGTTTGCCCAGAGATTTCTATGTAGATCAGGTTGGCTTTGAACTTGCAACAATCCTCCTACCTCTGTCTCTACCTACTGGATTACAGGGTTGAGCCCCTGGATTACAGGTGTGAGCCACCAGTTGTGAATGTTGAACTACAGGTCAGATAATGTATTTTACAATTTTATTTAATTTATTCATGATCTTATGAATCTCAGGCTGTATATGTAACCTGCTCTATAGTCTCAGAACTGGAGCTTTGATCTTCATTCCTTCATCTCCCAAATGTTGTGATTAGAGGTGTGTACCATTCCACTCAGTTTAGGTGGTTTTGGGAATCCAACTTGTTTTAGTTTTCATCATAATAGGCAATCACTCTGCCCACTGAACTACATTCTCAACCTCCAGTGTTTTGGTTTTTTTTGTGTATATTTTTTGTTAGTACAAACATATTTTCCTATTTTACCACAGGACTATGTTCAAATGTCTATGAGTTAATTAACACTGCTTTGCTTACATTCTACTTCCCTCTGAGTGCCCTGTTTTTTACTTTCTCCCAAAAGCACTGGTCCCTGTTGTTCTCAAGAATGTAATGTGGCTTGAGATCACTAATGCAAAAATGGTTACAAATATGTACAGTGTGCATTTAAAAGTTCTATTGTCTTTGTGAGTAGAACAGTTAATAATTTAATTATATGTACAATTACAAACCAAAATACTCTTAGTTTTGCTTATGTCACAACTCTTACAACATGGTATCTTTAGTAAAGAACTTGAGGACGTGAGATAAAGAATCCACAGTGTAAGGTATTCTTGCCAGTTGCAAGGTGTGAATCTAATGCATTGGCTTTAATATCACAATCTCAAACTTGTGAAGATATCAACCACGTCAGAGGTTTAATACCTGCACCTGATGCTACATGAGAGGAACTTCAGATATTTCTTCTATAACCCATGGGAAATAACAATTGCGTCCAAAGGAAAGGTGGACATGTTGGATCAAGAGAGAAGCAATGCTAGAAATGCAATGCAGAATGGACAATGCTGTAAGGGAAATCACAGGTTTAATTCAGGATGATCTGCTCACAGATTTTAATGGTAGCACAGACTGTATTGGGAACAATTATTCTCATGGGAAATTCTGATTTACTGTCAGAAAGACAGTGATCTGAACTCTTCTTTTAAATAATTAATTTATTTATTTTTAAAAAAAGAGAGAAGGAGAGAGAGTAAATATGGGAATGCCAAGGCTTCCTGCCACTGCAAATGAATTTTTCAGATGCATGTGCTACTTAGTGCATCTGGATTTACATGGATATTGGGGAGCTGAACTAGGGCTGTCAGCCTTTTCAAGCTAGCACCTTTAACCACTGAGCCATTTCTCTAGCCCTTGGATTTTTAAATTATTTTTTATTTTGGATATGGACATATTTCATATGTAAACAACACACGTGTGACTGGAACTCTTTAGTGAATGCAATAACAAACCAAACCAAAACAAACCAAATATTGAATTTTAGCCAAACACAGTTATGCATGCTTGTGAACCCAGAATTCAATAAACAGAGGCAAGGGGATCATGAATTTCAAGCCCAGCTCAGTTACATAATGAGATTGTGCCATAAGAAATCAAGGGCTGGAGATGTAACTCAGTGGTGGAACACTTGCCTTTCATGTCTTAGGCTTTGAACCTGTAGCATCACAGATAAACAAGCTAACAAACAAAACAAAATAAAACAAACTTGACTAAAAACAAAAAATAATTGATACAATGGTAATTCTCTGATCAGACCATGTGTGACAAGATGCGAGCTTTCTCTCCGTGTGCTTGGTATTCACCTTCCAAAAACTAAGTGGTAATTCCTGAAGGAGAATTATGACCACTTCTCCGAGAATAAACTAAAACTTAAAATTATTGCCTTTTTCTTCAGGACTAAAAAAAAAAAAAAAAAAACACTTTGTATTTCTATTTCATTTACTATTTATTCATCTTTCCCCAAGGGATCACTTGTGCATCTTTCTAATTATCATTATGAAATTTTGGCTTCCAGATTTACATAGAATTTCAAGGACATTGGTGACACTTTCTTTGTGAGGAGGTAACAGTATAGATTTGTTATTGCCTGTGTGAAACTCAAAGGGGAAATGAACTATTTGCAAAGGAAGTTCAGTCTGAGGACATAAAAGTGGATTATTTTGTATTTTCAAGATTTACATATTGTCTGTAATAATGACTTCACTAAAAACTAGAAAGAATGTACCTTCTAGTTTTCTCAAAGTCATCATTGGTGACAATTTTCCATGATGGAAAAGTAACATTTAGGAAGGCCTGCCCTATGGTAAACTTTCAGGACCTTGTGCAATTAGCAAGTCTGCAAATAGAGGTGCAATGGGAAATCGGAGCTGGCTAACTTTGTGTAATTTCTGGATAGATATCCTAGAAAGGATTAGACTCAACAAATTTTAGTTAAAAGCTCGAGATTATCTCTTTTTTTATGTGTGCGTGTATGCATGTGTGTGTGTTTAACATGCATGCACTATAGTATTAGTGATATGTGGTATATACATGTGTGCATGTAAAGATGCACATACTCCATGAACCTGCACACTGAGTGGCCACTAAAGAATGTCTAGAGTCCATCTCATTACTCATCCATATTTCTTTCCTGAGATAGGGTCTCTTTGCTAACCTGGAGCTGCAGTCTCTCCGAGCCTCGGTGATTTTATAGTTTCTACCTGTCCGCAGACTGGGGTTAAAGATGTGCATAGCAACACCCAGCATTTTACTTGAGCTATGTGAAGTCAAGCTTGGTGGTCTCTGGCTTTCTAAGACCTTCATGCTTTAGTAGCAAGCATTCTTAACTGCTGAGCCACCAACTCAATCAAAAGTTTCTTTAAAATGTAAAGTCGTAGCACTTGCAAGAATATCCCCATGGATAAGTCAGGGTCTTCTCTTAGGGCTTTATGCTTCTTCAACAGTTGTGAGCTAACTGGGCACATGTAAAGAGATCCCTGCTCCCTCTCTCCTTTTATGCATAATCTATGTTTCTATTAAACAATACACATTGTCCATATACCTCAGTGCTTGTGTCCCCAACTCTCATTGTTTGATATAAAAGATGCAAGAAATCTACCTTATGTCTCTCTTTCTCTCTTTCTCTTTCTCTTTCACACACACAGAGTCTATTATTGTATTTGATTTTTGTAATATCAGGGATTAAATGCACATCCTTAAATATGTTAACTCCCTGGCTCCAACTTTTTTCATGGATTGAGGAAATATATATTACTTCTTTGTTTAGGACCCATAGTATTCAGAAATCTTCCATTTTGTGTCTTTAACATTTTATTGACTTAGATGGTATATAAGTTGTTCTTCACTAATTTATGGGATTGAGTTCAAGGACATTGTATGTCCTGCAATGAAGCAAATTTGCTAGACCATCAATCATCTGATTTTTATAGATTATTTTATAGCTTGCATAAACAAAGTCAATTGAATCTCTGATTCCAAAGATCATAGATGGAAAGATTTATACATTTATATATTCAAATAAATAAGCAGGCTATACATGGTGGCATGTGCTCATGATCCCAGCATTCTGCTTGAATAGACCAGTGTGAGAAGTGGGAGAGTTTTGTTGAGGAAGATGAAAACTAAGAAGCAGACAGGAGTGTAGGAAGATCATGTTGGACCAATAGGCAGCCATGAAAAGTATATTTTAAGTGCAATGAGAAGCCATCAAAACGTGTGAACACAGGACTTAATGTGATTTGCATATCAGCAAAATCATTCTGGTGGCTGAGTGTAGAATGAACTTCAGACAGCCTAGAATTTTGAGTAAAGGATACCAGTTAGAATGTGGTTGCACAATAATGACAGTAATTCAATTTGGGGATGTTAGAGTAGAAATGTTGAGAAATAGAGGGAAAAGGCATAATGTCATAGATTCAATAAATTTGAATTCAGTGGCAATTCAATTCAATAAAATGGCTTCCTCATCATTTCAGATCTGCCCTTTATTTTATCTGAAGTTATACCTATTTAAATCTTCTCTCTATTCAATTTAGACACTCAACATTCTTTACACTACCTCCTGTTCTACTGCCTTCATTTCCATTTAAAATTATTTTCCCCAAATTCTCCCCCAAAACTTCCCTAGTCCTTGAATATTGCCATTTTTATTATGTAAACGTATTTGTTAGATAGATCATTGTATGTGGATGAGGCTTGTCTCCTGAACAGTATGATCTCTAGTGACATGAGTTAGGTTTCACTGGCTTTAACACTCCCCTTGTCATATGTACATGGTGATATAGAAATTTTCTCTAAATATTCTTTTTAATATTTAATTTATGTATTTATTTGAAAAAGAGAGAAATAGGAAGAGAGAGAGAAGGAGGGAGGCAGAGAGGGAGGGAGGCAGAGAGGGAGGGAGGGAGGGAGAGAGAATGGGCATGCAAGGGCCTCTAGCCATTGCATGTGTCACCTTGTGCATCTGGCTTACATGGGTACTAGGGAATAGAACCTGGGTCCTCAGGCTTTGCAGGCACCTTAACCACTATGCAATCTATCCAGCACCCCTCTGCAGATATGCCTAATGCAGGAAACACAACCAATAAATTATATAGTATAGTTCTTTAAGCAAAATATTTAAATTTATTTGCCTTTAGGATGCTTTTGCTCCACAGATTTTATATGGCATTTACAGAGTAGAGTAGAGTTACTAAAATACTTCTTTCTAAAAGGAAGTTTTTGTCTGCATTGGCCTGTTGTTTTCTTGTATGACAATGACAGATAGACAGATAAATGGGTAGATAACTGAAAGATAGATGATAGATCAATAGGTAATATGTAGATAGACAGAAAGTTGACTACTTCTCTGATCTGTCACATTTTGCATTCTTTGATTATCTAGTTAATCAACACTATTATAATTTTAAGAGTATAAATAAATAATTTATTACATAATCTTTATAAAAATGTCTATCACTTAGGAAATTATATCCAAATGATAAAAATTATTTTATGAGTGCTTGTATTTGTAACTCATTAGTTATGCAAAAAGTCACAGGCCATGAGTGTGGTGATGTCACCTCTATATTTTTCTTTTCTTTTCTTTTAATTTATTTTTATTCGAGACAGAGAAAGAGGCAGTCCCAAGTTAGAGAGAATGGGTGCACCAGGACCTTTAGCCACTGCAAACAAACTCCAGATGCATGTACCATCTTGTGCTTCTGGCATACATGGGTGCTGGAGAATTGAACCTGGGTCCTTTGGCTTTGCAGGCAAGCACCTTAACCAAAGACATCTCTCCAACCCCACCTCTTTACATTTTTCTCAGTGCAGACTGTTCTTTGCTGGCATTGCAAAGAGACTTTATTTTCAGACCATTGTCTAGGATGCTATTCTAGGACTGCCAATTTATGCCAAATTATAATATGACTGTCTAAATATCATACAGCATCAATCCCTCTGTCACTCAGGTGATCAATGTAATCTCCCTCAATTCAATGTATGTCAGTTTCCTCTTTAAATTTTTACTGCAATATCATTTATGTCCAATTTTCATTGCCACCATACTTTTCCCCCCTCAATTTTTAATTGGTTCTATCTGTCCTGTCTCTGGGCTTCTTCCACTACCATAACCATCTGCTTAAGGCAGAGATTTTGTACCAGAATGGAAGAGACAGTAAGAGCAGTCCCTAAAATTATTTCCTAGGGCTTGATGCTTGTGCATCCCCTTTGGAGTTGGGCATCCACAGACAAGTCACTTTTCCTTCCTGTGCTCCAGGCTCATAAAATATCTACCTCAGAGCACTGAAGATTTTATAAGGAAATGTGTGTGATATAATGGTAACAGTGGTTCCCACAAAGGAAATAGATAAAACATAGGAACTTTTGCTATTCATATTTTGGGCCCATCCTATGACATCCTCCAATGGTTGTTCAAATATCTAAAGCATCATCTTCAGTCTATGTGGGAAAGGCTTTCCTGGTTTACCCCTGATTTACCTTTTTCTTATCTTTCCTAACTTATAAATAGCATGGAAAACATACTTTCACAAATTGTTTATTCATTGCTAATTGCACCTTTGTAAGGACCATTTTCCAGTCCTGGAAAACTCTTTTCCTTCTTTTTCAACAATCAAATTTTACTACTTGAGGCTGAGGAGATGGCTCAGGGCTTACAGCTACTTGCTTGCAATGTCTGACAACCTTGGATTCATTCCCTAGTGCCCCACCCCCCTTAAAGCCAGATACACAAAGTGGTGCCTAAGTCTGGAATATGTTTACAGTTTGCAAGTGACCCTGGCATGCCTATTCTCATACATTTATTCTCTTTCTCCCTTCCCTTCTGTCTTTCTTCTTATAAGCAAATAAAAATAACTTTCAAAAATTTACTATTTACTTAATTTCTTTTATGTCAAATCTTTTGTAATCATCCTAATCAAAAATAGCTTTTCTCTGTGAAAATATGAGAGTGTAGCATCCCCATTACTATGAGAGAAAATTAGTAAGAACTGTGTTCCGAGGTTTCGAGGTTTCATGTACACAGGTAGCAGTTCCCACTGATGCAAACATTTCCTTCCTTTGCACCATGAATTTTCCTCTGATTCCTCTAGCCAAGAAATTCATTCCAAAAATTTTTGTATGGCAATCCACATGAATCAAGATGTTCACAGCTATCTAGGATCCTTAATTGTAGTGTAGCCTTTATGTCTTCTACTTATTGCTGTCTTATAGGTGCTTTTTGCATCTTAAAATGGAACCTTCCCTCACATTTACTCAGGAGATAAAGTGCCATTTCTAGCCTTCCGAAAAATATTTGGTAAACTGAATGAGTATTGTTAACTTTTTTCTTAAACTCTCATCGTTCTTGGGTTATGACAACAGATTTTCAGCCTCTCTGTCTCACATGCTACACTATTCTTGGAAGGTTGAGACAGAAGGATTGAAAGTTTGAAGTGAAGCTGGGCTACATATCAAGACTCTCTCTGAAGTGGTAAAAAGTCCATCATTCTATTATTTATGAATTCATGCTGGTGGACCAGTTCTGTGAATATTGAACTAATAGGAAAAATGAGTAGAAATTCTCCTCAGATAATGATGTTGAATTTGTTTCTTGACATATTCAAGCTAAATTTGTACATGGTAGTTAACATAAATATTCTACAGAGAAATGTGTCATAAATTCCAATCAGCTGCTACAGAACATTGATTACCTAAATATATATGTGCAGCTCCATAAAATCAAGAGTTTCAAATTTAACACTAAGCTAGGCGTGGTGGCACTCACCTTTAATCCCAGCACTCAGGAGGCAGAAATAGGAGGACTGTCATGGGTTTGAGGCCACCTTGAGACTATATAGTAAATTCCAGGTCAGCCTGGGCTACTTTGCTACTGGGCTACTGGACTACTGGGTGAGAGTGAAACTCTACCTCGAAAAACTAAAAAAAAAAAAACAAACAAACAAAAAAAAACCTAAAACTAACCAGATTAATTAATTTAAGAACTGAAGACTACTGTAATTTCATGTGTTTGTAAGCACACATGCCAGTAGGTATCCTATTAATGTGTATTTTCACATTCAGTGTAAATATATAAAATAGATATATAAATCAATGCTATATTTAAGTAGTGCTTTATGTAGATGTACATAACATTCACAAAGCTGTTTAGGTTTGAAATAAATAGATTATGTTAAGCTAAAATTTCATTCATATTAATACTCTTTCTTCTTTTATATTCTCTGAAACATAGATCATAGGCCTAGGGAAGGCATTTAATTTATGTGTAAATCTGAATTGGAATTAACATAATTTACTTTCTCAATTTATTTTGTATTAATCATTTCAAAACCATGAAAAAGTTGTACACACATATACAGAATGTGATTAAGGAATGTATTACTCATGTTGTTACTGAAATCTAGAGGGGCTTAGATTCCTTTCCACTAACCAATTTTTCCTTTGCATGATACCATGGTCTGCACTCCTTTTCTGATAGTAATTGAGGTCTTACTGGCAGGCTTTGGTAATTTTCCCAGTTGTTGAATGATACTTCAGTTACATTGCTTATCTACTTCCTCTGATTTTGAGCTTCACCTAATTTGGAAGCTTATACCATTTCTGTGTGTCCCTGTGAAATAAATAAATAAATATATATATACATACATACATACACACACACACACACACACACACACACACACACACATATATATATATATGTATGTACACTCCTACTCTTGTCGGGGGAAGGATGTTGTATGAGAAAGTCAGTCAGATTACAAGGGCATTCAGCAAACAAAGGAGTCAGGAGTGCATTGGACTTCATTTTCCAATTCCCAGTTCATGCACACTTCTTCCTCAAGTCTTTCCTTTTCTCTAATGCTTGTCCCATCTACCTCTGACTTTATCTCTTCCTTAGTGAGTTTACTGGCAAAATAAAGTTGATGTATTGACATACATAAGGTCTAAAATAATATGCAAGACAACTAGACTTTCAAATTGAGAATACAAACCATTATTCTAGTTTCCTACAGTTTTTAAATATTTTATTTATTTATTTCCAAGCAGAGAGAGATAGGAAGAAGACAGACAGAGAGAAAGGACATGCTAGGGCTTCCAGCCACTGTAAATGAACTCCAGATATACTTTTTTCATCTGGCTTTATGTGGATACTGTAGAATCGAACCTGGATTGTAAGGTTTTGCAGGCAAATGCCTTAACCACTGCGCAATCTTTCCAGTCCTCTTACAGTTATTTTTATTAACAATGAGAGCATCCCTTTTGTTGCTGTTGTTTCCAATTTTTCATTAATAAAAGGATTAGAAGGTTTAATTTATTCCACTACTTAGAAAACAGAGGACATTATATAATGACATGGAAAAGGTGCTTTAAAATTCTAATTTTCAGAAGATTTTTGATGTTTTAAAAGTAAGAGTTCACAATATTAATTTGGCCTGTATGGCTGGTGAGCTGCCAAACTCAACTTGCCTTACAGTTTTCAGAACATCTATATAATAAAATATGTTATATTAATTGATGTAAGTACGCATTGTTAAATAATCTTCACCATAACAGCTGTAAATTAAACAAGAAAGAACACAAAAATCCTACCTGATAAAATAATATTACAAGGTACATGATGTTTTATTCATATATATGAAATATATATATATATAAAGTCAACTAGTAGTACACTAAATAACTGTCTGGTAATTGCATTTCACTGGAGCCATTTTATTTATGAAGGGAAAATGTTGCTTTAATTAAAATGTAGTACCAATCTCACAAAAAATATTTTAATGAACTAACCATGATGCTAATTCAAGAGGATATACTACTGCAACTATTTTATACATGTTATACAAATTTTGGTTGGCTTTTACAATTGAAACATAATTTGTTTGATCATGATATAACACCCCATAATTATACTTCTAGAGAATTTTATATTTGCAAATGTTATCTGACTAACACACACACACACACACACACACACACACACACACACACATATATATATATATATAATTTATTTATTTATAAGGTAGGGGAGAGAAAGAGAGAGAGAAAATGGATGTACCAGGGCCTCTAGCCACTACAAATGAATTCCCGATGCATATGTGCCACCTCATGCATCTGGTTTACATGGGTTCTGAAGAATCAAACCTGGTTCCCTACACTTTGCAGGCAAGTGCCTTAACTCCTAAGCCATCTTTCCAGCTCTGCTTATTTTTTAATTTTAAAAATTAACAACTAGTGCTAGATATAATGAAAAATATCTACTCAGCCACAATCACAGGATACCTCAGACATTCTAGATATAAATGTTCTAGATATAAAGTAAGATTCAGTGTTTGACTCTTTCCAGCTACCTGTATTTCTAGTAACTGACAAATAAGTTCCTCCTGTTAATATAGAACAGAAGAACCAAACCAAAATCTCTAGAAATAACAGTTTAGACATGTAGCATCAGAGGCAGAACTTTGGCCTGAACCTACTGAGTCTTGCAGTGCCTTGTTAATTCCTATTGAATGACTTAACAACAAGGAGAAATGAAGTCTACAGGGTCACTACTCCACATGAATTTAATAGATACATGAGCTAGAAATACTGCAAAGGCCAACATGGTTAATTTGAGCCAGAATATTTCTCTGAACCAATGATTCCTTTTACTATGTGAAAATTAGGACACATCACAATTTTCATTTTAGGTCAGAGGCAGTGCACTTGTGTTACAACTGAAAAGAGAAAGAGAAAGATCAAAAGAAAAACGACGATGGTGCTGAAAATAAACATGTTCAGCAGCCATTGCAAGTCAACTTACCCTGATGTGCTTTTCATGAGATGGAGAAGGATGGATGGAAAGAAAAGCACACAAATGTTAATGGATACATTTCAATCCAAAGAAAGCCATGGGATAAAACAAGAGCATTATTTCAGATGGGAGAAATCTCATAGGAGAACACCATGATGCATTATAAATTTTATTTCACCATGGCACACATACCCACCATGTTTGGTTAGGCTGAGCACAGGTCTAATAATTGACCGGTAAGTCTAGTTTGAGTATGAACCACTCTGAAACATGCATGACCACATTTTCCCAGCCTCTAGTACATCCAAAGAAGAAAGGAAAGACAACTTGTTACCTGGGGCCACATCTGTGTCTCTTTACAATTAAAACCAAAAACCTACTGACTGAAGAGCAGTCAGTATTATTAGCCCACTAATAGCATAACATATATATACTTTCATAAGTCCTCTGGAGAGGCAGCTCTTGAACATATGGAGTGCACTTGTTTGAAGGTCAGTATACCTGGATTCTAATTTTCTTATCATCACTTGACAAAATAAGTGACAGGTGCTGATCCTCAATTTCTCCAACATTATCTGAGGCAGGAACGTATCAGTCAAGTCTGTGTTGGGTCCAGAAGTGTTATTCTATCAAGCATTTCAATAACATTAATGTTCATAAACATCTATATACACAAGTTGTAGGACCTCTGTGAGCTAATGTTAAAGAATTAGACTGCTCCTCTCCTTTCACCTCATTACTCTCTTGTACATGGACTCAGAAATAATAAACAAATAAGTTTTGGGCTGGGGAGCTGGCTTAGTGGTTAAGGCATGTGCCTGCAAATCCAAAGGACCTTGGTTCAATTCCCCTGGACCCACATAAGCCAGATGCACAAGGTGGCCCATGTGTCTGGAGTTTGTTTGCAGTGGCTGGAGGCCATGGTATGCCCATTCTCTCTCTCTCTCTCTCTCTCTCTCTGTGTGTGTGTGTGTGTGTGTCTGTGTGTCTGCCTCTTTCCCTCTCTCTCTCTCTCTCTCTCTCTCTCTCTCTGTGTGTGTGTGTGTGTGTCTGTGTGTCTGCCTCTTTCCCTCTGTCCCTCTCTCTCTCAAATAAATAAATAAATATTTAAAAATAATTTAAAAATAAATAAATGTTAAATTCAAACTGATTATGGAGCTTTTCTTGGAAATGTTGTTTAACAGGTGTTTATAAATGCTGCTTTGAGAAAATATAAAATAGATTGATTTAATCATCTTAACAGAAAGTATAAACAAA